>OY728155.1:1947441119-1948641119 GCA_963277665.1 Viscum album | reverse complement strand
GGAGAAGTTCAGAAGGTGTGAAATTTACAAATCTGTTGGAATAAATTGAACTAAAAAATTACTACATACTATTAATATGACAACCTCTCATATCCCTGCCCCACCCCTTCCCCTCTGCCAAGCCCCCTCCCCCTTCCCAGCCCCCTCCCCCTGCCCATCCCCTGCCCAGCTCCCCCCACCCCCCGCTCCCCCTGCCCAGCTCCATCCCTCCCCCTTGCCATTGCCCATCCCCTCCCCCTGCCCACCCCCACTAAAACGTGCCCTTATAAAAGCAGTGGAAATCTGTTTAAATTTAAAAAAAATGAACCACATGGAGAGATATCCAAATCAGTTACAATTAATTCCTAGCATGGTAATTGATGAATATTTAAACAGTGAAGACAAATGCAAGAGTAGGAGTAAATATTTTGTATACCTCAATAATCAGCCAGGGCCAAAACTGGGAAGCACCTCCACAACCAAGCTGCAAACCCCGGCCAAACAGAAAGATATGTTAGAAATACAAGATAGTGGTAGGTAATATTTAAACAGAAAGAGAAACTTTTAAGAAATCATAATAATAGTAGGAAACATATATGACTAAATGAAAAGGAATAAAATATAACCCCTCCCCTTCCCCCACCCTCTGCCCAGCCCCCCTTCACTTGCTCATCCCCCCTTCCCATGCCCAGCCCCCTCCTTGTCCCCCTGCCCAGCCCCCTCCCACTGCCCAGCTCCCTCCCTCCACCTGCCCTTGCCCAGCCCCCCTCCCCCCTGCCCAGCTCCCCACCCCTCCTACCTCTGTCCAGCTACCCCCTCCCCCTGCCCAGCTTCCCCCCTCTCCTCCAACTAGCCCTTCCAAACTCGCCCCCTCGCTCTGCCCAGCTCCCCCACCTCCCCCAGCCCCTGCCCAGGTCCCCCCTCCCCCAGCCCCTGCCCAGATCCCCCCTCCCCCTGTCCAGATCCCCCCCTCCCCCAGCCCCTGCCCAGCTTTCCCCCTCCACCTTCCCACCTCCCCCTGCCCCTCCCCCTGCCCCAGCCCCCGCCCCAGCCCCTGCTCCATCCCCTGCCCACCTCCCCCCACCCTCCCCCTGCCCAGCTCCATCCCTCCCCCTTGCCCCTGCCCAGCCCCTCTCCCTACCCACCCCCACTGAAACGTTCCCATAAAAAAGCAGTGGAAAGCTATTTAAATTTAAAAAAACGAACCACATGAAGAGATATCCAAATCAGTTACAATGAAATCCTAGGATGGTTATTGATGAATCTTTAAACAGTGAAGACGGATGCAAGAGCAAGAGTAAATATTCTGTATACCTCAATATTCAACCAGGGCCAAAACTAAGAAGCACCTCCACAACCAAGCTGCCAACCCAGGTCAAACAGAAAGATATGTTAGAAAGACAAGATAGTGGTAGGTAATATTTAAACAGAAAGAGAAACTTCTATGAAATCATAATAACAGTAAGAAACATATATGACTAAATGAAAAGGAATAAAATATAACCCCTCCCCTTCCCCCTCCCCTCTGCCCAACCCCCCTCCCCCTCCTCAACCCCCCTTCCCATGCCCAGCCCCTTCCCCGTCCTCGTCCCCCCTGCATAGCCCCCTCCCCCTGCCAAGCCCCTTCCCCCTACCCAGCTCCCTCCCTCCACTTTCCCCTGCCCAACCCCCCTCGCACTGCCCACCCCCTCCTCCTGCCTCTATCCAGCTACCCCCTCCCCCTGCCCAGCTTCCCCCTGGCCCTGCCAAGCTCGCCCCTCCCTCTACCCAGCTCCCCCAGCTCCCCCAGCCCCTGCCCAGCTCCCCCCTCCACCTTCCCCCGCCCATCCCCCTCCCCCACTCCCACCAGACCCCTGCCCATCCCATCCCCCTTCCCAACCCCACTTAAAATTACTGATTTTAAACTATAGCGGTTAAATAGAAAATAATATCATAAAAATCATGTAATTGTAGATAGAACATGAGCATTGGAAGACCGTAGTACCATCAATACCATGGTGTTGAATAACAACAACTTTATATAAACATGAACTTGTACAGTGGTCTCATTTCTAGAGGCCTTCAGTATAATTTCTAAAAACATGAGACTTTCATGACATAGTCACTATTTCAGTACCTAATGAAAATTCTATATTTAGTAAATCAGGTACAACAATTAGTATTACCTTTCATATATGTTGTACATATCAGTCAATCTTTTTTGCATTGTCCTTTAATTTATCAGTCATTCGGACTGCCACATTTTTTTCCTGACTTGTTCTACCGACACTTTCAGGTGATATATGATGAGATTTCTCAGTAATATCATCATTTAGAAATTCAGCCAGTAGGGTTTTCTTGCATATAAAATATAATTAAAAGAAGCATCAGATGAAGGAGAAATAACAATGTAGGCTTAAAATAAAGCCTTATAATGCAAATTATAAGGAAGAATATATATATATACCTGAATAGATGATGATACCACAGACTATTTTTCAAATATTGAGTCATCCTTTGCACAGAGTCAAAATGAATCAGCACTCTGATGATAATATTATAGAACAATATTGCATTAATTCAGTTGCATGTTCTTTACACGGAGGGAAGTATTTAATGTTGTAATGGATTATATTATACCTGATTATGTTCTTCGACACTACTTACATTTTTACAACATATTCTTTGACGATGCTGTATATAAATAATAATAGAAATAACTTTCTGCAATCTATCCATATTGTGGAAAACAGGAAAATGTAATAGAATATACCTGAAAATTTGTGAAGTTTTCATTGAACATGGTGATGTATTTTTTGTTGTCGATAATGAAAAGTACCTTGTATGAGTTTTGTTCTACTAAAAGGTGATGATTTTTTATATTAAAATTCGATACATCAATTGACAGGAGAACCTTCTTTGATTTTAAAACAGTCAATTCGGAAGGAAAACCATACTCCTCATCAGCCTTATTTAAAAAATAAAGTAGTTGTTAGTTTAAATAAAGCGAACATATTTTGTCATCATGATAGTTTATTACAAGGTAGTACCTGAATCAAATAATCTCACAGATCTGAAGAAATTCTTCTCACAAATTGCATTACTTGTTTATCGAATAGGACAACTGACAAGCAGTCCGTGGTATCTGTCACAAGCAGCGGCACTCTAAATCTGTTTGTTTATAAATATGTAATAACTAAAATTAATTACTATTGATATATAAAATAAGTAATAAACTATTAAGGAGAAGAACAAATAATAACATGGGAACGGTGAAAGTTACATATATTTTGCAATTGTTACACTAAATTTTGCTATCATCAATATGCACTTTTTTCATGCAAGAATTACATTATTCATAAAACCAATTGTGAGTTGTTTGAATTATCGGTATGGTAACAGAAATCAAGAACTTTTTAGGCTATCCAACATTGAGAAAAATGTAGATTATGAATTTATACAGTACTATTTTGGTACACCCAAATTAAGAAAGTGCACGAAATTAATTGTTAATTTTCCATATATTACATACCTGATCACAATTCTTCACTTCAGAAAGGGTCTTTTTATTTTCCCAAAATAGAAATGGTGTAGAGGAAGAAGATGGATTAGTTGATGCTGGACTTTGATTCTATGAATCAATTATAAACGTAGATCTGAATATTGAAAAATGAAACTCAAATGTCAAAAATAATATGTACATCTATCATATAGTAATCAGTGGACATCATATAAAAATAAGAATTAAATAAAGTATATAGATCACCTTTTTCTGAATGATTCAACATCTTCGATATCAAGATTGAAAAGGATTTACATTGCATTAATGGAAGTTGTATGTATGAAACAGTCTAAAAATGGTTTTAAAACAAACATAGTTGGAATACTAGGTTACAAATCATCAAAGAATTGAATAAATGAAAGCATAATAAGGCATTATGTTATTAGAGAGCATACTATTCAATTTCTTATCTCTGACAAGTTTCAATATTAAAACAATTGGTGAACCGATATTTTCGTCCAAGTATGACGACATCTGGTTAGCATAGTCACCCCATAAACTGCATTTAAGTTGTAACCCACTACCCAATAAATATGTACCGCATGATGTTAAATATAAATTTCAGGTTAGAGAAATTAAAAGGACATAATAACAATCCTTTATCCTGTAAGACAATTTGCATCCTCGAATTGGAACTACCCAATGCCTCAGGAGGATGTGAGAAAAGTAAGTATCCAATAATTTCTAAGACAGATTACAAAAATAAAAAAGCACGATAATGTTAGATAATAGTATATAAAACCAATCCATAATATTCTGTATTGATCAATACAGAATATTTAAAAGCATTAAACTTATGTGCCAGGAATCTTAAGAAACATCTACCTATTAAATATTGCTCTAGAACCCTTCTCTAAATTATGTATTCGAAGGAAGTAAAATCAAAACAGAAATGTGGAAGAGGCACATCACAAGGCCGGACATGCGTTGTTGATGTGAAAAGTAATCGATATGCATGTATACTTCCTAAGTATGTACCTTGATTAACAGCTATCTGACAGTTTTGTATGAAATAGCACATGCCTTCATGCAATATATTTCTGAACTTAGATAGAATTTGACGCCCAATAACTATACAGTGTATCTTTTTTTTTTGTAGAAATAAAGATATAATAATGTCAAAAATATAAAGACATAACAATGTAGTTGACAAATTTGTCCTATACTTGAAATGAGAATATAAGTGAAACAACAGAAATATAAAATGCAGTCTAGATTTAATTTAAAATTCACCTGTAAATCACCAAGAATCAAATTAATTGCAACAACATCCTTGGAGAACCTAGATGATGTGTTGGACCACAAATTCAGAATACACACTTGTATCTTCAATGTCTCATCGGTATCATGTGTGATATCATTCAATGGGGTAATAGATCGTGACATCTTGGTAATAATGTGATGTTTTTTCTATAGAAAGCGATCATAATCAGATATATTGAGATTCATAAAATCATATAGAAATAAGCTGAGCAGAACCAAGCATTGAAAATTTAACATATAATTTTCCATATACCAAACAAAATCTATCAAATATTTCTTTATACACAATATTTTTCATTGATTCACGAGTTGGGGGATTATTATCACCAACTACTATTTTTAAACCTAATGGTGATGTGACTCTAGATAGAGAAACATATAATTCACCATGAAAAAACACAAGTTTTTGAAGATATAGCCCAATAGTAGATAGTGATTGTCCTTTACTTTTGTTAATAGTCATAGCATAAGAAACAGTCAAAGGATATTGTCTTCTTTGCAGTTTGAAAGGACATTGATAGTCGGAGTGTGTCATATTTAATCTTGGAACGAAATCAAGATATCCTGAATTACAACCACATAATATTCTTGCTCCGATGACATGATCTCCCAAATGTGTGATAATCAAGAAAGTACCACAACATAATCCCATAGACTAATCTACATTTCGAAGCAACATGACAGGTAACCCAATTTTGAGTGTAATCTTATGGGAAGACATCCCTGAAACATTAATACCATTTAACATATCATAAGTGTAAATGTTTTCCGGCCTATTGGTATCAAAACTTGCATCACAAACTTAATCTGAGCTGAAATAATCTTTGCATTCAGAATAGGTGAGGGACATCATGTACACATTTACTTCTTCAACAATATCCCTAGTTGGAACTAAGATGGCATAGTATTTAAGATAATTAATATCATCATGGTTACTCATGATTTTGGGATAAGTATGCTCAACAACTGCACAATTAGGATCTGTAGTCCAAGAAAGAAGATATGAATATGGGATTGGAATTAAAGTTTCACCATCATTTGGTTCTGAAATGTGACCTTCACCAATATCTAAATTCCATTTGGAAAATTGAAGAAGCTCATCTGAAATTGTAGAAGAATTGGGAAACAATCTCATTTTACTTGTTAGTTTCAGAACATGACAATGTTGTCATAAATATGAAGAAGCTATAATTGAACAAACTATATCATTTCTGTTTCCACCTGGAACGACATGTAGTATTTTCCTGAAATCCCCACCCAACACAACTGTTTTTCCACCGAATGGAAAGGTTTAAGCATTCTCATTTTTTATTGACATTATATCTTTTAAAGTACGATCAAGGGCATCAGATAAATGCTTATGAGTCATTGGTTCCTCATCCCAAGTAATTATCTTTGTTAAAAGTAGAAGATCTGCGACATCAATTCCTTGTTTAATATTGCAAACAGAATTTTTAGAAATAGATATAGGAATTCGAAATTTAGAATGATCCGTCCTTCCACCAGGTATCAGTAATGACACAATTCCACTGGATGAAACTTCCAGAACAATATTACCTTCTGACCATAGTAAAGATATCAATACTTTCCAAATGTAAGTCTTACCTATGCCTCCATGAAGATGAAAGGAAAAGAAAAATAAACCACCCACTGATGCAGTTAACGAAGACATAATTGTAGTCATCACGTCGTGCTATTCATCAGTAAGATGACTTTGCAAAGTCAGATACTCATTCCAAAGACTGTCTCTGTTATGATTTAGTTCATCATCTACTAAATGATTTCGTTTAGAGGCAATATCAGAATCTGGAACCGGCATTGGTGGAAAAGAATTAAGAGATCGACCATTCCTCTGAAGTATATTCTCCATTTTAAGAAAAGCATACATTTTTTTGATGATCTGTGAGTGTCAAATATATATAGAATCATGAAATATTGTTATTCATGTAGTATAATAGATTCATAAAAAAGTAAAAGTTCAATGATCCAACAGATACATAGATCAAATAGTATAGATCAAGAAATTTGACAACACATACCTGGAATTTGAAGCCTATTTTGTTGCACATAGAGGAAATCTTCACTAAAGAGCTCCCATGTTTCATGCCACACAATGTCTAGGTGGGACATATTGTTTGAGAAAAAAATACTGGAAAATAGTCTGCGCATAGACTGTCCTGTAGACCAAGTTGACACCTCCTTTTTTTCTTCAATAAATTCTCTGTCATCAGCAAGATGTCCCAATGCAGAACATGATTCACAAAAAGTACCATGTATAATATTGTTCACAGTTCTAATAGTTTCAAAAGAAGTTGCACCTCTGATATTTGTGAGAATTAATCATAGGTAATAATGCTCTCCAGTTGTTGGTGGCACATAATAAAGTCTACCAATATTGAACACCTGATTTCTTGGACACCATCTTTTTTCTCGTTGGTGGAATACAAATCTAGTTAGATATTCTGTGAATGAGAGACACCTTCCTTCCTGGTATGCAATATTAGCTTGAAACCAAGCCGTAAGAATTGAATCAGAAATATTACTCTTACTCAACACATCCTCAATATGATCAGTGTTAGTGTATGTAACAATATTATAGCCTAGTAAATGGAAATGTAACCTTTCAACCGGAGGATATCTGTATTGGATATCATATGAAAATATCCTCCAAGAATCCTCGCAAGGAGTGATGTACCAGCAATCATAATACATTTTAATCTCATCAACATTATTTCCTAACTGTGATGCACTGTTAGTTTCATACAAAGCTGATGTGACATGATCATTACCTTTTCTAATATACTTAAACAAATATTTGATGGATGTTGATTTATTGAAAACTTATATATTCATATGAGCATGATAATTCATTAGCAAGAAAGGATTATACGTTACAACAAACTGATTATCCAATGGGACACCATTCTTCACGATTGTGTTTCCATCATTTCGTCGTCAATATAGAACATACCCATCATCATCAACTGTAGTACATTCAATAATTTTTTTTGGAAAATATTTAGTACACTTGCCATTTTTCATACAAGGTTATCGACAATTTGCATCACCACAAGGTCCATGCATCATAAACTTCTTAACAGCCTCACATTATTTTGGGAAGTCACTTTTGTTTGGAAATTCAGCAGAAACACATTTGTCAATGCAGGTAGGATTACCTACTTTGCTCTCTCTACAAAAAAACAGTAAAATGTGTACATGAGGCAGTCCTCGTTTTTGAAATTCCACTGTACGAAAAACTGCACAGAAATTAATGATATAAATGACATAGTTCAACAAAAGATTTAGAAGTTAAGATAAAGTATGTCTTATAAAATAATCTGTATTAAAGCAGGAACCTGATCGTGAATTTCCAAAGAAACATCTATCTCGTAAATCATTGTAACATTCTGAACCTCTGTGCATGTACTTATAGATGTATATCTATGTAAAATGTTGTCAACATATCCATCCTGACCATTTGTGAAAATAAGTGGATATTGCAATGGAAGGTACAAGGGATGATGCTCATCAATCCGCTGAAAATCCCCACTTATGCTCTAAATAATAATATTTCCGTCACAGTTGATATCTTCAATGTCACCGACAATAAAAACCACAATCTCAGAAGCTGTAGGCAAGTTTTATGTCGTTGCATCTGTTTGTCTTCTCTTGATAAGACTCAAATTTAATTTTTCATGTTCTTGACGATCAAGAACATCCTTTGCACATATGAACTGACAAGCTAAAACATTTGTTTCATGTAGCATATTTTGTAAGTTGACAACAACATTATAATTGACTACTGTGTTTGAATTTTCTCCGTCATAACTGCAAAGTGAATTAAGTTACAAATGAAGTGAAAAAATGACAATCACATAAACATGGTAACTGACATATTAAATTTTACCTGACATTCAGAATCCTGTTTTGAGACTCTTTTTCAGTATCATAAATATATAATTGGGAAAACCTAGGCGGTTGTCCCTTAGGAGGACACAAACTACCTATGCGATGGTAGTTTTGTCAATTAAATCTGAATATAGTTGGATATCTTCCATCATTGAATGATCTGTCAACCCTACAACCCGTTGACGTGAATGCAAACATATAATTGTAAATATGCATATATTCATGGAATCCTATTGCCTCCACAGAGTTTTGATCAAAGACCAATGTTTGAAGGTATGGAGGGTAGGACGATAGTAATTGAAAATAGGCTTTACCAAGCGCGCAACAAATAGAAAATCGTGGGTTATCTATGGTGCTGCATTTAATATTTCTCTCATCAAACCAAAATATAGAACAACAGTGTTGACAAACGGTAGAGGGATATCCACTATTCAAATATTCTACAAGTGAATAATGGTTAAATGAATGGTGTTAATAAATTTGGCATTATAAATTATGTAAAACCATCAGAACCTGAATAACAGTATTTAAAGATAAAAATAGTATGGTGACCTGCAGTTTAGGCAATGTGAAGTTGATGCATGCTTTCTGCAGCAATGTTTTAATTTATATAGTAAGAAAATTCATACGAAATTCATATTTAGTAACAAATGATTATGTGTTTGGTCAAACCTGAAAACTCTCTTCGATGATTAAATACAACATTTATTTCACCAGTTGTTACATCTCTTTCCGAAATGACATGATTCAATTTAGATGACATATATTTTTGAAGACTAAATAATTCTTTAAAAGTACAGGGAAATATATATTCATAGGTGATATATATCTATAGATACATATAGAAAATACAACATGATTATAATATACATAACACCTATGTCGGAAAAATATGCTTCGTTAACGGTAGTTGAAGAAGTAAAACAGTATCTATTTTAAACATAGTATGCAACATATTACACTATGTCATATTTGAAGATCATCTGAAAGCTTGAGTTGTGCTTACTCTGATAATGTGTCATGAGTAGGGTAATTTGGAATATGTCCCTCAATCGTTATACCTACAAGAAGTAATGTAAATATAGTTTATTTTTTCAATACAAGTGAGACAAAATGTGAAATCATTCACAAAAATACGCTGATGTAGTTGATACCAGAGGGGTCATAATTTTCTGTATTAGAAGATGATATATTCTTTCTCTTGATACTGCGCGCAATCTTGTTGATGAAGATCCATGATGAGCTGTCAATGATAGTTAGTTTTTGACAAACTATACAATGTTACAACATAGAAACAAAAAAATATTTAGTTAATGTTCTTTGACAGCTTAATATAAAAAACCATTCAAAGACATAGGTGACAATGAAATGCCTGAACCTCCTGTGGTGAATAGACATGACATCAAAAAAATTATAATGATTAGATGTAATTTAATATTTAAAGGATCAGATACTTACTTGAAGTAACATTTATACGGTTATTACTATCATTTCTAAGGCTTGTTTGAACAGTATTTGACGAATAAGATCCAGAATGTAGAGCCACTATCAGTTCAACAGTAAAATTGGTAAATCATATGAGATTATTCACATTTAATTTGTTTACTGTATCTAAAAGTGTTAGTAATATAAAAAGTACTAACCATTGTTACTAATAGATGAAAGAGGTATGCATGCTCCTCTGCTCAAGTCGGAATTCAATTGCATAGTGTCAAATGTTGCAGTAGAAAATAGTTTATGGGAGCTCATCGGTGATTTTACTATAATGTTACGAACCTGTAATGTAAAGACCCGCAAATTTCAAGGAAATTTTTTTCTTAATTTTCTTTGGAATTTTACAAGAGCGCAGCTTCAGACGGCACCTGATTCCGAGGCCCGGTGTGCCCGGAATCAATTTCCGAAGTTTGGCTCGGGTACGTTCAGTGAACGGACGAGCGGGTTTTTCTATCTTTTGAACCGGTGCCCGGAATCGAATTCTGAGGGCACTGATGAAATCGCAGCGCCGGTATTTGCTTAGAAACGCCTCTTCCGGAGTTGCGTTTGCTCAGACGTGGTTTTTTTAAATTTTGCGGCTTTAAGTCAGAAATAAAATAAAGTTTGTGCGACAACTTTATTTTATTTCACTTAAACTGCTTGGAAGCCACTTAAAGTCACTTAAAGGCGGCTTGAACTAAGTTGAACTGGATAGGATGCTATCCAGAAATATCCTACCCTCTTGGTAGGATATTTGTGCGGTGGGACCCGCACGAGCCCCGCCGTTTCTTTCGCTAAGTAACGCACCCGCGAAAACCCGTCAAAATAACTGAAAAGTCAACCGACGCGTTTTCTTTAATTCTTAACAGACCATTTAATTGGGCGGTTTATTTCGTGAATTAAATGGACTGTTTCTTCGTGAATTAAATGGGTCGTTTCTTTCGTTGAATTAATTCAACGAATTGATGGATCGTTTCTTAACCGGTTTCGTGTGTTGGCATGTTTATAAAATAAGACCAACCTAAAAATCCTTGGAAAGGATTTGAAAGAATCTTCGTTCCTCCACCCTCTCCGCGAAGAACGCGAAGAACGCGAAGAACGCGAAGAACGCGAAGAACGCCGGCGACCGGAATTCGACGACGCACACCAAGATCTGCGACGTCGACGAGATCTACCCGCGACATTCTTCGGCGACGCCTCTTCTTCCGCGGCCGACCCTCGTTCGACAACAAAGGTGAGAATCGGATCTTTTATTTCTCCCTTTTTTAAATTTCAATAACAACGGATTTAATTAATTAAATCCGTTTGTTCTTGATCCGGAGATTGCCGACGCGACGCCGGATACCGCGACGACGCGACGATCTCTTTCTTCCGCGACGAGCGATTCCGCGACGACCTCTCGTCCGACGACGACGACAAGGTAAGGGATGCTGGATTGTTTTATCTTTTTCCCCGTGTTTATTCTTTTTAAGTAAAGAACTTAATCTCCGACAATTTTAATTTAATTAAAATTGTTGTTGATTTTCCCTCCCGGTGACGTTTATGACTAACGCGGAGGGTGCGGGTCTAACGAACAAGACCCGGCAACCCTCCGCCGATCTTCTCTTTTTGTGCGGATTTGGCGGACGACGACGAACCGTGCGGCAAGGGCAATTTGTTGATTCCGCAGTGAAGATCGTCCCCCGGGAGGAGCATCGGCGCAGACGGGAAAGAAATCGGGCCACCGGAGCATCTCCGGCGGCCCGCGGAAGGAGGCGGCGGCGGCAGGCGCGCCGCCGTGGAAATCTTCCGCCGCGGCTGAAGCCGCGGCGGCGGCGGCGGCCGGTTCCGCGGCCGCGCGGAACCGGAATCGGACGCGGCGGCCCGGCCGTGTCCGCGTGACAGGCGCCCCCCCCCCCCCCCCCCGCGGGGGCCGCGTTTCCTCAAAGCCGCGGGTCAAACCCGCGGCGGCTCTCATTCGGCCGCGCGCGGCCGAGGCCGAGCCGGCCGGTCCGGTCGGCCGGGCCGCGCCCAGGCCGGACCGGACCCGGCCGCGCCGGTTCGGGCCGGGTCGGGCCGACCCGGCTCGGGCCGACCCGGCTCGGGCCGACCCGGTTCGGCCGACCCCAGGGGGGGTTCGGGCCGGGTCGCCCCGGGCCCAGTACCCCCGTTTCGGGCCCTCTACGGTCTTGCGCCCATATCTTGGGCCTGGGACCTCCGATTGACGAACCGTCAGTGGCTACGCGATCCTTGGATCGAGACGGTCGTTTCGGTATATTATACTCAATGTTTCGGAAGACTTTGGGTTCGGCCGGGTTGGTTCGTACACGAAGCCAACCGGGCCCTCGGAGCGGAAACGCTCATAACTTGAGCTACGGACGTCCGATCGACGTACCGTCAGCTGTGGTAGTTTACTCTAAGTGAGACGGAACTTTTGGCATACTCCGCCCGAGGATCGGATACAGGCGGAGTACGGTCGGGTTGGTTTTTCCCTAAAAACCAACCGGGCCCCTGGGACGAAAATGCCAATAACTCTCAGACCGGGCGTCCGATTGACGCGCCGTCTGTCGCGTTGAGATCCTGTTGTCGATACGGAACTTTTGGATACATCAACTTCGGACTACGTGTCAGTTGATGTATCAGCCCCTCGGCTCGTGGAGCGGACCCTCCTAAACGAGCTCGCTACGTGTGGGAACCCTAGTGCTGGCTGTGACCTCGACGACAGAGCAGAGATCCTCCGTGGACTGCGACGACGGCAGAGCAGAGATCCTCCGTGGACTGCGACGACGACAGAGCAGAGATCCTTCGTGGACTGCGACGACGGCAGAGCAGAGATCCTTCGTGGACTGCGGCGACGACTGTGCAGAGATCCTCAGTGGACTGCGTCGACTACTGCACTCAGCGATCCTATGCGGATCAGTGCCCGATCCTATGTGGGTCCTACTACCGGTTCTGTGTGAGCCACTGCCTACCGGTTCTGTGTGAGCCACTGCCTACAGGTTCTGTGTGAGCCCGATCCTGTGTGGGTCTTCTGCGGGGGTTAGTACCTATCGATCCTTCGTGGGTCCGACGGCTTAGATGGATCAGTGATCATCTTTGACGTCATCTGGAAAAGTATACCTGGTTGAGCTGAATCTTATGTTACTCTCCTTTGTGGATTGTGTTGAACTATCCTATGTGGATTTACTATTTACTCTCCTTGTGGATTTGAGTCTTGCTTTCCTTTGTGGATTGAGTTGTTCTTGAGCTCGTGAGCAGAGCTAGAATTGGGGACTTAGGTATATGTATGGGCATATACCTAAGTCGAGTCAGATGTTACTTCGTGATTGCATCTTTCTTTTGTGCTATATCCTTTGTGGATTTCGGGAGACCTTCGGGGGTCTCGGGGTCCTTACTGAGTAGTTGTACTCACCCCTGCACGGGCTATGCCCGCACCTTGTTGTGTTGGTTGCAGACGACGGACAGCGCTGATCACGGTTGGGGCGTGGAGCAGGACGGTACCTGGAGGTGGACCACTGGGCGGGACGTGCTCGGAGCGGACGTGGGACCCGAGGAGCCTGGAGGCTATCTGTACCCACCCTTCAGGTGGGATTGCCAGTGGACGACACGAGGCCGCCGTCTTTTCTTCAGTTGCTGTACTTTACTTTTCAGTTGTACTTTACAGTTGGGCTTGTATTTCCGGCCCCTTTTCTTTTCTGTACTTTACTTTCCGCTTGCTGACTCTGTGTGGTTGTTACTTATAAAGGCAATGCCTTCCCTGTTTACTGGGATTTTACGCCTTGGTGCTAGTCGCCAGCCCCTGGCCTATGGAAGGCGGGCTTGGGGTAGTCACGGCACGGGCCCCGAGGTCGGGTCGTGACATGTAATTCAGTATGTTTGTTCATGGAATGTTTCCAAGGGAATACACTAATGTTCTTCCGATTTGTCGTCCTCTCATACGAAATCTTCTTTGCAACCTTGCATCTCGAGATGCTGACGACGTCTACATCTTTTTTTTGATGTCTTTATGTTGAATTGTCAAGTTTTAGAATGCAATTAAAAGATGTTTATAGGTATGTACATTCAATTTAAAACATATTGATTAGACAATCGACAGAGAATTCATTTTTGAATTCTATATGATGTATGTTGCAAATTTAATTCAAACATGCAGCATACTGTGGTTTTACTGAACAATAGTTACACCAACACGAAATATCATATCTATTTTATATAGAAATGATACATCTGAAACAACATATTCAAATAAGTATAATTCACTATAGGAATACATCTCCAAAATGGTTTGAATGAATACCTTGGAGGGATATTGAGGTCAATTTATGCAGTGAAGATGGATGCTCCCATGACTAAGTATTCTGTTGTATTGTGATTTAAATGAACCACAGTTATACCAACAACAAAGATACATATATACATTACAGACAAAAAAATTCAATGAAATATCATTATTGAATGTCACATAATGTAGTAAGAGGTACCCATAGATAATAAATTTCATGTAAATTTAATAAACGACACTTATAGCTCTAATAACGAAGCATGTATATAGTATACAAAAATTAATTACTTGAAAATAGAATATCCAATAATTTGTTTTTGCTATAATGAAATTGAGTGGAGGGGAGGGAGCTGGGCAGTGGCAGGGGGGAGGAGGGGAGTTGGGCAGGGGGAGGGGGAGGCTATGCAGGGGGCAGGGGGAGGGGGGCTGGGCAGAGGGAGGGGGAGCTCGGCAGGGGGAGGGGGCTGGGCAGGGGAATGGGGAGGAGGGGAGCTAGGCAGGGGGAGGGGAGGCTGGGTAGGGGTAGGGGGAGGGATGGAGCTAGGAAGGGTGAGGGGGGGAGCTGTGCAGGGGGAGGGGGGAGCTGGGCAGGGGGGAGGGGGGCTGGGCAGGGGCAGGGGGGAGGGGGGCTGGGCAAGGGGAGGGGGTGGGCAGAGGGGAAATAGTATACAAAAATTATTTCCTCGGATGGTTATTGATGAATCTTTAAACAGTGAAGACAGATGAAATATCTTGAGTGAATATCTTGTATACCTCATGAAGCACTTTCCTATTAATGCAATGAAGTATAGTCATAGCAACATGAATGAAAAGGGTGTAAATTAGACAGAAATTAGACAACATAATATGCAGTCTGAATGTATTATAATATAATTCATTAATAGGTACCCATAAATGGGTGGCAGTTGTAACTGTATTATGCACAGTGGATAATAAAGTGACTTAAATATATGTTGACAAGAAAAATAGGAAACTAGATACAGATGTAATATAAATTATTGTGCTAATATTAGTAGCATTTACAGGAAAGCTACAATTAGTGGTATGCTTTGATGTTCTGTAAAAGGAAGCATACATTTATGGAATCACAAGCCTTAATGTGAACTGTCCTATTGAAGTGAAAACCTATTTTAGGAATGGAAATATGGAATAAAATAAGAAATCCATACCTTCTTCACTATAAAAAATTGGACAATAGATTTTCATATATCAATGGACAAAGAAGAATGCAGGATTTCTCCACAACATGAGTTTATAGAAAAATAAATTAATGGAAAGAAACAAAATATTAAACAAATCAACAGGCCAGAAATGAAAACATACTATTCAGACAGCTCAAAAGAAAAATCGACAAAACTTACTCTACATAGATTGAAGTATATACATTATTTAAACACTTAGATATAGATTTCTTTGGAAACTGTAATTGCAAGCGTACCCCAACGACGAAGATGATCACATATACTTCACCAATATTCGGTCCTATTTGGACTCCATGCCGACAGCCTAACTCAACTACAGACAGACCTCGTAGAGGTGGAGGCGTGGAGGCGGAGGATGATCGGGAAGGGGACTGGGAGATGGGAATCGCGGAGGGGTTCGAGATTGGGGAGTCACGGAGAGCTGCGAGAACCCTAGGAGAAATCCCAATGGGACCGAAGTTGGAGCACGTATAGTTGGAGGTGTGGAGGCGGAGGCGTGGAGGTGGCGGATGATCAGGAAGGTAATCGGGAGAGGGGACTCGCAGAGAGGATCGTCAGAGGGGATCGACGGAGGCCGGTGGGAACCCTAGGAGAAACCCCGATGGAATGGAGGTGGAGCGCGGGAGGGGCAGACAGAATTGTGTCGCGGGATGGGGAATTGAGAGTAGAGGAAATTGGAATGATCAGTGACGTGGAAGATGGAAATGGTGACATGTAGGCAAGGAGGAAGCCATGTTTAGTATAGATAATAGATTTATTCTAAAAAGTTGGGTACCCATATCGTATATTTCACATTAAAAATACCAGCATTATGTGATGACGAAATCCAGAGAAAATGTAGGAATATTGTCCTGATTTTAGTTCCCAGCTAGAATGGTGGGATAGACTTTGAAGATTCATTTGGCCCACTTATTTTTTGTATTTTCGCCTTGAAATTTCTATTCAGGACCCCTTGAATTGTTATCCAAATGTTTGAGGAGAAATAATGAATTTTCACTTCTGGATTTAGTCTTGTAATTCAATCTTCATGGATGGTCTTGTTTATTCTTAGATTTTGTGGGCCTTTATGTGTGTTCTATATAACCCTTCAAATAAAATAATTGGCCAATGATTTCCCCTAATTATATGTAGTAAATTGAATACATAATTCATCAAAAAAATAACCACAAAATTTGGAGTAGTTGGGTGATAGTTATTATTAAACTAATAAACTGACTTGAATCTAGATGAATTCAAATAGTGCCTCGAAATTATAATTAATATTTAAACATTAATATTTCCCAAAAATTATGCACATTTCTTAACAAATAAGTAAATGGAGTATATAATATGTTCTGAATAAATTAATAACTTCAACTTCCTCACACATAAGCATGGGCATGTTCTCATGGGAAATAAATATTAAAACATAACAAAAACATTTTTACATGACATTAAAATATTAATATTTTGCTTTCACCAATCATGGGATTTTTAGACCATTTCAGTCATTCATATTGAATTCCACCTCAAATTCTTATAGATTTTTTTTTACAAAAACAACTCTTTTTTCATGCTCAAATTTACAAATTGTAAAAGTAGACACTCAAAACTCACACCTATCAAGATGATAAAATTCATTTATGTAGTTTTAATCTTTCACCAAAAAAATGTGAAAATATTAGTGTTTGAAAGAGATCTTATCTTCTATTTTCTATCTTAAAGTGAGAAAGAATCAATACGTCCTTTTAAGGTGTTTTTCTGTGGTCATGGGATGGTAGGAATATAATGTCTAAGAGATAGAAGAAAAGGGGTAAAACATCAGCATCGGGAAAACAATGCACAATTTTCTTTAAATGAATCATGGAAGGAAATGGATACCCATATTTATAAAGAAATGATTGTGTGATGAAATACACCAAAGATGAAGAAAATTTTAAGGGGATATGAAGATGAAATATTTAGAAAACACAAAACTTCTCCCAATGACATAACTGTTCTTTTCTTTTTTTCATTTTTGAAATTTTAACATGAAAGATATATCACAGTCATATCCCAACACATGATTGATCTCCTCTCAACATTAATTGTAATATTTATGACAATATCTAAGGTTGAGGAAGATTTATTTTTGATCTTCCCAAGACACAACCAATTCTTATTTTAATTATTGTGTTTTTTTAACACTTTTAAATAAAATTAAAAACATTACATAAATGGAAGTACATTACATTCTCCAAAACTCACATAATGAAAACATATACCCCACACTAAATTTTATGAGTGCCCTCAAGCATATGATAACTCTTTGAAAACCAATAAAAGGGTACCTAAAAAATGAAATCCATTCCCCCAAAGTTAAATTTAAATAAATAATTCAATGTAAATCCATGTAGATATTTAGTGTGATAAGTTATTTCTCTTGTAATTTGGCTATCAAAGTAATTGTTTTCATAGGCTCGAAGGGGATTTCAAAAGGTGGATTAATGTATAGTTAATGGGAGGATATTTGGAATTTATAATTCTCATGGGGTTCAGAAAATGCCTTTATCATATTATTGCACACCAATGTAGGAAATTCTGATCGAAGGCCCACAAAATCAAGACTCACAATCAGGGATGAAAAAATAGATGTCTAAAATACGGACATAGGTGGCATTGTCATGAAAGATAATTTTCTTCTTCACAGTTGGGGAAAATCATTTTCCAAATCCAAAACAATGCATTCAAATTTTTTGGGTTTTTACACACTACTATTTATCCAAATTCATGATTAAAATACAAAATTTCTTTATATAAAAACATGTCTTTTGACTACCTAAAATGGTAGGAAAAATATCAAAACTGGATAGTGAGTATGAATGAATCGTTTTTTACATTTTTTATTTAATTTTTTTATGGTTTTTGTGTTTTTAAAATACACACCCATAGAAAAGATATGGGAAAACAAAAAATGGGTTTGATGAACAAAGTGGTAAAAAATGAAAGAGATGGGAATAATAAAAAATTGACAGAGAGAGGAAGAGAGAGAGATACAGTTAAATGGAAAGAGATTCCCCTAGTTGGAATTTGGTGGGTCGATGTATCGATTTTGTGGTAGCTTAGTAGATGTTTATGTGCCTCATGTATGAGGTTACCTAAAAAATAAAAATCATTATTCATGTAATTAAAAACTAAAAATAAAATAAAATTTCATAAATGTAAATTAAAACATGGGTTTCCTCCCAAGAAGCGTTGCATTTATTTTTTCTACAGCTGGACAATTTCTTTAGACTATGCATAGCCTGATGGTGGTCACCTTATTTTCACAACTCCAGTGTGATTTTAGAAAATCTTCTCCATTGGGATACCTTATTGTATGTTAAATAATTTCTTCCCATCCTTGTTGATGTTCTTTCAATTCAATGGTGGTAGAAAGATAATATTTTTATCATCACTTTGTTCTTCAACATGATGAATGATGTTATCAAAAAAGTGCTAGTTTTATATGCTTGGAAATTCGGGAAGATGTCTCAATTCAATTCGTGCATTTATGTCAGGATCATATAACTCAATACCACAGTATGAGATACCAATTTTTTTGACACATTTATTTCATCACTTAGCGATGAAGAGTAATGAGAATCATTGGATTCATAAGATTGAATAAAATTTTCAATATCCTTTATATCAATGTGGTTCGCCAAAGAATGCCCACTTTCAATATTACCATGGATCACATTATTAATTAGGAAACACATAACCCAAAAATCACTACCATCGGTACAATATAAACACATTGGTTCAGGGTTCACCTGACATATAATAGAATTTTCTTAATAATTGATTAGAAAGGCTGAATATTGGATAATAATAATTGAATCAAAAAATGAAAATGCTTGTTCATTTTTTCAGATTACTTTCCATGTTGGTGTAGTAGATGTCAGAGGTGATATGGGATGCCAAATATATTTCAATATACTTTAGATCAATGGTGTTTTGATTTGAAATTTTTATATCAACTTCTCTATTTAGAACTTGGTTAATGAGGAATCAATATTCATAGGCTCATCTATCATTAGAACATGAAGAACATGATGGATTGGGATTAAAAACACTATCAAAGAGACTTTCAGAAGATTGGATAGAGAATACAGATTGATTCCCTGATGGGTATCACATGGATTGAAAAATATTTAACTTGACTATTTGGTCACCAAATTTCATGGATAAGATGCCACCATGGATATCAATTTTGGTTTTAGATGTTTAAGGAAAGGACTTCATAGAATTAAGGGAGATTGGAATGAGGTTTTTTCACTATCCATGTCAAGGACATATAAGTCACTTGGGAAGATAAGATCATTGACTCGGATAAGTACATCCTCCATTATTACCTTAGGACTAGCTGTGCTTCGATTGGAAAATTGGTTGACAACACTCACTGGATGTAAGGGACCTAGACCAAGGTTAGATAATATGGATTTGGGCATTACATTTATTTAGTCTCCTAGGCCTATGAGTCCATAATAAAAGTTAGAACTCCTGATCTGGCATGGAAAGCGATTGTATTGGTTCAGGAATTGGGAAAGATCACTAGCATAGTGGAATCAAGGAGGAGGAAGAGGTTGATTTATACATTGAGTTTGAGGAACAAAAGGGTATGGTTGTTGGAAGTTACCAATGCCTTGACCATATTAAAACTGGTTAGGGTTTTGATGAGGGAATTGAGGGGGATGAGAAATGGTATTACCATACCTCAAGACTTGGTTGAAGGTAGATGAGAAAGGCTCGTAGTGGGGTTGGTTGACATTTCTAATGAAATGACCTGATTATTTAGTGTTGGGGTTCTGCTGAGGGATATGCCGCATTAAGATCCATTGGTACAAAGGTATATGATTGATCGTCTTAATGTGGTGGTTATGTGTTAGTTGGATGAGATAGAGAGCTGGAGATTGCACAATTCTGGATAGGTCCAAGGGATAAATATTGAGGGGAAGATGAGGTTGGGGCTTTGGCCTCCATAGCTATTTGTCAGAAAAAACCTGTATGTTCACTCATCCACTCTATCCTTTTATTCGTCTCTATATATTTATTATCTTGATATTTTTTTACTTGAGAATGTTCTCATGTATGGAATTGTTTTGTGTTTTTATCCATCTTTCTTATGAGATCTCTTATAGCTGTAGGAGTTTTATCAATAAGAGAACCACCACTTGCGGCATCAATGAATGTTTTCTATATAGCCAATAACCCCACATAGAGTTTTTTATCAAGATTTGGTCAGTGATATGGTGGTGTGGGTAGGTGGACAGATGCTTTTTGAACCTCTCCCAGTACTCATGGAGTGATTTATTTGGGAATTGATGGATACTAGTTATTTCCTTTTGGATAGAAGCAGTAAGAGAAGTAGGAAATAATTCCTCTAAGAAGAGTCGCTTCATGTGATTCCATGTGGTTATGGAACCAAGAGGAAGGTAGTAGAGTAATGACTTAAATTTTTTAGCTATGGAGAAAGGGAATGCTCGAAGTTTGATTTGTTCCTCAGAAACCCCTTAAGGATTCCTGGTATAACACCACTTGGAACTCTTTAAGATGAAGATTTCGTTCCTCACCGACTAGCCTGTGTAAATAAGGGAGAAGATGAATCAAACTCTATTTGAGTTCGAATTCATCCTCTATGTATGAATATTTAATACCAAGAGGTTGGTAATTCATATCTAGGGCAACAAGTTCTTTAAGTGTTTCTTTCCTAGGATTGGACATATCTAATTCAAATTGATGGACAAAGACTGGTTCTTGATTTATTTCATTATCCTTAATGTTCCTCATAATTTGGAAAATTGTTTTCTCAATTTTGGGGTAATAAAAATCCAAGGGATTATTTGGGAGGCTATGGGGCATGCAGAGATATTTTAGAAGAAAGAGGAATATAGTTTTTTCATTGTGTTTTTTTTTTAATTTTTTTAATTTTTTTTTGTTTTTACAATATCTAGAAACTAACGACTATTTAATTGCACCATCCCAAAAAATGACTCCATTGAAAAGCATAGCTGATTATCACTTATCGACCGGTCATGGTTACGGTGCTCTGCTGATGTGTATAGCAGCACTCTGGTCGAATCATCGGCGATGATAATTTTTAATAGTCGATTGATTTTAATGGATTGTTATATGATTGGGGGATTTTTTTTATAGATCATATAAAATGATTGATTGATTATGATTAATTTAACAAATTGATAAATATTGGGGTGAGTTCATAATTAGGTAGTTAAGAATGTTATATCCTTGAGACTTGCGTTATATTGCATTAATTTAACACCCATGTCACAAGTTGATTTTGATTAAATGCCCATGTGTTTAGGATTTAATCGAAGACTTAAAATAACCTAAGGTTCTAATATTAATCATATATTGTTTATGATAGTGTATTTAGGGATCCAATAATCCATTTAAACCACCCGTTATACAAAACAAGTCATTAATCCATGACATTTTAAGTCCAACATACAGAATATTAATTCAAAGAATATTCATCGTGAAAAAGTTCATAATCACTTAACATACCAAAATTATAACTCACCCCAATGAGAGATTTACTCATCCATTTTGGTGGAAAATAATCTGGTTATAATTTTATGATGATGAATTAATAAGTGAAGTAAAATCAAGGGATAAGAAAAGAGTTGTGCATCGAACACACACACACAAACAGTGAAGGGAAATAAATAGTGAATTTAGATTGAATGAGAATGCACAATAAGGGAATGAGATTCAAATTTATTTAAACTATTTTAAGATCACTTACATTATTTAACTGAATGTGCATGAAAAAAATTGATGAATAAGAGTAAACATTCATTAATATAGAATTAAAAAAACAAACACATGTGAAATTACAAACGAAGAAAGTTGAAAAAGTAAATTAAAAAAGGAAGTAGGAAAGGGCTCTCAAGTGAAAACATGAGTATGGATGGTCAAACCAAAACATTATAAACTCATTGGTCATAATAATTTGTTTTCCTATATTCTAAAATTCCAACCACATGCACAAAGAGGAGGGGGTTGTATTTATATCCCAAGGAGGTGGACAATTTGCATTCCAAATCTTCCTCTCCAATTTCATCACCAATTTTTCTATCCATAAAGCTGATATTAGAGATGATCTACTCATACATGTTGTAGATATTTATGTGTAATATCATCCGTCGACATTTGGAGGCCATGGGACTTCTTTAGCCAATGGTATTGCGGTTTTAATAAACAAGGTTAAATTGTTCATTTCTATCCATTTTTTTTCAATGGCTGAAACGTGAATGGATTTTTGAATAGAAATATGACTACAAATAAAAATAATTTATTCTAAAAAGTTGTATGACCGTATCATATATTTCACAATGAAAATAACCATCCTTATTTGAGGATTAAATCAAGAGAAAATGTAGGAATAGTTTCCTGATTTTAATTCCCGGCCAGAATGGTGGGCTAGAATTCAAAGCCTCATTTGGGCCACTTGTTTTTTAATTTGGGCCTTGAAATTTTTATTCAAATCTCCTTGAATTTTTATACAAGTTTTTGAGGACAATTAATTCATTTTCACTTCTGTATTGATCCACGTAATTCAATCATCATTGATGGTCCAGTTTCATTAATGATTCATCGGGCCTTTTTGTGTGGTCCATATGACCCCTCAAATGGCACAATTGGCCAATGATTACTTCTAATGATATGTAGGAAATAGAATAACGAATCATAAAAATTAAGAAGAACACAATTCAGATCTATTGGGTGATAGTTATTTTTAAACTAGCAATCTGACTTGAATCTAGATGAATTCAAACAGTGCTCACAAAAAATAATTTATATTTAAACATTAATATTTCACAAAAATAATGTGGATTTCATATAAAATCAGTAGAGGTATTATATAATAAGTTCTGAATAATTGAATAAAATAAATAATCCCACTAAATATCCCACATATCTTCACTAAAAATGATTCAAGCATATCCCTACTCTTCCTTCTCCTCTTTAGAATCCTCCCATGGCACCCCAATCTCTCAAGATGCCCCTCCTCAAGCTCTTGAAGTCACACACTCAAGTATGAGATTTATTCCTTTATCGTTTTTTTACATGTTTATTTATGTTGATATAGCATTTTAATTTGAATTAAAAATGTTTGGGTATGATTACAAACCTCCTCATACTTCCTTACTTATGTTAGAATGATGAGAGAGCTATTTCTCTCTCATTAATCCCACCCATGTACATCTGTTACCATGCCTAAATTTCATAAGTGTTTTTCAATATATCCTCTTTCATGAAGTTTCATTATTATGTTACACCTTCTATTTTCCAAATTCTAGGTGTTGGGAAATCTATATATATGAACACATACTATTCATTTCATGTACATGTTATGAGATATCCCTTTCCTTATCATGAACCATTTTTATTATTTTTTATGTCATGTAGTTATGTTGCCAAAATTTCACTACAATTTCCCATGCCAAAATCCTCGTGTTGTGAATAACATTCCCATTTATATATTAGATCTCTTCTTTTTTATACACATATACATGTTGATTATAGTGCTTCAGGTATTTATTATATATTCATTTATCATGGAATAAATTCTTATGTTGAATGATTCCATGTAATATTATCCATACGACACACTTATGCATGCAATGATATGTTTATAAAGTGTGCGCTCTGATAGTGCTCCATTACATTGGGTAATGTTTAGTATCATGATACTCCACATGCAATGATAGTTTAATCATCCTAATTCATGTGTAATGAGGGTTCACTCATTCTAATTCAAGTGTAATGAGGGTTTATTAATGATAATCCATATGAAATGAGCCTTGGATCATGCTAATATCAAGTTGTATGTCGGGCCACATTTACATTTCATGATAATCATGCTATATCATGGATTTATGTTATTTTTTCTCCTATGATCCATTGATATGACTATTACTTTAAATATATTTCATTATTCATGTTATGGATTTTCTACTCCCTTACTGGGCTTTATAGCTCACCCTTGTCTTATGTATGGCCTCAGATTATCCCGTACAATGATAAGTAAGAAAGAATGTTGTGGTCATGTAAAAGAATTTTTCAATAAAGATGTCATATTTTATGTTTTAAGATGTTATTTAATGTTCCAAATTTCCAAGGACACTAGATTTATCAATCCTTAGGGTGGTCTTATGTGAACATTTATGTAATAAATCAGGATTAAATATGTAATAAAGAGCATGATTGTTGTAGTTGGTATCAAATAATGTTTTTAGTTGTTTTGGGATTAGGATTATAAAACACTAGTGAAATAATTAGATATATGACTGTGTATAATAAAAACATCCATATGTTTTGTATAGTATAAATTTAGTGTTTTATCAAGAAAATACCTCTATATCTAGATACAAACAAGTGGAGATTGCTCTTGGGAAGATGTATCTAGAGGTAAACCCCGAAAACATATCTTTGAACTGTAATTGAATGGGAACTGGTTCATGACAATGGGCATTGGTACACTCTTGGTTTTATACTCATTGGGGAAATGATTTGGTAAATTAATAAGCCTAGTATGAACCATTATTAATGGATGAAATTTCTCTAATAATATATGTTGGTAAGTAGATCATTGATAACATAGATTAGAGACTATAAATTATTAAGTTACGGAAACAAATGTAATTTATAAGCTATTACTTTTTGTCATTGTATTCACCTATATGTGTTACCCTAACATTCCTTTAATTCCATCAAATGGCTGGTTAAAGGAGGACTCGAGTAAACAATTGATGTGAAGATCAATGTGATGATTGTTCTTATTAGATTCCCAATCTGATAGGAGTGGGAATCAAATAAAATTTCATGATAGTATTTTAGTTAACTCATGTTTTGAATAGAAAAATGGTTCCAGAATAACATCCAACCCCCTTAAGAAAGAACAATCTATAATCGAGAGCTTCATGATACAAAGGCCTCTTACATTCAATATATCATTTGATTCATCAATCTCTGAATAATGGACCAACTTCACTGAGAAGATATTATCCCTTCTTTAATGTTCTGAATAAGAGAAGGTTCTTCTAGATTATAATCATATAGTAGGTAAAGCTGATCAATGTTGGACATTGATAAAAAATAAAAATCTAGAGGAAGACATTGAGGCATTGGAATGGACATATTTATAGAAAAAGTTTTTCAATAAATATTTTCATCACACCATCCGACTTAATATTGAAAGGGACAACCTTTCTCCCAAGAAAAAAGACAATGAATCCATTAGATCATATGAGGAAAACATCACATGGATTTCATGATACACTTTTATCTTTGTCATTACCCCCAAATTTAGGGTTGACTGCTTCTTTTGTGGGATAAAACCTAGTCTATATAAGGTCCTATAGATCTATGCCTTTGATATCTATGAGGAAATTTTCTGATGTTCTCTCAAAATTGAGATGAAGATCAATGAATATTAGGGGTACCATAGAGAAAATAAGAGGAAGGTGGACATTAAGTTTCGTTGTCCGATGGATAAATCCAATGGTTCTAGAAATTACAGCACCCCACTTGCCAATGGTTTGGAACGAAGCACCCTAGAAATTTCTAAAAGGGTACGAGAAAATGCTTTAGGTGTGGACGAGAAGGGAACCTGGCCATTAATTGCAGAAAAAAATTCTTGCTACTGTGAAAGAGGATAAGAACACTCCATTCGACCCTCAATGCACTGTTTATTGCTTTAACTTCAATGAACGAGGACACTTTTAAAACAAGTGCCCTAATCCAATGGTTTTTGGAGGAAACAAACAACCTCCATGTTTTCTAGGGAGATATTTTTCCATCACTGCTACTGAAGAAAATCACGACAAAGAAGTGGTTATAGGTACAATATTTATTCATTTTAGAATAGATAATGTAATTTTTATTCTATTTCAGAATCTTATTTTATACCCATAATGTTTAGTAGATCAATTAAAACACCAAAAAAATCATTGAAGTAGAGATGTTGGTGAGAATGGAAAATGTGTAAATTATTGAACCCCATGAATATAACTCCTACCATGTCAGAATTTATGGATTGAACTTCATGACAAACCTCTTCATACTCCCTCTAGTGTAATTTGATTCAATTATTGGTGGGTATTGGATTTCCCTATATAAATCCAACATAAATTTCTATTAGATGGAAATCACTCTCTATATGGAGAATCGACCCCCAAGTATATATAAGTGAAAGGATGAAGATGAATCTACTTTAACTCCATCATCTTAATTGCGGATATTATTACCCTATATAAATGTGTATCTTGCTCATAGGATTGAGACTATAGAAGGAAACATCCTCAAAGACATGCCTATTATGAGGGAATTCACTAATGTGATTCCTGAGGAATTTTCTTGTCTTCCTCCCAAAATATATGTTGAATTATTGATTGATATTATACCTAGGGAGTTTTCATTATCCAAGAATTAATATAGAATTGATGTTTTGGAGCATGAGGAGATAAAGGAACAACTACAAGAGAATTTGGATAAAGGGTTTATACACCCAAGTGCTTCTCCATTTGGTGCATCAATGCTCGTTTTCAATAAGAAGGATGGGTCAATGTGAATTTGCATTGATTATCATGAGCTCTACAAAATCACGATAAAGAATAGGTGTCCTCTTCCATGAATTGATTACATGTTTGATCTACTATGTCAAGAACAATACTTCTCCAAGGTTGATCTATGGTCGGGATATTACCATGTAAGGGTGAAGATAGAGGATATCCTCAAGACTATATTTTGTACCAGGTACGAGAACTGTGAATTCATAGAAATTCCATTCGAACTCACTAATTCTCTATAAATATTCATATAATTGATTAATATAGTCTTTATAAATTACCTTGATATATTTTTGGTTTTATTTTTAAATGATATTCTAATATAATCTGAAACCCATGAGGAATATGAGAAGAATATAAGAACTATACTAGTGAACTTGCGAAAGGATATGCTCTATGAAAAGTACAAAAAGTGTGAGTTATGGTTGAAGGAAGTCTAATTCATTGGTCATATCATCATAATCAATGTGATATATGTGGATCCCTCCATTATAATTTCAATTGAGGGATGGCTGAGGCCAACATCTTTGACAGATATCTGTAGCTTCTTTGGATTAGCTTGATATTATAGCTGATTTGTGAAAAATTTCTCATGATTTTAAACCCTCTTAATAAGTTAACTCAGAAGGGAGTCACGTTTTCTTGGAGTGATAAATGTGATGAAATCTTAAAGGAGTTTAAAATTAGTCTTATCACTATTCATGTAATCACACTAACCATAAGTGGAGAACTTTTTTTTGGTATTTAGTCATTCTACGAATAAGATCCTTGGATTTTTGTTAATGAAAAATTACAAATTCATTTCATTTGATTCAAGGAAATTGAATGTTCATGAGAAAAAATATCCAACACAAGATCTATAGATAACTGAATTAATTTTCTCTTTAAAAATTTGGTGACATTACCTCTTTGGGGAGATGTTTGAAATATATACGGATCACAAAAGCATCATGTATATATTCACATAGAAAGAGTTGAACATGCATCCATGAAGATAGTTAGTGTTGATTAATTCCTCTAACTGCTCGATTAACTACCATACGGGGAAAGATAATAAAGTGGAGGACACATTAAGTAGAAAGTACCCAATTATTCTATCATTAATGATAATTTAAAAATGTAAAATCTTATTAGATTTGATGAAGTTGGACATGGGAATAATAAAGAAGGGAAAATAATCCATACTATCAAAAACATTTTCTCAACCATATCTTTTGGAAATGTTTAAGGATGATCAAAAGTATGATGTTGGAATTTGGAAGAATGTGAAAACAATCAAAAATATTAAATCATTAGAGTTTAACGTTAATGAAGAAGTAATTGTAAAAATTTGTTCAACACTATATGTTCCATCAAATTCATAATTATAGATATAACTTGTGGAGGAGGTACATAGTTTGAATTTCTCCATTCACCCAGGAAACATAGAGATGTATCGAGATCTCTAAAAGAATTATTGGTGGGGTAACATGAATAAGGTGATTGCTGAGTATACATCAATGTACATGGTGTGTCATCATGTGAAGTATGAGAGTAAAAAGTCTGAAGGGATGATGCAGCCATGATTCATACCAAAATGGAAATGGGAGAATATCACCATGGAATTTTTCATCGGATTTATGAAGACATCCAACGAAAACAATGCTATCTCAATTGTTGTGGATCATCATAAAAATACTATACACTTCAATAAAATTTGATAGTATTTCTCTTTAGATCAACTAGGATGGATATACATTAAATAAGTGGTAAGGATTCGTGGAGTACCACTATCTATTGTATCCGATCGAGATCCAAGATTCACCTCTATGTTCTGGAAAAGTTTCCAAGACACTCTAGAAACAGAGCTGAACTTTAGTACAACTTATCAGACTCAAACTAATGTTCAATCTGAAAATAATATACAAACACTTGAGGAAATGTTGAGATCATGCTCAATGAACATCAAAGGAGGATGAGATCAACTTCTTCTGACGGTTTAGTTCTCATACACTAACAGTTTTCAGTAAAGCATCCAAATGTCTCCTTATAAAGAATTTTATGGGAAGAGGTAAAAAGAACTGGAATATTTGGATGAATATGGGGAGAAAAAATTTCTAGGCATTTAAATGGTCAATGAAACAGGGGAGAAGGTTAAGACTATGTTGGAGCACATTAAATCTTCTCAGAGTCAACAAGAGAGCTATGCTGACAACTGTCAACGAGGCCAATGGATTGATATTGGAGACATGTTATTCCTCCATATATCACCATGAAGGAGAGTTATGAAATTTGGGAAGAAGGTAGAGTTCAGTCAAAGGTACATCGTCCCTTTTGAGATCCTTGATCGCATTGGAGCATTGGCCTATCGACTAGAACTCCCACCAAATATTTCTCAATTACATGATATATTCCATCTATCACTCTTGAGGAAGTACATAACTAACGCATCATATGTACTCAATCATGAGGTGGTACCATTGGAGAATGAATTGTCTTATGATGATAATCTTATAAAGATATTGGATTGTTGGGAAAATGTTTTACAAAATAATACAATTCCCCTCATAAAATATTTGTGGAGAAACCAAAATATTTAAGAAGAAATGAGGGAACCAGAGGAAGTTATGAGGCAGAGATACCAACCTATGTTTTAGTGTGGGAAAAGAAAATTTAGAGGGTCACATTTTTTTAGGGTTGGAGGTTGTAACGACCCAAACATTAATGAATAAAATTCATTCCTTTGAATTTATTATTGATATAGAAAACACATGAACTCTTTTTTTTATTTCTGATTGGGTTTAAATGACTGTTGAGTATCATTAAAATTGACAATACATCCGTTTAATAGTGTTCAAATGACTGATATAAATTTAAGGTTTTTAAATATAATCCTTTAAACAAAGAAAAATGAGGTGATAACCTCCTCCAGTAGAATCGAGCTGAAAAAGATCATTTTTTAGAGCTTAGAAAGGAAGGCAGTGTCACTGGTATTTACTCTTGACCAATCCCAAGCTGAGATTCAACACTTCAATCTTGAATGGAATTACCTATGGTATAAGTAGAAGTTAATATAGATTTCCTCCCGAGCGATGTTATCTGAGCCATCCCAAGAGTCTGTCACCATCGCACACCTTACACTTAGGTGTTATTTGAGTGTTATAAAAGGTTATGTAACAATAAATTGGTAACTTTTTGATTAATCCCTTTTATAAATAAAATTGTTATTCCATTAATTCTTTTATGAGCATATTTTTTCTTAAAAATATAATGAATTATATATGTTGACATTTTTGGAAAAATTAGTAATTTTCAGAAATATATAAATTATTATATTAAATTAAGTTATAATTAATAATTTTATTCTAATTTTGTTATAAAAACATTCCTTTTAATTATAAATGATGAATATATTTTTTTATTCTATACAAGATTATGTATTCAGTTTGATAAGAATTATATTTTTATACAGTAAACATAAAATGTATTTTTAATTAAAGAATATATTTTTAATGAATTAATGAATTAATATATTTATAAAATATTATTATCAAATTAATTTTTTGAATAATAAATGAGTATATAATTTTTATTATGTCAAATGTATTTTTTATTAAGGTTAAAAACTATTTTTTTCAAAACTCGTTAACTTGCCATAAATGACGGTTTAAATTTTAAAAGGGAAAATTCACTTATTTGGAAATTTATTTAGATTAAATGAATATTAATTTTTTAATTAGGACTTCTAAATTATATAGAGGTGAAATTTTCATAATATTCTAAGACAATCAAATTATTGGGTAAAAAATAAATACCTCATAAATATATAACATGTTTTATGACATCATAATGACCCAATAATGATGTAATAAAATACTTTAATATTTATATTCATCCAATATATTTTTTACCTTTAATAAAATTTTATTTTAGATTTGTATGATTGATTTTAAAATGCATTTGTGGACCCTACGAGACATATAAAATATTTGAACATTTTAAAATGATTTCCTTCAGAGTGTGACTCACCTCTACATAAGAAAACCGAATATTTTAATATGTTCTACCATTGGACATATAAAATTTCATTTTCCACTCCACATTGAAAAAACAATGTAAAAAACCATTGGAAGGTTTGTGGTTTTGAATATTTAATTTTACAGGTTCCAAAACATATGTTTGTGAACTATTAAAGAATATCCCTTTCATTTCCTACATAAACCCACTCAAGATCACATTTATATTTACTAAATATTCTTGAATCACGTCCCTACTCTTCTCTTCTATCTCTATGATCCTCCCAAGTCGCCCCAATCTCTCAGGAAGCCCTTCCTCAAGCTCTTGAAGTCACACACTCAAGTATGGGATTTCTTTCTCATTTTTTGTCCAAGATTCTGTATGTTGATATACCCTTTTACATTCAATTAAAAATGTTTGGGTATGATTACAAAAATCCCCCATACTTCCCTACTTATGTTTGAATGATGATATACATATGTTTCTCTCATTAATCCCACCCATGAACACCTGTTACCACGCCAAAATTTCATAAGAGTTATTCCATTTATCCTATTTCTTCAAGTTTCTATATTATGTTACGCATTCTATTTTCCAAATTACATGTGTTGGGGCATGTATCTATATGAACCCCTACTATAAATTTTACGTACATGTTTTGATATATCCCTTTTTCTCTCATCAACCATTTTTATTAATGATTGTGTCATGCCGTTATGCTGCCAAAATTGTACTGCGATTTTCCATGCCAAAATCATCGTGTAGTGTTATCCATTACCATTTCTCTATCAGGGCTATTCACCTTTATGAACATATAATTATTTATTATAGAATTTCATGTATGTATTCCAAATTCATTTATCATGTAATTAATGATGATGTTGAATGATTCCATGTTATATGATCCATGTGGCACACTTATGAACGAAATGAAATGTTTATAAAGGGTGTTCTTTAATGATGATACAATACATTGGGTAATGGTTATTATCATGATACACCATGTGAAATGAGGGTTTACTCATTCAAATTCAAGTTAAATGAGGTTTTCATCATTCTAATTCAATTTCAATGTGGGTTTACTCATGTTAATCTATGTGCATTGATCATTGGCTCATGCTAATATCATGTTGTATGTCGTTTCTATATTTACTTGTCATAATAATCATACTATATAATGAGTTTATGTTAATTTTTTTCTTTGTGCTCTATGGATATGATTATTTCCTAACATGTACTATATTTTTCATGTCATTCCTTATTTACTCCCTTACTAGGATTTATATCTCACCCTATTCTTATATATGTCCTCTGGTTATCCAATGTAATGCTGAGTAAAAAGGAATGTTGTGGTCATGTAAAAGATGTTTTCAATAAAGATATCATCTTTTATGTTTTATGCTGTTATGTAATGTTCCTAATTTCCCAAGACACTAAAACTCTTGATCTATATATTTGTCTTATGTTAAAATTTAAATAATAAATCTAGTTTAAATATGTAATAAAGAGAAGGGTTATTATATGTGGTAGTTTGTGAGTTTCACAGATCAACATTATCGGTGCACCTAGGAATTTCGAAGATGTATCATTGATTGAGGGAGCAGTTTTGGAGGTCTCGGATGAAATATACAGTAGCAGATTTTGTAGTAAAGTATTTAGCTTTCTAGTAGGTGAAGGTTTAACACCATGTTCCTGGTGGTTTGTTACAACCTTTAGATGTCCCCGTGTGCTAGTGAGATGACACCTCGATGCATTTATAATAGGGTTACCCAATCCTCTAGGAGGATACAATGCTATCTATGTAGTAGTGGATCATCTGACAAAATATGAACACTTATTAGCGATAAAGGATTCAGGCATAACGGTTGCCTTGACAATGAGGTATGTTGATGTGGTGGTGCATATTCATCGAGTCTAGAGATCTATTATCTCAGATTGGGATATTACGTTTAAATCAGGAGTTTATATAGGATTCTAGGATAATTTTTTCACTCAATTACACATCACTGCTACCTTCCACCCTCAGACTAGTTAACTGACAGAATTGACTATCCATACGCAAGAAGATATGTTGTGATCAGGCATCTTCAACATTGTAGAATCTTGAGTATGAAAATTTCCATGGTAGGGTTTTCAAACAATAATAGCTACCACTATTCTATTTTCATGTCTCCATTTGAATATTTGTACGAAAGACCATGTTATTTACCTTTGTGCTAGTTAGAGGTTAGGGAGATAGCTGTTCTTGGAACCGAGGTTGTGCAAAGAACAAAAGAGAAGTTTTAGCTTTTTTTATAATAGGATGTAAGTGGTGCAGGACTGGAAGAAGTATAATTCCTATCATAGGAGAATTCTTAAGGAATTTGATGTTGGGGAGTGTGTGTTTTTAGTGGGTTTCCCTCAACATGGGTACTGGAGGTTTGGCAGAGTGAGTAATCATTATCAAAGGTTGATCGGATACTTCGAGGTGTTTGAATGATTTGGAAATGTTGCATACAATTTGGCGTTGACACTGTATTTTGAGAGGATACATTACATATTCCATGTCTCCAAAACATTCTTGGTATCTTCATGATGAATTCAATGTCATTGACTCGGGAGATATGGATATTTTAGATGACACAACGTAGATGGATCAACCATTATAGATCTAGGGTTATTGGGAGAAGGTGTTGCGTGGATGTACTATTTAATTGGTTCTCATGTTGTGGAGGCATGGTGGCCTGGAGGAGAGTACTTGAGAGGGGGAAGCGATGATGCAGGATCAGTTTCCAGAGATGTTTTGAGTTATTCTCTATTCTATTTTTCTTATAATGTAATGGTTGAACATTTTTTTCTATGAGAAGGGTTGTTTCCTTGTACTATAAAGTACGATAAAATTACTGACATGTGAAGAGAGGATATCCAAATTCTTCATCGAGATTCATTAATTGTGAGGTGATTCAACTCATGAAGGAGAATCATTTCCACCCATATAGGATAGCATCTTGACATGGAGGATGGAATTCCCCAATTCCTATGTTTGTGATACTTTGGCGGTTGTGCTAGTTTGGTGTGCCTTCAGGTCAGTTTGGTTAGTATATGTTAAAGGAATAATTCATGGATGTTGATTTATCACCACATTTTTTGAACCACCAAAAGAAGGTTTATCATTGAACATTGATTTCAGTAGTGGTGTTTCAATCATATTGAGATCCTTGAGAGGTATATAACATGGTGGTTGTTCAGACCCCTCTTTTCTTGCAAGGATTTGTTTTCAATTCGTGAGGGTGAGAATAGTTTGTGAGGTATCAAATGTAATTTCATGGACCACTCTAGCCCATTACTTTATGAAAATTTATTATTTGAAGTTATCAGGGAGGTCATAGTACTCATTTTGAGAGTTTTCTGAAAATCCATTTTTTCCAACAGCGAGTCAGGACCAGTAAGGCATGATTGTAGGTTGCCAGTGGTGACTCATGATGGTGACTCACGATGGTGAGTCATGACTAGTGTGTTAGGAAAAGTGATTCAGTACCAGTGAGTTAGAAATATGAATCAAATCATCGACTAACGATGGTAGGTCATGAAGATAGGTCTCCAGCGGTGAGTCGTCCACCAGCGAGTACTGAATAGTGACTCATCCATTGGTAGTTGGTATAATAGTGAGTCTTACTCAGGTAGCTCATATAATAGGTCACCTAATAGTAAATAGCACTAGTAGCTCGTCACTGGTAGCTCATCCATTAATTGCTCACACAGGTGTCTCATCCACCAATAAAAACCAGCATCGACTCACCCAACAGTGAGCCATTATCAATAGTTTTTCAAAATTATATAATTAACTAGTTTTTATAATTTCTCCCCTTTTTGGTAAATTTGACACAAAAGTAGTTCATTACAATATTTAATGGTTTTGGAGCGGTTTCAAATCGTATATATCTCTTAAAAACATAAACCTTCATTCGACTTCCAAACTGCATGGTCTTGGTCAAGATCTGCCATTAATGTATTTTTTAAAAAACCATTACCCATGTTCATATAGGATCTAGATGATCTAAATATGATATCCTCTCTTCCTTTTGTGCTCCCATTTTTTCTTGCTACACCCCAAACCCTTCTTCAATGAGGATCCGTGAAGTTGTGTTTCACCTTTTTAGATCTCATTTTCCATGGTTTCTTTTCCAGCCTACACACCACCTGTTTTAATGAAATAATGGAGTGATGATCATCTATTCTTTTAGGTAGGAATCCCTTTGTCTCTGTTTTATTTTTGTATCATGAGGGTTGGGTGTATGGATGTCTCCACTGTAAGGACTTCATAATACCAAATTAATAAAGACAAATGAATCTGTTTAAGATCAATATGCAAGGAAATAGAAATGTGATGTATGATCTATTTATTATTTTATTTTTGTTTGTCCTTGTGAATTATACTGGATAAACACACCACTAAAAATCACAGTCAATGGGGTTTTTTTTCACATTGAGTGATGATTCTGGAATGCATGATGTTTGGTTTTCTCTCAAACAATTGTTATTAAATCAGTAAACCCCACATACTCTGCTAATATATGGAAACCCTAGGGTAAAAATATTTCTATTATAACCCCAAATGTTAACAAGTGGAATAATAAAAAATATGACTTGTTAAATCTGAATATGTTTTTTTGGTTTGTATGGTGGCATGGTTGTTAGAACTGTTAATTATTGTGGGGTGGTTCAGAAGGCATAGTGGTCTCTCAGGTTGAGAGATTGATTGATTGTGGAATGGATGGGATGTGTTGTGCATCATGATTGTGATATAGTTGGTCTATGTTGTGTTGAAGGATGTGATGGGTGTGGAGTGATAATGCAGGAGGGTTGTTGAGAATGATGGTGGTGAGATGTGTTGATGAGTACTGTTGTGAGTTGGGGATTTTTTATTTTTGAGATGATAGAATGGGTGGAATGAAATTGCTGAATGATGATGGATGTTGTTAGTATGGGAAATTATCTAGGATTTTCTCCGTGATTAGAATTCATAAATATTCACTTAGTGTCTTGGTATCAGTATTCTTAAGAGATTAATGGGTGTTAAATAGATAGAAAATTTGAATTGTGTTATCTTATTATGGTTCTTCATCCCCTGTGTGACTTTTTATGTGTGCCTTATTGTTTGCTATACTTGGTATTTTCTCAAACAGTGAAGGAGAAAATAGATACATAATAATGCTGAGATGGTTTGAGTTTATTTGGTATATGGGAAGGATTTTGTCTATTAAAAGTTAAAATATGGGTTGCAAGGTTAAAAATGGTTAAAGATAATGAATAAATTGAATGGGTTTTGAGAAAAAATGCTTAGTGAAGCTTCTTTTAATTTGTCAACTTCTGAAGTGAACATTGATAATACTAATTGTGGCAGCATATGTTGTGAAACCCATAAGTTGGGATTTTTTGAAAGGTATCATATATGGATTACATTTATTTTACTCATTTTTTTCTATGTTCACCCCACCCTAGCTGAGAAACATATGTCGAATATCCCCATCATCACAGGGGAGAGTGTCTTTACCAATCATCTTGATGTGAGGATAGATGGCTAGCCACCAACCCTTCTCTACTCCCTCTTCTAGGAGGTGATAGCCCAGGATTCATTGGGAAGATTGTGGTTAGTGGGGCCTAGGATTGTGAGGGAATGTTTTATTTTCCTAAGTGCCTTCAGGATGAGATGAGTTGTGCTTTCCTATGCATTTTCGGTATGTGATGTTTTATGAGGCCCGGGTGTATACGGGTGGGACATGATGTGATATTTGGCCTTGGTGTGTGTATGTGGTATGTGATGGGCATCATTTTACCAGGTCAAAAGACTAGCTATGATGACCCAGTGTGTGCCGGGGGCATGTGTCGTGGTTCTTTCAGAAGATATTTGAATTCCATGGATTTTTTAGTTAGGGTGTTAGAGTGGATAATCAATGGAAAAGTGGTGTGGGGTAACCTATCATCGATGTTATTACTATATTACTTTACTTTTCTAGAGTTATGTGGTGAGAGTTCCTTGGTATGGTGTTGATTGTTAGTATGCCCTGTTAGATTTTTTTGGTTCTATTGTTTTCTCATGGGATCATTAGACTTCTTCTATCACTCTTTCATGAGAGACTTTTCTTTTTCCTATTGAGTATTATTGTATGATCACCCTACATATATAAACCTATTTTCTGGTTTCTAGGAGGACTATGGGGACCGTGATGGGCATTACTAGCTTAGGCTTTGGGATTGTTGGTATGCCACTTCTTAACTTTTATTTTGGTACTTACCATGAAATTTTGTTTCATCTTTAACTGTTTTATTTATAAACATTCATGTGGTATGTATTTTGGATTTCTTTTATATATGTCTTGGAGTTGTTTTCAGGTTGGTACATCTTACCTCCCGATCTTATTTTCTTAAAATGGATAATGCCTCAAATATTGTGAGGTCATTGTACCCATGGTGCTGGTCTCCACCCTTGGGATTATGGTAGGTGGGACTCAGGGGTCATTATCTCTCTTTCTTCATTGTCATCTCAGGAGGGGAATCTTTGGAGGGAGGGTTTCATGACATATATCATTTAATTATATTATTTAGTATTCTATAAATATTTATGGGGATATATATTCCTACCAGTTAAATAATTTAAAAATATTTCTCAATTAATGGGATATGTTCTTCTAAAACCATCCTCTTTTTTTATAAATTGGACATTATCAAGTTATTCTAGTTTTAAATTTGTCATATACTCATTATTCAATATTATGTGATTTTTTATAATTTAGATTGGATGATGTTAACCTCAAATGTACGACATTCAATTGAAATTTGTAAGATTTTTGTTGCACCATATATTATTATTCTAATATGGATTATTATTTTCAAGTTAACAATGTATTTTTTGAAAACCCACATTCTTTTTCATGGTGGGAATTAATCATGTTATATGTTTTTTGAACTAGAGAATTTTATTAAAAATATTTTTTAATATTATATTCAAAAAAAATTGATCATTTATTGATATTTTATATTCTTCATTATATGACTATCCTAGTTTTTATCCAACTAATGGTTCCATAGAGAATGATATGTATAGTCTTGTTGACTCTTATGGTAAATTCATTGGAAATAATCATGTGATTAGGGGGACTAAAATTATACAACCCCATGTTTCATTGATAGGTATCATGATACAAAAAATATTTGGGTATTTTCATTATACGTAAACTATTCATCTAGATGTATTGACTATGGTATCAGTGACATGTAATTTTTTTTAATAAGGCCTTGATAATAGATTTTTAACATCTAATATTATGCATTCCATCTACATGAGATCATTCTTATTAATATCCATTTTTCATTTATTATCATTGATATATCATGATATATGTTTAATATTAACTATGGATTCATATTCTTAACCTATTCCAGCAATAATATTTATTCCATGTTTATGAAGTGATGGTTTCAGTTATATGATTCATATATTGAGTGTTCGATCTGACCCCTTTCTTATTTTTCCATTACTTGGGTTAAATGAATAGTAGTACACCTAACATGTTTATAAGTATAATACATGTGGAAGTATTTATGGGAGTTGTTTATGAATAATAAAAAATTATGTAATATATTATATATAAATGAAACAATTATCCATTAGTTGGGAAATACATGGTTTTTTTACATTATGATATGTCCTCATTCTCAAAAGCTCAATACCAAAAATGATTCATCGGGTGTAAAAGATTATTTAATTATTATGGATATTGAAATTATGGATGGTTATATCCAATAATTTACAGCTATTAACCAGGTATGTGTGTAATGTATATGCCTATTAGCACAAAATCTATGAGTGTGGGTCAGGGGTGTCAAAATAAAGGTCACTCGAAAAAAACATGTTTTTATCATAAATAATGATTTCAAATTCTCTATTTGAAATATTAATATAATAATTTAAATATAAATTTTTAAATTTAATCAATATATCTACATAAATTTCATAATATACCTATTTATTTAAACTCCCTTAAAACCATTATTCATATTCCATGAATTCCTAAAAACACAAACGATATTATGAAAAAACCATTCACCTCAATGCATGAGTGAATTAAAAATTTACTTTTAATAAAAATGGTTATAAAATGGATTCTCTTATTATGATGTGATTTCAATTCATGATTCATATTCGATAAATCAGTATGGTTTTTCATTCTTTATGTGATATGATTCTCTATATATGCATAAAGCTTGCTATAGTACATTTTTCATTCGTATTTTTTCTTTCTAGAATGGAATAATTTATGTGATGTGATATATTTATTAATCACACACACACACACACATATATATATATATGAAAGATTACTTTCACTTCTTGTCCCTTAGGATCAATAATTCCACATAAAAATTAATCCAACACATTTTTATATAATGTTTTTTTTCTTATTTCAAGGATAATTATACTTGAATACAACCATATTTATCCTATTGTTTATCTCAATCTTTCATTGTGGTAAAAACTTATTTAAAATAATAGATAAATTCTCTTGTTTAATGATATATTTAATCAAAATATCCACGTGAATGATTATGAAGAATAATTAAATATAGAATATATTAATTAACTTTTTATTTATGCCACTAATATTTTACCTCATGTTTTCTAATTTAATACCAAAAATATCATCATTAATAATTATAAATAAAATCTATATATAATCACTTTTTCAGAAATACACTCATTCATAAAATGGTAAAACCGTACATAACTCTATAAAAATCAAACATGAGTTTCCCAGAGTCTTGGTGGCCCTTTTGTGGCCTCAACTATTCCAAACACATAATAATCCATTGACTTCCTTATTATAAAATTTTCTTCTTTAGGAAATTGAAAATTAATTTTAGATGTGATTAGATCCATCATGACATAGTATAGATGATACTAAACCATTATAACAAAATAACCATCTATTTATATGAATATACATGTGATCCATATGTATGCTTGGATTCCTGATTGTTATACTTATTGAAACCTTCTTAAGATTTTCAAATTTTATTTGAGATGGATATTGTTTTATCCTACATTATATAGCTTTAACAACTTTTAATTGTATTTACCTCCATGTTTGTATGTTTATTATAACATAGAGGCACATAATCCTATGTGAGTCACCTAACAAATATGTAATCATATTCATGACTCATATGTTTATTTTATTCTTATATAGTTGATGATACGCTTTCAAATAGATTATGATGTTCTCAAAATATTTTTTATACACATCAGTATATTCCAAAACAATTCCTACAACATTTCAGTAAATAAATAACTTATTTCTCAATATCAAACCATTTAAAAATAATTTATCTAATAAATATATATCTACTAAATGATTCATCTAGCATAGATTCACTATAACATTTAATTCCTTAATTATTTAATCATCATATTTGTAACAAACAATACCTTCTTCATATTCAAATCCTTATAACACCATCTAAAATTCGTTTGTATGCATAAAAATATATCCATAATGGGTTCTTAAACCTAAATAACTTCAATTTTTTCACCTATATAGTGATTTTTATACTCTATAAATTAAAATCAATATCTCATTGGCTCAACATATTGACTTCACATATTAGTCAGTTTAGGCACCTTATTAACAATAAATAAATCCACCACAATCCAATAAGAGATTCCATTTGAAATACCATTATATTTAAGAGTCTATATTCTTTAAATCATGTTTATTTGTTATATAATGATTTATATCATTTAAAATAAACTATAAAATCATGGTATCATAGAATCCACTCTTTTATTTTAAAATATTATTTTATCAAAGGAAAAGATGATATTCCTTTTTCAATAAAAATAATTTATAGGTTTATTTTAAGATAATGAAATCTAAATTTGTTTTATAATATTTTGTAATACTAAATCCTTTCTAGGTGATATTTTATCCTATGTGACGAAACTAATTTTTAACTGCAGGTTGAATTAAATCATTTTTTCATATTTTTCTAAATAAAAATTGATATTATTTTAATGAAAGTATATTAATGAAATTAAAATTAATTTTGGAATGAATATTTTAAAGGAAAGTGATATTACTATTAATTATAATAGTAAACATAATTTAGATGAAAATAGAAAACTAGGTGACCAATCAATTTATAATGGTAAAATAATGTATTTTCTACACCTAATTTATATTTGACATAATAATATGTTTTTAGTATATATATATATGTGTGTGTGTTATATTTAAAGTCAACCCAAAGGAATCTCACTTGGGTTATACTCCAATATTTTTTATATACTTCAAATGTAAATTAAATTTTAAAAAGTATTACATTAAAGGGAATTCATTTTATATTTTAATTTATTCATGTATTCATAGTGATGGTATTATATTATATAGAAATTACACCACTAAAACATTTCATTTCCAGGAATGTATATTGTTTTATAGATTATTAAAATGTAATTTTTTTTCATTATCTATTATTAAATCTTATTCCATGGTTACTATATGTTATTGAAAATAATTATTAATGAAATAAAAATTACTTATTGATGGATTTCAATTCATACATGTCCTTATAAAATGTTACAGTATATGTTCTATTAAAATTTATAAGAATATCATATCTAATTATAGTATAAATAATATAGATATAATACATCTATATTTCATTAATCATTAATTGAGAGTTGATATAACTATATAATTCATTTCTATATCGTTATAATTTATAGATTTCTTTCCCAGAAAAAGTATTTTGAGAGTGTCAGTTATATCAAACATAAAAGTGGAATGATTAAATTTCGTTTTCTATATTTTAATCTATTCATAAATATTATTTTTTAATTATAAAAAAATTAGAATTCGTTAAATGGTTGATTTATTATCATAAATATATTTTATTGAGAATTCTTTTGTTTTTTTGAATAACACAATTTTTTGTTTTACTTTCACTATTGAAAAAATATATCGAGAAGTAATTATATTTTAATGCATTATCAAATCATTACTATTTTGAGCTATTAATTTATGAAAATCATTATTCAATGTATTTACTTTTTTTATTTGTTTATAGTGTTATTCGTGATTAAATGATATTCATATGACACAACACTACACCTCTTTGTGACTTTGGTAATAAAATATGATTTTATTTCTCTCCACAAATCAAACCTTATAGTAATTTTTTTTCAAAACTAAAGACTTGACTGATGTATAAATTGAAAATAAGGGATGTTACATATCATTTTGGGGAGAGTACATCAACTATAAATAAATGTAGTATATCAACTACACTTTTAATGAGATATTTTAGTTTCAAATATTTATTAATAATAAATTAAATGATTCAATATTGGATGTAACTTTATGTAATATTTTTTTTACTATGTGTTTTCTGAAACAAATAGGAAGTTATAAGTTTCTCATGAAGATAGTTTTTTAGTGTGGTTAGTGAATTATTTACATCTCAATGATTAATTTATTTCATTAAATAATTATGAAATTTTTAACTCAATAATTCATAGTGTTAATGTAATTGTTAACACTAGAGAGTGAAAAACTCACGTAGTATACTAAATAAAGATTTTTAAGCTATAATTTTTTTTTGTCTCTAAATAGTGAATATTTCAATGTAAAGGATAAATTACAATAATTGTATAGAAAACAAGAAGTAAGAAGATCAAAAATAGGGGTAAAGAATGGATAAAATTGAATTCTTTTTAATGTATTGAAACATTTTTAAACCCTAGGGTGGTAATATTATCTTGTGTAATGTATCAATGTGACTAATGTATATATCTTATTATAACTATTAATTTGATAAACTATATCATAAATATGAATAAAAACATGAAATAACGTTAATTTTTTATAGAGATAATATTTTCATTTTTATGTGGATTTCTATGATTTAATCGATTCTAATTAATCGATTTTTGTGTATTTACATCATTTTGTTATTCCTTGAGAATTTTGGGCTTAATTGTTGAAATTTATTCATTCTAGAAAATTAAAAGTTCTATGGAGCTTCTATTTTTTGGTCATAACATTTACAATTTTTATCCTATTAAAGTCAATAATTTTTTTCCTTCCTATGATCTTGGGAGTTGACATTGTCTTTTGGACATATATCTAATTCAATACACAATGGCTGGGGAAAATCAATCAAGTGGAATTTTTTTTGACCAATAGAATGGACCTTACATCTATAATTGGATCTTGTATTGGACAAAATATATCCAATATAAGTTATTCTAGATGTATTTGAAATATAACTTCAATCCACATGTCCAAAATAAATTTAATGGATAATTTCATTAATTTAGGTATTCATTGAATACACTAAAGTGGATGGAGTTGAGAAGTCTTCATGTGGAGAAAAAGTATTCACCACTAATTCGAGCATTAAATTTTGAAAACAATTAATATAACTCAATGATGGCGTGGGAGAATTAAATGGAGATAGATGAATAATATTTATAAATTAACCTTCCTAATATTTGGACGTTTATTATGAAAAATTGACTCAAGATTTCTTAGGATTGAATCTGGAGAGAAAATTTTCCATCCATCAAGCGTAAAAATATATGTTTCCGCTTCCTTTGAAGGTTTTGTTGAATAAGGATAAGAATAGGTTATTCAAGAGGATTTTAAAATAGAAGTTTTGTGGATTTTTACTTTTCCCTATTTTTAGTTTTATAATTATCAGTTCTTCCCCTTTCAACTCTATTACCATTAACATGGAAGGATAAAACACTTAAGTGGATGGGGAAGGGGGTTCTCCTTTGGTAATGTTGGATTCTTATTATTTATTGAAAGAACTCTTTTTCTACAGAATGATATATTTTTTAAGTGGTGTACAATTATCTTAATGTGATCATATTTTGGGTTTTTGTTTTAGTCATTGTTTATAGATTTTGATGACGATCATTAAACTTCATCTGCATAGTGTATTCTATCTCGATTGAGTAGATTGTGTTATGTGGTGAGTTTATAGAGACAGTTGTACCATTTTTAGAATAAGTGAACTTTTTTTAGATTTATAAAGAGAAAAAAAGACTGCATCTGGATTCTCCAGTGTTGTTTTGAAATGTTTTATCTACCTTCATGGACACATGAGTGGTTTTCATCTCTTATATAAACAAACAGTGACTAAAAACTCGATCAAGGAGACATTTATTTATCATTCAATAGGAAGAGTGGATTAATTATTATTTTACAATGTTTACATTGAAAAATGTTATCCTACCCTATCCACACTGTGTCTTCACCAATTTGGTTTCAAAAATAATTTTCATTGCATTATTTCATTTCAAAAACATACAATTTCAGTAACACTGTCAATTATTTCTCTAAGTTCAAGTGGCCAATGCGATTTTTAAGTGATATTATATGGAGACAACATTGGTCAACCAAATTTTGGAATTTTAACATAGGAAATATTTTTTTATCACAACCCATTATAGGAATGTGTCAAAACATGGTTCCATTTTTGGGTAGGTGGTGTCAAAAATCATTATTTATTTCTTTTTTTCTTTCAGTTCACATCAAAATAGCATGAATAGAAGCTCAAACAATGAACCATACAACATAGATACTGAAATTTAATGAAAATTTTTGAATAGAATTAATGTCCTTATTTTTTAATCTGAATTTGTGGAAATTTATTTTGTGCAATCAAGTGAAACCTCATGTGTTCCCTCTGATCCTATCATCATGGTAAGAAATAATAACCAATCCATTAAAGGGCTATGTATAACATAATTCTTTAATAGAAACAATCAACAATCCATGCCATAGTTACAAAATTATTTAGATATTAAAACTAATATGATCCCATTACTTCCAAAGTTTCACATCATGGTAGGTGAAGACATGAACACGAATATTAAAGAGTTAACACATGAATATACTAATTTTAGAACCTATGGATTTGCAGTGGAATAGGTAAAGTGGAAGGAATTCTTATTTACAGTGTAAAGAGATACCAAAGAATGGATTCATGGGATACAACCATGAAATTTAAATGATTGGAATGAGTTAGTGAGATGATTAATTTATAGATTCTTCCCCATATCTATAAGCGTAGTCAACTGAAATGAAATCTATTCCATTAGATAGTCGTATATTGAAACCCTTTACCCTAACAAGGAATGTTTTTAAAAGATGTTTTCGAGACACCAACATAAAGAAATTAAAGATAATAACTTTCTTATCTTCACTTATTAAGGATTAATATACAACGATAGAAACCTTTTGGATGCATCATTTGGAGGAAAACTGATTGACCAGTCACCAAAAGAAGTTACAGGTCAGAATGATGATATTTACAAGCATTCACAATAGTTTGGCACAAAAGGTATTGGAAAAATATGTATGCATGGGGAATGAAAATCTCATCCATAACACTTTCTAGAAACTAAGATGGAAGAACTAACCAGTTTGGTGATACAGATAGCCCTGAAATAAGTGGGTAACCAACAAGAACTATTAGGGTATGTGGTTTATACCCAATGCAAGATCATTTCTCTAACCAATGTGATTAAATAAAGGGAATAGAATCCTGTATTATAGACTCTCATCCATGTAATTTCTAAAAAAAATAAGGATGGAGAGATCCTATAAATGTTCAGTATGTATTTCTAAATCAGAAGAATCAAGCAAGACCCCCAAACCAAAACCAATTCTAAAAAAACCACCATTCCAGCAACAATTCCAAAACCATCCACCATTTATGAAAAATAAATATTATGACCAAACTTATTACCACTGATCACCCACATTCCAAAAACCCTATGATCAACCATACAACATTTCATAACCAGCAATTCAAAACCAATAACATATATCTTCGATTGAGGGGCTCAATGACACTGTAAAACAGTTTTCCAACAATTTTGAATTTCTCAGGGTATTCCAAAAAAAATATAACGGGAAACTCCCATGAAAAACAATACCAAACCCAAAAGAGAATGCTAGTGTGATAAGAAAATTAATCAGAAAAGAACTCTCACCACCAGTAGGCCATACACCTGAACCAAGACCACTTGAGCTGAGGGATAATGAAGGTGATAATTCAAAAAATTCATTGAAAATTCACCAAGAAGAAACAAAGAAAGTGGATGAGGGAAAGGATAGTCCAAGGAGGAAGATATAAGAAACACCATTAAAATGAAAAAAATGTGAAGGAAATAATTACCTCTACAATTGTCATAAAGCATGATTGAATTAATGAAATTTTATGAAGAAGAACTTCAAAATGATATCATATACACCTTCCAGAAAGGGGAAATAAATATCCACCTTCTTGAAGAACTTAAAAAAAATCAATGTATGCTAAATTTTTAACAGATATTTTCATCATGAAGAATATTTTTCAAGGGAATGAATGGGTAAACTAGACAATATGTGTCTTAGCACTGATGCTACCATAGTTTCCCACCAAATTTTATGTTCTCAGGATGTCTTCCATTATATTCACCATTGGTTATTTAAATTTATTATTATTATTTATGAGATATAGGTACTTCAATTAATGTATGTACTCTTTCATTACACACATATTTAAAGATAAGATACCTTAATACCTCATGATTTTAATTATGGCTTTCAAAAATATCCATTATTTTCCCAGAAATACTTCTAGTGGATGTCATGGTGAAATTCAAGTATATATTATTCCTTGATTACTTCTACGTTTGGAATAGGGAAGATGATAATAACCCATCAAACTCACTCATTATTTTGGGGAGAAATTTCTTGAATATGTCTAAAACCATTATCATTTTCTATGAATGGACACTCCCCATAGAGTTTGGAGATAGTACTGTCCACTTAAACATTTTTGAATCCATTAGGCAACCATTATTTGTTCACAAACTCTTTGAAAAATAACACTTATACGGTACAGATAAAATTTAAGAATAAAGAATGTTCTATGAATTATCAGACTTATGATATAATTTTTCTATTTAAAATATACCTAACCATTTGGATTCCCAAAATGATGGAGATTATAATTTCGTCTGGGAATAAGAGGTAATATATGATTTATTTTATGATTTATTATATAATGAGAAAGATGATATAGTTTCTAGTATGCAGGAGGTCCGTCCTTTTCTTTTGGGGAACATCATATTAATATAATCTCTTAATCATCCCTATGATCGTGAATTAAAACCACTCACCACTAAATTTAAATATGTGTACTATATGGAGGGAGAGAATTTACTAGTGATTGTTTTTAATAAACTATCTTAAACTGTATAGAATATTTTCATTGATATTTTGAGATTGAATTACCTATAAAAAGAGTGGAGATTAGGTGATATCCCAAGAATAAACCAAAAAATATATTCACATATAATTCTTCTTGAGGGAGATTCCAAACCTATCAGATAGCTCCAAAGGAGGTCGAATCCCACCTGGAAAGTGGTTGTGAAGAATGATATTAAGAAGGTCTTGGAAGATGTGATAATCTATCTCATCTCGGATTTACAATGGGTTTTCCCAATTCATGTACTTCCAAAGAGAACATGCCTAACCAATTATAGGAATGAAAATAATGAATTATTACCTATAAGAATTCAGAATATCTTGAGAGTGTGTATTTATTTTAGAAATTAGAATTAGGCCACTCAGAAATATCATTTCCCTATTCCCTTCATTGATCATATGCTAGAGAGATTAGTAGGGATAACTCATTATTGCTTTTTCTATCTCTTTTTAAGTTATTTTTAGGTACCTATTTCTCTTAAGGATTATGAGAAGACTTAATTTACCTGTCCCTTTGGAAATTTTTTATTTAAAAGGATTCCATTTGGATTACGTAATGATCTAGGTATATTTCATAGGTTCATGGTAATTATTTTTTCTTATCACATTAAATATTTGATGGATGTTTTCTTGGATGATTTCATATTTTTTTGGGAATTATTTGGACTATTGTTGAAAAAATCTAGAAAATTATTGAGAACCTGCATTGAAATGAAACTTGTTTTAAATTTTGAAAAGTGTCATTTCATGGGAGGGAAAGGAATTTTCCTCAGGTATATAATTTCCAAAAAACTGTGTTGAAGTTGTAATTAAAAATTGACGTGATTAATTAATTTCTTAACCCATCTTGTGTGAAGAATTTTAGAATATTTTTTGGACATGAAATATTCTATCAAAGGTTTATCAAAAATTCCAGTAAGATTTCTCTCCCACTATCTAGAATGATTTTGAAATATGCTAATTTTTATTTCAATGGTTCTTGTTGGAAATCATTTAATACTCTAAAGAGAATATTAATATCGCACCCATGATGCATCCACCAAATTGGGAAGAACCATTTGAGCAACTTTGTGATTCTTCCAAACTAGAAGTTGGAGCCCTCCTATCTCATCGAATTGAGGGAAATAATTACATAAATAATTTCGTATTCCTTACTTCCCATGGATGTAGCTCAATTAAATTAACCAACCACAAAAGGTGTTTTTATCTGTTGTTTTTTTGGTTAGACATATTTAGATCATATATGCTCGGAACTAAAGTCAGTTTGTTATCAAATAATGCAGATATTCTGTACATTATGAAAAGAAGGAAGCTAAACTAAGGTTACCTATACGGATGACATTTCTAAAATAGTTAAACATATAAATAAAAAATGAATTTATTTGAAAACCAAGTTCTAGATCACTTGTTTTGACTTCCAAACACCACTGAAGTAGATATTCTAGAAAAAGAACCATTGAATGACCACCATTTGAGAGGGAAATTATACATGATTAAAGGAGAACTAACTTAGTACACTAAAATGGTAAATTATCTGGTAACATATTACATGATATATCATTATAATTATCACCAAATTGATAAACTAATATCTGAATTTAGATATTACGTTTGGGATGATCCATTTTTTGGAAAACTTTTTATGACCAAGTGATAAAAAGATGTTTTCCAAATATTGAAATTGGTTCATTATTTATGTTTTTTTTAAATTTATCTTATGGTTGTAACTTTGGACAAAAAAGGACAACATGTATGGTTTTATAATTAGTACTTTATTAGACCACCCATTTTAAATATTCTCATGAATTTTGAAAATGGTGTGAAACATGTCAGTTTTTTCAAATCATTTTAAAGATAAAATAAATGACCCAATAACCACTTATTTTTTGTGAGACTTGTAATGTTTTGGGGATTTATTGTAAGGTCCATTTCCAAATAACATTTTGATATTCGTATATCATTATTTTAGTTGATTATGTTGCCAAATGGGTGGAAACAAAAGACAAAAGGACTGATGATTCTAAATTTTTTTGAGGTTTTATCTTGTCTCACATATTTTGTAGGTTTGGATTTCCCAGAAGAATCATAAGAGTAATGGGGAATCACGTTTTCAATAAGATAATGGTAGATTTACTAAGGAATTATGGGTTTCATCATAAAACATCAACTCCCTATCATCCACAAACTAATGAAAAACAAAAGTGTTGAACAGTGAAATCAATGGAATCTTGTACAAAACTATTAATATGAATAAGAAGGATTTGAGATAAATGATGAAGGAAACCTTATGGGCCTATAAGAAAAACTATATAACCCTGATTGTAATGAATCCATATAGGAACATATAATGGAAAATCTATCTTTTAACTATGGAGTTGGAGCATAGGAATATTGGGCTGTGGGAATGATTAATTTGGATCTTGAAACTATTGGGAAAGAGTGAAGATGATAGTTTCATGAGTTTAAGGTAATTAGAAAGGAATTTTTTGAAAATTAATGGATTTAAAAATTGATAACATCATTGGATCATGATATGATGATCCAACTTAAATACACCCATTATAGAGACAAAATTGTTGTTATTCAACTCAATATTTGGGCTAGTGCCAGATAAACATAGTTACAAATGGGACGGTCCATTTATAATAACTCATGTATATCATTTAAATGTTGTGAAGAGTATTATATATAGATATAAGGATAAATTCACTATTAAAGGACACATTCTGAAAGAATTCCATGGGACTATTGCATCAAATCTAGTGGAGGAGATCACACTCATCAAACATTTCAATCAATAAAATCCATCAAGGCATACCTATCCTTTTCACATTATTAATTCATTTGATTAATTTTCATATATGATTATATATTAATTCCATTTGAATTCATTGAGGACACTTCTTCATTTATGTGTGGGGTAAGGAACCTTCATAGTTTAGAATTTTCAATTTTTTCCTTATTCCAAAAAAAAGAGTATGCTTTTCAATTTTGTGTGTGATTATTTCTCAATTTTTGTGTATTATAAAAACTTGTTAGAAAAAATTATTATCATATCCATTTTTAAACCCATTTAAATGAGTGATATAATTTATTCCATGAAACTGAGCTTAAATGAATTTTGAAAAAAGGACTTCGTTTCAAGTTCAAATATTTGGTAATTTAATGAAAAGTACTCTGGTTTTTGAATCTCAGGCCACTTCTCACTGTCTTTATCATTGAAATCACGTTTTTGTGAGGTCTATGAACCATTTTTTTATTATTTATATTCAACTCACATCATGATAGAAATAAACCATGAATTCTTTAAATAGAATTTGATTTATTCCTGTCAAAACACTGGGGTTTGAGATACTTGTGTTTTAAATAATAGGGGAATTTCATTGGTTTTAAAGCACATTATCAATAGAACCTATTTTATTCTAGGATTACATGTAAATATAATACTTTTGTAACATGGAATTGATTAAAAAACTATTATTATAGCCACATTAAAAACTAATTTTCCATATGCAATGTTCTCTTAATGAGAAGTTTCATGATGTAGTTGAACTTATATGTGGGGAAAGTTGTCTTGTGTTGTGCTTTCTAATTTGAAGAAACGTTGAGTGGAAAATAAAATAAGGAATATAAGTTTTTTTAGATTAATAAAATCATTCTTTTAAATTTTTTTCTTTATAGAGCATTCATTATAAGATATATTCTTCTATTTTGGAGCTTCCAATGGAGAAATAATGTTGTGCCTCTCTGAATATTTAGAGAAAAATTATGTTTGAGAAGATAGATATTTCTTCTAATAAAATTATTAATGTTGTGAAATTTCAAAAATATTTCCTGATTATTTTGTTTATTTTATTCTATGGGGAGTTAGGAATAGACCATACTTGATTGAAAATTATAATCTTGAATTTTTTCTTCAAAAAGTGAAAAGTCCTCCTCTTTCAGCCTTAGATTTTTTTGATAACTAATTCCTACTGAACAGAAGACACTGAAAAACCAATCAAATTCCTCATAATAAACACATGTCCTTGAATCAGATCTTGTGGATATTTATGAATATATAATCTTATCATGACCCTTTCATGAGTTTGGATGAGAAAAGTTCTGTTGAAAATTAGTATTTGTGAGATGAGAGAAAATTCATGTGAGTTAGGTGTCTTGTGTGCCCAGGAGGATAAATTCAGAATTAAAATATGGAATTATCAGAATGGAGAACATTAAATGTTGGATTTAATGAGGCATGATAACTTATTTGGAATTGGTGGATCCCATTATTAGGTGTTTTGTATTTTCATTGATTTGATTTTGATACAAAATTTTCCCCAAGTCAAAGTGATTAGTGTGGGGGAATTGATAGAGATAATATTTTCATTCTTTTTCATTCATGTTTCATGTATTTAATCCCTCAAAATTAATAAATTTTATCTTATTTTTAGTAATTTAATACATTTGGTAAATTTTGGTTCTTATTGGGGAAATAAGTTCATTCTGTAAAATTGGTAGTTTTTTAAAGATTCTATTTTTTCATAATAACTTTTACAATTTTTATCCAATGAATTTAATTCATTTTTTAGGATTAATATTTCATGGGATAAGTCATTTTATTCTAGACATAGATCTAATTATATTAACAATGGAACCGAAAAATCAAACATGTGGAAAATGTTTCTGGACAACAGAATGGACACCACATGTATAATTGAAGAATATATCAGACTAGAGTCATAAAAAATCATGGATTATAGATGTATTAGAAATAAAATTTGGATACTCATGTCACTAAAAAATTTAATTGATAATTTATGTCAGTAAAGTATCAATTTCAGGATCTAAATTGGATGGAGTTGAAAGTCTCCTCATGCAAAAAACGTTATCATCACTATTTTTGCATTAATTTTCTAAAACATGTCCAAATACTCTTAGATGTTTTTGGTGCTTTAATAGGAGATATTTTAAAAACTTCTATGAAGAATAAATCTTTATATTAAACCATTTATTATGTAAAATTCACTCAAACATTTGGATATTTGAATCTGAAGGGAAACTTTTCAAACCCGCAAGGCTATAAATATGTGTGTCCACTTCAATTCAAGGGTGTTGTTAAAGGAGGAGGAGTGGTAATGTTGGAGTATTTCATCCTTTAATTTTTATGGATTTTACCTTTTACCTTTTCTTATATTTATAATTCACACATCTTCCACTTTCAACTCTATTACCCTTCACATGGAGGGGTAAAACACTTAAGTGATCGGGGAAGGGGGGTTTCCTATTTTAATGTTGGAGTATTATTATTTAACGATAAACTAAATTTCTACTAAATTATATCCATTTTAAGTGGTTTATAACTATCATAATGCAGTTGTTTTGTGGGTTTCAATTTTATTCACTGTTTATAACATTTATTGAAGATAGTTGAACTTCTTCTAACTAGTATAGTTTGTCTAGTTCGAGTGGATTGTATGATGTGATGAGTGTCTAAATATTTTTGGAATGTGTGTTGAATAAGTGAATTATTTTTATATTTATACCATGAAATAATTCCCAATAGGTTATTTCCATAGTTTTTTGGAAATGGTTTGTGAACTTTCAAGCATAGAGGAGTGGTTTCCATTTATTCTATAAACTAATGGTGATTGACAAATCAACCAAAGAGCCTTTAATATATCATTAAATATTATAAGAGGATGAATGAATATTATGATGATGATGGTAATTGAAAATATGATCCCACCATAACCCCATAACACTCTTCATCGATTTTTTTTCAAATATCATTTTAATTTCTTTTTTTATTTTAAAAAACAAACAATTTCAAAAACAATATTACTTATTTTTATAATTTCAAGGGACAAATGAGACTATTGAGTTATCCTCTATACAGGTAACCTAGGTCAACCACTTTAAGTCTATTTAACTTATGAAATAGTTTTTTTCATCACAGCTCAAGATATGCATGTGTCAATATTTTTTTCATTTACCTTCCTTGTAAGACTCAAATTTCCCTATTTGTCTAGGAAAAAATGATTGGTTGAAGATTTGAGTAATTCTACGACAAATAATTTTATATTTTTTGAGAATATTGTTATATCCTTTGAATATATTAGAATTAAATACTTGGATATGGGTATGAGTAATTTATTATGAAATATTATATAGGATATATACTCTTACTTTTCATCTAACGCCCTATGTGGTTATGAAATACTCTATACGTCCACCTGATGAGATCATAGGTGATAGTGAAGAACGTACAATTAGAACTAATAGAGGAGTTCATTTTGAAATTGGTAATGTGAGAAAAAATATGGTGTATCATAACAATAAAGGGATTAAATGATAGTATAGGAAGTGGAAGTTAAATCATTTAAAAGAATATATTTTTCATTAGAACCATTTCCAAAATAAGGGGGTTTCATAGATTGAAATGAAAGATCAATATATAATATAATATTGTGGTGTATGTCATTTAAATTGATGAATTTTTTATATCAGGTAAAATCTATGTTTAATTATAAATAATAGTGTAATGATTGATGGTGTAAAGTATTGACCAATAATGAAAATTTTAAGATCAAACTATTATAGATCATGAGAAGTCTATAGAAAGGGTTTTATCATATTATCCTTGAGAGGGGAGGGGTGAAACAAGGTGTCAAATTTTATTAAATTTAAATAATATTTATTAATATTTGTAAGAAGTCATGAAATATTCCTGATTTAATGTGTAGTCACTATATACACAAAATAATAAATAAGATGGAATATAAACATGTTACAAATTTTAACACGTAGCAATATTTCAAGGAGAATAAGAAGATGATGTGTTAGTCATACAAAAATACACACTTTAGTAATATTTTCTTTAGAATATTATTTTCATCCCTAGCCACTCTTTGGTAGGATCGCAACATATAATATTTATTTTGGGATAGTGATATTCCACCCTTGGATCAACCTCATTGACTCCTCCTAACTCATTACTCTAGATTAATTCTACCCCATTTCAATGTCATTAATGTTACATTCTCATTAACAATATTCCATTGAAATAATTTCATCATAAACTCATTAATTTGATTATATATTGAAATACCCACTCACCTAAAACATCTCTATAAAATATGTATATAAAAATATGACTCAAAAAATCTTCCCAAATAAGCCTTATATGAAACAATATTAATCATGTGACTTACTCTTACCAACCCCTTCATGAATTTCCCCTTCATGGCTCCTTAACCTTGAAATAACATTGATAGTTATTTCCCATGAATATGTTTTGTGTCTCCTTCAGCATTATTGCTCCGCTAGAGGCCTTCTTCCGAAATAATCAGTGTGAGGCCTTCTGCTCCATCTGAGAGATTCCATGTGACTGTTCCAAAATGAATCTATAAAAATAATATTATAAATTCATTTATTATATAGATATTTTTAATCATAGTATTCCCAAATAATTATGTGATTGTGGGAAAAGTATATGCCACTCTTAAACAATAAAACTACCATGCCTCAAGATTATTGTTCCATACATTCTTTAATAAACTGATCATGTAAAAGGATATTTGATCCTCCCAATCAAACAACCTTATAAACATGTAACAATGAATCATGTATTTTGTGAAGCACCAATACCATATGAAATCATGACACTATCACATCAGGGTCATGTGATCCCTCTGCAAAACCCATTTTTTATAACCATTAATCATGAGGCTCAATGTGACTGTCTCCAATCAGCTGATCCGTAATACAAACAAGTGATTTATTAGATCATATGTGGTTTACCAAACTCTATCACATAAACATTAATCCTATGTTATCCTTCCAAAAAAATCCACCTTATGACCATGAACATCACTAAACATCACATGAATCATCCCCGGTCATCTTTATTCTTTCACAAATATGTAATGCAACACGAACCCACTACTATTTTCTCCAGTTAAGTGATCACATAAAATTATCACCTTAAATCCTTGAACATAACTATACTTACATAATCTACATGATATTGTCCAATTTTGGTGATTCTCAAAATCATTTACGTCTTTCATGTTCAGGTTAAATGCCTTTCCCTAATTCTTATAAATGTTTAAAATATTCTCCTATATTCTCCATAATTATTAGGCATTATTTATTGTTCTAATATATAAATCATCCTTTTTTTTGTTTTTTTACTCCTATAAAATGGAAATCTTTCAGAAATAAAAAAATCTTCAAAATCCTTCTTTAACGCCTTATATTACCTTCCTCCATATAAAAAAATCCCCTAGACATCAAAAAATATGATCATCCTAGAATGGATTGAAATTAATTACTACATGACACACAATATAAAATATTCTTTGTTATAATAAAAACTTTATATAAGAAATTAATTATGTATCATAAATTAATGATTTATAAAAATTATATATTATTAGATTTATCAGTGATATCAAATTTTTAGTACACTGAAGATTTGTTACAAGGGGGTGTGATAATTTGGCCAACTCATGAATGATTAATTGATATAGATAATGATAAATTAGTAAATATGTTAATATATACGATGGAATTTATCTAAACTGCTAATTTACACCCAGCAATTGATTTATCAAAGAAGAATTTAGTTTTGGTGAGATCTAATATTTTATTTTTTCAACTATGCCAGTTGAGTTAATGAAAACACAATATGCATATACTAAATAGAACCGAAATGTGGCCTTACATGTGTATCAATAATCATTACTAATAGAAAATATTTTCAATCATGAAAAGGAACATTTGATTTATAAAATTTGAATTTGATGAATTTTATAACTACCATTGGGATATATAGGGAGGGGTAATTTTATTAATCGCATATTCTACTCTTTAGAGATACAAACAAAATTTCCCAGGATTTATTAATTGAATTACAACAGGATATATATATTATATATAATGATAGATTTGGTGGCCATCTTATTAACTATTATTCTTACAACATTATCCACACTTACTCATCTTGTCCTGGATTTTATTCAATTGAAAGTTTTTCAATAATCAAATAGGAAATTGGAGTATATATTTCACAACATCCAATTCCTCATCCTATATTAGATTTTGAGACTACAAATGAAAAGTTATTTTATGAATAAATTGAGAAGGCTACACCACTCATAGAAATATTAAATTAACTAGTTTCACCACAAATAAAATATTTTATTTACATGAGGGGTTGGATATAATATTATTAAATACATTATATAAAATTTATGTCAATATTAATTCCCTTCTATGAATGAATATGTTTTTCAAGTGTATAATTAATTTTTACTGAAACTATTTCCATTGATTATTGTTTTGAAATAAATTATAATTATAATTTATAAACCAAAACTCTTATATAGGATTTAAAATAGAACTCTATAAAACGTAATATGTGACTCATTATATTAAGACGGTTATTGACTAGTAGTGAATGTATGGTAAAATCACATGGAGAGACTACACCCGAAGTATCATTGAATAAAATAATAGGTAAAAATACTAAATATCCCCAAATAATCTAACATTATTGTAAAAAACAGTACTAAAATTTTCAGTCAAACCAAAATCCATATCATAGAAATAGAATTTTGGATAAACTCATGAATAACATAGAAGTCATACACCCAAAAAGATATCTCCCATTTGGTTAATCATTCTAAATAGTTAAAGAATAAATAAATTAAATTTATAATAGATCCATCTCTATTAATCATTGGAATCCACTCAAAATGGTCATCACATCCACAATTATCTCCTAATATCTCTCACCTATGATAGGACACTTTCTCGAACATAAATTTCATCCATAATTTATATACAAAGACTAAGGAGCATGTAAATAGTGTATATACCAAACTGACCTGTCTTCCCGTAATGATACACATATAAATAACTTGTGTATATATATATACACACATGTAATTTTTGATATGAATTTGTTAAATCAATTAATGAATACATAGATCATTTTATTGTCTCTTCAGGGTTTTTTTCAACTAGTACCACCATATGATATATATCATTGCAAAGAATGGTCATATGATAACGATAGTAGGTTAGAGAATAATTTTACCACTAACCCATAAGAAACTCATGTCATATCCTAGAATAACACCCATCTAGTCTGTCCCTATGAAATCTTTTGACTATGTTTGTAATCTCATTTAGCCTTCCCTGATAGATTATACTCAATATAGGTTGAAGCTATTTTCTAGTTTCTCATAAGCATCATATAATTTTGATGGACTGACACCCAACGTACCCTTTTTTATATTGAGTCATTTGTTTGGAACCTCACATAACCTTATTATATGTATCATATCATTATGATGGAAGCATCACCAACCTTATCATATCATATATTAGGTCTAACTTGGAAACTAACCCAACATGGAATCACATAAGTATCTATGTTGAATCCTTTCCTAACCTACAGATAATAGTTTGATACTAGTATGGAACATGACCTAACCTATCAAATTTTATAAAAATTAGATATTATGTTTGTATTTCAACAAAAAACTTCATAAGAGTAGTCAAGAAAATTTTACGAAAAACATATTGTGTACTGAATATTATTTCAAAATAATCAATGGAAAACCATATCTATCTCTAGATCAATATATCTATCATAGTATTGAGATTATCATCCAATATTTGGGTCAATCAACCACCATATGAACAAAAAAATCTGAGATAATTATCCCATAAAAAATTAATGGTGAATCTATTCCCACAATTATATATTGAAAAAATATCATCAGACCACATTCATCCCACAACTCATCCTATATATAATATATTACCTTATGAAATAAAGAAAAACTTCCCGGCTTTGGGTCACATAGAATTTCCATGATTGATAACTAGATGATACCCTACCCCTTTATATGTAATATATCATCTTTATATTAGACCACCCTAAGGAAAAAACCTATATCCCATATCTATCTCATGTTTCAACACCATATGGTGACATTTTTATATGGTTCTTTAAAATATCATAATACAAATCAACCCCTAATTGAAATAAAATCTAATGGTGTGGTTATCAAATTCTTCTGTATCTGGGTTGTTTCACCTAATTTGAGACCATCAAGGCCCAAAACATGATCCATTCTTTGTTTCCATCCTAAAACCAATTGTAGATAGATGGAATATCCCATAAAAGACTATTTTGTAGCCACTACTCATTATAGAAACTGATCTAGGGATTTTTTCCAACTGAAAATACTCCCCTGAAACCAAATAAGAAACATATTGGCCTCCCCTTCAATTGAAACCACGTGATCTAATAATATTTTGTATTTATTTATCATCATCGGGACACACCACCTGGCTGCTAATCTAAAATATTATTTCAACAAAAGGAATGAAAATGGATCAACAAACTCCATTTTATCCACCATCATTATTGACATAATTGGTTGGTGATGTCCCCCCTCACCACACCTAAAATACATCAGGGTTTTGATACCACCTATTATGATCAATCAACCCTAGTACATACCTTCTAGGACCAAAATATAATCCTTTATTAGGTTCCATTGTAAAACCAATTAGTTATAAGGGTAGTAACTCATCAAATCATATATGATATCCAATTACATATGAAAAATACTATGGGATTAGTTTTTCACCCAACATATGCTTGAAATCACTCCTTTTTCAATCACACTTGGCCTCTCATCATATCTATCAATAATTTTATTTTTTAGTTTTATGTTCTACCTCTCATGGAAATACTAATACCTAATAGGTTACTTAATAAATAATACACTTGAATCATATTCTACCAATTATTAAAAGAAAATATCGCTAAAATGTCAAATTAACCTTTCCTAGGTAATTATACCATTATATTAGGATTTTTAATCATCTATGGGTTCTAATTTCACTCAAAGAAGAACTCTTCATAGGAAAAGAATCCATCATTGAATACATGATTATGAGATACCACATAAAAGAACCATTATGAGCCTAACAAGACTCACTTTCCTCACAACACATGTGGAAAAATAATTATACACAATTTTTTGTAACATTTTTTTATACCCACCTACCATATCACACAATATACGAATATCATATAAAATAAATGATATTACGAACCCCCAACCAAAACCTTGTAGCTTCCCCTTACCGTATTATATTCTACCTTGACTAAACTCATATTTGTCAGAAATTATTCTCCAAAGTTCTTATCTTTTTAAATAACCCAAATTATATATTTATAAAAATATTTAAAATTAATTTTACTAAATAATTACAATTCCAAAATAAATATAAAACTCACTTGGATGAGAAAACTCACTAAAACCCCATGAAATTTAATTAAACTAGTCCTTAGAGAAATATATTTCACTATATATATTCATAATTTCCAATTATCATAACATGATCAATTAGAAATATTATTAAATTCCCCCAAATCCTATAAATAAATTCACTATGTGACTTAGTTCAAGAAAGGAGTAATGAAATTTCATTTTTTTCATTTCTCATTTACATTATATTCCCTCTACATGTAAAATTTACCAAATTTAGATATTATTCTATAATCTAATGGAATTATTATTATATTCCGAAATCTAATGGGATCAGATCAAAGGATCTGGAAAAATTGAAAAATAATGAGAATTAAGGGGATGAAATGAACCATTGATGATAAATTAATATCTTTGGACACAATGTACCAAATGTTGATGAAGCGAAAGGAAGGAAGGAAGGAGTGTCTTCAATATTTATTATGCATTCAAGGAGAAACATTGTAATTTATCAGATTTTCCATTTATTATTTTTAAATATTTTATGGAATAATTTCGAGATAGGGCGCAGAAACAGAACATCATTTCATGGCCCAGTGAGCCTGGAATGGTGGTTTGAACATTTTTTAAGTTAAGTTAGTACACACATGTGCGTAGTTGTGGCAGTTTCCAAATGGATGCCCGAATTAAAAATCTGAGGGCACGGTTGCATCAGGGGAGACAACTTTACCTAAGAATGAGCCTAACCTCGACCAGCACGGGTCGAGGGAAAAAGTTAATTTTCGGACGTTTTAATTAAAATAAAATAAAATAAATTCACAATTTTATTTTATTTATTTTATGGAAACATCCGCTGTAGCGTGGTAACGAGGCAGTTGTTTCTTTAATAAATGGCACATCATAATTAGTCAAGAATGGCAAGTCGGACTCATTAATACTACAACATATTTATGAATGGAAAATAAGATTCCCTTTTTATTGGGATAATCGAACGTCGATCGTGGGAGAAATATTGAGAGAAACTCTAGAGAAATCTCTCGGAGATGAACGACGATGGATCGAAGCTGATAATCTATGTGCCAACAATGTTGGAGGATCATGATGATGATGGTAGAATGGAATCTTTGTCGGAAATTGATCCGAGTTTGAGTTAGGGGTTTTTTATTTGAATTCCTTTCCCTATTTTTGATTTTAAACGACGAACACAGATCAAACATGAACAATTTGATCCACAGATTAGTTCACTCTTGTGGGAAGGTATTATTAGGATGATTCGGGGAATTGATCAATGTTGAACTATTGTGGTTTGATTCTTCCTCATTTAAAGCCTACTAACAGGAGTAGATCAACACTATGACGATCAACGACGAAGGTTCATTCCTCAATTGGTTTTATTGGATTTTTCCTTCGTTCTTCACATTCTTCACGTTCTTCGCGGGGTGACGAACAACTTATAATTGTGCATCTGTTCTATGTTGTAACAATCCCAGATTGAAGAATTGACGCCACGACGACCTTGTAGAGGTGCAGCGACGATGGAGGATGAAGAATCAGACTGGATCGAGAAGGGATGTTCTTCGGGTGTTCTTTATGTGGGAAGATCAAAAGGTGGTTTTATAGCCGATTGGAGGTCTGAAAACACCGGAAGCAGCTTTGTGGTGTCGGGGCGACCAAACCTGGGATTTTCATGGTGATCGGACAACCGGATCGATGAACGAGGCAGCTTGAAATGCCCAACGGCGGAGGTATGCATTTCTAGAAATTCCAAGAATACACGGTGTGTACTTTCGAAGAACCCTCCCTGTAGTACTAGTGGCGGAGGCGAGGGTTTCGGGGGTTAGAGATGAATCACATGGCGGGTGACCCTGGTCTCATGGTGTTTTAGATTTTCCCCGAAGCTCGGTGTGTATTTACGGAAGTACACGGACACGTGTTGGAAAACATGACTACAGGAGACACGACGTGTGCAACATGGTAGAGGAGGCTACATGGAACTCAGTGTGTATCCACGGGGTACACGGACACGGGATGGAGTACACTACTGTGTACTCCATCACATGGCCAGGCGAGTCCAGTACGCAGGCCACCCCATGTACCGATTACATGGGTTGGAGTACATGGGTTGATGACCATGTACGAGCACATGGTTAGCGTATACAGAGCCAACCCCAGTCACTCGGACACGGCGTGTACACCATACTACACGCCTTAAACTCGGAATTTCTACACGACCAGCCTTAGGACATGGGTCATTATACACAAGCAATACCTAGGGTTAGAAAACATGGCATGTAACTTTTCAACATGCCATGTACTTTTTGGAAAACGATAGGGTCATCTTGTTCAACACATCATGTACATCTTTAGTTTGGGTTAGTGCCCCTTCTTCTCATTCCCCTGAAGGTCAGGTGTAATTTCCTTTTATAGGAGTATGATCCCTTCAGCCGAACTTTCTGTTATAGAGTCAAGCATCTATCCCAGAGGCCCAGATTGAGATCCTCTATCCATTCTTGACCCTAGGTAGAGTCTAGAATCGATGTGACCAACTCTACCAGGCGTCGATCCTCTACCTAGCAGGTGAATTCCAGTTGAGTCGAGGTATCTGCCATGGACCTGGAAGTGATCCTCATCTGTGTATTGTGATATTTCCCACTAAAGAGTGTGTCTCCCGTAATTAGTGCATCTATCTACCATAACCTTCTCACTCAAGAGTGTGTCTCCCGTAATGAGTGTAACTACCTATCACGACACTTATCGATGAAAATTACTTCTCAGACGGATGTCATCAGATCTATAAGACTCTTGGAGTGTGTTCTCCAAGAATGAGTGCTTCGTGGAATCTTCAAACGAAACCCCTAGCTGGGGGGTATGCGGTTATGTGACTTGTCTCTAGACTACGAGTGTGGGTTTTTAGTATATCTGGTATGTTCTATATGTTCTGTAGACATATACTGTGCATAGATGACTGTAATTTTACATTGTCTACTGTATTATGGTTTTCGAGGTCCTCTGCTGAGTACTGTTATACTCACCCTTGCACGGTCTTCACCCGCACGTGTCGTGTCTTGTGCAGAAGAGCATCCTTTTGACAGAGTCCAAGGTGGACTATGAATGGACCGAGATTTCTGAGTTCCCTACAGGACGAGGCATTCCTAAGGCTATGAATGGTAGTCCCAGTACCTTTTGTGTTTCTAGGTTGTACTTTGTAGTTTTCGGACTTTTTTTGGTGGTCTTGTATTCTGGCCCAGTTTACTTTCAGTACTTTACCTTCCATCGTACTCTGTTGGTTGGGTATAGTTGTATGCATGCATTTTTTGTTACATAGTGTTTTCACATTTCAAAATTTGTGGTCTTGGAGATGTGTGTGTGTGTGTGTACATGTACATAAGATATGCCTCCCATGATTAGTAATATGCCTACTCGGTGCTAGTCACCAGCCCCTGGCCTATTGGAGGCAGGCTTGGGGACTCACGACATGGGCCCCACTAGGACGGGTCCTGACAGAGTGGTATCAGAGGTGGTTGATTCTATCATAGGACCAAGAGTCTATCAGATTGGTTTTTTTAAATAGTGTTAAGTGTTTCGAGTTTGGATTTCATTCCAGAGACTCCAGTGTTGGTGCGGCGTCCGACGTATCCATACACTAGCACTCTAATAACCTGAATTTCGACTCGGTACACAAAGAAACTGGTTGTAGGGAAATAAAATAATTGTACATGCATCATAAACGAGTGGTTTGTGTTTTCCATATCCTTTGTGTCAGCTATCCATATATACTCATTGACCATGGTATATCTTGTTTCATTACAGGATGCCTCCATGATGCATACCTGCTAGGATTCAGCAACGCGATCACGAGGACAACCCACTTAGTGACGAGGCTTCGATAAAAGGACCATTTTCTGAGGTGTTGAGACCAGGTGGTGCACCAGTTATGCCACCACCCATGGTACATGCGATAAAAACCAACGAGGAGCGCAGGATGAGCGTGCTCCATGAGTTCTAGAGACATAGACCCCTCAGGTTTTGAGGTGACCTTGATCCTCAGGCGGTAGAGGACTAGCTTGAGACGATGACCAGAGTTTTCCATCTAGTGAGGACACCAACAGACCATATGGTGGTCATAAGAGCAAGCCTTCTTCAGGGTTCGGTGGGACAATGGTGGAGTCTGTCCATATAGACTCATGACGAGGAGACTCTTTCATGGACGATGTTCGAGCGACTCTTCAGGGAGGAGTTCGCTCCGGTTACACTGAGATATTTGCATGTTTAGGAGCTTCTCCTGCTCTTATAGGGTAGTATGACAGTAGATGACTATTCATCGAGGTCCACCAACCTCACCTGATACTTGATGGATATGGTCGGGGATCAGTACATCAGAGCTCGGACCCTCGAGTGAGGTCTATGGTGGAACATCCGAGCTTGGGTCGTGCATCTATTCATATCGACATATGATGGAGTGATTGAGATGGACTTTGTGATCGAGAGCTTCTTGGTGGTGCAGAGACAGCCGTCAATAATCAGCAGTCGGCAGACAGTTGGAGAGACACCAGCAGCAGGGGCCAGCTTCAGACTAATGGATCTAGACATGGAAGGTTTCATGGGACGACCTAGGACAGAGGATCGATAGTCCATGGCACTCATGATGGATCCAGTCATCCTAGGGAGAAGCGATTCTACATGTGCAACAGTAGGGGACATCTCGCTATAGATTTCCAAACCCGTCGAGCTGCTGACAGGGAAGCGGTGGATGGACCATCGAGGTAGAGGTACTTAGTGGAGTAGATATACCCGCAGGCGGCGAACATTGCAGAGGAGCAGGGAGAGCTGCGGGTGGTGGTAGAAGTTTTGACTAACTTCCACCACCACCCCAGGAGGCCCACACCAGGCTCAGGGAGCTGGAGGACAGGGACAAGGATAGCTTCATGAGGTCGAGGCTTACGACCCCGAGGCTCCAGGGATGATTCAAGGTACGAAATGTGTCTTTTCTACCTTAGCTTCCATACTTATAGACACAGGTTCTAGTCATTCCTTCATAGCCATGTGTCTTGTATGAAATCTCAAGATTCTGGTAGAACCATTGACTCGATCCTTATGCTTGGAGACACCTACTGGAGGAGATTCGACGATCACGCACCTTTGTAAGCAGTTTGATATTACACTTGGAGGTGACAGTTTTGGTTGGAACCTCTTGGGGGTACCATCGAGGCCTTACGACACCATTCTCAGTATGGATTGGTAATCTTCGTTCCATGCCCAAATTGACTGTTTTAGGTGATGTTTCTGGTCTGTCCGCTGTGAAGGAATGAGGTATTCCTTTGTCGGAGGAAGGGAAACCCAGCCAGTGCAGAATGAGCTTATCCATAGGAGGGTGTAGCCATTCACTCATGAGTTGGCCAGCCTAGCCCTCGTAGCAGTAGATTTGAGGAACTCCCATTTCCTAGCAGTAGTGGAGGATTATGAGGACATCATTCCCTATGATGTACCGGGATTACCTCACCACCAGTAAGTCGACTTCTGCATTGACTTACACCCCGAGACGACACCGATTTCATCAGAAGCATATTGGATGGCTCCCACAGAGCTTCGCGAGCTGAGGGTGCAGTTGGATGATTTTCAGATCATGGGTTTTGTGAGACCCAACATCTCACCCTGGGCAGCCCCAATCTTGTTTTCCAAGATGGAAGACTGGAGTCTGAGGTTGTGTGTGGATTACCGGCACCAGAACCAGGTGATGGTGAAGAACAAGTATCCACTACCGAGAATCGATGACCTCTTCAACCAGCTAATATTGGAATAGTGGTTCTCGAAGGTTTACCTTCAATCAAGTTATCACCAGTTATGAGTCCGGGACAAAGATATACTGAAGTCGGCTATCATATGCTGCTACAGTCACTATGAGTACATGGTGATGCCTTTCGTCGTGAGGAATGCCCTTGCAGTCTTCATGGGACTGAAGAATAGGATTTTACATCCTAACTTGGACCGGTTCGCAGTGGTTTCATCGATGACATCCTTGTGTACTCGGCAACAGAAGAAGAGCATGTGAGACACCTACGGATGGTCCTAGACGTACTTCGGGAGAACTACCTTAATGGGAATCTCTCAAAGTACCATTTCTTGATTCAGGAGGTCCACGTTCTGGGATATGTCATCTCAGTAGATGGAGAAGCTATAGACCCAACCATGGTGGAAGCTGTGTTAGCATGGGAACCACCTCGGAGCGTGACAGAGGTTCGGAGCTTCCTTGGATTGGCATGATATTATCGGAGATTCATTCCTGACTTATCCCGCGTATCAGCACCAATGACAGCCTTGACAAAAAAGAGGCAACCCTTCATATGAACGAAGAAGTGCCAGTGGGCTTTTGAGTAGTTGAGGAATAGTTTTACAAGTGCCCCATTCTTGAGATTTCCGGAGGAGGGTGTCGAGTACACAGTTTTCTGCAACGCATCAGGAAGTGATTTTTTGTGGTTCGCGCTAGCTTAGGCCACATGAGAAGAAATTTGTCACCCATGATCTCAATTTGGCTACAGTAATCTTCACATTGAATATGTGGCGACACTACCTTATGGGAGAGCGGTTTATCATCTACTCTAACTACAAGAGCCTTAGTTACATATTTTCACAGAAAGTTATAAATCTGAGATAGAGGCGTTGGATATAGTTCCTCCAGAACTATGATTTTGAGATCATCTATACTCCTGGGAAGGGGAACAAGGTGGCTAATGCTCTGAGCAGAAGATCGAGCTCACAACTATTGAGTGAGGTGACAAAGTAGTTAGCCACGTTGCAGGTGTCCTTCATGGACATGGAAGATGCATCCTACTTACAGTCGATGGTTGTCGCCAATCCACTCTTACAACGAGTTAAGGAGGATCAGCTAGGAGATTTCAACTGAGTGGCTTTACATGCTCAATTATCCACAGGACATGCTCGTGATGGATATTTACAAGGTGGGGAGCACATAATTCTATTTAGAGGACACACTTTTGTACTGGTGGCATTGGAGGGGGAGGTCCTGAGGGAGATTCATACATCCCCCTGGGCAATACATCCTAGAGTGTCAAAGATGTACCAGGATCTTCGATGATAGTGCTTGTGGCCATGCATAAATAATAGAGTTGCAGAGTTTGTTTCTTGATGCCTTACATGCTAGCAGGTGAAGGCCGAGCACCAGGTTCCACCAGGATTAGATCACCCTATGTAATTTTCAGAGTGGAAGTGGGATGTAATATCGATGGACTTCGTGACAGGCTTGCCAAGGATGTCTAAGGGGCATGATTCCATATGGGTGATCATTGACCGACTCACCATGTCAGACAAATTCATAGCTATCAGAGAGCATAATTTCGTAGAGAGCTTGGGATGCCTCTATGTGCAAGATATAGTTTGTCTTCATAGAGTCCCCTCGATAATAGTCTCAGACCTAGATGCATATTTCACATCCCAGTTGGGGAAAGTATTTCAGGAGGCTTTTGGGACTCAGATATGCTTGAGTAGAGCGTTTCATCCCTAGAAAGATGGTCTGACGGAGAGAAACATTCAGTTTCTGGAGGATATGTTGCGATCATGTGTCATGGTCTTTGGTCGTAGTTGGGAGGACCACCTACCACTGGTGGAGTTTGCGTACAACAATAGATACCACTCCACAATTGGTATGGAATAATTCGAGGCCTAGTATGGGAGACCCTACCTATCACTGCTTTACTGGACCAACCCTGGAGAGTCAGCACTGATGGGTCCAATGTTGGTACGAGCTACCACTGAGAATTTGCAGGTCATCTGAGAGCAGATGAATACTACACAGATCCATCATAAGTCTTATGCTGATAGAAGACAGTGACCTCTGGAGTTCAAAGAGGGAGACCACATCTTTCTTAGGGTCTCACCTTAATGAGGGTTACAGATATTTGGTCGGGGTGGAAAACTATCTTCTAGGTTCATCAGACCTTTCCAGATATTGTGCAGAGTTTTCGAAGTGACGTACCACCTAGCTCTACCTCCACAGTTTCATAAAGTACATGATGTCTTTCATGTGTCTCAGTTGAGGAGGTACGTGCATGACCCATCACACATCATTGATTGGGGTGAGCTGGACATTGAGTATGGAGTGACCTTTGCTAAGTACCCAGTCGATATTGAGGATCGACAAGAGAGGATCTTTCATGGGTGAATGATTCCCTTGGTTCACATCCAGTGGCAGCATGAAAATGTTCAGGAGAGCACGTCGGAGCAGGAGGCCTAGATCCAATCCCATTACCCACATCTTTTTTATTAGCATTTGTTTTGGATTTTCAGGGATGTAAAGCCCCAAGTTGGGGGGAATTTAATGTCTTTTATTTTCTATGTCTTATTTTTATATATTATATGGAAAGATTTTGAGACTGGTCGTGGAAACGGCACATCATTCCGAGGCCCAGGGAGCCCGGAATGGTGGTTTAAACTTTTTTTAATTTAATTGAGTCAGAACATGTGTGCAGTTCTGGTAGATTCCAAACGGATTCATGGATTAAAAATTTGAGGGAACCATTGAGTCTAGGGCGACAACTTTACCTAAGAAAAATCCTAACCTTGACCAGTGGGTCTATGGAAAAAGATAATTTTCAGACATTTTATGTAAAATAAAATAAAATTAATTCGCAAATTTATTTTATTTCATTTATGGAAATATCCACTGCAGTGCGGTAACAAGGCAGCTGTTTCCTTAATAAATGGAACATAATAATGATTCATGAATGGAAGGATTGACTCATTAATACCGTAGTGTATTTTTGAATGTCAAATATGTTTTTCTTTTTATTGGGACAATCTAACGTCCATCGTTGGTGAAAGATCGAGAGAAATTCTGGAGAAAAATCTCAGCAACAAACGATGACAGATCGAAGCTACGAATCACTATGTCAACAAGGTTGGAGGATCTTGATGATGATGGTAGCATGGCCTCTTCTTCAGCGATCAATCCCAGTTTGAGGTAGTGGTTTGTTATTTGAATTCTTTTCCCCATTTTTGATTTTAAACGACGAACACGGATCAACCACGAACAAGTTGATCCGCGGATGCATTCTCTCTTGTGAGAGGGTTTTATCGAGATGATTTGGGTAATTTATCCATGTTGAAAATTTTTTGTTTGATTCTGACTCATTTAAAGCCTACAAACAGAAGCGGATCAACGCTGTGACGAATGACTGCAGAGGTTGGTTCCTCAATTGGTTATATTGTATTTTTCCTTTGTTATTCATGTTCTCCGCGTTCTTCGAAGGAAGAAGAAAAACGGATCATTGAACATCCATTCTGCGTCACAACTATCCCAAATTGAAGAATCGACACCACCACAACCTTGCAGAGGTGAGACGACGATGGCGGATGATGAATCAGAATTGGGAAGGGCATTTCTTCAGGTGTTCTTCACGTGGGAAGATCAAAACGTGTTTTCGGATCCGATCAGTGGTTCGAAAACACAAGAAGTAGATTCATGGTGTTGGTGCAACCCAAAACTGGGAGTTTCATGGGGATCTGACTACTGGATAGATGAATGGGGTAGCTCGAAAGGTGCGATGGTGGAGGTCCGTGTTTCTGGAAATTTCCAGAATACACTGCATGTACTTCTGAAGAACTCATTGTGTGGTACTAGCGGTGGAGGCTAGGGTTTAGGGGGACATATAGGAATCACACGGCATGTGACCCTGGACACACGATGTGTACAACATGGAAGAGGTGGCTACGTGAAACTAGGAGTTTATACAGAGGGTACACAAACATAGGATGGAGTACATGATCATGTACTCCATCACATGGCTAGGCAAGGCCAGTATGCGGGCCACCACATATACCGATTACACGGGTTGGAGTACATGGGTTTCTGACCATGTACGGGCACATGGCTAGCATACAAGGAGCCAACCCAAGTCACTCAGACACTACGTATACACCTTAATACACACTGTGTACTCAGTTTTTCTACACGACCAGTCTTACAACATGGGCCATTGTACACAAGTAGTACTCGAGGTCAGACAAAACGATGTATAACTTTTTTACACGCCATGTACATTTTGGAAAATGGAATGGTCCTCTTGTTCACTGCATATTTGGCACATTTAGTTTGGTTTAGTGCCCCTTATTCTCATTCCCCTGATGCTCAGTCGTCATTTCCTTTTACAGGAGTATGATCCCTTCAGCAATAATTTCTGTGATAGAGCAAGGCATCCATCCTAGAGGCCCGGATTGAGATCCTCTATCCATTATTGACCCTTGGTAGAGTTCGGAATCGACGTGACAAACTCCACCAGGCGTCTATCCTCTACCTAGTAGGTGAATTCTGGATGATTTGTAGTATCCACCATGGCCCTGGAAGTGATCCTCATCTATGTATCATGATCTTTCCCACTCCGGAGTGTGTCTCCCGTAATGAGTGCATCTATCTATCGTAACCTTCTCACATAGGAGTGTGTATCCCGTAATGAGTGTAAATACCTCCCGTGATGCTTTCCGAATAACAATACTTCTTGGACAGATGTCATTAGAGCTATAAGACTCATAGAGTGTGTTCTCCCGGAACAAGTGCTTCGTGGAATCTTCAAACTGAACCCCTAGTTGGGGGTATACGGTTGTGTGACTTGTCTCTAGACTACGAGTCTGGGTTTTGAGTGTATCTGGTGTGTGCTATACATTAAATAGAAAAATATTATGCATAGTTGATTGTACCTTTACTTTTCATACAACATTTTGGTTTTTGGGATCCTCGAATGACTATTGTTATACTCACCCCTACACAGTCTTTGCCCGCACATGTCATGTCTTGTGCAGACGAGTAGCCTTTTGACAGAGTCCAGGGCATACCAGAAGAGGACCAATCTTTCTGAGTCCCCTACAGGCTGAGGCGTTCCTATGACTATGACCAGCGGTCCCAATACCTTTTGTGTTTACAGGTTGGACTTTGCAGTTTTCAGACATTTGTTTCGGTGGGCTTGTATTCTGGCCCAGTTTAATTTTAGTACATTACCTTCTGTCGTACTCTGTTGGGTGGGTTTAGTTGTAAGCATGCATTTTTGTTATTTAGTGTTTTTACATTTCAGCATTTGTGGGATTGGAGATGTGTGCGTGTGTATAGGTACTTAGGAAATTCCTCCCATGATTAGTAATATGCCTACTCAGTGCTAGTCACCAGCCCTGGGCATATTGGAGGCAGGCCTGGAGAGTCACGACATGGGCCCTACTATGAAGGGTCATGAAAAAGATCCCATGAATTTGGTTTTAAATTAAGAATAAAAAAATATTATTTTTCACATCATGAAAAACACAACACATTTCCCTATTGAGTACCAAGTGTTACAAAGTAGGAAACCTAATTCCCCACAAATAGTCTATTTGATTCCCATATGTTTTTTTGTAGATTCTACAGTGGTAAAAAATCATTTTCCTTCTTATTGTGTTCTTTGGGGTATTATATTGGGTACCTAGTGGAATTTATATCATACAAAAAATTTCATTGAATTTTCCAAACACTTAAAAATTCGATCAGATTATTTTTCTAGTCATATTTGAAATTCAAAAACCTATTTTTATAAACAATATATGTATCCAAAGTATCTCAATTAAAAAAAATTCCAAATTTGAAAATATCCCTACTTCCAGTTTCAAAGGAGTCCGTCTATTATCAGTATCCATTATTACATGATGGTGAAATTCATTTAAAAATTTTCACCATACGAATTTTATTCTTTGGGAATCATTTCCATAAATCACTATCAGAATATTCTGGTGACTAATAAATTACTCAAGTTATTTATCTTGAATATTCTACTAGTAATGGTTGTGCAATCACTACACCCATACCAATCAAACTCTTTAATATACTAATTAATCTATCTTTTTTTCACCCAATATGTGAATCATTCCTTAAAAAATTATATTACATTTTCAGGACATAATCATTGATAATGTTGAAAAAAACTCATGTTAACACTTTTTATTGAACACCTTTTAAAATTTCACAGCATACACACTACATCACTGACTAATTTCACCATCTTATTGATGATTCGCCTAAACTAGATAAATTGATCTTTCACCCAATTGATTAGTCCATAATCTTATGGTTTATGTCATTTATCTCTAATATACAACATTATGTTTTTTTGGGATCTGATTTCCTTCTAATCTCATAAACATTAAATCATAGTCTTTAACTTGAGACTTAATTTGTATCCTTAGTCGTTGCTTCATTGCACTAATTATTATACTCTCCCTTGAGTACACTCATTTTATTAACTTGAAAACCACCGCAATATATTCTCCAAATTCCTCCAATAATTTTACAAAATAAACTAACCTCAACTTATTGTTCTAGATCATTATCCAGACCTGGGTATTTCTATCTCACCTGATATATCTAGACCACTTACAACCAAGCACTATTTTAAGACCTCAACCACTAGTTTTTGGTATTTTATTACACATAATTTATATCATTAACTATAATTACACTCTATTTTTTAACCCTCGCATTATCATTAGTTTGATGTAAACTATAGTAATTCTCTTATCGTCATTCCATGATCACCAAACTGTTTGAATTCTATCATCACAAGGATGACATCAGTAATAATTCATTATCCTACAATTCCACAAGATCCATCATATGAATCCAAAATTAGGATCTAATTTCTAATGGTCCACATTTATATATATGAAATTTTCCTTATGAAAATATATATATATATATATATCATTCATTTTTAGAAATATAGTATAGAATAAAACGCAGACACCATGAAATAAAAAAAATTTCATTTCATCAATATAGAACTCTATATAAATAGAATAAATACACTCCATAAAATTTAATGTATTATAATGGGATAATAAAATAAACAACATAACTATAACTTGATATTCTAGAAAAATGTACTCCCTTTGAATTATCAAACCCATAGACAATGTTATACAAAAATATTAGTTATATAATCACAATTTCATAACTTATGAATATGGAACCGTGAGTGGATTTTAGATAAATGATAAATTAATTAAATATAAGGTATTTAATATATGTATAAAACCAATATGAAAATCGGAATAATGAACAATATATTTGGAATAGTAACCTTGCCATTAGAATAGTAACGTACTCCTTAATATAGAAAAAATGCATTTTAAATAACATTTACTATGAATAAAAATGTAAATATTAATTTGAATTGTATATAAAATAAATATTCAATTTATGAAACTAAACAAAAAGTGTGATTGAATGTATAATTAATTTTTTGTTAATGTATATTGATGAACCATAAGTTTTATATTTAAAATAAAAATTTATAGGATTTCATGGGCATACAAAACTAATGATTATCTTGGCCAATAGGCCACATAGACTCATACATGTCTCCCCATACTCTAAAGTCTTTTGATTAGTCTATTTCTATATGAACATTATCCCGTAAAATCAAATTAAAATGATATTTTAAATATCATACCCCATCCATTGTAACAATCAGAGTATGTACAAACAGAATATACAATAATCAGGAAATATAAAGTTAAAATTACAAAACATACAATCATACCCTGAAATTCATCTCCCACAAGGACAATCACATGAATAAATAAAAAAGAGAAAAAATATAATGAGTCTCTAATACCTTTAGTGACACTGATATCATCATAGTATCTAAATACCCATTACATTGATTATATACAATCATCACACACTGGGACTCCACCTTACCTTAACCGTTGATTTATAATTGTTTATTTGGTCCGAGAGTTCCAGAGTCACCCAAGTAGGGTGTGAGTAAAACATAGTAGGACACCTTAAGAGATGTCCCTAATATAATTAGTATGTAATTAATTAACATGTGACATGATTAGTTTTATAAAATACCATGGATGTGGAATAAAATAATAACCATTGGCACTTGGATTGTATAGTTACACCCATGGTCAACCATATTTACATAATAAAGAACTGGAGTATCTCTAAACATAAAATCACCACCCATAGGGTGCCACATCTAGAACCAAAACCATATGTAAATCCATGCACTTGATGAAAACATAGCTCACCCATGAATAATATCACACACACCCAAAGGGGGATGACCCCACCCCATTGGTGTACTACAACACCTTTAAAAAATATCCCCAACACATGATCCCCCATTTACATATCACATACAAATAAGGGAAACTCATCTCTCATAGGAACCATATCACATACTCCCATAGTTTCTTACCCCACCCTAGAGAAGTACCTAGCCTCCATTTACTAGGAATACAACCATCCACCAACCACAAAAGCTTATTTTAAATTTTATATACACCCTTATTTTACTATTCTCATCCTATAATAATATAAGATACATATAGGAGGTCTCACCCCACCCTAGCATGCTACTAGATTTCTATTACATGAGGGTAACACATATGTCCTATTCCCAAAACCCTTAATAAAATTCCATATATAATCACAAACACACACACACACACACAGATATATATAACCTCAAATAACTAGGGGGCATCTCTTCATGGCCTCACTGGACTTATGGGAAATAAAACCCATATACCGCCCAAAACAGAAGTAATAATTCCCATGTCACTTCATAAGTAATCCTAATATAGTTATCAAAAACTCAACCTATCCATGGTCCTACCTAATGTATAACAATCTGTACACACACATTCTCAAGGTATAGGAACTCTCACTGCACACTCACATAAAAAAACTGATCAAAATAATCAATTTCACACTACATACAAAAAACTAGGGTCATCTATCTCATGTACCACTATAAATCATATTTTTTTATTTTATACTCTCCCATCCTCCATGCATTTCATGGTCTGTATGTATGATAGAGTATTCAAACATTATTATATCATGATGTAAACTAGTATTCATAGTGTAATTATGGCCTTGACACGTATATTTATTTTATGGGAGTTTAAATCAGTTGTTTGTTTTTTATATTCAAGGTAAATCTCCCATTAATTTTGATACCACATAATACATGAAATATTAAAAGAATTATATTCCACATAGAGGTAATCATGAACTAGTTACCTCATTTGACATTATTCCCATTAATTAAATACTAACCACTAATACACAACCTCGTCTGATCCTCATAAAATATTTTATCATCAATTGAGGTCAAATATAAACCCATCATATATAATATAAATAATTATAAAAATTTAAAACTAAAAATATAATTTAATTTAAATAGCATAATTTCATAAAATATCATCGAACCATATCACCGCATCAAAACCAAGGCCAACCAATGCCGGGTTGTCCATGTTGTATGCTCGACACATTCTTGAGTAAAATCCCTATAAACTGAAGCTCAATAATTTCCATATTCTTCCACATTGATTTAAAAAACAAAAAAAATCATAGCATTAATTTTTTCCAATGAAAAGAATATCAGCAATGTGTGTTCATCATTATAGGATATTATCTACACAAGAAATTAAAAGTACAAATCAAAATGGGTTCATTGCACTATTGTTTGACAAATTCATCAATGAAACCACATCCTAAATTCAATTGAATCAATATTCAGAAATAGAAACAATAATGAATGAGTTATATGGAAGAGGATTATCCCAAGGGTTAAAAAACTCCACCTAGAAAACTATTTCATCAAGGGGAACTGAAGGTGAAGAATTGGGTGATTCTCCTCCTAGTTTTTCTTTGTAAAAGTGATGGAAAAGTAGGGGAAATGGAATTAAAAATTTAGCGTGTAATCATTTTAACATTTTTAATGAAACATAGTGCCATCATGGTCTGGAGGAATAATTTTACAAATTATTCACCAACCATGTCGTAAAAACTATGTCAATCCACACCCCCTAACATGATTCTTCCACAGGATTTACTAAAATTTGGTTCAACCATGTAACAATGTCTAAAATATCTCATTTAAATTCCCGATTGCTTCAAATCGTTCTCTATATAAAAGAACAAGTCGTGGACCTCAAAGACATATGAAAACCCACATTTCATGGATCTATGTGGTTTCCGACATGGTTTTCCCTAGCCATATGGTGATTGTAGATATGTGTAAAATCCTTCAAAAATTTACAACTATAAACCTGAAGATCCCCACATTCACCAAAGTAACTAAAATCGTTATAGGGATATATATCCATATGTAAAAACATTTTCTCATGATTCTAAAACTCTCAAAATTTCAATCCAAATGATGATTATTTAAATGATCCCTACTTAGTGAACAAAATTTAAATTCCCTCTCAATTTCCCAACCCATAAAGAGGTAGGTCTTTATAGACAACCCACCATATCACTTATCATCAATGAAATGTCTCTATTGTCTTTTAATTTTTAATCTTGACACATACCAATAATAAATTTACCATCAACGACACATGGTATTTACCCAAATAAATGATGATATTTAACTATGATACTCCAAATACATGAAACAATATTTATCAATAGAAAAGGTACCCACTAATCACCATCACCAATATAAATATGGTACATAATAAAATCAATCTTTATATATATTGAATCATAATAGAAAGATTAATCCTTGTCTTCATTGTTCTTCCCACCGTAAGAATCATCTCAAAATGATAACCTCGAGCTATGGTGCACTACACCATAGTAATTGTAGACTGAAATTAATTTCCAATTCTATATTGACTATAATGGTGTGGTTTCTATCATACTTCATATAATTCAAGAACAATCATAATATATACCACCTCTTTCTAACTTTTCTTTTAAATTCTGAATTGTAGTCATTGACACATCATCATGTCACCAAATCCCAATGCCTTAGTCTCCATAAGAATCACATAATTTTCCAAACACCCACATACATGTTTGAACCCAAAATATAGTGTAATTCCATGATTGGACAACTAAACAACAACACTAGACATAAAACTCTCACTATTATCACTAGAACATCTTAAAATTGACACATCCAAGGATGAAATGTTGATTCATTTCGAGTCGAATGCCTGTATTTGGACTCTATCATACACCATATACAAATTAAAAATATTAATTTTATCAAATACATAGATAAAATCAGATATATCTACAAACCCAAATCCTAGTTCTATCTTAGCTATCCACTGAATATTCTCTCCGGATTTATGTCCTTACCAAAATGAGAGTCTTAGTTTTATGATCGATTCAATTATCCCAACCATAAGAGAAAACCTATAATCGTTATGTTCAACCAAAAAACCACAATAATTATGGGGTACATGCAATCCACTACAGTATGTAAGGATAGTACATACTCTTACCAAAATACCAATATCAAACCATTATCCATACCCATTCCTGTAAAACTAGAAAATATATCCCCAATATCCACTAAAATATATTTTTACATGTATGTCGCTCCTCTCATTCTATTCTCACTTATCCCATTAACCCCATTTATGATTCTAGTTAAGATTGAATGTTCCCCCACACTATTATTTATCCATGAATATATAACCATAGTAGAGGAAGCACCATCCATTCTGATAAAAAACCTAGGAAATCATGCCCACAAGTATCTCACAATGACAATATATCCTCTTACAACACATGCCCACCCACAAATTCATGTACCAATGGGCACCACACATGATTAATGCTCACTCACCATATCACATCAATGATTTTCATGAAAATCCATTCCATCAACCACTCTCCTTTTCTGAGGTTGAGTAGTTCTCTAAGTATTATCTCACAGGTTCCTATTAACTATTCATCCCAATCTCATGAAAACTCAACAAGTGTGTTCCCCCATACCCCGAATCACAGAACCTAACTAATTATTCCTTGACTCACATCCAATTTAATAGAGTATTATAGAACTAAAAAAACTATGAATTATCCAACCACATGTCAATATCACTTATCAGAAGTAACCTCATTGATTTCTTTCTAAGAATCCTGACATTTCCCTCATACCAGAAAAACACACGCAAACACCCCTCACTCAGGCATCATTCCAAAAATAAAATAATCAACCCAAAATCCATCCATCCAAAACCCAAAAATTCAAGACAATGATTCATGATACATACATAATACCCAATATTATACCACACATCTAATATATCACCCCATTCATCAATACAAAATTATATCCATCATCCCATGCCATTAGTCTCTAAATAAATTCCTATGTCTGGTAAAAACCCTCTCTAGGTTGACCATCACATATCTAATCTCACCTTAGTGGCAATATGATCTCCCACCTAGTTCATAATAAATGTGTAACCTATGTCACGAATCACATAGAAACTTATTTACCGCCATCTCAATATCACAAGGAAACTCGCATTCTCACCCACACTATAGGTTTTCTAAAAATTTATATTAGGAATCATATGATGAATAACTTCCCATACTTGTGAACTCATCATCACTAGTCAACCACATCGCCTCTTGAAAATTTGGTCATGTCCAAATATATATTACAATATCATCCTATAATGAATCATACCATGTAATATATTTTCTTATGGTTTGGTTAAGGAAAACATCACCATTAATCTATATGGGGAATAATATATATGTTCTTATTGCATTTTATGAATGGTTTTCTGATGGGATGGAGTTTTATGATGGGGCCATTTGGGGGTTCAAGACTAAGAACATTTGAGTATTTATTTGTTTCTGGTTTTTTTACATGTATTATTTCTAGCATGAAATTTATTTATATTCCAACATGTCATTAAATTACTCTTTCTTATTTATTGGATTATTCACTTTCATATTATTTTTTTCTTACACTATGTATATAATTTTTTTTATTTCATTTATATACTTTTATTATACTACTATGAGACTTCATTCTAGTGTGTATTTTCTCCCCACTATATGATTCACACACCCAATTCTAGTCGGTAGCCTCCAACATATAGGGAGGTGTTCTTGGAATCTCATAAACAACCATTTTCATCCGCATAATAGAGTACCATATTGTGGGATGTAGTAAAGTTATATTAATGTATAAGGTTTTACTTTTCATGTATTATACAATTTTCATTAGCCTGAAAGGAGACTTGGATGTGTCGGGACGTGGTAATGATCATGTGCATGAGAGTCACTAACACATGTATAGGGGAAATATGAGTACCCATGAATGGGATTACTATTTTTGATGTTTTATTATTATTGTTGATGTTACTTTATTTTAGGTGATTCATTGGGAAAGGAGGATATTAGGTTATAGAGTTCTAGATTATGTTTGGATATAAAATCTTAATGAATCATCAACCACCCATAAATAGAAGGGAGAAGCTTACTGCATATATAATTCACGGTCTTGCTAGAATTAGAGGGATATTTTAGTGGAAGTTGTGAAATAAGATGAGTTATTATGGAAGGAATTCGTTGAAAATTTTTGAAACCATTTTTATCCTAAAATTTTTAGTGGCGAAAAATATCACAACTTCATGAATGTGACGTAGGAGGACATGTTCATGATAGAAGATTATTGATATTTCACTGAATGATTGTGGATTTCACTATCATGGGAAGCTAATGATGTCTCTATGGAAATGATTTTTTAGAATTCTCTTCACTATGATATCAGATCACAAGTAATTTTTTTTATTTGATAAAAATTGAGGATGTGATAAACTGTGTACACATCACATAAGGAAATCTAAGAGAGGCCCTAAGCAGCAGGAACAATGTTTTAGCAGGGTGATTTGGGAGCTCCACTTCAAGTGGTGAGAATATCCTCAATGATAGTTCCCACTATGTTAGTAGTGGGAAGACCAGTCAGGGAAGTGGATACCAAAGTCATGACGTTGTTCTTTTCCAGTGCAATCAATTTGTCATGTTTGGTCACAATCACCCACAGTGTCCTACCCCCATTATTGGATGCCACATATGTGGTATAATGGGTCATTTTTATTTGTTATTTATTAACATTCTGTGAAAAAACATTGGAAGGGGATCAAAATAGACATTTTATTTAAGAAGGGTCTCATCTACCCATCAAAAGTATAGTAGATGGAGTTTCCCTGGTCAATCATGTTGAGGAAGGGGATGTGGTACCCCATTGCTTGTGCAGTAGTAACTAGAATGGTAAATATATCATGGTAGTTAAACATGATCTTAGGGAATAGGGATATGTTTTTTTCATGTTATGTAGACTACTCCAACTATCATAGATGTAGGATCATATATTGTTAGAGTTATGATTCTTGTATCATATACCTTAGATTGTGTTTTTTTATATATGAGTATCACATTATTCTCTATTTTATTTTTTGTAAATGGGTTTTGGATTATTTGTGTTAATATTGTATAGTTATTTTACCATAGACATACCTTTTGGTGTCTGATCAGAGAATATGAAACTTTACAAGGCATGTTGTCTAGATATTGGTAGTTAACATTTATTTTGGGGACCGTTCATCCTAGAAATTATAGGCTTTAATTTTATTCTTATTATTTATTGGTTATTTCCAAACCAAATTCATATCATATGTTAGCAGAGTAAGGATACCTTTCAATATCTACAAGGATGCAACCATTATCACAAAAGTGATCGAGATATTTAGGTTGTTCATGAAAGTCATATTCAGTTCAAATTGGATTTCCTTATGGCTCAGATATCCAGTAACACTATAGATAATGGTTGAATTATGAAGCATTATTCTCCTACAGTGGTAAAAAAATTTATGATGCCTTTCTAGAAGAGTTTTATAGCTTACCACATGGCCGATGGATCATATTCATGATCAAGATGGTGCTCAGAGAAGAGTTAGTTTTTAGACCACCTTACAAAATTACACTATTAGATCTTTGGGAGTTGAAAATTAAATCAGAAGATCTAGAATATAATCGCTTCATATGACCTGTTACTTATCCTTGCGGTTCACAAGTTCTCCTTTCCAAGAAGGCTGATAGTTCTTTGTTCTTATGTGTGGATTATTATAGATTGATTGAGATGATGGTCAAGAACCGATGTCATATTTATAGGAATTAGGATCATTTTAATCATATATACCATAATTTAATGGTGATACCATAATACATAACTCCGACTAATTTTAGAGAATTTTAGTCTTATATGAATTGATAGTGATGTCTTTTGGGTTTAGTAATGCAATAACGGTATTCATTGACATAAGGAATAAGATATTTCATCATTTTCTAGACCAGGTTTTTTGGGTTTTCTCTCAATGATATATTTGTGTAATCCCAGTTATAGAGGATCATCACAATAATATTGACATCATATTATGTAAATTGAGATAACATTATCTTTACACCAAGCTATCCAAATGTAGTTTCTAGATAAATAATTACCAAATTTTGGGATATGATTTCTCAAAGGTTGGAGTTTCAGTGGACCCTAATAATGTCACAACTATGATATATTGGTAACAACCCAATAACATCATATAGATTGAAGTAATTATAGGTTTAGTAGGTTATTATTTGTGCTTTATCGATGATTTCTCACATTGAGAAGCACCAATGATTAGGTTCACCAAGAAAGGTGTGAAGTTTGTTTTGTATGATTATTGTGAGAATGATTCTTAGTATCGGAAAGGATGGAAAAATTCACCCCCTTTTCTCACATTACCAATTATGGGTAAAGAATGTACCACATTCTTTGATAAATTCAGTGTTAAGCTAAGTTAATTTTTAATGTAGGATGATTGTGTGTTTTATTATGGATTATATTTTCAATGACAACATGAGAGGAATTATACAAATCATGATATAGAGTTAGAAGTAGTGTAACATGACTTAAAATATGGGAAACACTATCTCAAGGGTGAGAGGTTTTTAGTGTATAAAAGCCACAAAATTCTTTGGTAACTATTTCTCAGTGAGACCTAAACCATTTCTGGAGGAGGTGGTTCGAATATCGATACTATTTTGACATTGAATTTCCTTATACATTGGGAAATGGAAAAACCAGTGAAAAATAATTCATACATAATAAAAAGAAAGAGGAAGTACTAGATAATTCTAATGAGTGGTGGATAATGGACATTTTTGCAGACATGAATATTGATATTTAGGAGTCTTAGGGACACGAAGCTATGTCTTTGACATCAATTATACCCGTTCATTTAGACTGGATTAAGACCAAGATATTTTCTGATCCAAGGGGATTGTTTTTTAGAGAAATATTTTATGGAAGGGAGACACCATGGGGATGGTCTCTCAATATTTTAAATTCACTTCTTTTCCAAGTATGATTATGGGTTCCTATAGTCTTATACTAGCAGATGATGAGAGAGTTTCATTAATCTATATGGGTGGTGTATACATGTATTCAAAAGTTGTATCATTGTCTCTATAGATTGAACATGTGGTTTGGAATGAAGAATCATGTAGCATGATTCGTGGAGACATGATACAATTTTCATCTAGTGATAGAAAATCATCATAGGACATATGATATTTTTTATACTTTTACCATTCCTGAGTGGAAATGATATGATTTCACAATGGATTTTTCGATAGGATTACCCTTGATGACCAGTAATAATGACACTCTATGGATTGTGGTGGAATAAGTAACTAAGGGTTCCCACACCATTTATAATTGGGAATCTATCATAGTAGAGGATCTAGTTAGTCATTACATGTGTGAGGTGGTTCCATTGCATGGTGTTATAAGGAGTATCATTTTAGACAGAGATCTATGTATCACATCGCATATTTTTCATGCTCTTCGGAAGGATCTAAAATCACAGGTTGCATTAATCATAGCATATCATCCATAAATAGATGGTTGATATGTGTGTACTATTCATGTTCTGGAGGATATGTTATAAGTCTTTGTATTTTATTTTGGTGGTTCATGGTAGCATCATGCGATACTCATAGAGTTTTTTATAAAATAATATCTCTCAAAAAATGATACAAATTGAACCTTTTGAGGCTTTGTGTGACTGGATGTTTCATTATTCTAATTTTTGGGTAGAGGTAGTTGAGTCATCACTTGTTGGTCCTTGTCTCTGGAAGGATACATCTGAGAAGGTTTAGTTAATCAGGAAGCGGTTGGTTGTTGTGTATAGTAAGAAGAAATCAAATGATAACCCTTAAAGTTGACTTATGAATGTTGATGTTCATCATCAAGTTTTCCTTCAGTTGTATCCTATGTCGAGGAAATGTCATATCAAGAAAAAGGGAATGATATCACCAAGGTTTTTCGGTACATTAGAAAGAATGGAAAGGGCTGGTCCAATGGCATACCATTTAGACCTTCTACAACACTACAATTCCATGGATAATAATTTCAACATGTCATAACTATATAGATATCATCCATAACCTTTCCATGTGATATATTTGTTAGACATGGAGAATTTTTTTGATTCATTTTTTGAGGAGAATTCTATAAGGGTTGTAGATCATCCATAGAATTGTCTTCAAGTAGGATTGTTCCGTTCGTTTGAGTATAGTGGAAGCATAAGAAAGCATTTGAGGAGACCTAGGGGAGATATTTTAATATGAAAGCATAGTGTCAAGATTTTTTTGCTGAGACCTCACAGTGACTCTTTGAGAAACTCTTGGATGTGACTCTATAAGGTGGATAGGTTGTAAGAATCCATTTTTTTCAGGTGTGTATCTCTATTATATTTTTATTTGAGACATGTTGTGTTTAGCTTGTTCAAATATAGAGAGAAATTTCAGTGGAAAATGAGATAATGTTTGGGGATGTGTGATTGTTTGAATCAAAATATTCCAGATATAAATGAGTTAAGTGTTTCATGGATTCCTTGTTGTTTGACACTCTTTAGAAGGGGTTCTAGTTGTTTAAAGGGAAAAATGATGAAAAAATAAATTCCTAACATTTACATTCAATGTAAAGGCATTTAACATCATGTAATTATCAGGTGTTTTAATAAAATAAATCATAGGAAATGTGTTTTTTTCTTGTATCCCATTATATTTTTTTTCATGATGTGTAACTACATTACATGCTATGTAAAACCATTACATACTATTTTAAACAGTCCATGCAGCTGAATTTTATTTCTTTTCCCATTAGATCCTATCCCCTTGAGACTATGTCATTATTCAAGAAAATTTCGAGTTCCATTCTCCCTTCCATACATCCCAATAACAACAATGATCCTCGGTAAGTGTTTTTGGTCCTGTTTATTCATTCTCTTCCTTTTTTCTCACACCATTTCAATGAAATCCTTAGACCAGTTTCCTTTTTTGTTTTTATCTTGACCAATTTTGATATATTAACCTATTTGAACAAATTTTCACCTTCTTTATCATGGGTGATTTTTATTAGATGGATTGCATCTTTTCTATTTTAGGTAGGGGTTCTATAATGTAACCATGTGGTTTGATAATTTCAATGATTATGCAATATTGCAATTTCACCAATGAAGTGTGAACCCTAATAAATTGAATCAATTTATTGTATAATTATATGAAGTGTTTTTGTTTCAATTGGATTTTGTTATTTCTTGTGGATACCAATGGGGTGAGTGAACCGTGAATATAATTGAATTGGATAATATTTTAATGTTTCTTTATCATGACATGTTACCTTGTATGATTAAAAGATATAGAATCATTATGTTATGGATTTTTTAATATCAATATAAAAATTAATTAATTGTATTTAAAATTTAATTTTGTATATGAATGAAAAATTGTAATTCATATAGTTAAATATTTCTTGTTTCGATATGATATTGTGTCTTCCCATATGCTATTGGATGCCGAATAGCGGCAGGGTTGCGAATCGTATAGTTTTGAGACTATATCCCCTAGTATGAACTATCATAGTAGTGGAAAATAAACCATATAAATGATTGAAATAAAAGTATACACATAGTAGTTGACAAAAATAATATCTATGTGAATAATACAATAAATAAGAAAGAATAATGTATTGATGTGCTGGAATGTAACTAAATGTCATACTAGAACAACATTAATGTAAAAGGCTAGTATGATCTGATAGAGACTCAAAAGTATCCATTACCAAACCCAAAATAATTCCTATAACCAAACTCTATCACATCTGAAAATAATAAATTAGCTGCAAAATCCTTTTCCCTTTCCCAAACATTCATCCACATAATATTCTCAGGTACCAAATAGTTTACTGAATAGGGAATGAGTTTATTTCAGAATATCGAAACCAATATGTCTAAACTAACTAGTTTTATAAAAAGTTTATGAAATAAATAGAATAACACAATCATTAATTAATTCAACAATTTAAAAAAAACAACATTCTTTGGTTCTGTGTGGAAATATCATTAATCAAGTCTTACAACCATTGAAACCATAAAAATATAACCAAGGTAAAAAAACCTACATTGGCACCATGACTGAATATCGCTATGAATTTACTATTACCATTCCAACTACCAACATAAAATTATGGTATAGTCACAAAAATTTGCCTCAATTTCCAATATTAGTTACATCATTCAGCTAAAATCCCTAGAATCATTACATCATGGGATTGAGCATAGCTCGCTCCCTATAACCATTACTTGATAAGAATGGGAATAGTAAGGTCTCTATGTTAAGTGTTGTTTATGGGTCTATGGGACTTTGGGACATGAGATTTGTAATTGACTTTTGCCATTGGGATTTAGGTTCATTGTATTTTATGGCCTTTGTGCCTCTAGTTTTGCATATTTGTGATGGATTCTCTCTTATCCAACAAACAGGGTTGGTGTATTTTTTCCCTTTTTTAATAAAGGGGATTTCAACAACATTTCATAGTCCTATGAAATGATGAGTAATGATGTTTTTTCACCATAATTTTATATCCTTGGACCCAGATATAAAAAATTCCTATCAATGTTAGATGATTACACCATTATATAAAGAAATCATCAATGAATACCTAACCAAGAGACTTCAAATTTATCAATAATATAGTGAATACAGAATAGAGGATTAAAAAGATAAAAATCACCATGAATCACCGTATAGTTCCACTAATAGCTTCTAATTTCAAATTGAAATCAATGAATAGGAAGTAATAAGGGATCCTCTCATTTTCCTATATGAAAGGGAAGGAAAAAATTAGGGAATTGATTAAAATTCATAGGGGTGAAATAATTATTTCCATAATTTTTATAAAAATACATTTTCCATTTAGTTTGGCCGCATGGGTTTCCATACCATGCACTAATTGGGTGACATGAACTGAGATATTTCACCATAATGAATAGTTTCATCCTAAATTTTTATGAAACCATGCATGAGAATTGTTTTGTGGTACATATTTAAAAACCACTCTTTATGCTTTTTCAAGATCACCCATAATGTTTCCCTTAACCGTGAAGTGTCTATTCATAGGTGTAAAACACTTCAAAAAGAAACATCAACATGAGTATATTAACATTATCCCAATGATGTGAAACCATTCACATCATCAATATATATCCATAACATCTTCTCAAAATGACATAACTCTCTAAATATAGATCTAAATAACAATTTCCAAATCTCTAAATTTATGACTAGAATACAAATTTTCACTTAATTTCACAACCTATAAAAACATTGGTCATATTAAAATGTTTTATTTTTTTCATAGATATTTTGATAATATTAATTTAAAATTAAAATTAAATAAATTAATATTTTTCAATACTAATTCATGATTGTATTCTTAAAAAATTGAATTTTCAGGTGAATATTAAAATATACAGCTTTTGAAAATATGATTTTTTGTGTATTTTTTAATTAATAATGAATAAATTATTCCAAAAATTGTTATATCAATATAAAAAATATCTGAAAATATAAATAATTCATTTAAGAACTAATAATGACAATTATGATATCTAAAATTTAATTTCTAATCAAAAAATACAAAATATATAAAAAACAAAAATTTTATTTCCTTTTGTATAAACTAGTAAATATAGTTATGGGAAGGATTAAAATAACTAAACTTGTTTTATATTATTCATATATTAATAATAATGTAAAATATGACCACTATTTTATGTTTTACTATGGGAATAATTTTGAATTGAATATTTTAACAAAAAAATAATCCCTTTAAAGTATAAATACACCCTCTCTAAACCATGGAAAATCAATTCCCAGGAATTTCAGATTACCTACACTCTATCCATTTATCTCCTCCTATGTGATCCAATAACCGAAGGTACATCGTGGTGTTATAAAATCCCAAGCCTATATGATTTTATTTTATTATCAAAGATTATAATTTAATGATAAGGTAACCCCTCTATCTTTTCACTTCTGTTTCTCTTATATTATAAAAGTTTCAATTATCTGACTGTTATTTAAAATAAATATCTAGAAAAATTAATTATTGTATATTTATGGTATAAATGAGATTAATATACAGAAAAAATGATATTATTATAACGTATATATAGATTTTGTCTCACTCCACTTTCAGAACGTGCTATTTATGGTTGGTTTTTTGCCTACAAGGGCTTGAAAACTACTTTTTAACCCTACCAACATGGTTAGTTGTTTTTTATTATATATAAATGACTATTATTTAGAGAATATATCATTATTGAAATCTATTTATAATGTGTATATATTTCTTTACCATCCATCTTTTGGTACACCTTGGTAATAGTCGATTAACTAATATTAAGAATTCTATCATTCCATAAATTATTTACATATTCATTGATAGTGATAATAACATATTTGTACTCTATAAAAATTTAATTATACATTTTTTTAACATTTTTATGTAATTTTAAAATTTAATTATTGATAAAGAGTAGAAACCATGAAATTGAATTAAAATGGATTAATTAAAAGTCACATATAATCAGACCATCCTATCTATAACAAAAAGATTATTAAATAAAGTATAAGAATTATAATTATCCAATAATAACACAAAATAGCATGATTATATATTTAATTCATGTTTTTGGGATCATAAGTTCCTTATACGAGATGGTAAATGTGATAGAACAAAATGAGACTTAATGTAATGATATTCTCAAACCTAAATCTTTCTATTGGGATAGCTTCTCTTCATATGTGGTTATTCTATAATCACATTCAAAATAACTATTTAACTTATTCTTTTTTTAATCTTTTGAAATTCATGATCTTTCCTCACATTCAAGAATTCTGAGACACCATTATGATTTTTCATCCTGAATTTTTTTTCAAAACATATTTTTAATGAATTTTTTTATATTCACCTCATTTTGATGATCATAAACCATGATCCAGATCAAGTTATTTAGAGTTATTCCACATGGAGACTTAGTAATGACTCATTTTTAATATATCTATTTGGTGTAGATTGTTGATCATCCATGGTAGCGGATCCTTCGAAGCTTAAAAAGAATTCCTTTAATAAAGGGTAACCATTATGGGGTTTTATAGAGAAAAACATTTTATATAGGGGAAAATTTCATTTTATACATCTGTAATTCACATATTTATAGATTATTTAATGGGTGTATTGATATTACTATGAATCCAAATGAACTTATGGAGTTTGTTGAATAAATATTGTTCACCTTCATTTTTTTCCTCGTCCATAATAAGGGTAACTACCTGTTAAACAAAAAATAACTAAATCAGTTGATTTCTTATATCTATTAATTTTACAGCAAGTGGATTATTCATATTAGTGAATATTAAATTACATATTTTCTCAAAATTTTAATGAACATTCAATATCATGGAGTTTTAATTTTTATAACATGAATCACTGTGTTTTATAAATACCTACTTAAGAAATTTTCTATAATACACACATATAAAATCATACCAATAATCTTATCTGGGTTAAAATATATGGAAATAACATGGTTTTGTAGAACCACTAAATAATAAATGAAGTTTCATTTGGCATTGGAACCCCGTTATGAGGGATGAGAACACTATTGAGAGGAAAATGAAAATTTCATCCATGGTTTTTATGGTTGTGGATCACTAGTGTTTTATACTTGAATGTGTCACTTTGGTTTTTAATGGATATATAATAGATGAAATGTTTGTATATAAATACATTATTTACTTTTGTATCAAATTAAAATCAATTTATTGTAATTTGATCAGTTTTATAGCTTTTAAAGGACAAAAACTTATGAGATAATTGATCACATATCAGAAGAAATCAAGAAATATATAAAAACATAATCTATAAAGATTAATATTCTAGATATGGGTGTCTTTTAAAAAGATAAATATCTCTATATGTGGTTCCATGAATGCTATGCGTGTTACTACCCGACCCTAGAATCCCGAAGCTGGTGCATTATTTAAATACATTGGAATTATTATAAGGAATCAAGTCCCTGAAGACCGATCATTTTAGAAGTCATAGAAAATAGATTACATACATGGAAGTTACATTACACATTAGAAAATAAAACACGACATAAATTATCCGTTGAGAACTCCATTAATCCCATATCTTAACCCAACATATCAATCATAATAAACTTCTTGGAATCCTAGGAAAATAAAACATAGGAAATGGGTGAGCTCAGATGCTCAGTAAGAGTAGGAAATACAGCGGAAGATAACATAAACATTAGGCATGTTGAATAATTGAAAACACATGGATTAACAAATAATAAACAAGAGCACTTTATGGCAGGAATATGAGCTGATTAAATAATGACATAATAAAAAATTATCATGGGTATTCTACTAGTTTAATAACCCCATGAAATATCAATACACACTCTCATAATGATGGAATTCATAATTCCAGACATTCTAAAACATTTTTTCAAGGCCTCGTCCAAGACGTCTAAGTTGATTAAGGCATCTGCCAAAACCACATATCAAAAATTGGGAAAGGCCTATGCCAATTCCATGTCTACTTGTCTCATGAGACCTACAAATGCATCAAGGATTTATAGAAAGCTCCACCCATCACATACTAAGTACAATTCATTCCTCATATGAAATTTTAGAAACAGAATCTAGACATTCGTACTAAAACTAGCATTCGAAATGTCAATAATTTAACCACAAATCACGAATGGTATAAAAATATCACATACACATTCAAAAATAACTCATTAAATAAAATATTAATGATTGTAATATAATATATTAACATCAATCGAGAATAATGAATGATATTGACAAAGATGAAAATAATCATCAAAACTATTTGAGAGAAATATCCCCCTTTTTCATGAAAACATTTAAAAGTCTCACTATTTATCAAGATGATATTTAAATTAGACTTTTGAATCAAAGTGTCTCATACCACTTTGAAAATTTTAAAAGTAATTTAAATTTTAAAAAATTAATGTCTATATAAATAAATCCTTACAACCATTTTTAAAACATGGACATTAAAGAGAATGATTTAAAAGAATAATTATTTAAAACATTTAAAATGATATTTTAGTTAGAGTTCCTAAACAAAAGAGAGACAGTTGAATACAAATAATTGAGGTAATAGAAACATTATAATATCATGATAATAAATGGATTCATGATATACTATGTTAAAGTACATTATATAAACCATATAAAAGTGAATTGGCGTATAACAACAGAGAAGTCTCAATGGAATGTAAATTGAGATAATGTTCCTTATAATGAATGTAACATTATGTTAACGATAAATAAATGACATAATTATGTGTGTAAATATAAATACACTAAACATGATTGGATATTCAGTGTAAATCAATAAAATGAATTTCACACATATTCTTGTAAAAACAACACTAATGACTTGGATGTTTAACTCAATGAATGGAAATTCAGGTAAGATTACTCCTATCATGTTCATATCAATGACTTGAGAAATTATCAATGGAGTGATTATGAGAATAAAAATTATCTCCACACAAAGGGGAGTGTAAATTACAACATAAATAATAAATATTGATTCCACACGTAATCCTGGAGTTAAAATAATCAATGAAGTATGCGTAATGCCCAATGAGTGGGAATTGAAATTTGAAATTTCCTTTCCGATTTGGTAACTTACAAAACATATTTCAAATGAAAAAGGATCATAAAATGAATATAAAAATAAACATAAATTAATGTATATTACACAAATAATACAATCATGGGGCCGTACATACACCACACAAAAATAAATAGTGGCAATATTTCATGAATACCACAAGAATAAGAAGTGAGATGAATACTCCTTACCACGTTGTAATAAATCGAGTCGCATGACATAAAGTTAATAAAAACCAAATGAATCACATAATACCATAAATATAAAAAGAATAATGATAATATATATCATATGGTATTACAAAATACACCACAATCAATAAATATGTGCTGAATAATGGGAATCTCATGGAATTAAAAGTGAGATAAGAAACCCCTTACAGATTTGGTAACTTATGAAACATACCCCCATGAAAAAAGGATCATAAAATGATTATTTAAATACCCATAAATTAAAGTATGAAACAGAAAGAATAAAATATTGGCCAGTACACACACCACATGCAATAAATAAGTGGTGAACAATGGAAATATCACAGAATTAAAAGTGAGATATAAAACCCCTTACCTCGTGTCTAACTTGACTCATTCATTATTTAATATCCTAAATAATAAACTAACATTAATTTATAATTTCTTAATAAAATTTTAACTTTTATTATTCCTTTTATATTACTTATTACCATGTTATAAACATCATGAAATTATTTATGTTAATAATGGTCATTTTGTCAATATTTGGTACTTGAGTCAAAAATGACCTTGTTATAATTACAAATTTTCCTTGTGGTCAAAATTCCATTATCTCCATAATGATATAAATGATTTAGATATCATATATATATTATATATCCAGTATATATATGTATTAATAGTAGTACATAACATTTAGAGATAAGAAATGAAATGCACCGTTCATGGAAACGGTAAGTCGTACGTACGCATGAACACTACTTTAATTTCTATTTTGAATTTTAATGGAATTAAAACATAATTATAAATAGGTATATTATAGTTCCATAATAATATAATATATAATATCGTTAATTCCATCATTTATACATCCCACATAAGTCATTAACGAGTCATATCACTTTGAGGGGGCGGTAGTCCGCACTTCCTCAAAAGAAATTATCATGTGCACACATATTGAAAAGCATAGAGGTGTGTGTAAATTAAATTTACAGAAGAATAGGGAATCCATAAACATAATATATATCATATATAAATACTGTTTCATCTTAATGGCCACTATAAGATGCGGTAGGATATAATTGAACAATCATCATTTCGTGAGGCGTTAGTTTTCCATCCTCAAAAACTGTATGTTCATTACACATTACATGGAGGTGTGTGTAAGTTTAGTTCGAATAGTTCTCATAAAAACATCATATTATATTTAGGATACTAGTTTTGTTATAAAATAATGGAATAAAAAGATTTTAGGATTTAGAGAAGTAAAATAATATAAAAAAAGTTAGGAGAAACCATTTCCTTTAATTTGGGTAACTCCCTTTGTTTGAACCAAATGGTCTTCTTGAAGTGAATTATTCATAAGGTAATGATTCTAAGTGGAATAGTTAAATTTTGAGAGATTATTTCGGTAGGGTTTGGATGATCCAAGGGGCTTTAGAGGTTTGAGGAATGGGTTAGAAGTGGTGTCCTTTTATAAGGGAGAGGAGGGGATTTTTACGAATGTTTCAAAATATTATATTATTATAAACATATATTCAGTTTTAAATGGTCCAAAAATAATTAAAGTAGAAGAAAAGGTTAATAATGTTCAAAATAAAATCATCCAATAAAAATTGGACATGTTTTGGATATTGTTTTAATATTAATAATCCTATTTATTTAAATCATTTATTAATGAGTTAAATACTACATCATTATTGTGTCATAAATAATTTAATTAATATGATGTCTAAAAATTAAAAAAATACCATTATGTAGAAAATAGTTTTATCTTTCCAATTAATATTTATAGTTGAAAATATTACTTATATAACCCCATGTAAAAATTGATATATTAAAGGATCTTTGTTAATGTCATTTTTGTCTCTACTTTAAGTTAATTAAAATAAAGTGTCATTATCACTCTTAAGATGCACCATAGGTTACCAAAATCGACCAAAGGATGTCCATGATCGTCCATGACTCATGAAATAAGTTTAGAACAAGTTTTATGCTAATTTTGAAGTACTATAATAATATTTTTACCTTGAATTACCCTATTTCCCTTTAACCGCGGTAAATAAAAGTCAAAAGTTATTATTCAAAAAAACAATTTCCATCTTATTGAACCACATTTTACTATTTAATAACCACTATTTACATCAGATTTTTGAAATTCATTTCACAGAAGTGGTAAATTTTCATTAAAATGAAAAATTTGTATTTTTAACTTCTAATTAGTAGTTTCACTATTCGTCAAAATTGAGGTTTTTTGGAAGAATACCAAAAATTCAGCCTAATGTATATTTTATATTTTGAATTTAAAAATGATATCAATTTTACCAAATTAAAAACATAGAATTTGGATTAGTTAATTTAAAATTAAATCCCATTGTAAAAACAAGTAGCGTGTTTTTAAGAAACAATACATATCAAAATATTGAAAATTGTTTATGTGTAATTTCAAAATGAAATTAATTACAATGACCAAAACTAAATTAAATGGTAAAAATAAAATCTAATTGCACTTAAAAACAAATTTAATATATAGTCTGTCCATATAAATAAATTATATCAAAATGTAGTTTTGAAATAAAATACAGTATTTCTCACGATTCATAAAAAAAGTAATATTATTAGAAAAAGATTAAAACTTCATCCAAAGTAAATTTTGATGTACCAATTCTAAATAAGAACATTATTTAGTAAAATTTAATATGTAAAAGTGTCAAATATTGAATTTAAAAAGGGATCACCATTAAAAGTTGGTAAAGTTTCATTTTTTTAAAATATATTTTTTTATCTGAAAATTGAATTTGTTCTTATAATATGTATAAGAAACACATAATACATAAGTAAAAATCATATAGAGTATATAAAATTCAGAATCCAGTTAATAAAACACATAACTGTTTTTTGAATAGCTAGTTTGATAAGTCGGTGTGCGCTCATACTCGGTGTTGTGTGAGGTTCAAGTTATTGAATTACTTTGAAGATATAACGTATTATGAAATATGGGGGTGTTACATTCTCCCCTACTTAATTAAATTTCATTCTTGAAATTTGAAATTTTTTTTCTAAAATAAAATTTTAAAAAAATATAAAAAATACCTTCATGTAAAACCCACTGTGGAAATCGAGTTAATAAAAATTATTCTTAATAAGAGGAAAAGAGAAATGCAAAATTCACCACCAAATTTTGATCTCTATTAAGAAAAAATTGGTGAAAATTAGAGACACATAATTGGAGGGAAAAGGTAAATATTTATAGTGAGTGATTGAGGTCATCAATCACAAACAAGTGTAAAATTGAGGGCCTCAAAGCCATCAATATTTGAAGATTTAAAATATCATCGGTTCAACAAAACATAATGCATTAGGATAACACATTTTTTATTTTCATATCCCTTCCCTAAATTTTAATAATTAATTTATTCATAGAATAAGAAAGAAAAAATATATACTTGGCAGGTAGAGTTTCTTCCCTCATCTAATTCTAACCACAAACTCATCTTTCAATCCAAACGATGAGTATTCAAGATGAATTGGTCACTCATGAAGCAGTAGAATCGACATATAGAGAACCACATAATCATCAAAAGATGAACTATATATTTCTGTTTTCTTTGGAGATTAACCAAAACCAAAATGGTTAGTAAAAGATCATGTGATCCCCAAAAAGGATAATACTTTAAAGAAAGAAATACTAATCATAATATCTAAAATTAAACCAACAATACCCAAAGTTAAATAAATACCAATCAGTAAACAATTGTCCATAAAATATTTAAATATAATCCAAAATAATATTGAAACCCAAAACATAGAATAATTTTATTACGTAGTCTTCCATGTTAAATTGTATCTCCAAATAACATCGACTACTCTTAAAGTCACATACATAAAAGTAATTCACCTAATCAAATGTTCTATATGATAGGTTAATCATTTCCATATATAAACCAAATATCTATAAATCCAAAATAAGAATATATGTAAAAACCCACCCTTACTCCTCAAATTAAATCCCATAGTATTCGGCTTTCCGTAGGTATATAGTGTTACCAAAAGAGCGAACATCTTCCAAGATAACATTTATCACTTAATCACCAAATAATTTTCCTTTACTAAGGATAAATCATAAGTTCCAAAAATCAACATATTCTTGATCCATAAAATCATTTAACTAAAAAGAATTAGTCATAATTTCCAGGGACTTCTCATAGTCCAGTGGTAGGCGATAAATACCAATCGCACTTTGGTTGTGGTTTCGATTCCCGCTGCTTTGTCCGATGTGATGGGTTTCTCACATGGTCTTCATGTTATAATTTTTCAAAAACTATATAATTTTATAATATTCCAAAAAATGATATATATTCCTCAAAAATATCCCTAACATTTTTTAACCATATATTTTATCTTATATCTTCTATTTTCATGAAAAAAAGTAATAACCTGTAATTGAAGGTCTAGTTTTACTAAAACTAGAAAGCATAGTGTGAGTCATAAAATCATTTATAAAATATAATGACACCATATTTTAAATCTGAAATACGATAGGATTAACCAAGGACATTTATTATCATCTTATATTAAAATCATTCAATTCGGTTTGTAAATAAAATGTTAATTATCCAAAGTATATCCCCCGTGAGTGTTGTAACCTTGAGTGCAGAAAAGCTCGTTGTCATGTACCAGGATACCCCGGGTCAAGACCAAAACTCCTTGTTAGAGTTTTTACTCCTAGGTACATCTATGCCAGAGCTGCATCTACATGATCATATCTATACATGGTTGTATTGTTTAGAAAATACACAAAATTTCAACATTACCAATTTTCAAGGAAGTTATTATATAATTATCCTCAACGTATTTCTTAGGGTAATGTGCTATAATCAGAGTTTATCAAAATCTATTATCCACAATTTGTACTAAACTTCTTCTGATACCAAATGTAATGCCCCAACCCTAGAATCCTAAATTCGGTGCATTATTTTAATAAATTGGCATGTTTATAAGGAATCATGTCCCAAATGACCAATCAGTTTAGCGGTCTTGGAAAATAGATTACATACATGAATGTTACATTACACATTAGAAAATAAAACACGACATAAATTATCCTTTGAGAACTCCATTAATACCCTAGTATTACTCGGCATATCAATCATAATACACTTCTTGGAATCTTTGGAAAATAAAACATAAGAAAGGGGTGAGCCTAAATGCTTAGTAAGAGTAATAAATACAGCGGAAGATAACATAAATATTTGGCATGGTGAATAATTGAAAACACATGACTAAACGAATAATAAACATGAGCACTTTATGGTAGGAATATGAGCTAATTAAATAATTCCATAATAAAACATAGTCATGAGTATTCTACTTGTCGAATAACCACATGAAATATCAATAGCTAATCTCATAATTATGGAATGAATAATGCCGGACATTCTGAAACATTTTTTCAAGGCCACAACCAAGACGTCTAAAAATGATTATGGGCTTTCCCAAAACCATATATAAAAAATCAAGAAAGGCCTCAACCAATTCCATGTCTAATTGTCTCATGAGACCTACCGATGCATCGAGGAGATATAGCAGGCTCCAGCTTTCACATACTAAGTCCAATGCATTTCTCATATGAAAAGGATGAAATATAATCTAGACATTCAAACTAAAACTAGCATTCAAAATGTCACTAATTTAATTACAAACCCTGAATGGTATAAAAACAGCGTATCCATAGTCAAACATAACTCATTCAATACCATATGAAAGACTATATTATAATAGATTCACCTCAATAAAGAATAATGAAGGATATTGAAATAGATGAAAATATTCATAAAAACTATTTGAGAGAAATATCCCCCTTCTTCTTGAAAACATTTTAAAGTCTCAATATTTATGAAGAATTTATTTAAAATAAATTTTTGAATCAATGTGTCCCATAAAAATTTGAATCTTTTAAAAGTAATTTTAATATTAAAACATTAATTTCCATATAAATACATCCTTAAAACAATTATTAAAACATGGACATTAATGAGAGAGATTTAGAAGAATAAATCATTAAAATAGTTAAAATGATATTTTAGTTATAGTTCCTAACCAAAAGAGAGACACTTGAATAAAAATAATTGACGTAATAAAAACATTATAATATCATGAAAATAATGGGATTCATGATGTACTATGTCAAGGTATATTATATATACCATATAAAAGTGAATTGGACTATAACAACAAAGAAGTCTCAATGGAATGTAAATTAATCGTATCCTTAGGTTAAGGATAGATCAACAACATAATTATGTGTTACAAATATAAATACAATAAATATGATTAGATATTCTCTGTAAATAAATCATATGAAATTAAAACATATTCCGTTAAAAAAACACCAATGACATGGATGTTTAACTCAATGAATAGAAATTGAGTTAAGATTACTCATTTCATGTTCATATCAATGAATTGAGAAATTATCAATGGAGTGATTATGTGTATCAAAAGTATATCCACACAATGGGGAATAGAAATTAATATATAAAAATATAAATAGTTATTCGACTAATGGTCACGACCCGTCCTCGGGGCCCATTCCGTGACTACCCCAAGCCCGCCTTCCATAGGCCAGAGGCTGGCGACTAGTACCAAGGTGAAAATTTCCGATAAAAAGCGAAGGCATTGACTTTGTAAAGTAAACAAACACCACAGAGCAAGCAAGCAGTAGAAGAAAACACTAAGTAAAACAGAGTACAATAGTAAGTGCGGAAAGTAAGTGGGAAAGTATACAAACCCAAACTGAAAGTAAAGTACAACTGGAAAGGGAAAACAACAACTGTAAAGAAAAGACACAATGCCGAGCTATCCACTGGAAATCCCACCTGAAGGGTGAGTACAGATAGCCTCATCTGCTCCTCTGGTCCAGCCGACCACTCCGAGTACGTCCCATCCAGTGGTCCGCCTCCAGGCACGGTCCTGCTCTGCAAGCCTCAACCATGATCAGCTCTGTCCGTCGTCTGCAACCAACACAATGTAGTGCGAGCATTGCCCGTGCATGTGTGAGTATAGGCTACTCAGTAGGGACCCCGAGACCCCCGAAGGTCTCCCTGAATCCACAAAGGATAAACCACAAACGAAAGATACAATCACGAAGTAAAATCTGACACTGCTTAGGTATATGCCCATACATATACCTAATTCATCAATTCTCGTTCGGATCCAACATCCGAGCCCAAGTAAAACCCATACCACATAGGAAAGAAAAACGTAAATCTACACAGGATAGAACAACACAATCCACATAGGAATGTAAAACAGGATTCAGCTCACACTGGTATACTTCTTCGTATGACGATATAGATGATCAGATGTTGCCATTGATTCATCTAAGCCGTCGGACCCACAAAGGATCTATAGGTACTAACCCCCATAATGACCCACATAATATCTGACCCACAAAGGATCGATAGGTAACTAACCCCCGCAATGACCCACATAGGATCTGACCCACAAAGGATCGATAGGTAACTAACCCCCGCAATGACCCACACTGGATCTGTAGGCGCTGGCTCACATAGAACCGCTGAGAGCTGACCCACATAGGATCGGACCCACACAAGATCGGTAGTACTGATCCACATATGATCGTTGTGTGCTCTAGTCATCGCCGTCGAATCCATTGAGGATTTCTGTACAGTCATCGTCGTCACAGTCACAGTCGCAGCCAACACTAGGGTTCCCGCACACAGCAAGCTCATTCGGGAGGGTCCACTCCACGACCCGAGAGGCTGATACATCAACTGACACATATTCCAGAGTTGTTGTATCCAAAAGTTCTGTATCATCAACAGGAACTCAACGACGCAGAAGGCATGTCAATCAGACGCCGAGTCTGAGAGTTATTGGCTTTTTGGTTCCGGGGGCCCGATTGGTTTTTAAGGCAAAACCAACCCGACCGTACTCCACCTGTGTCCAAACATCGGGCGGAGTAAGCCAAAAGATCCGTCTCACTTAGACGAATCCATCAAAGTTGACGACATGTCAATCAGACGTCCAGAGCTTAAGATATGAGTGTTTCCGCTCCGAGGGCCCGGTTGGTTTCGTGTATGAACCAACCCGGCTGAACCCAAAGTATTCTGAAACCTTGAGTGTGATATACCAAAATGACCTTCTCGATCCAAGGATCGCATCGACGCTAACGGCGCGCCGATCGGAGGTCCTTAGCCCGAGATATAGGCAAAAGAACCAAAATGGTCCGAAAACAGGGGTTTCAGGCTCGGACCGACCCGGCCCGAGACCCCCTGGGTCGACCCGACCCGGCTCCGGGTCGGCCCGGTGGCCCGGCCCGGCTCGGCGCCCGGCCTGGTTGTAACACCCGAGACTTTTATGTTATATAAACCATCAAAGGAATCTTTTTCTACACAACACTTGCTTGGCTTGCTTTGCACGCAATCGCGACCTTCCTCGATAGCTTGTGTCGTACGCAATACCGAGTTTCACTAAACAACAATATGCTATTAAAACTAGCCGTTATGAATAGTAATAACCACTTTTTAAAATTTTATAAATTTTATTTTTCAAAATGGACTTCATTTTTGGACTCAGAATATCGAAATTAGCCTAGGGTGAAATTTTGGTATTTTTCTGAAAACTTTCAATTTTTGATGAATAGTGAAACCACTAAGTGGTAGGTTAAAAACTGAATTTTGCATAAAAATTAATTTTACCGCTTCTGTGAATGGAATTTCAAAAATCCGAGAGACACGGTTAATATCAAGGACTAAAATGTGGTTCAATGAGATGAAAATAATTTTTTGGTGAATAGTAACTTTTTACTATTTTTACCGCGGTTAATAGTAAATAGGGTAACTAAGGGTAAATATGATATCAATATTACCCTAACACATGTCCTAATTCTATTGGACAAGTGTAATTCGACCAAAAACAAACTTAGGAATAAAATATGACCATTTAGGCCCACTTGGATTAGATTAGGACATTTATTATTAATTTATTTAAAGAAGGGTTAAAATAGTTAAAATCAAAGTTTAATAAGTAAATCATTTTTTAATATGGGGTTATAGATAAGATAAATTCGATTGTAAATATTCATTAGAAAGCTAAAAAGATTTCCTACATGATGGTATTTTATTTGTAAATTTTAGACATCAAATAATTTAATTTATTTATGACACAAAGATGATGCAGTAATTATCTTATTAATGAAATATTGACAAAATTGATAATATAAATACCAAAATAAATGTAATTTGAGACTTTTTATGAATTCCACTAATTTTATAGGTTACTATGATATATTATTGTTGATTTAATCAACTTTGTTCGAACATATAATTCTGTTATGACTTTCACAAAAATCATATATCAAATAGTGTCAAAATTGACACAAAATAGTTTTTAAATCAAATATTATATTATTAATTGTTATTTTATTCCTAAAAATCTATGGTTCGGCCAAATTACTTAGATAAGGATATATATATTAATAATAAACAATTTGGGGTTCTTTTGGCATGTTATAGTAAGTGTATTAACCATATAGTGAAAGAAAACAAAAAGACACGGTAAAAGTTAAATTAATTAACTTAGAGTTAAATCTAATTGATAAGGTTAAAATAATACCCTAAACTTGTATAAATCCAATTTGTTGATAGTATTTCGACCCATCCCCACTTTAGCTTCGAAATAAGACCCTTTGGAACCATTATAAACCGATTTTGACTTTAATATAAAATAATATTTTGAGATATTCCTAAGGTGCCCCTCTCCTCCCTTATAAAAGGGCACCTCCTCCCCCTCCTCCTCACACCAATTTGAGCACTCAAGCTCGGCCAACCCCTGCCATTTTCTCCTCTCCACTTCCCTAGAATAATCCTAGAGGTCCTGGTCTTCTCCAAAGACCAATCTTAGTTCTTTAAGTGGAGGATTCAAAGAGGCGTTCCAAAGAAGAGGTAATATCCATTACCGATCTTTTCAATTTCTTTCTTCTTCAACTTCTTCTTATTTAGTTGTTTAATGATAAAGTAATAACATCAGTATTACTTACATACTGATATGTTATTATAAATATGAAACAACCCTAATTTACCTTCTATCCATCCTACGGAAAAATGAAATCACCGCGCGTGCGTACGTACGGAATACCGTCTCCACGCCGTGGTGAAATCTATTTTCCACCATCACCTTACAAGGATGGGTATAATGGTGTAATGAGTAACTATATATGATTATTATTAAGTAATATTGATACTGAAATAATATATATATATACTCCAATACAATTCCACGATCATAGGAACGATATCATCACTTGTGCGTACGTACGGAATACCGTCTCCACGATGTGATGCGACTCGTTCTACATGATCTTCATTTAATAATGATTATATAAATGAATTGAATGAATGAATACGGTATATACTACACTAATACCAATCTGGAAATGAATTATCTATAACCTAAAGATAAGAATAAGAATTTATTCGACAAAACACGCATAAGAACAAAAAGTTATAAAGACCCGAGTAACAAGTAACAATGAAATATTACTAACAAGAAGCTAATAATATGACCATATATGATCTCATATCAATATTTATGATTCTGGAATAAGTCAATAACATTATTTAAACCATTATACAGGAGCTTCGGACACGAACAAAGCAAATCGGACCTAAGGTAAGGGAAATATCACAATCTCATTTTTATCCGAGATTGTTTATTCGTAAGTATTTACTAGGGTGTATTTTATCATCCACATCCATGTTTACTCAATATGTAATATTATTTCCATCCACATAAAATTGTTTAAATCCATTTTTACCCTTCGGTGAGTTTTTAGTAATACGTATGAAAGGAATCTTTTGTCGTTTTTCGTACGAGGTACTTTTTGACTTTTCCGACAAAAGTATGAAGAATGTTTTTTTTAACTTATACGGCACGAACGGATTTCTACTGTTTTATAAAGCCTTATTTTCATGAAGCTTCCTCTAAAAGATTTCATGACTATTTTCAATAAAATCTCTTTCTTTTAAAATTGTATGATGTTTTGTGAAAAGAAATTGATTTTGAAGAAGAAAGGATATTTTCCTCAAGAATTCAATTCAAGTGTTTTATCAAAATTATTTTCTATCTAAGATAATAAAGGGTTCTGTTTCTATCCATATTTTTACATTGATTTGACTATGTTGTGATGGAATTATGTTTATGAATTCCTTTATCTTATATGAATTGATTTATGATGTCATGATGTTTCAAGAATCCCATTTTTGTTACATGTGTTATGCGATGATGTATGTTTTATGATTATGTGGCACACATAAGAAAGGATTCATTATAAGATGGGTGGGACCTATATCTCCCTCCAATGCATTGGGTAATGATTTTATTTCTCATGAGATAGACATGGCTGGAACGGAATGTTATTTCGGTTCAGTGATACAGGACTGAAACGAGGAGTGAACTCGGTTCAGAAAGGGACTTTGTCCACTAAGATAGTCTTGGCAATGAGTCATGAATAACAAGAAATGATTTTCCATGATTATGTGTGCATGCCACAAAGTTTCAAGTTTTATGTTATGATTATGGGGATCTCATTTTCACTTCTATGATTTATTCCATGTTAAGATATTATGATCTCTTTTGCAGGTTTTGATTTTCATAAAGATATGATATGATTTTTATTTCCTTTATTTGCCCTTGCTGAGCATTTGAGCTCACCCTTTTATGTTTTCTTTTCCCCAGGTCAGGAAGATGGATATTAAGTAGAATATGCTAAAAGGGACCCTAGATATGATGAAATAAATGGGAGACACTGTAGAAGATTTATGAACCAGTTGTTTATGTTTCCCAGTTTCTAAAGACACTATACCTATACGGTCCTTTGTGGTTTTTTTCATATGTTGTAATAGGTGTGCTTCAATTTTGAAGTATTAACAATGTATGTAAAGTGTGGGTCGTTATAGTTGGTATCAGAGGAAAGGTATAGTCAACCTTTGGAAACTAGGATGTGAATGCCTTATTAAGAACCCTAAGGATAAGTCTAAGCATAGAACACAATCTTAGAAATGGCCATGAATAACCTAGGATAAGACCATAAGCATGAAAATTTTATTCTTGAATTATGTTGTTTCCTATTATAATTAGTGTTACTCACACTATTCTTCTTGGTTTTAGTCAATGGCTGGAACCCGAAGGAACCGTGTTAATGCAGAATGCGATGGGCAATGCAATGATTGTCCCCCTGAGCAACCAAACGATATGGGAGCTGGAATGCAAAATCTTGTAGCCATGCTCACACAACTTTCTCAAGCTATGAATCATGCAGGATTTCCAAACGAGCAAAGGAGGGAGCAACATTCTGTTGAATCCTTCATGAGGCAGCGTCCACCTTCTTTCAGCGGGTCTACTGATCCATTAGTTGCTGAAAAATGGATTAGTACTACTGAAAAGATATTTTCAGTTCTTCAATGTTCTGAACATGATAAAGTCATCCTAGCAGTGTATCGTTTGGAAGGAGATGCTGATCAATGGTGGAATCTTGTTAAGAATACGAGGCAAAGGGATGAAATTGAGTCTATGGAATGGGACGAGTTCAAGAACTTATTTTTCAATATGTACTTCCCTCGTATTCTCCGAACAAAGATGGAGAAAGAGTTCCTTGAACTGAAGCAAAGGGATGATGAATCTGTTAGTACCTATGAAGCAAATTTTACAAGACTTGCAAGGTACGCTTCTGGTATTATTATCCAACCTGAGAGTAAGATCGATCGATTCTTTAGTGGCTTAAAACCAAGTCTTCGAAGGGCGTTAGCCATAAGGGACTTCAATAGCTACGAGGAAATCGTTCGATGTGCTCTCAAAGTTGAGATGGAGATTGGAGTAATCCATCAGTCGCATGGGTTTTATAAGAAGAGGAAGATGGAAATCAAAGAAAAATCTAAAGAGCACACGGAAAAGAAGATGAACTTTCCCTTATGCTCAAAGTGTGGAAAGAAACATGGAGGGAGTTGTCTTAAAGGGACAAGTAAATGTTTTAAATGTGGAAAGGAAGGTCACCGGGCATTTGAATGCCGTGATAATGGGAAGAAGATGTCTAATGATGCAAACAAAGGAAGGGATACACAGAATGAACCTACTACACTTCAATGTTTCAAGTGCAAGGAGATGGGGCATTATGCCAATCAATGCCCAAATCCAAGGGTTGATGATGATGGTCGACGTCAACAAACTCTTAAGGCTAAAGACAAAGGAAAGTCACATGCAATTTCTATCAGCGATGTGGAGTACGATAACGATGTGGTGAAAGGTACACTTACCATCCACTCTAAAGTAGCAAATGTTTTATTTGATTCTGGATCCACCCACTCTTTTATTTCTGAAAAATTTTCTAAGGGTATCACCGTATTACCTCAACAATTAGATGTTGAGTTAGCTGTGACAACACCTAATGGCACATCAATCGCATCAGAAGTTTATAATTCTTCTCCGATCGAAGTTTGTGGGAAAGTGCTTCCTGCAAATCTTGTGATCCTTCCTTTAGTGGAATTTGATGTGATTCTTGGCATGGATTGGCTTTCTCTACATGGAGCTCATATCAATTGCCAAATAAGGGAAGTCACATTTCATATTCCAGATCAACCTACGATCATCTATCAATGCAAGGATGAACATAACCTTCCAGTGGAAATTTCTTCCATCTTATGGGTATTGATTCCACTAAATGAAGGTTATTTATCTCAAATAGTTGGTGAGAAACTCACGATTAAGAATATGCCCATTGTACGGGAGTTTGATGATGTCTTTCCGGAGGAATTACCGGGTCTTCCACCAAATCGTGAAGTTGAGTTTTCAATAGAACTCGTACCGGGTCCTTTGCCTATTTCAAAGACACCTTATAGAATGGCCCCAATTGAGTTGCAGGAATTGAAGAAGCAACTCCAAGAGAATCTTGATAAGGGATTCATACGCCCTAGTGCGTCACCTTGGGGAGCACCTGTTCTATTTGTTAAGAAGAAAGATGGATCAATGAGACTCTGCATTGATTATCGAGAACTTAACAAGATCACTATCAAGAACAAATATCCTCTCCCACGCATTGATGACTTATTTGACCAACTACGCGGAGCTCAATACTTTTCCAAGATTGATCTTCGTTCAGGGTATCATCAATTAAGGGTCAAAAGGGAGGATATACCAAAGACGGATTTCCGTAAAAGGTATGGACACTATGAATTTATAGTGATGCCATTTGGTCTTACTAATGCCCCTGCTATCTTCATGGATCTAATGAATAGTGTCTTTAGAGACTATCTTGATCAATTTGTGGTAGTCTTTATAGACGATATTCTTGTCTATTCAAAGAGCAAGGAAGAGCATGAAGATCACTTGAGAAGTATATTGAAGACCCTGAGAAAGGAGAAGCTTTATGCCAAATTTACCAAGTGTGAATTTTGGCTTCAAAAAGTTGCATTTTTGGGTCACATAATCTCAAAAGAGGGGATATCTGTGGATCCAGCAAAAACAGAGGTTATCGAAAGATGGTCAAGACCAACAACAGTAACTGAGATCCGAAGTTTTCTTGGTTTGGCTGGTTATTATCGACGTTTTGTAAAAGATTTTTCACGATTATCTAATCCACTCACCAAGTTGACTCGGAAAGGAGTTAAGTTTGTCTGGACAGAGGAATGTGAAGAGAATTTCAAGGAGTTGAAAAGAAGGTTATCCAGTGCACCTGTGCTCACACTGCCTTGTAGTGGAGAAAGGTTTGTGATCTACAGTGATGCATCCAAGAAGGGATTGGGGTGTGTTCTTATGAAAAATGATATGGTGATAGCTTATGCCTCACGACAGTTGAAAATCCATGAGCAAAATTACCCAACACATGATTTGGAGTTGGCTGCGGTAATCTTTGCATTAAAGATTTGGAGGCATTACCTTTATGGTGAAAGGTGTGATATTTATACTGATCATAAAAGTTTAAAGTATATTTTCACACAAAAGGATCTGAATATGCGCCAAAGAAGATGGTTGGAGATGATTAAGGATTATGACTGCTCAATCCATTACCACCCTGGGAAAGCAAACAAGGTGGCAGATGCATTAAGTCGACAAGACCATGCTAGTTTATCCATTATGAGGATCACAAAAGATCCAATATTTATGGATTTACAAAGGATGGATCTTGGAATTATAATGGAAGGGGAAAAATCTTATCTTTCTCAAATGAATGTTCAACCATCTATACATGTGAAGATTAAAGAGGCACAGAAAGAAGATGTCGAGTTACAAAAGAAGGTGAGAAATGTTCCTGAATTCAACCTTGATTGTGATGGGATAATAAAGTTCAGGAATCGGGTTTGCGTTCCTCCCATCCCCGAATTAAAGAAAGAGCTGCTGGATGAGGCTCATAGTTCTTCATTCTCTATTCATCCTAGAAGCACGAAGATGTATAGGGACCTGAAAGAGTACTTCTGGTGGGATGACATGAAAAGAGATGTTGCTGAATATGTGTCTCGATGCTTGGTTTGTCAACAAGTTAAAGCTGAGGGACAGAAGTCTAAGGGGATGTTACAACCATTACCCATACCCGAATGGAAATGGGAAAACATCACTATGGACTTTGTCACAGAACTTCCTAAAACATCCAAAGGCAATAATGCTATCTGGGTCATAGTTGATCGTCTTACAAAGTCTGCACACTTCATTGCTATTAGAGAGGATTTCTCTCTAGATCAGCTTGCCAGGATATATATAAAGGAAGTGGTATGATTGCATGGAGTACCACTTTCTATTATATCTGATCGAGATCCGAGATTTACCTTGAAGTTCTGGCGAAGTCTTCAGCATACTCTGGATACAGAGTTGAGTTTCAGCACTGCTTATCATCCCCAGACAGACGGTCAGTCTGAGAGAACAATTCAAACCCTAGAAGATATGTTGAGAGCTTGCTCTATGGATTTCAAAGGAGGTTGGGATCAACACCTACCTTTGGTGGAATTTTCTTATAATAATAGCTTTCACTCCAGTATTCAGATGGCTCCTTATGATGCTCTCTATGGAAAGAAATGCAGGACTCCAACTTGCTGGGATGAAGTTGGGGAAAGAAAGCTATTAGGACCTGATCTCGTTGATGAAATGGCAGAAAAGGTCAGATCTATTCAACAACACATAAGAGCAGCTCAGAGTCGACAGAAAAGTTATGCCGACAACCGAAGAAAAGACCTAGAGTTTGAAGTGGGTGATAAAGTGTTCTTACGAATATCTCCCTGGAAGAGGGTTATGAGATTTGGAAAGAAGGGGAAGTTGAGCCCTAGATATATCGGTCCTTTTGAAATATTGGATCGTGTTGGGAAGGTAGCTTACCGATTGGCGCTTCCACCGAATCTCTCTCAATTTCACGATGTGTTCCACGTATCTCTCCTGAGAAAGTACATACCAGATCCTTCACATGTACTCAGCTCAGAAGTTGTACCGCTGGAGCAAGATCTTTCTAATGAAGAACAGCCGATAGAGATTCTGGATCGTAGCGAAAAAGTCCTACAAAACAAGACCACTCGCTTGGTGAAAGTTTTATGGAGGAACCACCAACTTGAAGAAGCTACATGGGAGCTTGAGGATATGATGAGGGAGAAGTATCCTCATTTGTTTGTTACAAAGTGACGAATTTCGAGGGCGAAATTCTTTTTAAGGGGGGTAGAATGTAACACCCGAGACTTTTATGTTATATAAACCATCAAAGGAATATTTTTCTACACAACACTTGCTTGGCTTGCTTTGCACGCAATCGCGACCTTCCTCGATAGCTTGCGTCGTACGCAATACCGAGTTTCACTAAACAACAATATGCTATTAAAACTAGCCGTTATGAATAGTAATAACCACTTTTTAAAATTTTAGAAATTTTATTTTTCAAAATGGACTTCATTTTTGGACTCTGAATATCGAAATTAGCCTAGGGTGAAATTTTGGTATTTTTCTGAAAACTTTCAATTTTTGATGAATAGTGAAACCACTAAGTGGTAGGTTAAAAACTGAATTTTGCATAAAAATTAATTTTACCGCTTCTGTGAATGGAATTTCAAAAATCCGAGAGACACGGTTAATATCAAGGACTAAAATGTGGTTCAATGAGATGAAAATAATTTTTTGGTGAATAGTACCTTTTTACTATTTTTATCGCGGTTAATAGTAAATAGGGTAACTAAGGGTAAATATGATATCAATATTACCCTAACACATGTCCTAATTCTATTGGACAAGTGTAATTCGACCAAAAACAAACTTAGGAATAAAATATGACCATTTAGGCCCACTTGGATTAGATTAGGACATTTATTATTAATTTATTTAAAGAAGGGTTAAAATAGTTAAAATCAAAGTTTAATAAGTAAATCATTTTTTAATATGGGGTTATACATAAGATAAATTCGATTGTAAATATTAATTAGAAAGATAAAAAAATTTCCTACATGATGGTATTTTATTTGTAATTTTTAGACATCAAATAATTTAATTTATTTATGGCACAAAGATGATGCAGTAATTATCTTATTAATGAAATATTGAAAAAATTGATAATATAAATACCAAAATAAATGTAATTTGAGACTTTTTATGAATTAAACTAATTTTCTAGGTTACTATGATATATTATTGTTGATTTAATCAACTTGGTTCGAACATATAATTCTGTTATGACTTTCACAAAAATCATATATCAAATAGTGTCAAAATTGACACAAAATAGTTTTTAAATCAAATATTATATTATTAATTGTTATTTTATTCCTAAAAATCTAAGGTTCGGCCAAATGACTTAGATAAGGATATATATATTAATAATAAACAATTTGGGGTTCGTTTGGCATGTTATAGTAAGTGTATTAACCATATAGTGAAAGAAAACAAAAAGACACGGTAAAAGTTAAATTAATTAACTTAGAGTTAAATCTAATTGATAAGGTTAAAATAATACCCTAAACTTGTCTAAATCCTATTTGTTGATAGGATTTCGACCCATCCCCACTTTAGCTTCGAAATAATACCCTTTGGAACCATTATAAACCGATTTTGACTTTAATATAAAATAATATTTTGAGATATTCCTAAGGTGCCCCTCTCCTCCCTTATAAAAGGGCACCTCCTCCCCCTCCTCCTCACACCAATTTGAGCACTCAAGCTCGGCCAACCCCTGACATTTTCTCCTCTCCACTTCCCTAGAATAATCCTAGAGGTCCTGGTCTTCTCCAAAGACCAATCTTAGTTCCTTAAGTGGAGGATTCAAAGAGGCGTTCCAAAGAAGAGGTAATATCCATTACCGATGTTTTCAATTTCTTTCTTCTTCAACTTCTTCTTCTTTAGTTGTTTCATGATAAAGTAATAACATCAGTATTACTTACATACTGATATGTTATTATAAATATGAAACAACCCTAATTTACCTTCTATCCATCCTACGGAAAAATGAAATCACCGCGCGTGCGTACGTACGGAATACCGTCTCCACGCCGTGGTGAAATCTATTTTCCACCATCTCCTTACAAGGATGGGTATAATGGTGTAATGAGTAACTATATATGATTATTATTAAGTAATATTGATACTGAAATAATATATATATATACTCCAATACAATTCCACGATCATAGGAACGATATCATCACTTGTGCGTACGTACGGAATACCGTCTCCACGATGTGATGCGACTCGTTCTACATGATCTTCATTTCATAATGATTATATAAATGAATTGAATGAATGAATATGGTATATACTACACTAATACCATTCTGGAAATGAATTATCTATAACCTAAAGATAAGAATAATAATTTATTCGACAAAACACGCATAAGAACAAAAAGTTATAAAGACCCGAGTAACAAGTAACAATGAAATATTACTAACAAGAAGCTAATAATATGACCATATATGATCTCATATCAATATGTATGATTCTGTAATAAGTCAATAACATTATTTAAACCATTATACAGGAGCTTCGGACACGAACAAAGCAAATCGGACCTAAGGTAAGGGAAATATCACAATCTCATTTTTATCCGAGATTGTTTATTCGTAAGTATTTACTGGGGTGTATTTTATCATCCACATCCATGTTTACTCAATATGTAATATTATTTCTATCCACATAAAATTGTTTAAATCCATTTTTACCCTTCGGTGAGTTTTTAGTAATACGTATGAAAGGAATCTTTTGTCGTTTTTCGTACGAGGTACTTTTTGACTTTTCTGACAAAAGTATGAAGAATGTTTTTTTAACTTATACGGCACGAACGGATTTCTACTGTTTTATAAAGCCTTATTTTCATGAAGCTTCCTCTAAAATATTTCATGACTATTTTCAATAAAATCCCTTTCTTTTAAAATTGCATGATGTTTTGTGAAAAGAAATTGATTTTGAAGAAGAAAGGATATTTTCCTCAAGAATTCAATTCAAGTGTTTTATCAAAATTATTTTCCATCTAAGATAATAAAGGGTTCTGTTTCTATCCATATTTTTACATTGATTTGACTATGTTGTGATGGAATTATGTTTATGAATTCCTTTATCTTATATGAATTGATTTATGATGTCATGATGTTTCAAGAATCCCATTTTTGTTACATGTGTTATGCGATGATGTATGTTTTATGATTATGTGGCACACATAAGAAAGGATTCATTATAAGATGGGTGGGACCTATATCTCCCTACAATGCATTGGGTAATGATTTTATATCTCATGAGATAGTCATGGCTGGAACGGAAGGTTATTTCGGTTCAGTGATACAGGACTGAAACGAGAAGTGAACTTGGTTCAGAAAGGGACTTTGTCCACTAAGATAGTCTTGGCAATGAGTCATGACTAACAAGAAATGATTTTCCATGATTATGTGTGCATGCCACAAAGTTTCAAGTTTTATGTTATGATTATGGGGATCTCATTTTCACTTCTATGATTTATTCCATGTTAAGATATTATGATCTCTTTTGTAGGTTTTGATTTTCATAAAGATATGATATGATTTTTATTTCCTTTATTTGCCCTTGCTGAGCATTTGAGCTCACCCTTTTATGTTTTCTTTTCCCCAGGTCAGGAAGATGGATATTAAGTAGAATATGCTAAAAGGGACCCTAGATATGATGAAATAAATGGGAGACACTGTAGAAGATTTATGAACCAGTTGTTTATGTTTCCCAGTTTCTAAAGACACTATACCTATACGGTCCTTTGTGGTTTTTTCATATGTTGTAATAAGTGTGCTTCAATTTTGAAGTATTAACAATGTATGTAAAGTGTGGGTCGTTATACTGGTAGTCCGGCGCACTGGCGCTCGGCGCCAGCAGGCTCGGCCTAACGGCCGAGCCGTTCGGCTTTTGCGGGGGGGGGGGGGGGGGGGTGGTTCCCCCCACATTTTGTAACCACGAACGACCATTAATGGGGGTCGCTAACTGGCCGACCAGGGGATTGAACCCCCGAATTTCCTCCTATCTGGCCGGCCCACCCCGGCCGGCCGGTTTCTGCCACCACGGGACCGACGACGGCCGGTCCCCTCCCTGCTCTGACATTAGTGGACCAGAACCGGCCGCCCGTCACCCTCCTCCGCCGCGGCTCGGAACCGGCCGTGGTTTTGGTTTGTCCGGCATGGCGTGACGACACCGCGCCCCTCCGCCGTGGCCCCGATCCGGCCACAGTGTCTTCGGTTTTCTTCGACGCGGCGCGACGACACCACAACATGGTTCAACTTCACGACGCGACACGACGACGCCACACATTACTTGCCGCATGATCCAACATGGTGTGACGACACCACACCATTTCGTTCCAACCATATTTGAAACAACATAAAGGATTAGGTAGGAGGGTCGGCCATGTTTGTGCAGTCCAGCCCCCACTTGTTAATCGAAATCATTTAGTCGTATATCCACGAAGAACGACAAACTAGAATTCACCAATGAAAATAATTAAATAAACCCCTACCTCATGCGAGCTTGAACAGAGGGTTGTCGAACGAGGATTCGTTGCGGGTTGAGATGTCGCAGAAGGAGATATTGCGAAAGAAGACGTCGCGGAAGAAGACGTTGCTGGCGTCGCGGTACACGGCGTCGCGTAATCGATTTCTGATAACTCGGCGTTCTTCATCGGAGACCAATGTGTTCTTCGCGTTCTTCATCGAAGATGAAGAGGTTCTTCAATCCTTAGGCTTTTTCTCCCAAATACTCCACCACAAGAAACTAACCCAAAATAAAATAAGCTCACCTCTTATTTTATTAACATAACATAACTTTTGAATTTCAAGAGTTTGAAATTCAAATATCCACACTTAACTCACTTAATTAATAACATAAGTTATTAATGTTTAAGTTACCAAAAGTTAATGGTGAGTTGAGGGGGGTTGAAGAATATGAAGGGGTGGGGTTCGTGTAGGCCCCACCACCCGCATAACCTCTCTTGGGAATTTGTTTAGTTACACAACTTCCACCCGAAGCCTTAAACCACTAAAATAAAAAATAATTGTAGTTAATTTATAAATTAAACTTCTACAATTTTTATCATCTTCTCTCTTGAAAACGCAACTCCGGAAATAGAGTTCCTAAGAAATTACCGATGCTACGGTTCCATCGGTGCCCTTAGAATTCGATTCTGAGCACAGGTTCAAAAGATATAAATTCCCGCTCGTTCGTTCACTGAACGTACCCGAGCTAAACTTCAGATAGAAATTCCGGGCACACCGGGCTTCACAATCAAGTGCCGTCTGAAACAGAGTTCATGTAAAATCCCAAAGAAAGTTATGAAAAAACTTTCCTTGAATTTTACGGGTCTTTACATTACTCCCACCTCAGGGCTTTACGTCCCCGTAAAGATACATCATAAGCTAGGGAAACAAATGTGGGTACTGAGCACGCATCTGAGCCTCCCGCTCCCAAGTGCTCTCCTGAAGGTTCCCGTGCTGCCATCTGATGCGCACTAGAGGAATCGACCGTAAACGTAGGACCCTCTCTTATCGATCCTCGATCTCCACTGAAACTTCCGCAAAAGTCGCCCCATCATCAACGTCATGCTCTCCATGGTAAATGATGTGCGTCGGGTCGTGCACGTATCTCCTCAACTGAGATACGTGGAAGACGTCGTGCATCGGGTGCAACTGAGGTGGTAGAGCCAGGCGATAAGCAACCTCGCCAATCCTGCTGAGGACCTAGAAGGGTCCAATAAAGCATGGAGACAACTTGCCACCTCGGCCAAATCTCCGTAATCCACGTCGAGGTGAAACACGCAAGAAGACGTCGTCGCTATCCTCGAACTCTAGTGGACTTCGCCTCCTGTCAGCATAAGACTTCTTCCAGCACTGCGCTATCCTCATCTGCTCTTGGATGACCTAGACATTCTCTTTCGTGGCCTGGACCATCTCCAGTCCCACAAGTGTTGACTCCCCAGGATCTGTCCAACACAAAGGAGATTAACAAGGTCGGCCGTACAACGCCTCGTATGGTGCCATCCCGATGGTGGAGTGGTAAATCTTGTTTTACACAAACTCCACCAAGGGTAGGTGGTCCTCCCAGCTACGACCAAAGTTGAGGACACATGCGCGGAGCATGTACTAAAGTGTCTGAATGGTTCTCTCCATCTGACCATCTGTCTGAGGGTGAAAGGCTATGCTCAGATTTAGCTGTGTCCCAAACGCCTCCTGCAACCTCTTCCAAAGTCGGGAAGTAAAGCGAGCATCTCGATCAGAGACGATAGATGATGGAAAACCATGAAGCCATACAATCTCCTGAACGTAAAGACGTCCCATGCTCTCCACTGATCCCTGCTCTCTGATGGGTAAGAAGTGAGCCGACTTGGTGAGTCGGTTGACAATCACCCTAATGGAGTCGTGACCTCTGGAAGTGTGTGGAAGTTCAGTCATGAAGTCCATAGATATCCCATCCCACTTCCACTCCGGGACCTCTAAGGGTTGTACCATGCCTGCTGGTACCTGGTGCTCTGCCTTCACCTGCTGGTAGGTGAGTCATCGAGAAACGAACTCTGCCATAGCCTTCTTCATGCCCGGCCACCAGTGCTGTCATCGGAGATCCTGGTACATCTTCACCACTCCAGGATGTACCGCCAAAGAGGAAGTGTGAAACTCTATCAGCACCTCCCCCCATAAAGAAACCAGTACCAAGGTACGTCCTCTGAAAAAGACGTAATTCTCTGCTCCATAGGAGAAACCATCAGGTGCCTATCCTGAGGATATTTGTGCACGACGCGTCTCACAGTCCGCGTCCCCACGCTGGGCCTCTCTGACCCACTGCAGTAGTGTAGGGGTGACTGTGAGAGACTGAAGGAAGGTTGCTCCATCTCTATCCACGAAGGATATTTGCAAAGCGGCTAGCTGCTCTGTCGCCTCTTTGAGTAGCTGAATGCCCGTCCTACTGCTGAGAGCATCAGCTACCACGTTCCCTTCCCAGGAGTATAGACTATCTCAAAGTCATAGTCCCGGAGTAACTCGAACCATAGCCGTTGTCTCAGGTTCAGGTCCTTCTGAGAAAAGATGTACCTAAGACTCTGATGGTCAGAAAAGACTGTAAAGCGCTTGCCCATCAGATAGTGTCACCATGTCTTCAGAGCGAAGACCACTGCTGCTAACTCCAGGTCATGGGTAGTGTAGTTCTGCTCATGCGGCCTCAACTGATGTGATCCATAGGCGATCACAGCCCGCTCCTGCATCAGGACACATCCGAGTCCGGTCCCTGATGCATCGTAGTAGACTACGTACCCTAATCTCTCCTCAGGCAACCTCAAAATAGGTGCGCTGGTCAATCTCTGTCTCAGCTCCTAGAAGCTCTGCGGACATCTGCCTAACCACACGAAGGGGTTCCCCTTCCTTCTTAACATTCTGCAAAGCTGCAAAGATTTCTCCTTTGCCGAAAAGCGAAATCTGGTCTCATCCCCTGGATGAACCATGTTCCTTGCCTAATACAGTCAATCTTGTCATGATTAATTAATTCATGTCATGGATGACGTCGTAAGGCCTCGACGCTGCTACCAAGAGATCCAACCATTACTCTCGCCTCCAAGGGTTGAGTCACACTGTCGACATCAGTGTGTGGTCACTGGGTCTCCTCTAGTAAGAATCTCGCAAGTGAGGGTCAAGTCAACAGTTTTTAACCAGCACCTCTTAGTAATAACAAACAAAAGACAAGAAATAAAATGTCACCATTGAAAGTGTCTTTTATTACTTCAACTCAAAGTACAGGGACACAACACAAACTACGAAGCTAGAGGCATTATGGGCAAAGGCCTCTATGCCTGGAGCTAGTCCCACACTAGTCGACCCGCTACCAGAGCTCCATGATCGTAAGCTTCAGCTGCCTGAAGTTGTGCTCTCCCCTGAGGTCGGGGTGGACCTCCTGGTGGTGGTGGTGGTAGAGCCTCAAAACTTCGTCCACCACCTACCGCTCGACCAGCTCCTCGGCCTAGTCCACCTAATCCCTGCGGACCGCCACGGTGGAACCTCTGCCTCTGCCTAGGTGGTTCCTCAACCGTCTTCTGCTCCTCTACATGGCAGGTCGGGCAGTCACGAGCCATGTGGCCCTGCCCGCCGCATGCATAGCACTATCTTCCACTTGTAAGACTGGTTATACTACGTGTTCCCCACACCTCTGAGCCAATATCCTGTGGTCGTCCACCCGTTGGCCTGGCCCGCATGGAACTCTGCGACATCTGTCTACTGCCGGCTGCAGAGGACTCCACCACGTGTCGCCCTGCGGTAGGTCTCGCCGCTGGTGTAGACTCAGCAAGAAAGCTCTCGATGAGCATAACTCGCTCCAGTACTCCTGCCTGAGTCAGAATGCTGAGGGAGATCAGCGATGCCATGATCTCGTGCCTCAATCCCTGCTCAAATGTCCGGGCCCGAAAGAATGGGTCTCGTACCATGTCTTTCGAGTAGTGCGAGAGATCGGTAAATCTCGCCGAGTACTGGGCGACCGTCATGCTGACCTGCTGCTGCTGAAGAAGCTCCTGGATGCGTACCTCACGGGGGGTGGCTAGGATGAACTCCGAGCAGAAGAGGATCTCAAAGTCCGTCTAGAGAAGAGATGCCTCATCGTGCACCTAGAGCATCAAGCTCCACCATCTGCTTGCTGCTGAGTGTAGTAGGCTCACTGCGAGGATAACCATGAGGTCCGTTGGTGTCCTCACTAACCTGAAAACTCTCAACACTGCCTCCAGCCAGTCCTCGGCTGCCTGGGGGTCCGTCTCCCCGCAGAACCTGGGCGGTCACTGGCACTAGAACTCATGCAGTGCACTAAGGCGACGTGCATCGTCAGGGGCTGGGGCTGGAAGCATCGGTGGCTCGACGGGTAGAGCTACCTCCGGTGCCACTGTTGACAAAGGGCCCTGCACTGAGGCCTCGTCGCTCGGTGGGCTATCGTCATGATCATCTCTCGGAACCCTAGCTGGCTGCCGTCGTGGGGCCATCCTGAAAAGAAAACAGGTGCGCCACTGTCAGAACAATATACCTGGTGAGTTGACACAAAGTAATCACAAAGAGAACTTGAAACACACATGCAATCAATGATTTCGTGCATTAAGTCGGAAATCAGAAGTCAGTGTCCTGGTGTACGGATATGTCGGCCGCCGCACCAACACTGGGCTCCCTGGACTGATAACCACACTCAGTACGCTTAACACTATTGCTTCACATAGAAAAGATCAGAGTCCCAAGTTTTGTGGTAGAACCGAACTCCTCTGATACCAATTTGTCACAACCCGTCCTCAGGGCCCGTGCCGTGACTACCCCATGCCCGACTTCCATAGGCCAGGGGCTGGCGACTAGCACCAAGGCGTAAATTCCCGATAAAAAGGGAAGGCATTGCCTTTGTAAAGTAAACCAACACCACAGAGCAAGCAAGCAGTAGAAGAAAACACTAAGTAAAACAGAGTACAACAGTATGTGGGAAAAGTAAGTGGGCCAGTATACAAACCCAAACTGAAAGTAAAGTACAACTGGAAAAGGGAAAACAACAACTGTAAAGAAAAGCCACAATGCTGAGATGTCCACTGGAAATCCCACCTGAAGGGTGAGTACAGATAGCCTCCTCTGCTCCACGGGTCCAGCCGACTGCTCCGAGTACGTCCCGTCCAGTGGTCAGCCTCCAGGCACGGTCCTACTCCGCAAGCCTCAACCATGATCAGCGCTGTCCGTCGTCTGCAACCAATACAACGTAGTACGGGAATAGCCCATGCAGGGGTGAATATAAGCTACTCAGTAGGGACCTCGAGACCCCCGAAGGACTCCCTAAATCCACAAAGGATAAACCACAAACGAAAGATACAATCACAAAGTAACATCTGACACTGCCTAGGTATATGCCCATACATATACCTAGGTCATCAATTCTCGTTCGGCTCCAAAATCCAAGCCCAAGTACAACCCAGACCACACAGGAAAGAAAAACGTAAATCCACACAGGATAGCACAACACAATCCACAATGGAAAGTTAAATAGGATTCATCTCACACCGGTATACTTCTTAGTATGACGATAGAGATGATCAGATATTGCCACTGATTCATCTAATCCGTCAAACCCACAAAGGATCGATCGGTACTAACCCCTGCAATGACCCACATAGGATCTGACCCACAAAGGATTGATAGGTAACTAACCCCCGCAATGACCCACATAGGATCTGACCCACAAAGGATCGATAGGTAACTAACCCCCGTAATGACCCACACAGGATCAGACCCACACAGGATCTGTAGGCACTGGCTTACACAGAATCGCTGAGCGCTGACCCACACTAGATCAGACCCACACAGAATCGGTATCACTGATCCACATAGGATCACTGAGTGTTGTAGTCGTTGCCGTCGAATCCACTGGCGATTTTTGTAAAGTCGTCGTCATCACAGTCGCAGTCACAGCCAGCACTAGGGTTTCCGCACACATCAAGATCGTTCGGGAGGGTCCGCTCCACGAGCCGAGAGGCTGATACATCAACTGGAACATATTCCAGAGTTTATGTATCCAAAAGTTCCGTATCGTCAACAGGAACTCAACGACGCAGACGGTGCGTCAATCAGACGCCCGGTCTGAGAGTTATTGGATTTTTCATTCCGGGGGCCCGGTTGGTTTTTAAGGAAAAACCAACCCGACCATACTCCACCTGCAACCAAACCTCGAGCGGAGTAAGCCAAAATATCTGTCTCACTTAGAGGAATCCAACAAAGTCGACGGCACGTCAATCAGACGTCCGGAGCTTATAATATGAGTGTTTCCGCTCTGAGGGCCCAGTTGGTTTCATGTAAGAACCAACCCGGCCAAAGCCAAAGTATTCCGAAACTTTTAGTGAGATATATACCTAAATTACTGTCTCTATCCAAGGATCACATCGCTGCTGACGACGTGTCGATCAGAGGTACGTAGCCCGAGATATGGGCAAAAGAACCAAAAGGGTCCGAAAACGGGGGTTTCAGGCCCGGACCGACTCGGCCCGAGGCCCCCTAGGTCGACACGACCCGGGTCCGGGTCAGCCCGGCCCAGCCTAGGTGCGGCCCGGCATGGCTCGGAACCCGGCCTAGCGGTCCGGCACACTGGCACTCGGCGCTAGCTGGCTCAGCCGAACGGCCGAGACGTTTAGCTTTTGCGGGGGGGGGGGGGGGGGGGGGGGTGCGCTGCCCCCCTTTAATAGGGTCCTCTAGCTGGCCGACAGGGGGTTTGAACCCCCGGCTGTCCTCCTGTCCGGCCGGCCCGCCCCGGCCGGCCGGTTTCTGCCACCACGGGACCGGCGACGGCCGGTCCCCTCCCTGCTCCGACACCGGCAGCCCAGAACCGGCCGCCGGTCACCCTGCTCCGCCGTGGCGCGGAACCGGCCGCAGTTTTGGTTCGTCTGGCACGGTGCGATGGCGCCACGCCCCTCTGCGACAGCCCCACTCCGGCCGTGGAGTCTTCGGTTTTCTCCGACGCGGCGCGACGACGCCGCGACTTGGTTCAACTTCACGGCGCGGCGCAACGGCGCCGCGCATTACTTGCCGCACGATCTCGCGTGGGGCGACGACACCATGCCATTTCGTTCCAACCATATTAGAAACAACATCAAGGATAAAGGAGGAGGGTCAGCCGTGTTTGTGCGGTCTGGCCCCCTCTCATTAATCAATAGCATTTAGTGGTATATCCACGAAGAACGACAAACTAGAATTCACGAACGAAAATAATTAAATAAACCCCTAACTCGTGCGAGCTTGAATGGAGGTTCATCGAACGAGGATTCATCGCGGGTTGAGACGTCGCAGAAGGATATATTGCAGAAGAAGACGTCGCAGAAGAAGACGTCACCAGCGTCGCAGTACACGGCGTCGCGTAATCAGTTTCCGATAACTCGATGTTCGTCGTCGGAGACAGATGTGTTCTTTGTGTTCTACGTCGAAGATGAAGAAGTTCTTAAATCCTTAGCCTTTTTCTCCCCAAGACTCCACCATAAGAAAATAACCCAAAATAAAATAAGCTCACCACTTATTTTATTAACATAACATAACTTTGGATTTTCAAGATTTGGAAATTCAAATATCCACACATAACTCACTTAATTAATAACATAATTTATTAACGTTTAAGTTATAAATATTTAATGGTGAGTTGAGGGGGGTTAAAGAATATGAAGGGGTGGGGTTCGTGTGGCCCCCACCACCCTCATAAACTCTCTTGGGAAGTTGGGTAGTTATCCAACGTCCACCCAAAGCCTTAAACCACTAAAAGAAAAAAAAATTGTAGTTAATTTATAAATTAAACTTCCAAAATTTTTATCATCTTATCTCATGAAAACGCAACTCCGTAAATGGCGTTCCTAAGGAATTACCGGCGCTACGGTTCCATCGGTGTCCTCGGAATTCGATTCCGATCACCGGTTCAAAAGATAGAAATTCCCGCTCGTTCGTTCACTGAACGTACCAAAGCTAAACTTCGGATAGAAATTCCGGACAAACCGGGCCTCAGAATCAAGTGCCGTCTGAAACCGCATTCATGTAAAATCCCAAATAAAACTATGAAAAAAAAATTTACTTGAATTTTATGGGTCTTCACACAAATAATCTTGGAGTTAAAATAATCCATGAAGTATGCGTAAAGCCCAATGAGTGGAAATTGAAATTTGAAGTTCCCTTTCTGATTTGGTAACTTACAAAACATACATCCTAATAAATCAGGATCATAAAATGAATATTTAAATACCAATAAATTAAAGTATATTACAGAAAGAATACAATCATGTGGAAGTACATAGAGAACAATAAAAGAAATAGTGGCAGTATAGCATGAATCTCATGAGAATAAGTGAGATGAAAACTATTTACCATGTTGTAATCAATCGAGTCGTATGAACAAAAGTTAATAACCACTAAATAAATCACATAATTCCATGAATATAAAACGAATCATGATAATATATATCATATGGTAGTACACAATACACCACATGAAATAAATAAGTTGCGAACAATGGAAATCTCCCAAAATTAAAAGTGAGATAAGAAACCCCTTAACGATTTTGTAACTTATGAAACATACCCCATTGAAAGAAGGATCATAAAAAGATGATGTTAATATCCATAAATTGAATAATATTACACATGGAATAAAATCATGGCAATTACACATACCACATGCAATAAATAAGTGGGGAACAATGGAAATCTCAGAGAATTAAAAGTGTGAGAAGAAACCCCTTACCTCATGTTCGACTTGACTCATTCGTTCTTTAATCACCTAAATAGAAAAACTGAAGTTAATTTATACTTGATTAAGAACTTTTTTCATGTTTATTATTCCTTTCATATCACTTTTTACCATGTTATAAACATCATGTAAACATTTATGTTAATAATGGTTGTTTTGACTATATTTGGTACTTGAGTAAAAAATGACCTTGTTATAATTACAAATTGTCCATGTGGTCAAAATTCAACTATCTCCAAAATGATATAAATTATTTAGATATCATATATATATATATATATATTATCATGTATATATATGTATTTATAATAGTACATTAAATTTTTAGAGAAGAAATGAAATGCACCGTTAATGGAGACGGTAAGCTGTACGTACGCATGAACGCAAATTTAATTTCTATTTATAATTTTAATGGAATTAAAACATACTGATACATATGTATATTATAAATCCAATATAATATCATATATAATATCATCAAATCTAGTCTTTATATTTCCCACATAATGAATTAACGAGTCCTATCACTTTGAGGGGAAGGTAGTCCGCACTTCCTCAAATGAAATTATCATGTCCACACATATTAGAAATCATAAAGGTGTGTTTTTTAAATGAAAATTAAAAAATCATAGGGAAAACATAAACATAATATATATCATATATAAATACAGTTTCATATTAATGGAAACAATGAGATTTGGTAGGAGATAATTGAACAATCATCGTTTGGTGAGGCGTTAGTTTTCCATCCAGAGAAACAGAATGTTCTTTACACATTAGATAGAGGTGTGTGTAAGTTTAGTTTGAATAATTCTCATAAGAAAATCATATTATTTTGAAGATATTTGTGTTTTTATAAAATAATTGAATAAAAATAGTTTAGTGGATGGAGAAGTAAAATAAAAGAAAAGAAGTTAAGAGAAACCATTACCATTAATTTATGTAACTCCCTTTGGTTTGAACCAAAAGGGCTTTTTGAAGTGACCTCTTCCTAAGATAAGGCTTCTAGAAGGAAGATAAAGATCTCGTGATCTTATTTGGGATGTGGTTGGATGAGGAAAGGGGCTTGATAGGTGTGAGGAATGGGTTAGAAGTGGTGTCCTTTTATAAGGGAGAGGAGGGTCTCTTTAAGAACGTTTGAAAATGTTATTTTATTATAAACATATCATCGGTTTCAAAAGGTCCAAAACTCATTAAAGTATAAGATAATATGACTAATGTTCAAAATAAAATCATCCAATAATAATTGGACATGTTTTGCATATTATATTTATATTAATAATCTTATTTATTTAAATAATTTATTAATGAGATAAATACTGCATCATTATTGTGTCATAAATAATTTAATTTATTTGATGTCTAAAATTATAAAAAAATACAATAATATAAAAAATATTTTTATATTTCTGATTAATATTTATAGTAAAAAATTTGACATACATAAACCCATGTAAAAATTGATATACTAAAAGGTATTTGTTAATGTCATTTTTTTCTTTACTTTATGTTAATTAAAATAAATTGTCATTTTCAATTTTAGGTGGAACCATGGGGTCCCAAAATCATCCCAAGGATGCCAATGGTCATCCATGACTCATCCAATAAGGTTAGGACATGAGTTAAGGTAATTTTGTGTTATTATAATTTTATTTTTACTATAAATTACCCAATTTACCTTTAACCGCAGTAAATAGATGTTAAAAGTTACTATTCACCAAAAATTATTTCCATCTTATTGAACCACATTTTACTTAATAATAACAGCAATTTATGATTGATTTTTTATATTCAATTCATAGAAGTGGTTAAATTTCATTTAAATGAAAATTTTGGATTTTTAACTACTACCAAGTGGTTTCCCTATTCATCAAAATTGATGTTTTTTAGAAAAAACTAAAAAATCATCCAAAGCTATACATGATATGACAAATTCAAAAATGATTTATATTGTACCAAATTAAAAACATATATCCTGGATTAATTAATTTAAAATTAAATTCCATTGTCAAAAAAAATAACGTGTTTTCAAGAAACTATAACTATCAAAAGATTGACATTTGTTTATGTGTAATTTCAAAGTGAAATTAATTCCAATGAAAAAAATTGGATCAAAGGGTAAAAATATAATCTTATTAAACTTAAAAACCAATTTAATGTAAAATCTTACCATATAATTAAATTATATTAAAAGGCAGTTTTGAATTAAAATATAGTATTTCTCACTATTCATAAAAAATGAATATTATTAGAAAAATACCAAAATTTCATCCAAAGTAAATTTTGATGTCCTCATTCTAAATAAGAATTTTATTTTGTCAAATTGAATTTGTAAAAGTGTCAAATAATTTATTTAAAAAGGGCTCGCCATTAAAAGGTGGTAAAATTGCATTTTTTTAAAATACATTTTTTATCTAAAAAATTGAATTTTTTTCTTATAGTTTGTCAAAGAAACAAATTATACATAATTTAAAATTATATATAGTATATAAAATTCAAAATCTGGTTAATACTATTCATAACCATTTTTTAATAGCTAGTTTGGTAAGCAGTCGTGTGCTCGAACTTGTTGTTGTGTGAGGTGAAAGATATTGAATTAATTTGAAGAAATAGCATAGTATGAAATCTTGGGGTGTTACAATGTGGAATAACGGGGGGGAGGGGGATTTGATAAAATACCAAAAAAAAATCAATCACATACCCTTTATTATGAAATTTCTATGAGAAATTAAGTAAATGAGAACCAAAAAAGGGTTGTAGACCCCAAAAATAAATAATAGAGTGATTTATTGGAAGAAACGTTGATTCTATATATCTATAGGCTTATCATTTTTACTAAACCATATATAATATGGAGTGTATCTCATAAAAGGAGGTGTCTTTCACAAAAAAAAATTCAGGTGAAATTTGGAACAGAGTTCCTCAAATATAGTTTTCAAATAAAGAGGCCCCTACTAATTCATCTGTTACGGATATTGATGATGCTAGTAGTAAGGGAATGATATCACAATATAAAAATTTTATAGTATCCTCACACAATAATTCATTGTAGAAATATCATTATATTTTAAAGAAAAATAAATAAATGGATGATGAAACCTCTAATGATTCTGAGTTGGGTGTGAAATTATTTTATAAATCATCATTTGTGGTAGAGGATATTGTGGAAAAAATTTGACCAGGTATAATTGATTATAATTCATAAATGTCATCAAAAAATGTTAAATCATTGATTCATAAATGAAAAATAATACATTCTCTTGTAGCAAAAAATTAAAATATAAAATCAGTAAAAATTCAATATATTATTCTAGAAATATTAATAGTTGGATAAAACAACCACTACTAAAACATTGAAAAATATCATTTTTAGCAATAATACTATAATTATTACAAATTTTTTAACTAATGATAATATGAATTATTATAAGGATTTTATTTTAAAAAACATGGGTTATAATTGTTTTTTGGGATTAACCAACAAACAATTGTTGTTGGAACTCACTTAGTATTTGTTTCTATGAAAGTTACCATCTTTCATATAGTTTAAACCAAACAGAAAATGATGACTATTAATGTTTTATTCAAAATTAACATCATTTATTACTCCTTTATTTATTCCATGAATAAATACTAATGTATAAATTCTATATGGGTGGAAACTAAAAATGCCAAATAGAACCTACATGGTCCTTAGCTTCTCACTAGGAATTCAATGTGGTCATGGGAGTTATTATAATATGTGGGAATCTTATATCAAATATAGATGGTACGTAAATATAGAAGTGTATGGATTTAATGGATTTTATGTAAAATTATGTGCATAAAGTAAAATTGTACTGTTATATAAGATGTTTTAAATAGATTATATCTGAAAATATTGACAGAATATTTATCAATTTAATAGCACTAAATAATTGTGAAGAGGTGAAATATGTTATACTGTTTAAGATTAAATTTTAACATCACACCATCATCACTATTTTTATTAATAAAAAATTACTGGGTTTTTTTACTATAAAGCATTAAAAATTAATTCCTATGGTATACTAATTATAATAATTTTGTATTGGATGTTCAGAATAAAAAAAATTCTCAAAATGATCTCTATGAATGTTTTTTGAAACTTTGGAATTTTTAGTATAGATATAGATCAAAGAGTAAGAAGGAACTTAGTACATTTCATGTTTATATAGCTAATCTAGAAATAGAATAAGAGGACTTAAAAATTATATTTGAATATGGTTTGGGCATAACTATTATCAAGAGATAAGTGTAGTTTTCTACTACGATGAATGAAAAAATAAATATTAAGTAGAAAATGCTGAATGTAGTCATTATGATTAAATTGATAAAGGAGGGGACATGAACTATTATTCATTAGAGGGTAAGTAATTTTTAAAATACAGTTACAGAACTTAATACTAAAAATAATGTTTTCTCTAGAAGTAAGAAATTAAAGGAGCATACACTGTATTATTATACATATATCATCAAAAAAAATACTATGTGAACATTAATGACATGATGGAAATCATTACTCAGAAAATCAATGAACGATAAAAATTATACATAGAAAGATTAGTTTAATATTACTAGTTAATTCCTAAATTCCCTCTCACTATTCATTAAGACACATTGGGATAGATGCAATAAAAAAACTATTATCTCACGAATTCCTGTAAATTGATTATTTTGATTGGATAAATATTATATATGTTTTCTTTAGGAATGTAATTCTTCCAATGGTCATATTTATGTAGTTCCTCATAATTATTATTATGTTTGAGTAGATTTACTTTAATAATATGAATAGAATGTTTCCATTAATAATAATATTTATTAGATGTTGATTGAAATTGTAGATAATATAACTTCTATTATCACTGGAAGAAGGAATCTAATAATCATTGTGAATTTTTACATGAAAAGAAAAAAAGATATTATATTATGATAGATTGAGAATGTTTGAATACATTATTTAAGGATAAAAAAGAATATAAATCTTACTTTTAATTAATATTACAAAAAGTAATTTGATGCCACTAATTCAGAGTTTAATTTTAAAGTCCTTTGAGGGTTTAGATTTTATGAATTATACACTCATTGGATAAATTAATTATTTGATTTTTTATACTTGACATCTTGGTTAATGGGATCCTGGAAAGATATTTCTCATACTATTTTAAGTCCATATCAGGTGTCCCATTATTTAGTATTCTATTTAGAATTTTTAGATACTAAATATGTAGGTTCATAATGAAATAGGTGGATTAGTGTCCATTAAAACCCAAATAAGTTTGGAGGGTAATAAAATATCAATCACATTTATTCTACAGTGATTATCTAATAATATTTTTTAATGGGGTATTGAAAATATAAATCCAATAAAAGGAACCTTTGACCATATTTAATTATTCTATGTTTAGTTTTATTAACAAGTATAAGTCTAAAATTTTCATCAATCATAATTTTAATTCGTATAACTGAATTCCCGTTAGGAAAATACTGAACAATATGTAGGGATTTTTCAATTAACTTAATTGGGAATGAATCTATTTTATGAAATTCCCATGTTATATTTTTCTAAGGATATATCCAACAACATTAAGGGTCAAATGAGGGAATATAATGGAAAATCCATAAACCCAAAAGGAAGGATATCTCTTGTTGAAGGTATTATCACTACCAAATTATTTTACTATTTTATTTCCAATAAATGATGTATTATTCATATTAACATCATAAATTTGTTTATAAGAAACATGTTATAGAGTTTAAGAACATATGATATAAATTATTTCTCATTTAGATGAAATATTTATCAAAAAACAAAATATGATGGTGTCATGAGTCATAAGAATTTTACATTATTTAGTATAGGACTACATGATCGATTTATCTGGATATTATTAGCTTAAAATATATATTATTTAATATTTTCAAAAACCAAGGATTATTTATAGGCTTATATATATAAATCTACATTATACTAAAATTTCTATATTACCATCCATCATTAAAGTATTCATTGCTATTACAAAAAAATTTAGATGGATGGATTTTTTGAATTCTAATCTCTAATTTTGGTATGATAAATATATTGGAATCTCACATGAAAATTTAATTTAGAGGATGATATAGATCACCGCATCAAAATTAAGGATTAAACAAAATCACCATTAGAAAATATCCCTTATTCAATCTATGAGTCTATATATTCTTAAGAATCCATGACAAATAGGTATTTTTTGATCTTGGAACCAATTAAACAGGGGAATCTTGCATGAAACCTATATTACCAATTCCAAATGTATATAACAACTAAAATTTGTAGATGGATATAAGATTTTAATAAGACCTGGATTTTTTATTTCAGATATGATTTTTATAGGGATTTTCTAATAATAATCTTCGAATTGATGAAAACATTATGAGTACTATGTTAACATATTTATATATTAGTTTATGTCTCTAAAAATTAATTAATATATTTCTCTAAAATTTTATCAATTTTATTTTTAAAAATAATTCTGAACTTTGATTGTAAATTTTTTGGAAGTGATTTATATATATATCTCACACTACAATCCAACTAGATTACTACTAAGATCATTTTGGATTTTTATAGTTTAAAATTAATTAATGTTTAGTTGTTGTTAAATTACAAAATTAAATATATGGAATAGGAATACTAATCTATTCAAGGACCATTATATCTATTTGAATATTTTTATAGAGATCAATTTACCCAAGATAATGATGGAAACTCAAATGGTGTTAGTTTTTTCTGAAAATAAAATGCATTAATTTTTTATATGTAATAGGATGACTATTATGTATATTTTAAATGTTACTCTAGATTTATCACTATTATTTGAAAACATCCATATATTGGTTAGATTAAAATAAACACTTATGGATAATATAAAAAAAGTCTAAGACTAGAACATCTTTATGTATTTTCAAGGATGTAAAATGATAATTTATACCATGTTTTTATAATTATTGTGGGATGAATTTTTCATTTGAGGCAACGATGGTGGGAATAATCCTAAAAATCAATGATTCAAGGAATTAAAATTAAATGAATTTTTTTCTAGAGGAGGTCTCCAAATTAATTGTGCATGCTATCAAATTTAATATCTAATCACTCTCTCTCATGGAGGTCGTTTACAAATTAAAAGGTTCTCATGAAATTTTGTAAGAAAGTATAATTTTTTCATGACACACACACAAGTAAATAGTTTTTCAGTCAGTCTAGTTTACATGGGAATTGGATAAAGTGGAAATTTTTTATATTTATTTTTATTAGATTAATGAAGGATTTTGTTTGATATTTATAAAAATATATATCTTACAATACTTTATATATTTTTATAAAAAAATCATCCACGGATAATTGATATATATAACCTTTATCAATTCTTATTTTCTCCATGATATTTGTTCATTTTAATTAATTTTATCCTTAGAGTTAAGAAAAATATATTTTCCCTTAATATTTAATAGACGATCCGAGTTTTATTCTTCAATATTTTCCTTAAAAAAATATGAAAACAATTCATTTATCATTTGATAATATCAAATATAAGATTTATCTATTTTTACTTTATATATGAAAATCATTATTATGAGCATTTATTTCATTGATGGGTGGGCCTATAATTATATAGGTCTTTAATTAAATACGTAACAAGCTTAATATAATAGTATCGTTATATATGAACATGATGATAGTTTTCTCACAATCTATGTAAGGTTATTTTTACACATATGTAATGTAAAAACATGAATATAGATTTGTTTACACTCTATGAATTTTAATTGTTCACAATGTTTTAAATGATTAATTTTTATGAATGTTCTATATTCCATGTCTCCTTTGAATGAATTTATCATTATTATGATCGTGATAATATGATTATGATATGACGATGAAAATTATGGCCACCTATGTAGTGTATTTATTCATATATCTTTTACTTCCCTATTATCCATCCCTTAACTAGGATTTTATCTCACACATTGATTGATGTATGTCCTTAGGTGATTTCATATACTAAGGGTATCCTGAATGTATATCTAATGACTATAAAAAATAATTTTAATAACATTTAATGTTTTATATGTGTTTTTATTATAATAACATAATTTTGAGGACATTAAACCCATCATCATTGGGAACCAAATAATTATTTATATTTCAATAAAAAATGAAATAAAATAATTTTAATGATCCAGGTCAGCTAAATTAGTAAAAGAGTGTGTTTTATATTATTTAATAATTTTGTTAGTAAAATATAACATATGATAAACATAAATTTCTAAAAAGTTAATTCACTATAATTTATTTTATTGAGGTCAGTCATTCATTTACCTAGTTTTTGATTAATTATGGTTTTTAACCATAATTATTTTAAAAAAAATCTAGGATGTAGGATATAAGAGGCCAAAAAACTAACGCTATGAAAAATGGAAAAAAATTGCTAAGAAATTCCCAATGCTATAGGAGATGTAGTTTTCTACCACATGTTGGTATTTATCCCCTTGTCACAGTATATGAATAATAACCTAAACTAACTGGAACATATACCATCACACAAATGTGAGAAATTATCTATTTAATTATTTGTGTACTGATTAAAACCAAAATTGTTTTGATCCTTTGATCCACTTATTATATAAATATCTGTAAACTCTATGAAATTTTTTTTTTGATGATTCAAATTTCCACAAAGAGTAAATGTACTATTAAAATATATCATTTATAAGGAGAATATGATTTTTAGAGGACATTGATCAATAATACAAATCCTATGTATGATGTTAATGTAATTGATTGGGATGGAATTAAAAAATATGAATGAGTTGTATTTCCCACATAATAATAATATAGAGATAGATGGGGAATTTATAGAGCTCATGATAAAGGATAATGAATCTGTTATAATTTTCATGGAAAATTATAAAAGGAGTAAGATAATATCCTTTAATGTTTTTTTCAATAATGATTGAAAAACAAATATATTATCCAATTATATGGGAATTGTTTTTAAAAATATCAAGAAATCTATAACATTTGGGGTTATGAATAATGTTTTCAAAGTTCTCTAAAATTTGGTATATATTTTGGAGAATGGAAAAATTTACATGGAGATAATAAATGATGGATAAAGTATTAATATTGAGGATCAAATCATTAAGGTGGAAGAGATATCCAACCACAAAAATGTTACAAATGTGGAATGAAGAACCACAGAAATCTAATCAAAGGAACTACGATTTTTTTTATGTAAAATAATTACATCAATATTATGAATTTCAATGGGATATTAAGAATCCAACTATCATGATAGAGGAAAGGAAGGAACCTTTGGATGCACTGCCCATCTTATAATGACATAACTTTAATGAACTTGTATACTATGGATTCTAACACCCAAAAAATTTGTTATTTAAAGTTAAATAATGACATCAACCTCTTAATAAAAAGGAAAAATGTAAATAGTATTCTATCACCCTAAATATAGTGTAGAAAGAAAATAAATTAGTATAAGGTACACTTAATATTCATCCAATAGAGGAACATTTTTTAATTGATTTAAGAACCACACATTAAGTTATATGATTCATGTTTTCTATAAATATTTTACAACATCCATGATACCTTAATGTATTTATATTAATAAAAAATCGTAGTAGTGAAATTATTGAAACCAATGAGTTTTATTCTTCCCCTATTACCATATTTTAGGTGATTCTACCTAAAAAACATATAATCCTAAATTCAGTATAATTTTTTGATATAATGAGAATTTATTTGTTCATATTATATTGTAAAAATATTAAATTTTGGTTTAATAGAATTACATTTCAAATCATGAACCATACATTTCTCTTATAAAAATGAAACAAATATTAAAAATAACTTTTAGAAAATACTTTAATGGTATAGGTTTTGAATACAAACGAAGAAGAGTATATTTCTGAATTTTTTGAAGAAAAAGAAAACAGCATCCTTGAGGATATCCTTATTGTGAGGTAATATTCAAATATGTTCCATGAATAATTGTAAGTACTTCCCAAAGCTCATAAATTAAATATCTAAACATATTATATACATTCTGGGATAATTATATTCATTATCCCATATAATATGGCCCCAATAAAACTAGATGATTTAAAGAATAAACTGAATGAGAATTTCGATAAAAGGTTCATATCCCCATTAAATAATTATGAGGTGTGTTGGTGGTCTATTTCAAAAGGTTGGATGGGTAAATTTAGCCTTGAATTAACAATTATGTGGTTAAAATTATCATAAAATAGGTAATGTATCCTCTACTAAGGATTGATTAATTTTAAATCAAACTAAAAGAGAAAAGTAATTATAATATTTAGAACTCTATTATCGACACAATGAGTTGATGGTGATCCCATTTGGACTAATACTCAACCCAAAATATTTCATAAAATTATGAATAGGTTATTTTGAGACCACCTTCATAAATTTATAGATATTGTTTATTAATTATATTATAATATACTCTAAGATAATGAATTAACTAAAGGGGAAACTATTGACTGTTATATAGATAATATGGATCAAGATTTTGTATGATTTGTAAACAAATGGTTACTTTTGGACACATCAAGTCACCTTCTTGAGGTACGTGATCTCATGTGAAGGAATTTATTTGGATCATTAATTTCAATGGTTATTGGGGAATTAATGAGACCCTATAGTGTCACAAATATATATAGATTTCATGTACTATCCTCGTACTTATAATTCTCTATGACATATATTTCATGATTATCGAGCACAAAATGTAATTTAAAATGGAATGGGTTAAAGCATGTCCAAATTGAAGAATATGAATAGATATTTAGGGATATCAATAATAGGATAATACATATTTAAGTACTCATATTCATCTCAATAGGAGATGGACTTGTAATATATAATCATGCATTAAAGATTGTATTGTGTTGAATACTCATGAAAAATGGTAAATGCTTAGCATATTCCTCACATAAATAATTATTCAAAATAAAAACCACTAAAAAGGTGATTTATGGTTAGTAGTTAAAATATTTTAACTGAAAATTTAGATACACTACCCCTATGAAGAGATCTATAACATATATATTGATCAAAAGATTCTATATTCACAGAGAAGGAGAATAACATGAATCATTGATATAGTTATAGTTTACAAATAACATATATCTCTAAATATAATTATTTATTTGAAATACAAAAACATGAGATGATTCCCTTAGAAGAGAGAAACACACTACACTATCCATCATAAGGATTGATAAAGACCCTATATTATTCGATATAAAATGTGTAAATTATGAAATTATAAAAACATGTAAGAAATATTAAACCTTTAATATTATTCCCAAAACAAATATCTAATGTAAGACCATGAAGGCACAAAGTGATGATCTTGAGCATCAAAAAAAGGTGAGATAAAAGGGTAAGGTAAAAATTAATAATTTAACATTTAAAATATGGGGATATTTTTTTCAAAAAAAATCTATGTTCCTTCATCACCTAAGAAAAGGAATGTTTTATTAGATTACGTACAAATATAGTCATTATCTATCCACCATAGATGTACTAAGATGTATCAAGATCCTTAACATCACCTCAAGTATGATTAAATGATAGATAATATGGTGTAGTGAACCAAAAATTTCGGGGTATGGAATCAAGAAACATTATCTTCCATTAAGTCTAACAGGATTATTCAACTATTTAACATAAATACATGGAAATAAGAGAACATATATAGGTAATCTACCACATGTCATATGAAGAAATATAAAGATACAATTACAATTTGGTTGTATAGTATATAATAACTACGACTTCTCACTTAATCAATATTATTGATTATTTTTTTCTCAATCAACTCTCTAATATATACACACAAAAGTGGTGAGTCAACACGGGGAACCAAATTTTAAGGTATATGATCAAAATTCATATCCCTATGATTTGATGAAGTTCTTAACATGGTATGAATTATAAGATATGAATCAATAAAACATCTCACCCCTATAATGATATTAAATTTGAATATACTAGTGACTAGCATTAAGACTTCTTGAGAGAATATTAAAGGGAACTGAAAGGAGGTTGGTATGAACATCTTCACATGGATGAGTTCTCCTCAACCATAGTTTCTACTCATGTATTCAAGTGGTCCTATATGAATATCCATCTATGTAATTATGTGGAACACAACATTTTTGGGTTGATGTTAATTAATTAAAGTCACATTAAATGATATTATTTAGGTAATGTTAGAGAAAATTCAAACAATTCAAAAAAGAACAAAAGATACACATATTAGATATAAGAGCTACGGTGAAAAATATTCAAGATACCTAGAGTTAGATTTATGAAAAAACATTATCCTTCAAATATCACCTTGGATTATATACATTAGGTTTATAAAGAAGTAAAATATCAAAATTAGGTACATTGGACCCTTTTAGATCAATTATCACATGGGAGATGTGGCCTCTCGACTAACCCATTGACTACACCATGCTCTGGGAAATTATGTTTTCCACATACATATCTTGGGGAATTATATACCTAATAAATCACATGTAATAAATTTATATGTGCTGTTATTACAAGATTAAATCACTTACGAGGAGAATTCAATTAATATATTTGACAATAGAGATAAATTTCTATACAACAAGACAACTCACCTGGAAAAATAACATTGGAAAAACCATAAATATGAAGTTGGAATATGGGAATTGTTAATGGAGAAAAAATACAACTAACCATGACTTTTATCAATCTAATATATGAGCTGAATTTTTGAGTATGAAAGTTTTAATGGGTTAATAATGTAATGACAAAGATTTTTATATTTGAAATTTTCATTTTGAATAAACATGTGCGTCATATTTAGTAATATGGTATAGTATAAAACATATGATTATTATAACAAAAACCAATAGTACATTATTTTAAAAATATAGAATGTTATATATAGAATAAAAATACACCTTAAAGCTAAAATTAATTAAATTGGACCATAATGACATAAAAATAGAACAAATAAAAATTTATATTCCCAAACATCATGGCCCCATAGAATTACCTCAAATAAAAATAACATATAAAAAAGAGACAAATAATTAATAATATAACTATCATTTTGAAAATTATGAATATAGAAAATAGATTTCAATTGATATAAATGATTAATTAAATTAATATGGGGTATTTATAAGTTGAGTAAAACCAATATGACCTATGGAATAGAAATATCATCAATAAGAATTGTAACATGACCGTTGTGCGTAATAATAGGATTAATAGAATAGTAACATGATCATTATAATATTAATATATATTTTAACTAATATTAAATAGGATTTAATTAACTAAATATAAATTTTATGGTGTATTGAAATAAATATTAAAATTATAAAACTCAAAATAAAGTAAAAGTGTATTTTTTAGGAAGGGAATTTTAATATATATTTTAAAAAATATATTTTGAATATTTAATGTAATAATTAAAAAAGTTTTAAAATTATTTCAATATAAAAAATATAATTATTATAATCAAAATGTATCATCTTTTGGATTTTTTTTTGAATTTTTGTTTGAAAACATGAATTTTTAATTAAATAGTAAATAAATACAATTGTGTAAAAATTTATATTTTAAGATACAATATTGATGTATTACTAAATTAGATAATCCAAGAAATTATATATCAGCCCAAAATAGATTAATTATCATAAATAATTAATTTCAAGACAATAAAATTAATTTTAAAACCTAAAATGTAATTTACAAAGTTTAAAATGATGAAGTATGTCATAAAAAATCATTTTATCTACATTAATATTGTATAATATAATAAATTAATTTTTGGGAAGGTTTAAAGGTAATAACAGCCATCAATTTTATTCAAACAGTATTCATAATGTCAAATGTAACCACTATTGTAGGTTTTACCCTGGAAATTGTATTTTATTCACTATTTCCCCAAATAATTACCCCACTCATCAAGAAAAAGTACCTCATCTCACCCCTTTGGAAATCACTTTCCACTCAATTAAAATTTCACAATATATTCCTAATTACATTATCATATGTGTAATTACATCCCAAGAGATATTTTAGTTCAATAAAACCATAATAATCTACAAGTTTATGGTCTGAGAAAATGTATGACATCAAAGATAGGGTTTCCCCTCTCTATTTTCTTATACATAACTTATCATCATATATTTTTCAATTCTCCTACCACTATATAAACAAAAAATCTAAAAATTATTTAGTTTATAAACTAAATAGGTAATAATGATACTATTATATTAAAAAATATTATTATTATTTATTTATAAATTATATATCTCCCTCCTTCCTTTTGGCACATCTTATTAATGGTCAGATTACCACATATGAGGACAATGTCAAATAGTTATGAATCACCATAGTTGTGGTAGGTTAGTGCAGAATAAATATCAATGGTTATTATAGTCATTTATTATATATATAATGAACTATTTATAATGTAAATATGTATCTTCTATTTCCCTATTTTGTTATGTCACATTAATATTTTGTTAATGACATATATGGTCAGTATAAATTATTTAATTATCACAAGTTTTACGGATGGTTACCATAACTTATATAGGGTATTAAAATATTTAATTTTCTGTATTTTATGGATCCTTTATGTGATTTTATTAATAAATAAATGAAAATGAGTTCAAATTGTTAAATATAAAAACAAGTAAATTTACTATAACATCTCATAAAACTGTCTACTAACAAAAAAAGGGATTCCAAAATAATCTCTAGTCACTAAAATTAAGAAAACTGGCATAAATAAATATTTTTTAATTATGGATTAAAGTTTTAATGCACATATTACTGTTATATAGTAGGATTAAATATGATGATACAAAACCGACCTAAGTTAAGGGAAATTCGGAGCCAAACTATTTCATCAGGGTTAATCTGATCTGCCACAATACATTTCAATAATTATTATAAATAACATTTAAAAATTAATGTTTACATATAATTATATTTATTATATTAATGAAATTAGTTTTAATCCAAAATGGGAAGGAATTTTATGATAGCTTCATGATTTTTATCAATAATATTTCTCATAAATGATTTTGGATTATTCCTATGTTTATTCTTATGATATATGATTTTCTATTTATTAATCATACCCATACCCATAAAATTAATATATTAACCTATTTTGGGGAACCACCATATTTTATTCACTAATATATCCATTAAAATTTTTTTTTGAATGAATTTATTTTCTCATTTATTTATTTAATGATTATGATTGATATAAGTTTACTTTATATGCGGTATACATGATTATTATCATTTTATGATATGATAGGTTTTCCTAGAATTATATATCCATCAAATGCACTAGGTAAATTGATATATCTAATATTATTATTCATTAAAATGAAGTTATATTTGTTCCCAATTTATCCAGTGAACTTTGTACAAATATGTTAAGAATTAGCATGATATAAGATTTGTTCATATTCAATGTGTGGGCATTATCCAAAAGTTTTATGACACATTAATTCTATACATGAACAACATTTAAGGTTTATATAAAAACTATTTCTTCATTAGTATGATGATGATCCAATTCTTATGATATAATGATGATTATTATTCTCACCCATATGATATAATGATTCATGTACCATATTACTTCATTATTATCCCTCCCCTCAATGTGCATTGTTTTAAAATTCCAATGAAACTAATGTTCTTTTTTTCTTATCAATTTTGAAATTTAATTTATAATTATATTAAACAGATAAGTACAGCCAATAGTTATAGAACATATATTAGGACTTTAGATTGCTCAAATTATGGATCAAAGCCCTATAACAACTATAATAGTCTAATGCCCAATTAACCAAAAACCATTAAAAAAACATGTTGCAGACACTAATGGATACCACCAAAGTGGAACCTGTTGTTGAAAATTTCTCCATAGAACATGTGAATCATCATATATTCTAGAAAAAATGCTTTTGATGTTACATGATTGAACACCTCTAAAGGAACAAAAATTCTTCCAGAGAAACTATAATTACAACCATTATTAAGGAAACAAATACTAAATCATGAGAAACATCATCAATGAAGAAAAATATAATTGAGAGAAAACTCATCATAAATAATGATAACATTTTTCATGAATTCCACCCTAACTTCCAAAGACATAAAATAACATCCCAAAAAATAACTCCTTTTCAATCATCAAATCAAAGGAGTATAACTCCATACTTAATTAGAATCTACTTAGAGGGGGTGAATTAGTGGTACACTCATTTTATGAATTTTTTTGCCTTTGAATTTTTCTTGTTCAAATTGTTATGTTACTCAATCCACTCTATGATATCTTTCAATCTCACCTCATGTGATGTAGTCATGATAGAGAGACTAGATGAATGGACCTAAGGCCTTCATTTTTTATTGATTTTTGATAACCCCCCTTTCAAGAGAAGATGGTAGCCCTTATAAGGCCCGTAGGGCCAGAGATTACATGTCCTGTAGGCTTAGGAGATTACATGACCTGAAGATCTTAAGGAATTCAACCAGACTATCTACAAGGAACTACCCCTCCCCAGCATCTGCATATTGATAACAGATCTCCACCTTTTCATTACCATCTGTCTAGGCTTCCCGTGCAAGCACATGATGGTATCGATGGCATAGCCATACCCTCTCATTCTGAAAATCCATTTGGCTCTGCTCTGGTGACTGCACATGCTCTGAATCCTCTTCTAGGGCTTCTCCTTTTTTGTAGTGTGTCTGGAGCCTGCACTCATGTGTCCCGAAGGCCTTGGGGTGGCTCTAAGGCCTTATGGTTGCCCAAAGGCCTTGAGAATCAACTGGACCATTGGCCTTGGGTGGCCCAAAAGCCTTGCAGGACCTGAGGACCAAACCGGTGGCCCGAAGGCCCAGATGGATGAATAGTTCCAGTGGCTACAGTACTGAACAGTGCCTACTACAGTACTGCTACAGTGGATGCTACAGTACCCAGAAATATGCCGCCACCTGGATTTGATCTTGGGTCTCTTGGATGCACCTATCGATTCCTCACCAACTGGGCTGAGGCTCTTGTGCATTATAATATAGAGACTAGAAAACCATATTTATAAGGTCTGGAACAATGACATAATCTTTTACATGTTGGTTATACCACATATATGGATTATCCACTATATTATTATTATCAATTACATTGGATTAGGTAGTAACCCCTAGAAACTGATCCTAGAGTTTATTCTAGTTATATCCCCAAAAATATTACACTTCTTCATCAGTTGGATATACCCTCCAACCATATTCTCATAATCATAAATGCAATTTATTTAGTTCTTTTTCTATCTCTGATTGATATACATCCTATGGTACTATATCTAACCAAGTAACATCTACCTTTATTCAATTAATTATCCAAATTTGGATGAAATTTTTATCCTCCTCTTTGTTATTTATGAATCACACATTCTCATATACATATAACATACCTTCAATGGGTATTGATCGAGTCTATCAGTCTTTCTCAATTAGCTTTGATCACCTGTGTATGATTAGATTCCTTCATATAACACTACTCTGTAAATTCTTCTTTATGATATTTATGTTCTTGAATCACTTAATCTGTGAATTTTGTTCACATTATTTCATAAATATTTTTTCTAATAATAACACTTTCATTATATAAAATAGATTGATACTTGAATTCTTAATTCATGTACCTCACTTGTATATCAAGAAATTAATGCATGGGGTTCTTCAATTCGTACACCCTTAAACATAAAAATTTACATTTTTTATTATCTAATGGTATTTTATTAAAGTATTTTATATTTTTCATTATTATATTTTGGATAATTACTCAAGAGTTTCATGAGTACAAGAGCATGCATGCAAGCACTATTATCCTTCTTCGAAACATGAATGGGTGTACATTGCTCACTCAATTCCACATTTAATTTTTATGCCATATTATCATACCAAATGATTTGTAAAATTATAATGAATATGTATGTCACTATTCTATTATCACAAACTTGAATGTTTCTTAATCATTTAAATAGAAGCACAATGCCTCATCTCTACATCAATCCTGTTAACTTTGTTCTATATCTATCTATGAAAATATTCATGCTGCAATAAAGTTGTTTATGAAAACCTGAAGGTCTTTGCAATAATTTTTTTTAAAAATGTCTTTATATGATTTCTTATTTGTTTAGGTACAGCCCTCTTTGAGTTTTCTTATTAAAAACATTTCATTGTCTGTTCCTTGGTCTCTAATCAATTGTGGATAAGTCTTCTTCGGAGATAGAGATCCTTTATTAGAGAACATTACCTAATGTTCTGGGTTGTTTTTTTATTTTATTTAATGTTATCAAAGTATAAACGTGTTAAATAAAATAATGTGGGTTTAAATTAGTTTTAAAGGCCTCAATTGTGGTTGATGAATTTTTTCAAACTGAGGTTGAAAGCTATCTACATGGAATTTATGCAACATATAATGGGTTACATGACATGTAATTACTGCATGGAATACATCATGAAAATTATATAGGCCATGAACTAGTTCATATATTGAACTAGCTACACATAATTATTCCATATAACACAACATGTAATGTTTGAGAAGAGTTAAATTAAGCTGAGGTGGTTGGTTTTTTTACATAACACTTAAATATTCAATACACAACGTGAATGGGGGATATACACCATGTAACTCTTATGATAAATATTTTTAAATAGATTTTAACGCTCGTTTACTCATTACACAATTTTTTAATCCCCTCCCCTCAATCCCTAAGTGACTCCCAATGATTCTGGAGTGATTTCATCACCTTTGGGCATCACTATTTAGTGTTTTATCCCTAGTTGGACCCTTTTATTTTTCTTCTTCTCCATTCATATTTTTTTAATTGAAGTGGTCTTTTTAAGTACTCCAAGGAAGAAATCATGTTTATATTCATCTAGATTAATTTATTTTCTTCTTTTATCCTTATACTTCAATGTTCTTGTTGACGACTGTGGTTTGAAGAATTGATTAATCACTGGTTAATTGTGAGGGGCATAAAACCTAAACCTATGGAATTTTAAAATTTAATTATATGAAATATTATGATTTCACTAACATAACATGAACTATAGTTAATTGATTGATGACTGCTGGTAAATTATGAATTTGATTATTGGTTGGGTTCCTTGTATTCAATTGATGTTGCAACCGGGCTTGTGGTGACCCATGGGGTGAAAAAACAATTGATCAAAAATGAAATGTCTAATGCATTAAATTTTGTTTAAAATGACATCAGATTTGTGTAATATAGTAATATAGAATCATATTGTTAATATATTAGGGGAAATTGAAATGATTCATGTCAAAATAATATGTAAATGATAATTATAATTTAAATCCAAATGGTAATTATCATAATTATCTATTGGGGTATATGATGTGAAATTCATATACACTTGATATTATGAATTGTAGAGTCAATGCTAAAATTATTATATATAGGGATTTCCCAGATGCAAAAATCCATATATAGTAGGATTTTCATAGTGATACGCTCAAAAATGAATATATATATATAGGGATTTTCTTGGGGGATTAAAATCGTATAAAGAGGGACATTTCCATCGATAAATGATTAAATGCATTTATGTTGGAATTTTTTAAAGGAAAAAATGATTATATAGATGGATTATACAAGTGAGACATGAAAAAATGCTTATATATAGGGCTTTTCCCATAGACTGAACTGGTCATATAGTGGGATTTTCGTAGTGATACATGTAGAAATGCATATATAGAGGTATTAGACCAGTTGATTCTAATATTTTTATGTATAGGTCCATGCTCATAGGCTAAAATGATTATACAGATAGATTTGTCGATTTATGTCATTATTCCATGGTTTATGGATATAGTTGGCATAGTTGTGAAATATTCTTAGACACATTCTAGCATGAATCCTAAGAAGTTTGATTTATATATTTTATTTAACGATTAATTAATATGTTTTTTTTATCATTTTAGTGTATGAACTTCTTATTATAATGGTTTTTGAGACATGGTTTTGTCAAACTACTAAGTTTTACTCATATCTTATTCATCCCATTTTTTTGGATCAAGATAAAATTACATGGACGTGGGTTTACAAAATGGAAAGGGACATTGTGGTTGATTGTTGCTTTCTTGATGTGATAGAGTATGGTGATTTCCCTAGCATGGGGTTCTAAACACGTTTTTTTGAGTTTATTAATAGTAGATAATTATTTGATTTTTGTTATTTTCAGTTTGAAACTAGATACATATCATTCTGTCATTACATTATTCACTATTATTGGTTTATTGGTTTGTCCTTTACTTTCCAGTTATATGATATTTTTTCCACTTTTATCTATTACTCCGATATTTATTATTATTTAAATATTTTTATGGGTGTATCGCTTACCATGAGGTATAGTCTCTGTACTATATTCATAACACCCCATATAATAGTAGACAACCTCTGGGGTATGGGAAGGCATATTTGATGTCCATAACTAAGGTAATTTGTCCAAGTGAAATGGTTCCATATTGGGGACATTACAAAGTGGTATCATAAAAGGTTATTCATTTATGTTGATTTTATATTTCCGAAAAGGTATATAAAATTCTAAGATATATGGGTACATGGTAATAATCTTTTTTATGGGGGTAGCTAACCCATTTATGAGGAAAAATTATAGTGTCAATGGATGGGATTGATGTTCAGTATGTTTTCTTTTTTACTATTGATGTTATTTCACTTGAGTGATTCATATTTTATTTGATGTTGTGGTTTTTGGAGATTTATAGTCATGTCCCAGAATGGTGTGAGATGTGTACACATGCATAATGATAGGGACATTAGGATATATATATTCATGTATTGTTAATGAAAAGGGCCATTTTTGTTGCATGTGTTATATAATTTTCAATATGACCTATAAAATGAGATAGATTTTATATATAATAAATGAAATTAATGAACTCTTAATTCATGTTAAAATACTTTAAATCATTATTTATATAAAACTGGAGATTTTTTTTACTTTTTTCCACATGTTTAGGTCTACCTTATTGATATAGCCAGTGCTCTACGGATTGTGTTTTTATTATAGAGAAAATAACTCCTCCCTATCTTTGTGTTGAGCATCATGAGAGTTGAAATCATCGTGATTAAAATGTAGTAGCCCAAGGATTATGTAAACTCTTGGGGATTAGATGGATTTTCAGCTCCCAGGCAGCTTCTTGAGGGTTATGTGATCCCTGGAAAGGGAGACTATTAACACCATTCTATCGATGTATTAGTTGATGCTATATTTTCATATGTAGCATCCACCTATGATTACTAGATATTGAGGCCCCATGGTTGTCAAGTACTGTATTGAGATAGTCAAAATGATCTTCAAGAACCTTGAGACACCGACATATAAGAAAGTGAATCATTCAATTTATATTCACCATGAACTTTCCAAGATATGGTGAGATATTTTATAGAAGTATAGTCAGTAAGAGTAATTATCTTGTAAGGAATTCAAAGAAATGTTTTTCAACAAATAATATCTGGCTATATTGAGGGGTGATAGGGATTATAAGTTCATTCATCTGACATAGGAAAGAATATTTGTGGTGTAATATAGTAAAAATTTTACTAACCTACAACACTTTGTGATAACATTCATGGTTATTGATATTTACAAGGAAATATATTTTTATGATAGGATTAACTATTAGATAAGGTCAAGGATGAATGTTTTCCATTAATGTATATTTTAAGATATGATGAATTGTGAACACATCATAGAGTGGAATACAAGAGATCCCCTAATAAGTAGTTGGGATGTTTTAGAAGATTGGATTGGGAGATCTAATTATGGTTGAAAGAATCACACCTATGATAGATTTCACCAAGGAAACGGCTGGAAGAACTCCAAGGGTAGTGGGAATCCATCTCAACACTACGTTCTGTTGTAGTTCTATTTGTGTGAAATGTTGGACCAAAAGAGGCCTCTGTTTATGTTCCCCACTTTCGAGTGTCATGCTGGAAGCAGTCTAAGACACATTAAGATTTCATGGAGGTACTTCTTGTAGTAGATCGGTGGTAAGGGATTGAAACAGGTACCCAAGTTGAATAGGGACTCAACTAATTCTATATTGATTGGTATCTACAGTTCTATTTGACGTTCAGGTCATGTATATGCAAGTTGTACCCAATGGAAGGAATTGTATAACCATGAAGAAATGATAGAGAAATTGAGTAAGGCTGAATCACATAATAGAGGGTCTATTTATTTGAATAAAAGGTAGACTACTCCAGCTATTTTGAATGTTGGACCTTCTACCATGAGATGTACGATTATAGAATCATCTACACTTGTTTTTGTTTGTTTTGGATAACAGAGCATCACATTACTTTTTATATTATCTTTTTTTAAAAAATTGGTCTTTTATATTGAATCATTGGATTGTTCTTCGACCATCGACACACCTTTGGGAGTTTGGTTTGAGAATATCAAATTTTTCAAGGCATGTTCTCTAGAAATTGGTGCTAATAATTTTGTTGGGTAACCACTTGTGCTAGAAATTAATGTTTTAAATTTGATTCATGTTATGGATTATCTAGTTCTATACTGTTCCCAAATTAACTATTACTAGAGGATATTTAACTTTCCATCCCCATAAGTAGGAATTTATTCTCACTAGGGTGAGTGAGACCATTAGGTTTGTCATTGAAGAAAAATTATGTGCATATTATATTATCTCACAGCTCACATATCATGTTTTATTATAGATGGTCGATTAATATATTTGTATATTTTTTATCTAGTGGTAGAACTTTTTAGAATGTCTCTCTTGATGTTTTCTAATTCTTACTGACCATGTGAGTGGTTGAGTTCATGATCAAGTAGGTGGTGAGAGTATATCTACTTTCTATCCCACGATAAAGAATAGAACGAGAATAACTTCATGATTTTAATTTTTATTAGGAATATATATATATGATAAATGTTTCACATGGCCTAGTACATCGTCATGGGGTTCCCTAGTTCTTTTATCCATGATGGTTGGAGTTACCTTTCACTTATGTGTATAATATTAGAGATTGAACACGATGACGTTCATGAAGTTATATCTTCTTCTATAAAGTGATGATATATTTGATTAGATGAGAGGTGAAGATATATTCTCTATGATAAATTTGAGATATGGATATCCTTAGTTGAGGTTAAGACCTTCATACATACCATGAACTGTATCCTGATGTAGGTATGCCTTGTTTGATTTTTTTGTAATGTTTTTGGTTTAATGAACACACCAAAAATACTCATGTACATTAAGAACAAAATATTTCTTCGTTTTACCGACCATTTTATGGTGGTTTTTTTATTACATATTAGTTTACTCATGTTAAATAGACATGCATTCCCAAAATCTTGAATTTTGATTGTGTACATTGAGAGTGCATTAGAGTTACACCAAGATAAACAAATGCAGTTTTTAGATAGATAAAGTAAACTTATTTGGCGATGTTATCTCAGAGGAAGGAGTGTCAGTAGGCCTAGACAAGGTTGAAGCCATGGTTTCTTGGGATCATCCCAATATTGTCTTTGAGACTCATATTTTTATTATTTTAATAGGTTATTATTAAAACATTATCTCAGACTTCCCAATTTAGGAAGAATCGATTTTAAGGGTAACCAATAATTGAGGAATGTTTGCTTTGTTAGATGATTGCACATTGTATTTTTACAAGATGAATAACAAGATGACTGTAGAACCTATACTCACTTTACCTATACTGTTTAGTGTTTATATCATTTTCATTAACACATCTTATGTTTGAAATGGATCTATTTTGAATAAAGACGATTGATCAGTTTCTTATACATATAGAAATATGAGACTACAAGAGAGGAATTGTACTACTCATTATCTAGAGATGGAAGTTGTGGTACATTCCTTAAGATATAAGAGACACAATATTTTGGGTTAGAGGTTTTTAGTATGAATGGGCCACAAGAATCTCATGGAGATATTTTCATAGTGCGACTATAACCTTCGGCATAATAGGTGGTCACAGTATCTACATTGTTTCAAATTTGAGTGGGAGTATACTCTAGGAAAGTAATTTTTTTTTGATTATTTGAATCATAAGTCATAGATAGAAGAATTGTGAAATTTTTTAAAATTTTGTGTTTTATCCATAGTTATCCCCATTTAATTTTTCTTCTTCCAATTTATTCTATCTTACATTAAAGTAATGTTATATTTTGAATTTCATGGTGTAAATCACTTAGATATTGATCTGGTTTGTTCTTAGAGTTTCTTGGGATTTATCTCTCATTGGTTCTTGTTGGTGATTATGATTTTAAGTGTTTATTATTCTATATATAAAGGTAGGTGGTCTCAAACATAAACCTATAGTCATTTTAATTATGAATTATTTGAAATATTTTGATTTTTTTCAGTAAAGTGTGATCTATTTAATTGAAAAATGAAGGATATAAAATCATAAATTGGTTTATTGTCTCATTACATTAGATTCAATTGATATTTCCATCTTCATTGTCGTGAATGATGGGGTGTGATATCCCTTTGATTAATAATGATATGTATAATGGATTAAAATGTGTTTATAATGACATGAGATTAGGTTATTTTTGGATATAGAATCACCTTGGTAAAGTTTTTATGGGATATTGATATGAGTGAAGATAAATTTATATAAAAGTAAGAAAACTAATTAAAAGGGGAGTTATTATTTACATAATTAACAAGTGAGGAGTATGATGTGATATTTTCATATCATTAGAGTTCTGCCTTGTTTAATTGATACAAAAAATGATTATGTATAGGGCTTTTGTGGAAGATGAAATTATTATATAGTGGGCTTAGCCCAGTGATACATACTGAAATGCTTATAATTAGGTATTTTCTCAAAGGATGAAAATCTATTATAGTTCTACTTTACCAGTAGTAGATGATGAGATTAATATATATAGAACTCATACCATAGCCTAATATCCATATATAGAAGGCTAGGATGTGGGATACATATTGAAATTCTTGTATATAGGTATCTTCCTCGATGTTGAAATGCTTATATATAAGGTTTTTTATAGATATACTTGCTAAAATTACTATATTGTGGTATTAGATGAGTTGATACTGAAATTCATATATATATGTCTATTTCCAAAGGCAATAATGATTCTAAATAGGTATCTACTCGGTTATTTGATTAATTAAAGGTTGATGGTTATGGTTGCAATGGTTAAGAAACATGATCAAAGAAATTATGGAATTATTCAATAGAAGGATGATTTTTTTATTAAAATAATTGATTGATTAATACATCAATTTATCATTTTATTGAAATCACTTATCACCATTCCAGTTTATATAGAATCTGTGGTTTCTATCTACAATTTCATACTCACACCCTATTCGAGCCACTTTTTGGAACCTGAGATAATTACATCGATGTAGGTTTGGACAAGGTAAAAAAATCATAATGTGGATTGTTGCTTTCTAGATGGTATGGTGTTTGGAGACAAGCCTAACAGGGGGTTTGGGATTGAGGTCTTTTGAAATACTAGATACATATCTTTCTATCATTACATGATTCACTATTATTTTTTTATTGTTTTCTCTTTTACATTCTTTATTTGTGATATATTGTTTCTATTGTTATCTATTAATCTAGTATTTCTTATCAATTGGCTATTATTCTTGGTTGTATCTCAATACTGAGGGTATATTCAGGCCACTATTTTCAACACAGAAATACTAATAATCGAAAGCCTCTTGTATATGAGGAGGTACACTTGGGGTCTCGTAAGAAACCCTATTTGGAAACATGATATGGTGTGAAATTAAGGGGTCTTACACTCTTCATGTATAATAAATAAAATTCAAATGATCATGAATTCCTATTATTTACTACCTAAGTGGATCATGTGATCTTTTAATGAAAAATATTTATATATTTTCTATTTTCACTGTAATAGAGTTCCCTTCACAATATCACAGTTGTGCTCCGAGGCTCGGTACTAATACCTTTATAGACAATTTCCATTACTTCATTGCACCACTTCATCACTGAAATTTAATCTTCATTGAATATACAATAAATATTTAATGTTACACTTATTTAAATCATAAGATGCTTTGGGTAGTCCTAAAATCATATACACAAAAAAAATTCCATTTTCTCTTTTGAGAGTGTTCGTTTTCTCCTCTTGCGCATGTGATATTGGTCATGTTCTTATCATAATTTTAAACATTAAACTCATCAATGCATATTGATGTACACAAAAAATTCTAAAAATCCATATATTTTGTGAAAGTATCATATTCTTCAACTATTTCATGCAAGAAAAATGGAGTTTTCATGCATTGAGTTCTTTACAATCAATGATTTAGCATCTCAAACTTAGAATGACCAAGTAAGGATCAATTTTGATCGGTAAAGGTTTAACCATGAACACCAGTGTACAAAAAAATCCTCAGGTGGATGAGGATAAGGACAACCCCTGAATTTATTTTGAATGACGTAGGTATTATATATCGAAAGGCCATTCTTCAATATATATACTTTTAAAAAAATCTATAGAAACATTTATTCCACATCCCACATTGATGTTCATCATGGATTCAAACTTACATATGTTGAAATATTTTCTCTCTCCACAATAAATCTAGAATTAGGGTCTAACCCGAATACAATTCCCATACCTACCTCACAAGTCATTCTTATATGTGCTTTCCCATTGGCACACCTATGTACACTCACCCATGCGTGTCCTTGAGGGTCAAGTCCAGCTGAGAAGTCACATCTCTCTCCCTTGGGTAATATAATACCTATATTCCATCATGGATTCCCATTCACAGATTTTCTCACATGTGATTGAGACTTGATCCCATTTGTGTTTGGGTTATCCTCTTTAGGTGGCCATGTATGCCTTCCATTTTTATAATTAATAGACACCGTCATAATCATAGAATAATTATATACATAGAAAATAATTCCAATACAGTGTCAAATATTATTATTAATATCATATTCCTCCTCAAATACCACCTGAAAAATAAAAATTATATTTTATTACATTATTTTAATTATTATTGTAATCCTATCTTTAGGAAAATAAATATTTTCATGGTCTTCACTACATATAAAAATATGAATGTATTAAGATTAAGTGGTCTTCCAAATATAATATTCTTATCCAAAAATTGTTGTAAAAATACATTTCATCCGAGGCATAAGATTTTGACATTAAAAAATTACACATAAGTAATATTAAATGCAAGAGTAGTTTTTTAATCATGGAATCCACTTTCTTTTTTTTGAATCCATAACAATTATATAATAATATCCAATTATCGTCATCAAACCAACAAACATATTTTGACATATAATTGAAAAAAATGAAATATAACGCCCAAAAAATGAGAATTAATATTTTTGATCAAACAAACACCTCCAGAACAATTTAGTAAAGGAGAAACTACTCTATGATAGAACATCCCACACAAAGAATAAGATAAAATACTATAATTGGGGCCTTTGTCAATATTTAACCATAAATTATACTATGATATTGGATTTAAACAAATATGAACACTAGGAAAATATAAAGGTAGGTGTTTGAAAATAATCAAGCAACCCTATGAAGTAAATGAGGAATGTGTAATTTAAAGTAGAGAAACATCAAAATTGTGATGAAAGAAATGAATAAATGGTAAGTGGTGATAGCCATGGAGAGTTTCTAAATTAGAAATAAGAAACCATAAATGAACCCAAATAGAAAAAATTTAGATGAAAAATAACTATAAATTGGGATCTACAATGATACTATTGAGAAACTATTGTGAATCCAAGGTTTTTCTTTAAAGCAAATTAACTGGTACCACTCAAACATCAATTATAATAATGATTTTCCATCAAGGTGAAAAAAATTACTCTAATGGTCCAATGAAACCTAAATAATGATAAAGGAAGAGGCCACCTCAATAAGGAATATGATGTGAAACCAATAGAGGAAGTGGATGAGAGGAGGAAGAAGGAGAACTGGTGGATGAAAAAACCCATAAACCACAAAAGGAGGGGGATAATCTTTTGTATAACATCACAAACCCAATTATTATTCAAATAAATTATTGGTAAATTATCAAAACCATTAATTAATTTATTTTATTTTGTAATTTCATATAAAAATATGTCCATGAAATCATTTAGAATGTATATGAAGAAAAATAAATGAAGGTTACATTTTTATATCAATTAATGTATTAAATAACTATGGTTCCCAATACACAAAACCTATTTATTTTTGGATTTTTATTATTAGATATGTTTTCCCTAAAATTTTGGTAATATTCACACATGAAATATGTGGTTCAATATATAGTGTATCATACTATTCCATATTTCTGTGGTTTCATTCCATCAATTCTATACCTTCATGAAACTAAATTTTAAATTCGATGTATTTCAAAAATATAATCCTTACTCATTGGAATGTTAATTTCATGATTTAGAAGTCTAGTTCTACATATCATATTTCTAAAAAAATATTTGACACTAGTGTTCCAACTCATTATTTTTTGGTCACAATCTAGATTAGTTAATAGTCATTTTCAGTCCCACAATTCCTAATTGTTTCATAGAATTCACTATAGTTTTCAAATTCCATTATTTTCATTAATAGTTCTTATATATAATAATAGTCATCCTTTAGTCCTCCATGGTTTTTAAATATATATCTTCAAATTCCATAAATCCCTTCCCAAACCATAGTTTTAGAATAAATTCTACATGTTTTCAAACTATTACTACTATATCTAAATTTTAGGGTGAGGGAATTATGATCTGATATCTAACATATAATACCATTGATCACCTATATGCCTTTCCAAAAATTTGGTAAAATGGAATACATAAATAACCAATCAAAAAAATTTAACAATGAGGGATAATGTGGTTTAATCATAATCATATTCTATAAGAGAATCGTTCATCCCTTTATAACTAATAATAGATAATGATCACATGATTGGAATATAAAATAATTGATATCACTTTCCAAATTTATAAAATATTCCAACCTATAGATCAGGTCCATCCTCTTGTTGATCTTTTTGGATGAACATTTTACTAGATGATCTACATGACACTCCCTTAATTGGTCAAAGGAATTGGAAGATACACTGATTTAAAACATAATTTTTATTGAATAGTGAATACTATAAAATATTTTATTCTTATAAATCCTTCAAAAGAAATAATCAGTTATTATTATGTAAATTAACATGTATATTTCTCTACACTAGATTACCTTGGTAATTTTGTAATTCCTTTATCCAATTCTATAAAAGATGTCCTACAAACGCCTTAGAGAACATATTTCATTATTATAGGAAAATGTTTTTCACAATCCAACCCAATAATATCCCAATTGAGAATTGTTTTTTTCCAACATCCCCACCTAGTCCTTTTCATCACGTTGTAAAAATAATCCTTTCATTTTCTATTAATTACATAGAAAAATTCAATAAATGTTAATTATTTTCATCCATATTATCAATTATTTTCAAATGAAAATAACTACCAAAAACATTCATAGACTATGGAAATACGTATTATATTAGATTTAGTTTCACTTTAACATATCTTCCATGTCTCCAAAAAATCACATTCCCTCCATAAGTGAACACAAATACCATAATGATTTGACAGAAGAATCACATTAATTAATAAAAAAATTAGTTTACTATTTAATATATTTAACAATAACAGGCACCAGATAACCATAGTTTTTTTGTGTAATTTGATACTATATACATAATAAACTTATATCATGATTTATGTTCAACATATCCTATAATGTTCTTTTCACACTGTTCCCTTGTGAGACATATCCAACTAAATACCATTCTTCAAAACTTATGGAAGTTAAAACTTAATAAATATGGTGCCCAGATTCTCAGTAAAAGTGAACATGGGAGATATTAATCAAATATCATAGGTTTATAATAAGAGTATGATAAAATGATCTTAACTTACTAGATAATATACAATAAGGCATAATCCATAAAACCTATTTCATAACATAAGCCTTTTTTATAACCTAATGGATGTGTCATAAGAGTGTGAAGTCAATAATAATAAATAATGATCCTTTAGGTCATACCATAATTATAAGAAATGTTGTTTTTGGTACATAGTGAAGGATTGGTATAATATGTCATGTCTACCAAAAAATACCTTCATCACATAAAATTCAATGGTTAAAAACATATGTGCATTCTTCGTAATGTTATAAACATTTGTATATCCTCTTGGTATTGGGATAATCTATTCTGTACCATCATGGGATTTGTTAAAACACTCATGTATACTCTTGGTCTTGGGATCATTATCAATATTACCACTGAGATCATGTGATAAAAAACACCACCCAAAGAATTGAAGGGGTATAATAAACCAACACAACACATATTTTTAAATCATTCAAAAATATTCTATAAGAAAATATGACCATTCCCTATGAATTATATGATTATTTAAACCTTTATAATAATTAGGTTTCATGAAACACAATTACAAAATAATTATAATAATATATACATATAAAGTATGTAGATAAAATCACATATCATATCCACAGTGAAGCATCAAAGTCCATAATATATGTATACATAAATGAAAAATGATTTTATAAAATAATTTGAATGATGATTTGATAATAAAGATATCTTTTTATTTTTTTATTTTTTTATTATTATAAATTCTTAAGAAAAAAAATATTTTCAATGTAAAACCATGTAAAATTATAAATTATGTTTAGAGATGAAGAAAGGGCATGATGATGGGGAACATTATTAATTTCTTAAATTTCTAAAAAAACATCATCTTTACACTATTGTGAAGATAGTAGAAAATGCTACGTTCTAAAAATGGAAATAACATTCTATGAAAATGATCAAAAATATCATTCAAGATAGTATGAAAATCCCTTTAGTAATCATTTATAAGAAAAAAATAACTTTTATACATTTTTTATGAATATAGTTATCGAAAAAAATATTATAAACCGAAAAAAGAAAAATATGGTTTCATTTTAGTAAAAAAGTTTTTTAGAACATTTTTTAGAAACAAATAGGTAAAATATGGAAATAAGAGTTCAAAACACCATAAATACATAGATTAAAAGGATTTAAATTTGTTTGAAGTGGGAAAAAATCATTTAATTTTGAATAATTGAAATTTAAATAAAAAAATGATATTGTAACATAAACCCTTAAAATATTTCCAACATTGTAATTAATACCCCATTAAAGAGATAACCACATATATATTATTAATTTCTCATAATTTTCATGAAATGTATCATTAACTAAAATCCTAAGAAGAATTCAAATCATACAAAATAAATAAGTTGGTGAATATATAAAATCATTCAATGAAGAGAAATAGAGATGAGGAAACACTTATGAATATAAATAATTTGAAATAAGAGCCCATAAATGAAACGAATATATAGAAAATATTTAAATACAAATAAAAAAGTGAAAAAATCTAGACAATCAGAGGTCATAACACACAAAATCAGGATATATCATTGTAAATGAACTACTAATATAACCCAATGAAAGGAATTCGAGTTAAAAATACCCTTAACATGTAATTAAGCTTGGTTGAAAAAATTATAACCTATTTTCAAATAAATATAGAATTATAATATATCTATACCGAAACTACATTCATCTATATATTAATATATATCATTCCCTTATAAGTTTCAATTACCCATTTATTAACAATTATTTGTTAAAAGTCAATGTTTGTGTCTTAATTGTCTCGATTCCCATGAGATTTTGATTTAGATATTTTATTACATAAACTTGGTAATTGTTTCAACATCTCTAAAATGTTCATGAAATTCAATATTTTATGTTTGAAACAGTTCTAGAGTTCCATAGTCACATTATGAAATTTACGTTAAATATTAACATGGTATACTTAAAAATTCCATTTCTTAATGTTTATTGAATTAAAATAAGAATTAAATTTATAATTAAATATAATTCTGAATAAGAAAATTAATTTTTTTTCAAAAAATTCCAGTACATACCATTCCTAAATTATTCAAGATATAAATTATAACAATGATTATTTTGGTGGTAAAACCAACCAACACAAGAATATGTTATAATAATTGAGTAAGAAAGAGTATGTTAGTTGTATATTGATAATATTAATATTTATGAAGCTTAATAATATTATAAATATAATATTTAATCATAAAATCCATCCGTATAACAATCTATGTGAGATAGTAATTGAAAATGATATGCGTCATTAAGATAGGCGATGGTCTGCATGTACAAACAAGTAATGTTTTCATTTTCCAATGTATTATGGGTTAATGTGTATATAATAGATCATCAATCCATAATTATAATTAAGTAATAAATATATTATAAATTCTATTAATAAAACTTTATAACAAAGAATGAGATTTAGTGATGAAAAATGAAATACATCACTTCATGGAGGTGGCATTCCATACATATGCACGAGTGCCAATTTTATATTCCACTACATGGAAAAGAGGTAGGTAATAGTTTATATATCAACATGATAACATTTTTTTATATTAAATATATGAATGTTGTAATATTATTATTTTTATAATATATATCAAGGGTATATATGAATCAGTAACCCTAAATGTATTTAAATAAGACTTCTTGCTCCTCTTGGATTTCATCCTATAGCTTACACATTAACCATTCAAGGATTTTTATTTTACTCAAACCAAGACCTCTATGTATTGGTGAGTAATGCTGGTAAATTTTGTGGGAAGGTAATTTTTTAACTATGTTGGTTATTGTTTGTGGAGTACTGATAAGATAATGTGTTCTTTCATAAGTGGGGGGAATGATACTATTATCAATATTAAGAACATTAAAATATAATAAATTTATTTCTCACGGAAAGTATCTCCAATTTAGTTAAATTTCAAATATATTATATATTTTGGTGAAAGAACACTAATGAAAGATATTTTATATTATTTTATGGGATATTTTAAAATGTATCTCTTAGTTTAACCCTTCCCCTGTTAAACCATTTGACCCTTAATATGGTAACTAACCTTCACCATGCTAACTATTCATTATAACAAAAACATGGGGTTTTATTGAAAATATCAATATGTTGATCCCAAATTTTGAACCCATTTTAAAATATTGAATTTAAAATATTCAAAAAAAATTACTTCAATCATAATTACCTATAATAAAAGAAATTATGTTTTCATTATAATTTCCTTTTTATGTATAATTATAATTTTATACCGAAATCATGTTTAATTTTGATTCCCATGGAATTGATTATATATTTTTTAATTAATGGAGACTTATTTTATTTTAAAACCATAAAAAACTAAATTAACCTCTAGAATTATTTATTAAAATCGAAGAATGAAAATTAGTTTTATTTGAAATAAATCAATACTTTAATTACAAAAATATCATACATATATTTCTATATTAAACATTATATTTTACAATGCATTAGGTTACTTATTTAATACATTTTCTTTAAATCTAAATGGTTTCAAAAAAATTTAAGTCATTTTTTATCAGAAGAATGTTATAAAATTGATAGTATTTGTAAAATTAGTATTTAACTATTCATAAAAAAATAAAATATATGAAAATATCCCAGAAATTCAGTAGTACATAATTATAATATAAATAATTAAAAAATTATTATCATTTAATAAAATTAATATTTTTAAATTCATAATTTTTTCTCTTTTATTACTATAATAAATACTGATTTAATATAATAATGTACTTTTAAATAGTAAGTGTTATTAAAATTATTTCATTGAAATTACAAATTATATTAATTTTAATCTATTATTTTTTACCTTTATTATTATCATATCCTTATTTTAAAATCGATCAATTTAATTTATCTTGAAAAAATAAACGAAATATTAAAAATAATACTTCTTAAAAACAATCCTTTTCCCATTAAATAATATTAATTATTTATCTTCTAAATGAATGATTTGTTAATTGATTCATATATTTTTATTTTCAATGGGTTTTATAATTCATATAACTCCGCAAATAATTTTCACCAATATTTTCATAAAAAGTTATATTTTGGTGTTTCATGTAACATAAAATATCTATCATAGTTTTATTTAAATGAAAAAAAAAATCTAAAATGTTGGGGAATTGCATCCCTTTCTAAATCAATTGTATCCTATCAATTTTAATTTTTTATTTATACAAAGATTATATCATGATATTTTAATAAAACCTCAGGTATATTTTATCATGATAGTTAATTTATATTTCAATTGTAATAAACATAATATTTATAAATTAAATGTCTCTAAAACCATTTATATCTCATTATAATACATATAGTTATGTATGATATTTGAAAACCATTCAATGATTATTGGGAACTATTTACCATATAAGATTCAATAGATTTAACTTCCGTTTACTTGAGTTGTGGAATGTTTTCACCACCAATATAGAGAATGTGATAGAACTTATGAACATGATTTATTTTCATTCCATAAGCACAATATAAGACTTTTTTTATATTTAAATAAGCTTTCCATCTCTGTTTCATCTCATATTATAAATGATAAAGAACAAAGATAAATTTTTCATAACTAAAACACCAACATTAACATTTAATATTTCATCAATCTCAAAAAATGTATAACAGGGTTTTGTTCCTATCTCATTGATGAAGCAAAAAAATGTTATCATATAAAAATATAATACCTAATTAAATATGAATAGGTTTATTGATATAATTTTGATTAGTTGTGGGAATTTGTGGCATGCCTTGGGTTGGAAGACACACTTATGGTTAACGGGTGTAACCCTCATACATTTTGGTAGAATGAGATATATTTTTGTGGTACTTACTGCTAGACTACATATATAAGATACCAAGGTCAAATTCCAGGATACCCATTAGGGGATTTAATGGTGGTGATGGAGGAAGTGACATAGGATATCAGTTTTAATGATCCAGTGTTTATAACTGATATTTTTTTCATAAAAAATATGACTTATATTATATAGAGTTATACACATAAATAAAATTTGAAAATAAAAGAAAATTATTTTTTAATAGTTATCATTACATCAGTCAATAACTAAACCCATGGAAATAAAAAACATTACAATGGGAAAAAATAGAAAATATAAAAAGTATAATGGGAAAATTTAGATCATTCCAATTGGCTAGAATAATCTCGCCAAGGAATAAAACTATTGAAATGAAACATAATATTTTTAATCCAATCGAAAACATATAAAATTAAAATAAAAAAAAATTAGAGAAATTTTATTTAATAATGTATAAAGGAATAAAAAGGTATTTATGGGAGGTTATATGGCCGTTAAAATAATAATGTTTTCATTGGAGTGGTAACCCAACTATTAGAATATTAAATTGACCTCAAAATAAAAGAAGTGTTATATATAATATTTATCATGGATTATTATATAAAAATAATATAATTCTGTAAAATAAATTTCATGTTTAAAAACACAATGAAAATATAAGAACTTTTTTATAAACATTATTTTAATTTATTTTGTAAAAATCACAATTTTTTGTATTAAAATTTAAAATAACATATGATATAAAATAATTTTGAAAAAATTATTTTTATTTTTATACTCGTTATATATATTTTTTATAAGGGTAAATTTTTTGGAAGTTTTAGACAATACTTTAATTTCTAAGAGTATAATAAATATATATTTTATTTTTAATGGATGTAATATTAAGTAAATCATTCATATTCTAATGAAAAACTAATAAATTATATATATATATTGAATAAAAAAATATTTAATTTTATAAATGTTTCCTTTAAATAAAATAAACATGTTCTTTAGACCTAAAAATAATTTACCAAACAATAAATTTTAAGGTAATCCATTAAAATTTTGTTTTTGTCATTTTTCACATTTCCATTTCATTAAAATAATAAATTAGAGTTTAAAATTTATTAAAAGTATTTTAATAATTTAATTGTGTTAATATATTTTTAATAACATAAAAAAATTTATCTTTAAGGTTTTACCTTGGATATAATAATTTATTTATTATTTTATCCTTAAAATTCACTTATCCTCATGTATAAATAACCCCTCACCTTCCCTTGAAAACCCACTCCTCTATCATTTACGAAAGTCAAATATATTCCCAAATATTTTATCGTATGTCTTTATCATCATTAGGTACATTTTGGATCCATTAACTCTATGAACTCAAGAAAATTAGTTCCATAGAAATGAATCAAAACATGGAAAAGGGTATATTTTAACATTTTCTATCACCTTCATTTTCTCTTACTCATTGTCACTATTAATTTCAAACACAAATTCTAATATTAATTGAATAGTATATTAAAATTATATTAGTTATGTTACCCTAATATAATGGTTATATTTATGATGTATTATATTTCATACTCCTCTTTCTTCTCCTTTGGGAAATGACTCGTTAGGGGTCTATTAACCACCAACAAGGGAATTGACAACTCCTTTATTATCACCAAAAACATAAATAGATCTAATAAATTTATTTTTATATATAAATATAGAAATTTTTTTTTTCTTATTTTATGGAATTAATTTTACTTTTGTATAAATGATTGTGAACACCAATAATAAAATAGAAACAAAAATTAATATTTTACGGAAAATGGGATCTCAAAAAGTTTCACCATAATCAAAGGGAATAAAGGAATACAATACTCAAGTGTAAAAAATTTATATAATTCAATTTTAGTTACACGTTTTAATAAACCTATTTTTATTATTTAGAAGGTGTAAAGGGGACGAAGTAATGAAAAATTTATGTTTAGGGGATTCTCGAACACAATTCTTTATTTTTGAGTTATTTTTTCTTTCAAAATATTCAATATATATATATATATTTGTATATCACATAATTCTTAATTTAAAAATTATTTCCTTTTCCTTTTTGATGATATAAATTTTTTACCTTTCCGAAACAAGTTTTACATAAATTTAAAATAATTTTTAAAGGTGACTTTTTTCAAAACATATCTTGGAATCCTATTTAGTTTTTTTCTTCAAAAAACGTTAATCCTTTTTTACAAAATTTTATCACCATTATTAATATGGTTAAATTAATGTTATCCATTAAAGTATGATCTGTGAAACAGTTTTTAATCACATTCCCTTCTATTGGATTATTTGATGAATAAAATTTTAATATATTACATTTTTTTATAGAATGAACTTTTATGAGTGTTTTATGATATGATATCATGGATATGAAATATATATCCCAAATATTTATTGATAAATGTTATATATCTCATGTTGTTATGTTAATTATTCATGAAAATTATTCTACAGTTTTCCATAGTTATGATGTTATGATTTATGCGCATATGTTAGGTGTGAACATGATGCTAGATTTATTCGCAACTATGTCTTTTTTTTACCACAATGTTATGATGTTACATTATTATGAATGTGATAATGACTATAAATTTATCAAAATTTTCCATCATGATTATATTTATCATCATATTCTAGTGATATAATGATTTGGATTATGATAACCCATGTATTATTATTCATGTCCCTTACACCTCCCCTAATATTCCTACCCTAAATAGGATTTTAGATCACCCCTTTTTTTCTATATATCATTTTGTTATTACATGTTATAAGGATAACATGATATATTTTAAGAGGATAAATATGAAGGATTTAAATAATTTTTATGATTTATTATATAAAATTAATGAATGAGCCTAATTTTCTAATCATAGTAAAATATTAGATCTGAGATTATATCATTATTATGTTATTTATCTTAAAAATGATGTATTTTGTGTCCCTATAGTTTTTATCATATAATGGTTTAGTTAATTTTTATTTTGAAATAAAAAAACATTATTTAAACCCACAAGCACAATTCTATATATATTTAAATACACTATGATTTAGGATAGTATATGACCGTGTGGTTTCCAAGAAATTAAATTCATATCTAGATACTAAAGGTGGATGTGACTTTATCATAGTTTGACATATGATTAAAACAACTAAAAGTGGTGGATTATGTATTAACATGATCATCACTCGATTCACTGATAAATAGGTATTTCTTCCCACATAGTCTTCACTCTTAAAGGATATGTTTCGATTAATAAAAAAATCTATACAAACCATTAAGAATGATATTTAGAGAAACTAATTTTTTTATTTTATGATATAAAAGAATTAAATTACATGACCCCAGATGAATTTATTTAGAAAAGTTATAAAAAAGGATCCCAAAAGATATTAATTTAGAATTAAATTTCTCTATGGTAAAATTAGTTATTAATTCTTTATATACTTATGTTTTGTTAAAAAGATATTTTTAAAAATGGTGGGATCCAATAGAAATATTACCAATAACCCATGTGACAGGAAATGTATTTATTTTATGTGAAAATTAACAAATGAAATGAGAGGTGGAGTTAAAAATTATAGTGATGTTTACTAAGATTTACTAGGCCTTGAGCAATAACCAGAACCAAGGGGAACATATACCCTTACCTAAGAAAGAGATATTAGCCCTTGAGAAATTTATTTGGAAATGACCACTAGAATTTAGAGGATCTTATGATCCACTTATCATGGAATAGTGGGTTAACTAAATGGAGAAGATATTTTCTCCGCTATACTATTTTGAGAAGGGTAATGTTACCTTATATGTCTGTTGTTTAGATAAAGTGGATGGTAAATGGTCGGTCTTGATAAATAATATGAATTTGAAGGATAAAATAGAATAAATTTTGTATAAATAAATAATGAAGTTATTTCTTAACAGTTATATAACATTAAATCTTCAAATAAATATAGAAATATAATTCATAGTTATTAAGGAAAAGGTGGGTAAATATTTCATGAATTATGAGGAAAATTCCACAATAATTTAATGATACACCTCTAAATTTGTTGTCAACAATGATATAAAAATATTTTTTTTCTATAGTGAATTAATAAAACTCCTCTGAATATATCTATCCATCTAAATGTTTGAGGGTTATGAAGAAGTAGCTCGATGCACTCTCAAAGTATAGATGCGGTATGTAACATGGTCTCATGGAAATTAATATTGCAAGAGAATAATGTAATATCAATATAGTGAATCAAATGAAAGAGGGAGAATGAAGATACACCCACAAAAATAAATTTTTTTAGAATAATCAACATGTGAATGTTCTAAAATGGGCATGGAAATGCATATCATATAGGAGAGATGACCACCAAAATCATGAATTCTGAAGAGACATGAATAATCTGACAAATTACATAGAGGGAAAAAAGGATCCTTCTAATAAACCACATGTGGTATGATACATAAAATTAATAGAGAATATGGATTATTTATTTTAGTACACAATGTCATGGGTAATCTTGGTTAATAAATAATTAACCACTAAATATGAAGAAGAAAGTGAAATATTATTCTATCACAACTACGTAGATGGAAAATGAAAATTAATTTGTACCAGGTACTATTACTATTTGGTCAATAATGGATAATATTTTATTTTATTTTCATTCTAGGAAATTTTTTATATCCTTTAAAGTTTGGATAAAAACATAATTAATACCATTATACCCTGATGTGTGGACATTAATAAAAAATACCTTTTGGTGTTATTATTGAAACCCAAGTGTTGGAACTTTATCCTGGTAGAATCTATAGGGATTATAATTTTAGTGAATCATATAATCCCTCTTTATGTGGCATTTGATACTATAATGGGCATGGACGAGATCATTTTATATATAACTCACATCATCTTCCAATAAAAGTGAGTATATATCTATATTCTAAAATATCCAATTCTCTAATATATATATATATATATAAGATCATAAATCTACATTGGAAAATCCAATATTTGTATCGGTGTGGGTACCATGTGAAGAAGCTTACCCTTCCAAAATTGTTGAGTCAAAAGAGATTATCAACCGTGAGAGAATTTCCATTACAAGGGAATATATTAATAAATTTCCCTAATAATTACTCATACATAAAATAGATTGTGAGGTAGGGTCCACATTAGATCCTATAACTCAAGGAATTCCTATCTAAAAATTATACTATAGGATATCTCTGATTGATCTACATGAGTCAAATAAATGGATGAAAAATCATTTAGAAAAAGGATTTGTATTCCATAGTGAAATGCCTTGTCATTCATCAGTTATATTTTCTAATAGAAATTGGGGATCAATGTGATTTTGTATCGATTAATTCGAGATGAATAAGAATAATGTAAAGAAAAAGTATCCACTACTAATGATTGATGACTCATTCGATAAACATAATGGAGATCAATACTTCAAAAAGTTGTATGTTTCTTACAGATATTAATACCCTATGTAAAAGAATTTATATATTTATATATCTACAATAGAAACAAGGTATATACCCTTTGAGTACCTAGTAATTCTATTTGTACATACTAATTACCCTGAAAGAATCACCGATTTGGTGAGTAGATTCTTTAGAGACTACTGTGTCAAATTTTTTGTGGTTATTATTGAGGATATTATCATTTACTCCAATTAGAAAGAGGAATATTAAGATCATCAGAGTACTGTGTTTGTGAAAACAGGAAATGTTAAAATGTGTGATATTTTAAATTAATGTTACATTTTAATGTAGAAATTGAAACTCTTATGGTGTGTGACAAATTTTATGGAATTTATATATTATTTTCAAATAAAAATTCAATTGAGGAATGGCCTAGACCCTCACGTGTCAAAAAAATATATTGGTTTCATATTCACGATGGGTATTAATAATGTTCTCTGAGAAATGTTTCATGATTGTCTACCCTGGTCAATAAGGTTACACAACAAGTGGTAATGTATGCTTAGATGGAAGATTGTAAAGAATAATTTATGGTGGTTAAGAAAGGGTTAATATTTAAACCAACAATCACACTAATACCTAGTGGATAATGTTGTTTTGATATAAAATGAACCTTAAATAAATACATGGGGTGTGTACTCGGTGAAGATGATAAAGTGATGGCCTGCAGCTCCCAACATTTGAAGATCACTGAGTATAAATACCCAACAAATTATATGGGGTTAGAAATTATGATCATTTCATTAAATGTTTTTCAACAATTCCTCTATAGTGAGAAGTGTGAAATATATATAGATCACAAGAGTTTAATGTAAATATATTTACATATAAAGATATGAACATGCATAAATAAATATTGTTAGAGATGATCATGGACTATGATTACTCTATTCACTACTATCATAGAAAGGTGAACAAGGTATAAGATTTTCATTCCAGAAACAATCCTACAACTCTATAAATGATGCAGATTCAGAAATACTATGTCTTCATGGGTATTCAATTGATGGATTTGGAAATATTACCAGTAAGGAATATATCTACCTTTACCAGATGATTTCCCAACCATCAATCTAAGGGGCAGTCAAGGAGGCACGAAGGTATAATATGAAGCATTAAAAGAAAGTGTAAGTTTCAATGTGAGGTAGAATTAGTGAACTCCACATCGATAAAGATAGTTTCATTCAGTTTGGAGCAAGAATTTGTGTAACTATGTCACATGATATAAATAAATAACTACTTGATAATTCACATAACTCATCATTCTCCATCCATGTTTGGAGTATCAGGATGTACCATGTTCTTAGAGAGAATTTAATTCAGTACAACATGAATAATGATAAAATTGAATACTCAAAAAAGTGATAGGTATTTCATCTTGTTAATGAAAAGTGATATAATTACATATGGATAATGAAACCACTGTACATACCCTTATAGAAATGTAAGAAAATCAACATGGAATTTTACACTTGTCTCTTTAAGACATCTAATGGAAAGTTTACAATATGGGTTGTGGTGGATTGACACACCAATATTTCTAACTTCATTACAATTAAGGAAGATCCCCATTTCAAAAAAATTACAATATAGTCATAAAGGAATTGGTGATGTTTTATGGGCCACGACATTCAATAATTTCTAATAATGAGCTCAGGATCACTTCAAAAATTATAGAGAAGTCATAATGATTATATGAATAATGAATTAAACTTCAGTATTGTCTATCACCCCCAAACTAATGACCAATCTGAAATTTCCATTTAAACACTTGAGGACACAATGAGAGCCTTCGCAATGATATTCAATGGTTAATTGGATCAACATGTTAGATTAGTTGAGTTCTCATAAAACAAAAATATATACTCAAGTATTAAAATTGATCCATATAATGCACTATTTGTGATGATATGTTGAACTCATACTAGTTGGGATGATGTTAGTGACTGAAAGAAACATAAAACTCAATTTTGTGCAATATATGAATGAAAATGTTAAATATATCCAATATTATATAAAATATACTCGTATTCAGAAAAATATTTATATTGAAAACCACCAAGGGGATTTTGGAATTTTATTTTAATGAAAAATTATTCCATTGAATATCATCATTCAATATAGTTATGTTATTTGGAAGCAATTGAATGTCTATCCTTAGGTACATTTTCCCCTCTAATATACTTAATCGTATAAAAGTAGTATCCTATCAATAAACAATTCCACCAAAAAAAATTCATGTTTATGATGTGTTCCACATATCTCTCAAGAGTATATATATACACAATACATCATATGTTCTAAATCTGTAGTTGGTATGACTGTATAATAACATATTGTATTGGGAGAATCCAATGAAAATATAAGATTACAGAGACAATGTTCTAGGAAATGAAAAAAATATCCTTGTAATAGTGTTATGGTTGAAAAAAAAACTATGATCAGGTGATATGAGACTTAAGGAAGATAAAGAAACATCAGTAACCTAATCTATTCAAAACCAATAATATGAGTTGAAATTTTTGGGGTGAAATTCTAAAATGTGGGAAAATGTGAATACATTGAGTTTATATATTTTTATTATTTCCCAAAAAAATTAGGCAATATTATATATAATTGGACACATAAAATAGAGAAACTAATAACACATTATTTCATTAGTGGATACCATTAAATTAGTCATCAACCAAATCCAAGGAAACTCCAAACATTACAATGGGACAAAAAAAAAGAAAAAAAGAAAAGTTAAATTGGTAAATTTAGATCATTCCAATATACATAAATCATCTACCCTAAGAACAATACTATAGAATATAATCATATTTATAGTAATCCAATTGATATACTAGAAATGAAAAATTTGAAACCATTGGATGAATCTTAGTGAATAATATATCTAGTAATTAAGTGGTATTTATTGGAGAATATATGAACATTGGAATAGTAATGTAACCAATGGAATTGTAACCTGATTGATAGAATAATGATTTTATATTGAATTGTAAAATTTTATATACACAATATTAACCAATAGTAACTAAATATATATATCATAATTTCAAAATCCAAGATTAAAAGGTAAAATAAAATATCAGAACATTTTTAATGACCTATATTTTAATTTATTTCTAAATATAATAAATTTTATTTTATAAATAATAATTACCTAGGTTAGAAAACTATTTTGATAAATTTATTTTAATTTTAACAATAGTAATGCCAAAATTGTGAAAGGGTGGGTACTTTTCTATTTTTACAAATACTTTATTACAATGGTGAAGGATAAAAATAAACTTTTTTTTCATAATTGATGTATTTTAAATTACATCATTCATGATGTCATAATAACCTAATCAATTTTATAATTTTTTTATCAGACAAATACCTCTTTTACTTGATAAATGATCTATTTAAATACAATAATATTTTATGCAGTCTTAATAATTATTTTCTAATGTCTAAAATCTTGATTATTCCAATAAAATAATATTTTGTCATTTTAAACATTTCATTTCTATAAAAATGATATGTTAATATTACAAATAAATTAAAAGTACAAAAATCATGTTATTATATTACAATATTTGTCCAAATTATAAAATAAAATTCTATTTAAAGGTTTATAGTGGATATAATAAATAATTTCATAATTGTATTCGATGATTTATCCATGAAATGACACTCTCTAAATGTATAAATAAACCATCAACCATCCCTTGAAAAACAAATCCACCCCCATCCACAATAGAATAATATATTACAAAATACCCTCTACCAATCTCTTTATCATTCTCAGGGTTGTTTTTGAGTCACTCAACTCCAAAAAAATCACGGAATTTTAATGATGTAGAAACAGGAAATATTTAGAAGAGGGTAGGTTTTCACTTTCCACCCCATTTTCCTAATATATTCCTCTTTTTCCCAATTAATTCCTAACCAAAATATTATAACATTAATTTAGTATTATGTTAACATTATATTAATTATTTTAACCTACTATAGTGATTAAATTTATTATGTATTTATTTTTCTTATTTATTTTTATTCTCCTTTGGACAATGTCTCATTAACAGTATGTTAACCTTCAATGAGGATATTTCCAACTCATTTATTAACAACACCTATAAGGATAGTTATAAAATTTTATACATTATATGTATAAATATATTTATATTGAGATTCAATAATTAATTATACTTATGAATAAATGGACTAGAATGAAAATATCTAAATAGAAATAAAATAGTATATTTTAATGAAATATAACATAAAAAAATTTCAACTTTTATAAGGTTAATTAATGAATATAATCTAGTGATTATAACTTATCAAGTAAAAAAAAGTAAAACAATTCACATTTGGTTTAATGTTTTAATAAAATAAAAGTTTCTTATTCATGGGGTTGAAAATTTATGAAATAAATTTGAATTTAAGGAAAGGGTATTATCAAACCCATTTCATTATTTTTGTTGAATCTTCTCTTCCATGTTATTCTCGGTGTGGATGTCCCTCCCTTTTTTATAAAGTTTCCTTTATCAATTATATCACTTTTATTTATATGCCTATAAGTGTTTTTACCTTGTTTCAATGACATACATTTCAATTATAAATATTTTTAAACAAGGGATTCATTCTTAAAAACATTTATTTTACACATATTGAATTGTTTCTTCTTCAAAGAAAAATAAAATTCTATACTAAAATATGACCACCATAATCAATTTTTAAACCCTAAAGGTTATTCCTGAAATTATAATTTATGACACCCTAATGAAACCAACTACTTTAAATGGGTTTATTTCATGATTTAAATTGGTATATATTCTTATTCCATGGGGAATGTGTGATTATGACATGAAAAGTATCAAAATAATTATATATGTATCAACAACATTTGGTTATGTGCTATATCTCATGGGATTTTGCATACAAGGTTATAACATGATTATATGTTTATTGAAAACTATAATAATATTATTTTTTTAGAATATTATATACATGAACATGATTCATGATTTGTTCACAACTATATGTGGTATTTGAACACTATATTATGGTGTTCCATTATTATGTATAGTCCACCTTACATATCATTATCAAATGTTTCCCTCACAAACATGTATATGATCATATGTTTATTATCGGATTATATTAATTAACCAAACCAAAGGACTATTACTTCTTACCCCTTATTCCTCCATTTAAATTTCTCCCCTTACTAGAATTTTAGCTCACTCTATTTTAATGTATATACTCGTGTGATTAAATTTACAACGGAGAAAGTATGAAATTTTAGGAAGAAAGGGAGATGGATTAATATAATGTAAAATTTTTATAACATTCATGTGATATATGATCCCACTTTTCCTCTAATATTAAACCTATGGATCCTAAATTATATCATTATTACGTTTTTCTCATCAAAATAATGAAATAATAATCTAAGAAATATTTGGATATCTATAGGTGAGAAATAGAGAAACATATGCATGGGGACACATGATAGTAGATGAAACAATGTGGTGTAAACCCAGTTCCACACTGATATTGTATAATATCTTAGGGACATGTATGCGAATCCAAGTTTACTGAGAATTCCAGACATTAATTCTAATAAAATAGATACACTGGGCGCTTCCCATTCATTGTAGGGATGGATGAACCATGATCCACTATGGTTTTTTGGTGTGCGTTTTTTGGTTGGTTGTAATGATCGTTATCTATATCAAATTTATAAACCATTAAATTATGAAATAATACATTAACATAATAATACATAACAATGACACACAAATTTAAACTTAAATTATTCCATAAATAATTAACCTAATACTTTTCAAAATAAGATTTATCAAATTCAACACCCATGGATTATAAATATTTCATGAGATAAGCTTCCTCAATAAACTTATAATTTTTTATAAAACAAAATTGGTCACTCATATAGTTTCATAATAAATATTAATCTTCCATTATAAAATATTCTCTAAAATATGAGAATATTTTCAAAAAAATAACATCAATTAGGATGACATAAAACTACAAAAAGATAAAATAAAATAAACATAAATTCCATGAAACACATTCTGATTACAATATAAAATAACCTTAAGGATCTTAAATTACTCATTCATACATTATTTAATAAATATCTCAAAAAATATCATCTTTTCATCAAATTATTTTTCAATGAAATCAATACAATTTAATATATACTTCCACAAGTTGGATCTATAATATCGACCACTTTTACATAATATAAAACATTAGAAAATAATTATCCATTCAACTAAATTACTATAATTTTCACAAAAATATTGAGATCTTTTTCAAAAAAAAAAAACATTAGTGAGCCAATCACCAAATCAATTTTCAATCCTGAAGGCTAACTATTTTACTTCAACATATATTCCTAAAAAAATTCCAAAAATAACTATAATTAATAAACAAAATCAAATAATAAACCTAAGGATTTTCATCCCATATTCATGTATTCATTATAAACATTAATAAAATTTTCCAAAAAACATTATTTATCATCATAGAATACAATTAAAGAGTGCTTTACATGGGTATTCATGCTTTGGAAATTGTATTCCTCTTTAAATTTATCAAACTTTAAATAAAATAGAAATACATACTATCTATTGAAAGATAATATATATATAAACACTAATTATTTATCTAATTTTATAAAAATTTAATCATGATTTACCATCATATTCTTTAATATGTCCTTCCTATAACCAAAAATATAAATCTTGTCTTATGATCCAACAATAGAAATCTAATTTTTTTTACACATTTAAGATAGAAAAAACTATTAAAATTGTTTTTACCTTTTATATATAATTCATTGTTTTTTGATATATTGGATATTACCTTGAATAACATTTATTCATAATATATTGATGATCCCCTTAATGATATTTCATCTCAGAGGATATATTTTCATAATTCCAATACTCAACAAATTTAAAATGATCAATTGAAATATTAGAGAAAACATTATTCCCTTTTTTTGAGTGAGCAAAATTCATCATTTTTTCTTGTATATTAGTAAATATATTCCTGTAATTACCATAAATAAACCATTATCATGTTCCTTTCATACATTCTCATGTGTTATTGTTCTAAAATTAATTTCACATAACATATTGATTTTTTTAATTTATGATTGTTATTATCTGAAAATCTATTAATATTCATTTTTAAATTATATAGTGAGATGGTAAATTAGTTTAGGTCCATATTTTTAATCATAACTCATAATAATAGGTTAGTAATAACACCAAAAGTTTTTATTCCATCTCTTATACCATTTGGTTTCCTGTGAGGCTAATTATTGAATTAGATATCAAATTTTTTGGATTTAAAAGTACCCCTTGTTCTATCCATTGAATAAAATGACCAATAATAGTGTGAGTGTCAAAAATTATTAATTATATTCATTAATAATATATTAAGGAATATCATTCCAATCAAGTCCTAAATTAAGAAAAATTCGTTTCAATCTATGACACCTTAGATTTATCCAAGAGAGTATTAGTTTTATATAGGTTGACATAGGTTCTATATTCTCATTACTCATAACCTAATCATAGAATATAACTAAACCTTGATATGATACCAATAGAGGAAACATGGGAATCACATACCCATATATAACACCATTTTACATGAATATTAAATACATCTCGCAATATAAGAAAATTGATAATCATAAAGTGTTTGTTTCTTTAAATACATGTTGTTTAATCAACATAATTCATGAAATATCTTCAACATCTCAAAATAAAATTCTCATGTATTTCACTTCTTAGATATATCTTACATAAAATCTTCCTTGAAAAACTAAGAATGTGGAAACTTACGAAATGGGGGTACTGTAACATCCCCATCCCGAAAGCCACTAAAATGATGCTTCGAGCCAGGTCATCCCATGGCCTCAAGTGCATCTCCCCATACGCCAGAGGTTACTGACTATTAGCTAGGGTCTAATAAGTAAATTCAAAATATTATACCCTATTTACTAGATAAAGCCACAACCAAACACAATATAAATAGGGGAAACAATATGAACTACTAATGAACGAGCACAACCAAGCATTTCCCAAAAATGGTAAAACCACAAATAAAATAGAACCATGTCATGCCATAATAGTATTGCAAAGTTAAAGATTCAAAAAATTAAATAGATGGCCTACACTCCAAATGGTTCACATCTCCATGTCTGGTTCCCTCTGCTTGTACATCCTGAGCCCAACTCAACATCCCACAGTTGGGCCTCTGCCCTTGTCCGGAACTACATCCAAGAGATCTTATTATGTACCCAATGGAGGCCCGAGAAGGGTGTGGGTACAAAGCTCTGTAGGCCACCACCAATAGTCTCTAAAAAATATCCAGTATAAAATATAGTGCATACAGGTATGAAATAAATGATATGAATGTAAGGGATAGTTCAGGTGCCATTATTTAGCTCGGTTCATTTAATTCAGGACTAGAATTTATCCCAATTCCATTTCTTTTACCATATTCATTACATAAGACAAATTTATCACATGTCTTATGGGTTAAGAAGAAATATCATCTACACAAGGTATATGGAAATCATTCCCAATGTATAGAGAAAACAAAGAATGTCACTAGGGATCTACATATCACATCAACACATTTTCATCACCTCGAAGCCTCAGTATGGGTGGAATGAAATTAATAAAATGGCCTCACCTTGGAGCCTAAGTCTAAGTGGAATGAAATCAATAAAATATACTCACCTTGGAGCCTTAGTCTATGTTTAATGATATCAATAAAAAAACATCACCTTAGAGCCTCTGTCTAGGTGGAAGGACATTAATACATTAACCTCACCTTGGAGCCTCAGTCTAGGAAGACTAACATTAATACATTAAACTCTCCTCAGTGCCTCAATCCAGGTGTAATGGAACCATTAGGGAGATAGAGCATTAGTACCCATCCATAACTCGGGCGTTAGGGATGGAGTTTAGAGCATCTATCCAACTCGACATATGGACGTAAAACCTCAATCAATAGCCCACAATACCAAGCCATGTGCACATGATTATTTATCAAATCCCCACAAAACTTCTATAACAAAACCATGTATATTCAATTCTATTGGATATCACAACACAGAACACAACATAACATAACCAATGGCATTGGTAATCAATATTCACAATTCATAACAATCAACATGGAAATTAATACTATGCCACAAACCATTGACACATTTTACACATTTCACATCTTTTATCCATTTATCCCAATTCCATTTTTATAACTATTATCTCACTAGGAATTCATTCATTATGCTTATCTCACTAGGAATAGTTCATTAGTCCTAACTCACTAGACTCCAATACCATGCTCATAATCTATTCTATTATGGTCTCTAGTAATTTCAACATAATAACACATTCAAAAAATTTCCAAATACAATTCATATCCATTAATACAAATTTCCATTTCTCTGCCTTAACCCATTAGGTGTATTTAACCACCACTTTTGCCTTATCCAAATCCATCATTGACCATTCATTAACCCATTTAGCACATTTATCATTTCATAAGAATTTACCCACTTCTGATTTCCAAAAAATTCTCATATCACATAACAAAATACCTTAATTACATTAAATAATTTAGGTAAACCACCTAATTATCATGTATAAACACATTCCACAATTCATCCACAATTATCACTTCCCATGACTTTCTCACTAAGCATACTCATGTATAAAGCTAACCCCTTAGCTTTTTCCTTTATCTCACATATCCCCTTTTTAATCCCACCAACAACCACATATGTCATCGACCATCCCATGTGTGTTACCATGACTCCCATTCACATACTTTATTCATAATATCATATTCACACTAGGCTCCATGTTCTCACACAACGACCCTATATTTACTTTTCTAAACTCTATGTCTGGAAACATTGGAACACCCCATGGGTGGCCCTAACAAAGGTCACATCGCCCTCCATGCATCCTGCGAGGATCATGATGCTTCTATTTGGTTGTTTAGACACCTTGAACATCACATCAGAATAATGTCATGACCGACTCTCCACAAGATGGTAAGAATCAAAACACTACATGCACAGATCTCTATAAAACTCAAGGGATATAACTTGCAGGCCACCTACCTCAAATCCATTGATGAAGGCTCCCCCTATCGTGGCATTTGATCCGATTTCAAACATCACTTGAAGCCCTAACCTAAATCTCACCCGAAAAAGAGGCTTCTAGAGCTTCATAAGGAGATGGAATATACCCCCAAACCCTAATCCACAAAAGGTAAGGAATGAGAGGATTAAAATTATGCAGAGCATCGATCCACAACCTACGACACTCCAGATGACAAAAAAATGGGAGAGATTGATCCATTTGAGCTCTTGAGGTTCTTGGGGAATCAATAGGTTTGGAGGAGGTGGAATTGAGGAGAAACCCGAATTGGGTATTAAAATCATGGGGTGGAATTTTTGTAAATTTTTACAACTTTTTTGGGCCGCACGGTTTACCCACACATTTTTCCAAACCAAGCGAAAATCATGCGGGAGATACTATCTACGAGAGGCCATCCTGCACAGCTTCTTGGGAATCCTGAATGGTTTTCCCTAAATGTCCGGAGACCATTATTAGGATACTTTCCAAGGATGGCTGGTCTGCATGGTCTAGCTACACGGTTACCCATAACCATGCGTAGACCATGCACGTAGCAGTACATGGCATGATTAATCTACTATTTGCACCCCGAGCCCCCGGGGAACCCCCTACCCCCCACCTAAACATGGGAATCAGTCATCTACCCAATATAATAGGCTAGAACAAAAAATAAACAAAAAAAATTCCTTAAAAAGACCGTGATCATACAACCTCTCCACCTTATAACAGCTCATCCTTAAGCTACTCTTTTGAGCATCACTAACTTCCATAATAAGGTATCATTCCATATGGTCTACGTATCAACTTCTCTTTCCATGTTTGTAGTTGTACATAAATATTTCTGCCAAACACAATCAAGGGAACAAACATTCCCCATAGGCCTTTCTCCTTACAACCACAACACAGGATGAAAACTCATCAAGGATTCATCATCTTCAACCGTTCTCACCATGAGAACTTCATGGGGAAAACATAGGTGACGACACCTAACTTATAAAACATGGAAACTTAACACAGAACATCCAATCATCCTGGGCGAACCAATCGAAACCTCATTGACCTGATCCTCTACACAACTCGCGAACCAAATCACTTGGCATCATTTTCTGTTCACAAAAAATTAATGGTTACCCAACCCAGTATCACCTGGAGGAAAACAAATGATCACTCCACCCACATTTCTTAAATATCTCACTCTACAACTATACATCCAAACTCAACTCAAAACACTTGGCTACTTGACCAATTAAATTGTTACAAATATCTTTACCAGGGCCAACTCACCTGAACGGTGACCACTCGAGTCCTTACGACCTAAAATTCTGATCACATCATTATCCAAACATTCATATAGTATGGTTATTTAAATAATTCTAGTAACATGGCACCTAATATAGCAATTAATGACCACAAAAACTCACCCAATAATCCCATTTCCTAACACGTTCTAACTTATCGGGCCCATGAATCCATAGAAGAATTACCTTACCTTGGCATCCAGCTGCACCATCACAACCATTGGGAGGACATCCCTACACCATCCATTCAAGGACTAAGATCATCCTAACATCACAAAGGTTCAAAATAATTTCGAAAAGGTTCTTTCCTCTACAACAAGAACCCTGATGTGGGAACTCTCACATCACCCATTCATGTTTACCATCTTAGGTTGGACCACCTTTGAAAGGATTTCCCCAGAACACCTACCTTAGACTAAGGTTATTTCTTGAATTCTCATAGAATTCCATCATCACGAAACTATCTCCCCACAAAATACTATCGGGTTCACCCTTGTAATGTCACCACATTACAAGTACAAGGTTCACTCTACTTCATGAAGTTCCAAAACAACAAAAGGTAAATGATCTGAGCCTAAGACCAATCATTTTTGGAGTTACAACACCCCAAATTATCTTTCCAAAACTAGTTGTCATATCTAACCACATTATTCTATGACCCAAAACAGGTCTCACAAGATACACATGGGACAACATTGAGGACAATTCAACGCTTGGATCATTTTATTCACACAATCCAAGTCCCACATTCCTCTCCATGGAACCTAACATACACCTAACTGGCTCCTAATTTCTACCTCAGTTCCACTATGTCATCTCAATGTTCTATTTCCCCCATAAATGGATGATTTATCACTCCCCACCATAAGATTTTCCTTACCTTGGCCTATTATGAGGGATTCCAACAACCACATCTTAAAACCGATCATAACATGAACCCTAATTTATATATGGCCATCGACCCTTTTTCCTTAAAAAAAGGATCATCACCAAGTGCTCATTCTTAGCTTTTGTGAATAGAACCCAAGGCATTTTTCTAAATTTGGCTTATCCCGAGGTCCTCACCCGACGTCATCGAGGGTGTACATATCATAATTAAACTCCACACATACTGTTTCTATACGTATAAAATCCATGATATCCCTCATCCAACCAAACACCTTAATGTATCTTGGAATGATGCAGAGCATCTCAACATACTTGGGATGATTTCAATATGTTTGGAATGATCATCAGTAGATGTGGTATGCTAATAAGTCATCGAAGAGAAACACCACCTACTTATCCATTTTGGACGTAAAGCTATGGGACACCATGACCTTACAAAAATCTCGGGCTTCCATGCCAAACGTTCCACCACAACATGTAACCATCACCAATTAGGTGTGATGGATATCCAGGTTCAACCATCGCTCCACATCCAAACCATTCGTACAAACATGCTCAGCCACATGACCATCCTTACCTCTGATGTCACCACCGAGTGAAAGTATAAAACCACGCTTTATCCACCCTTATCTTTTATGTTAAAAACAAATTCTAGACCTCTCTCATAGGTCACCTTGAAGGTCGAAAACAAATAACTCCCTTGACTAGAGTAACAACCAGGATAGGCCATTGGACATCTCTCTTGACCACACTTATCATGAAACGAACTACAAAAAGTGTGTCAATGGAACTCTCACTCTGGTTCGGACGTGCACTATATTTTGAATACAAAACAACCATCTTCTCTTGGTTCCACACCGAAGGTGTAAACATTCATCGACACTACATCAAACCATCCTCCTATAATTTGAGTCACAACTCGCAAGGTCTATATTCACATGGTCACCAAGACCGAGGCACCATCCTTAGTGTCTGGAAATCACTCTAGAAAGTCCCAATTCACAAGAGTTTCCTCAGTCTCATTACCAAACAATGCCTCACAACCCAAAGTCCACATCCATAACAAGGTTTCTCTAAACACACCAACTAGGCCATATCTTAACTGGCTAGTCCTCACAATCTAAACCAAAGTCTCATCTAGGGCACTCCCATTGCCCCAACCCATGCTTACAAGGGTCAAACCGACCACACAAAGGATACCCACCTTTGTACCTAAACATTCTCATTCCCAAATGTCAATCACACTACACTTAGAAGAATTTTTAACAAGTTTTTATCCATAGATGGAATGATCCCATGCGATCACCCTTTAGTAAACCATTCTTCATACATTACCTCAAGGGTCATCATAACACGTAGAACACCACCCCTTACCGTTCCTACTACTGTCATGGTCAGCATGGGGTAACCAACTTACTCAATCAAAAGTATTTCATTAGGAACAATTCAATAATAATTTTACCATTATTATGCAACACATTTTTCTTTTGGACACTGAATCAACCATTACAACTTATGATGACCCAAAACATTAATCGAGTCACAAAATTTCCCTATACATGATATTATTTAACTCTTTATTCGAATTATTTTCATTATTCTACTTTTATTACCATTATTAAGCATCATTTTCTTCACAGTTATCAAGGAAATCGAATGAATTCGACTCCCCATGCCTCACAAACCCATCCCATGTGTGTGCCTATAAAGATTCATGCAACATATATCCTCAGGTGAATAAAATGATGCATGAATGCCCATTACCATGTAATTCAGGGAATGAAAAAATATCAAAAATCAGTCAAATCACTCAACATATGAATCACCCTATGGTGAAATATCATTTGATTGTAAGAACAGACATCAAGAATGAAAATTCCCACCCAGGGTGACTTGGGTATTCCTTCATACATGGGTTAACTACTCCCAATAATGAGCTCATTAATAAGGCCCAACTCTGTCCTAATTTTTTTTCCACCATCCTCAATTAGTTAGAAAGAGAACACAAATCCTCTGATACCACTTTGTAACATCCACAACTCGGAATCCACTAAACCGATGCTCCAAGTCGGGTCATCACATGACCACAAGAGCACCTCCTCATACACCAGAGGTTTCCAACTTGCAGCGAGGGGATAATGAGTCACGTGGGGATACTATACCCTCTATACCAAAGTAATAAATCGAAGAACATAATATAAATTGTGGAAACAATATGAACTACCAATGAGCGGGCATAACCACGCATTTCCCAAACAGGGTATAACCACAAATCAAATACAACCATGGAATGCCTTACTAGTAGTGAAAAGTTAATGTATCCCAAAATAAAATAGATGTCCAAAATTCCAAATGGGTCTCGACTCCAAGTCAGGGTCCCTCTCCATGTACATCCCGAGCCTAACTCAACATCCCATCGTAGGGCATCTGCCCTTGTCCGGACCTACAACCAAGTGATCTACTCGAGTACCCAATGACGGCCAGAGTAGGGTGTGAGTAGAAAACACAGTTGGCCACCACCAATAGTGTCTACAAAATATACAGTCTAATAGATAGTACATGTAATAAAAAAATAAATGGTAATAAATTAAGGGATAGTTCAGGTGCCTTTTTTAACAAGGATCATTTAATTCATGACTATAATTAATCCCAATTACATTTTTGATACCATATTCATTACATAATCCATATTGATCAAATATTTCTTCGGTTAGTCATAAATATCATCTACACAGGGTCTAAAGAAATCATTCACAATGTATAGATAAATCAAAAAATGTTTTGTATCTCACTTGGTACCCACATGTCAAATCAACACATTTTCCACACCTTGAAGCCTTAGTCCATGTGGAATGACATCAATAAAATGACCTCTCATTGGAACCTCAGTCCAGGTGGAATGACATCAATTAAATATCCTCACCTTGGAGACTCATTCTAGGTGGAATGAAATCAATACAATAACCTCACCTTGGAGCCTCCGTCCAGTTGGAATGTCATCAATACATTAACCTCACAGTGGAGCCTACATCTTGGTGGAATGAAATAAATACATTTAACTCAACATAGAGACTCAGTCCAGGAGGAATGAAACTATTAGTGGAATAGAGAATCAGTACGCATCCCTAACCAATTCATTAGGGGTGGAGTTTAGGACATCATTCCAACTCGACCAGTGGGCATAGAACCTCAGTCAATACCCCACACTACCAAGCCATGTGCACAAGCTTATTTAGCAAATCACCACAACCATACCATAACACAACCAACTATATTCAATTCCATTGGATATCACAATACATAACACAACATAAAAAATCCAATTCCATTGGGAATCGACATTCACAATGCATAACAAACAACATGGGAATTAATACAATGCCACAACCCATTGATTCATTTTCCACATTTCACATATGTTTTCCATTTATCTCAATTCCCTTTTTATCATGCTTATCTCAATAAGAATTAATTCATTGTGCCTATCTCACTAGGCATCATTGATTAGTCCAAATTCACTAGGCTCTAAAACTATGCTCGTGAACCATTCTATTATTGTCTCTTCTCATTTCCACTTAATAACACATTCACAAAACATCCAAATACAATTCATACCCATTTACCAAAATTCCCATTTCTGTGTCGTAACCCATTATATGTATTCAACCACACATTTTTTCGTTAGATAAATTCAGCATTGACCATTCATTAACCCATTTATCCCTTTTATCATTTCACAAGCATTTTACCACTTATGCTATCCAACTCAATTCTCATATCACATAACAAAATCACTTCACTACATTCATTCATTTAGGTGTACCAGCTAATTATCATCTATTAACCCATTCAACAATTCATCACCAATTATCACTTACCAGGATCTTATCACTAAGAACACTCATGTATATATCTAACCCCTTAGCTTTTGCCTTTATATCTCTTAACCCCTTTATAAGAACACCAACACCACCTAGGTCATTGCTCGACCCATGTATGTTACTCGGACACACAATCACATCTTGTAAGATTGATATCATATTTTACCTAGGCTCTATATTCTCACACAATGGCCCTATATTTACTTAGCTAAACTCTATGTTCGGGAATGATGGCACACCCCATGGGTGGACCTAACATAGGCACATCACCCTCCATGCATCCTGTGTGGATCAGGAGTGTTCCATTTGTTTGTTTAGACACCCTAAACATCACATCACAATAATGGCACAACAGACTATTTACAAGAGGGTATGAAACAAAACACAACATGCACAACTATCTATAATACTCAAGGGATATAACTTATATACCTCCTATCCCGAATCCATTGATGAACGCTCCCTTAATCGTGGGCTTTGATCGAGGTTAAAACACTCCTTGGAACCACAACCTTGATCTCACCCATAAAATAGGGTTTTAGACCTTTAGAAGGTGATGAAAGAAACCAAAAATCCAAATCTGAAAAAAAGAAGGATGGAGAGGATTAGCCTTACCCAGAGCTTTGATCCGCAATCTACGGCGCTCCAAATGACCATGAAACGTGGGAGATTGATCCATGAGATCTCTTGAGGTTCTTGGGGCATCACTGGGGTTTTAGGTAGTGGAATGGATGAGAAACCTGAATTAGGTCTTAAAATCATGGGGTGTCCTTTTTGTAATGTTTTCCATCTTTTTTGGACCTCATGGTTTTCCCGCACGGTTTTAAAAAATGTGCGCAAACTGTGCATGAGATACTGTTCATGAGAGGTCATCCCACATGGCTTCCTAGGAATCTTGCATGGTTTTCCCTAATCGTGTGGAGACCATGCTCAGGCTATTGTCGGAGGATGTCTGGTCTGCATAGTCTACCCGCACGGTTACCCCAAACTGTGCATAAACCGTTCGCTTAGCACTATTTTGCATGATTTCTCTACTCTTTGTAGCCCGATCGCCTAGAGAACCCTCGATCCCCCACCTGAACTTGGGAAACACATATATATCCAAAATATGAGGCCAAACCAAAACATAAACCCAAACATACCTTAAAAAGATCTGGGATCTTACAAATACTATATACTCAATAAGGGTAAAAATAAGAGATATCACTCAATGATCATAATTGAAAATAAGATAATATTATGGGTTAGATAACATGATCATGAATTATGATATCATACCATAGAATTAATAAACCATAAAACATGAACCACATAATTACACTTTTTCAGAAAAAATGAATTTTTTTCATAGAGTGTAGAGTCATTAAAAATCAATAATGATCCACATGAAAATACCATAAGCATAATAGATACTGCATTATTATACACTTAGGAATTAACTTCATATATCTAGGCTACCTAAGAAGAAAAGTATGAGATAATAATATAGTTATAACCACCCATGTACATTCTTCTTCTTTGGATAACTTCTTGTACACCTTATTGGGATTGGGATAAAATCATGTGTATCCTCTTATGATTAAGCTCTCATGTTACCTTTTGTTTTTGGGATCACTACACATGTACAATATTAGTTCATTAGATATAAAAAAATATCCCATTAATTATTTGGATATAAAAGACCCACCCATCACATAATAACAAACCCTTCATATATATTCAAAAAGAACATAAGAAAATCAATTATTCTTTCATAGTTTAACTTCCCCTCAATAAAGAAATAATTTCGAAGAAATATCAACAAAACAATATCATCATAATCCATAAAAATAAATTAAATGGATCATATCATATAATAATATGCCTAGTGAGGGATGAATATATTTTAAGGATGTTTAAATATATGGGAAATTATTTTTTTACAACAATAAAAATATATTTTTTTAAAAAAAAGAAGAAATAACCTTTTTTTAACCTCTAAAAACAAAAAATTCTATGAAAATTTGAGTAATATTATCTTTTTATGATCCTTTGAACTGGTAAAAGGATTTTTTATGATGAATAAATTACACGAAAATAGGAAAAACCATTAATTTACTAAAAAATTTAAAATCATTTTAATCACAATTAAAAAAAAGTAAAAAATATTCCATTTGGAAAAGGAAAATTATATTCCATTTAATTTTTTTGTAAATAAATTCATAGATTGTATGAAAATAAATTTATAAATAATGTAAAATTTTATAATAACGAACGTTAAATAATTTTGATAATATGAATGTGGAATAGTAATATTCCCAAATAAAAAATGATAAATGGGTTGATCTATGTAAAAACATATTTTCAGCCTTTGTGAGTAACTAAGCTGGTAAATATGGAAACAATGTTTTAAAACCCTATAGATATCCATATTACATAAAATATATGAGGTTTAAGAGATAAATAATATAAAATTTTTCCAAATGGGAATTAAAACATAAACCGTCTCAAAAAAAAGAGACATTATAACATAATCATTTACTTCTTTTGTAACCATCAAATTAAAAGTTCTTGAAAGAGAGAAATATAAATGGATTAGTAACTTATAATACTTATAAAATAAAATATCATAAAATTTAATCCTATGAAATATATTTTGGACTGATTGTGATAGAAATAAATAATATAAGGGGGAATATTCATTTGAAACCATTTATTATAAATTTACCAGATTTTATAAAATAATGATCTATAGTTAGTGTTTTGTTATTGAAATGATTTATATTTGGAATAAAAATATAGAACACATATATTTATAGGGTTACATATCAAACCCATCATATTCCACTCATAAACCATTACTACTCCACACGATTATTGGTACACAATATGAACGACCCTTTTAAAGTTGTGAGAACTAGGTATAGAGTCTTCCTTTTAAAAATACCCAGAGGCACAACCCAATTTTTTTTTCAGGGGACTAAACCATGTCTGTGGCATAAATATTAATCAGGTTTCACAACCGAGACATAATTTTTTGTTTGTTTTAATAACCAGATAATGAAATAATTTCTTTTAATTAAGAAAATCATATACAAGACTGAAACAATTACAAAAAATAAATAAAATATTACATTAATATTAATAAATAGATAGAAGTAATAATATGATCAAAAAAATTAAATATAGTGAATATTGATGATAATTGATCACATTAATTGAAGATGGTCTAATTTTGATGTTATTACATGATCAAAACTAAGGAATAGAAGTTGTAGAAGTTTTTTTAACATGTGAAATCAAAACAAAATTCCAAAGTTTTTCCAAAAAAACACATTATGAAGGATCTACACAAAATTTTTCTTTATTACATTAAGATATATCTAAAAAATTACTCTAAAACAATAAAAAAGTATCTTCTTAGATCACCATAAAAACAATTAGGTTCATGTCACTTCTAATTACATAACAATAAAATAATATTGTTGTTTACATGATTGTAACTATCTTTATAAATAAAAAATAACATTGTGCACTTTATTTCCCTACGAAATATAAATATAAAACATCAAATATCTGATGAATGAAAAAATTATATAATTAATATTTAAAAAGTATATAAAATTAAAATAATAAACTTTGTGTTTATTAAATAATAAAATATTCATAAAGCATATCATCATAAGAAAATATATACTAAAATTAAATACATAGAGAACATATATGTATAATTATTTTTACACAAAATATATTTATATTCTAGAACATTATAAAAAAATTATAAAAAAATATATTTGTTAGAATCAATTAAAAAAAGGTAATTATATTTTAGAAAGAATTATGTGACCTAATGTTTGATTGAAAAAATAGTAAGTAGTTACCATGATATTATTTCACTGATTTACTGTTAAAGAAGATCAATTGTTGAACTAAGATATTATATTGGTGTCCATTGGTAGATTGATATACCATTGTAGATGCACAATAATTTTATCATGTATGAAATACTGCTATGAAGAGAAGGATCTACCATCATGTAAGGATGAGATGCCCTTGTAGAGAAAGTGGTACTGTTAATGGATGGTGAATGGTCTAATGGTGGGGTGATTTACCATTGAAGTAGAGTATTAGATAGATAATATATATTTTAAGGAATATTTTGTACCATCATTGTGAAATTATGAAGAGATGTATCAATGAAACATTAAGTTTCTACCGATGAAACGTTGATCTATTGGTGAAGGAGAGATATTCAAAATTAGAATGGATCTACCACTAATCAAATGGCCACCCATTGAAATTTTTTACCAATGGTCCAAGATATAATTTTTTCAATCTTATATTTCTCTACCATTTTAAATAAGGATGTAACAGTTTAAGAAAGGATATATCGACTGAAGTCAAGTGATTCACCATTGATAAAAAAGAGAGTTTAAACTAGTATTAGTTATGAGAATTCAACTATAATAAAAAGATTAAGGATATACTTCTTGAAAATCTAATTTTAAAGTCATAGAAGATGTAGTAAAATTCTAATATACTCAAATATGAATAAAGAAAAGAATCTCTTGGTTGATCAAAAATCATTTAAAACTATAATAGGACTTACCAATATTTCATTTCATGAAAATAACTAGTATGCGATAATATCAATGAGGTACTATAGGAAGAATATGATACATTTGAAGATATGAACCTTGTGAAATTGATAGAGTTGTGGGAAATGAAACACTTTATCATACAGTTCATGTGAATCCCATCACGTGGCCAAACACATCAAATAAATTTTAAACTAGGCGAATAATAATATGACAATAACATACCACATCAGAAAATCACATTATAGAGCTGCGAGTAAATCATTCAACCCAATCCATTCAATAAAAATGCTATAAGTTCTGGTTTATTACCAACACCCCTTCACAGAAATAGCTATCTTCATACATGTGGGCTTAATGGACCAGCCTCATGCGATCCTTCGGTCGTACTCATGTGGGCCCTACAAAAGGTCTCAGTCTCATTCCTCTGGGCCTATAATCGGTATGTATCTATGTCTTCAGCCCTATTCTCTACTCTCCTAGTGGGGTTAACCTCTAGTCCCCTCCAAAGTGGTAGTACTTCTGGCCCTTTTGGCCTAAATAAGGTTGGCCCAATATTTCTGTAAGACTAACACTATGTGAGTTAAATAAAGAAATATATAAATTAAATAAATAAATGAATAAAAATTTAGTATAAAATAATGATTATAAATAACCAATGAATATTTTAAACACTAATAAATTAAAATAAAACGATTATAATTATTTTTTTATAAAAATAATTTAATTTAATAATGTTTAAGAAATAGTAATTTATCAAAAAAACCATTTTATTGAATTGGATTATTATCAAAACAATGATTCAAAATCTAAAAAACCCCCTTTTAAAAAATTTTAAAATCAAACATTTACTAAACATCCAAAAAATAAACTTCCTTTTTTTGATTTATGAAAATATAATTTTAATTTAATTTTGATAAAATTAATAATATTAGAAAATATTTTTTATATCAAAAATAGTAATTATAGATAAAAAGAAAATTTAAGCTTATAACATTCTCAATTAAAACATTATTTTATCTAACTTGATAAAAATATAAGGGTTTAGTGAAACAAATTTCCAATTTTTCTCATTATGAATAATAATTTATAACATTTAATATGTTTATTTACAAGATAATATAAAAATAAAATATAAAATCCATATTATTTGTTCTATAGTATTGAATTGGGTTTTTAAAAATCGAAATTATACTAGAATTATCATAAAAAAACTTGAATTTTATCAATGTTATTTTAAAATAATTGTTATTAATTAATACTTGTACTCTATGAAACACATCTATTAGTCAAAACATATTATGTCTCAATTGATTATCATGATACAAACTTTATTCCCTTAATACTCTATAAATATTAATCATTACCTATAAAATGACACATAATTCTAGTGATTTTCTAGTCATGTCTATGACCTATAAAATAAGAATCAATGTAAGATAGTAAATCAAAATAGATATAATTATAATAAGACAGTCTACAAAATGTATCACCCATGATATATCTAATTACTCTATTAATATATTTAAGATTAATTTATATATGATATTACTGAAATCCTGAACATAAAAATACATTGAACAATATATATAATCTAGAAATAGTGAGATTTAATTATCATCATATTATTCGTAGACAAATTTTAATTATCAAGGGACTTTCGAAACCCATATTAATCTATTTGTGAAATAATTTCCATTAGAGTTTTGATAGTCTTACTAGGTTCCAGACCAAATATTTTTATAAATTTTATATCATGCTTATCATGATTTAAGAAAATAAAATCATTCCATGATTAATTTTTAAACCAAGGATTTTTTTCTCTAACCAATCTAATTTAAAATTCAATTGTCTTAATTTTAGAAAAATCCTTACACGTCATATAATTTTTTAAAACAAATATTATATCATCAAAATAAATATTTTTAATCATTATATAATCTGAATCTATTTTTATAAAAAATGATGGATCAAACTTAACCTTAACAAGATCATTTAGTAATAATAGTTATGTTAATTTTTTATTCCACGGTCATGGAAATTTATAATGATCACATATTACATTATTGTGTTTAAATACACGATTTAGAACCTTTTCATTTTAAATCATTATCATTGACTAACATTAAAATCCATTGAAATTATTGCATTTAAAAGGTTATTTTGTACACCCATTTGAAAGAATTTGTTGATTTAAAAATTATAATAATTTAATATAATTAAAATGTTTATTATCCTAGAAAAATGAAAAAATGTATTCAATTTAAATTACATCATCCTATTAATAACCTTGAGCTACTATTCATTCCTTATTTTAACTATTTTTGTAGCTTTTTCAATCCTATTATAAAAAATCTATTTATTTCCTATAATAGATTTACTTTTTGGTAAATAATTAATTCCATAATTTATTTCCTTCAAAATTATTTATCTTATCAAACATAACATTAATCAAAATTTGAATCAATTGAAGTATTATAATTATTAAAAAGGAAAAAAAATTAGTAAAAAAGTAGAGATCTCCCAGTAAAGTGAAACATATTTTTTTGAATTGTATAAGAGATTCAATATTACCAAATTCATTTTCAATTGGATGATCATTTAGATTCTTCCATTATTTAGTATCATTTTGAGAAGATATATTATCACACTCTACTAATGCATACTCATTAACTTGGTCAATATATTCACCAAATTTAAATTCCCAAAATTAACCATTTTATCTGTTTCACCTAAATTGATTCCTATTAGACGTGTTTTCATTAAACATAACATGCACATATTCATCACAAAATAATATTTTCTTTTTGAAAAAGCTATATTATTTTATTGGATTGTAATATCTAGAAAATAACCCTTCATCACTTTTATGACCAAATTTATATAAATCTTATTTTTTTATTTAATAAATAGACATTACAACTAAACAACCTAAAATATGCAAATTATGTTCCAAAAACATTTAAATAGTTCATAAGGGGTTTTATTTAAAAAGGGTCTTATAAAAACTCAATTTAAAACATGGAAAGTTGTATTAATAACCTCTTCTCAAAATCATTCTGGTGTACTAAATTTATTTTTCATTTTCCATGAAATTTCTCGGATATATAAATTTTCTATTTCTACCACACCATTCTTTTCTGGTGTCAATATGAATAAAAAATATTGTTTATAACCATTTGATTCAAATAATTTGTCAAATTAAAAATAAGAAAATTTCCCACCACTATAAATTCTTATAGAGGTGATTGAATGATTTTTGGCCTTTTTAATAAGCTGTCATAAGGTGAAAATTTATGTCAATGTTTTATTTTAATGGAATAATATATAAATCCATAAATATATACAATAATAATTTATAATTAAAAATACATAATTTTACCACTAATAATAATAGGTTTTATAGGTATAAACAAGTCAACATGGAATATTTCTTAATATATAATAGTAATAGATTTATTTAAATATTTAAATCATTCTTTCTAAATTATACCTTTTAAATAAGAATAAAGAATAAGGTACATATTTATTTTTAGTTTTTTCAATTGAAGAAACTATTAATGCTTTCAAAGTTTTTGAAAGAGTAAAATAATTTCATTATCAAGCCTTCTATTCTGTAGAAATTCATATGATTCAAGGACATAAAATCACTACTTTTCCTTGGATATATCACATATCTCAATAGTGCAATCATTCCATTTTCTATTTAATGAAAATAAAATAATCTTTTAGAATAGTAATATTATAATTTTCAAAAACAACATTTAATAAATTATCAAATTACTTTTATAAACATATAAAATTATGATTTGAAATGTCCACATATAAATATTTGCAAGAAGTAACTTTTTTAGAAAAATAAACTTCACCAATACAATTAATTTGAACTTAAAATTTTCCTCCAAATGATAAAAAACCACCATAACATGAATTAAAATATATAAATTTTGAAATATAATATTTACTACTCATAGACTAGACATTATATAAATAACCTGAGTCTTTGATACATCTAAGACATATTTACTAAAATTAATCATTTCAGAAATACATTTTTTACAAAAAATTCTAACATGGGTCTAATTGGATTAATAGTAGAAAATATTGGAACCCAATCTAATTTAATGCACTGAATAGGTTCTATTTATCAAATAAATCTATTATAAAGAAATTTATAGTTTTTCCAAATCATTCATTAAATAATAGTGAACACTCATTGGAATAATTCACTTTAATTCTACATTTAAAAAATATTACAATGGAAATAATTACTTTTGACTTGTTATTAATTTCATTATTATTTAATCTTAATGATAAAATATTATAACCAAAACCATTATTATTAGTGATTAGTTTCATGAATGACATAATTTAATCATATTTTTCACTATCATTAATAAATTTTGATAAATTATCTTTAATAATGAAAACACAAAATTCATATTCATATTCTCTTTTTGAGTAGTTTCTAAATATATAGTAAGAATATCATTAGATCAATAGAACGTGTCTCTTAATTTCTTATTGTATTTCTTATGTTTCTTATAATAATATTAAAACATAATAAAATAATCCACAACTAATTTATATAATCTTCCTTGGTCTTTATTATGTACTACTAGGAATTTTTTAAATTTATGATTTTCATCTTTTAGTTTTGAAAAATAATAATCCTAATTCTATTTACATATACAATTATGTGAAACCGGAATTTTTAAATCTCCAAATTCCATTTTATCATTTCATTTAGTTAGTTTATTATTTTTACTTTTTTTATTTTTATAATATTTAATTATCATAACACTATTATTTATTAATTCTTTATATTCTTCAAGATTTTGAGTGTATTTTGAATTCACAGAATCCAAATTAGAACATTATTCAGAATCATTTTCAATATTCAAAATAGATTTTTTATCCACAATTACATGACTTATTAACTGATTAAAGGAATAATCATTTACCTCAAATAATATACCCATCAGTGAAATATTACTAATCTCTTATTGAGTCACAGAATCCCTACTAGATTCAAATTTCTCTGAGAAGTCCCAAATTCAGTACAATAATTTATGTCTCATTTATTTTTTAATTTTCTTTATTACAATGTATGATTTTAGAGAATTAATTCCTTATATTCTCTTTCTTTCGTCACTCATAAAAAGTTAATTATAGAAGAACATTATTGTTACTCAAATTACCTTTCTTACAGTTCTCTCTAAACATCATCTATAATTATCTATTTCCACCTTTGTTTTTCATGAAATTGAAAAACATCCTTCAAAATTGGTAAATCTACTTATCAATTTCCTAGAAGTCAGACATAGCGACACTATAAAAATTAGTTATGTTTTTAAATGGAAGACCATTTTTCTTTGTAGACTCTTCATAAACAATGTTTTTCAATGCTAATTCGTACTTAAATTGGGAGCATATTAATTAATATAATATATAATATTTAGAAAAATTAATCATATATATTGAATCCTTCATTTCATACCATTTTTTTGGAAGAAATCTCTGTACTCTTTCAAGTTGAGATATGTTATCCAAAGCTTCTCCTAGAGAAATGAAAATGTTTCTTAATACTTTAGAACGGATGGAACATCAGGTTTTTAGATTCTTCATATCCCATCTTTAAGTCCCCGTATTCTACTTATAGCATTCCCCATTTTTTATCATTATAATTTCATTACCATATTTAGTCACATGAAGTATTCTCCATATTTCATGGGATATCCTACATGTTAAGACATGAATATATATACTTATACTTGTAAAATAGTAAAAATAATTCTAAAATTTATATCTAATAATATATTGTACAATTATATTACTAACAAGTGTCTCCATATCAACTTTTCAAAGCTCATATGGTTTATCAATTATTGTCTGATGATCCATACTTATATGTTTCATGTACATTTCATTTCATTCATGAAAATAGTTATATTAACATCAATTTTAGTATGGGGTTTTATTTGTGGAATACATCCATAGTTGGAATCTATACCTTCCATATTAAAAGATACATGTTATTTTATTCCATTGAATGTTAATCCAAGAATATCTAGTTAAAAAAACGTAAAAATAAAAAAACAAACAATGAATCTTAAATAACATTAAGGTAAAATCTCCTCTAAACCAATTGTTAGGTACTATACAAAAATATTCATAGACGGTAACAGTCCTTTATGGAAGGTCCTAAACTATGATACCAATTGATCCATTGATAGTGATGGAAAAAAAGTCTAGTGTGTGGTGCATATTCATTTTGATACATTTATTTGAAACCAGTCATATTTTATAAAACAATGATCTACAATGAGGGTTGTTTTCTTGAAATTAAGTGAATTAGAAATACAAAAACATTACACAAATATTTATTGTTTTTTAGAACATATAGATCCCATTCCACTCCTTATCTATCTCTACTCCATGAGAATATTCATACCTATTATGAACATCACCTTTTGTTGGTGTGAGATCTTATTATATACTATTCCTGTTATAAATACCAATAGGTATAACCTAGTCATTTTACAGGAGGATAAAACTTGTCTCTGACCTGACAATTTCTCAGGAGTCACAACCTAGACTTTTTTTTTGGTGGTAGAATAACTAGAGAATGATAGACTTTATATTGACCGGGGAACAAAAAACTAGAATCAAAATAATACTAGATGAATAAATAACAGATCAAAAAAATAAAGAAAAATTATAAATAAAGTTAAATATGGTCAAATTATGTTGCATATTATTAGGCTAGATGATGATTGATAACCTAAATGGAATAAAGAATAATTTTGTTGTTCTTCTGTGATCATATCCAAGTAACATAAGTCATATATGTTTCTTGATTAGATGATATCAAGAAATAATCACTTCATAGTTTTCTCACAAAAAATAGTATAGATGAAATTCAAGAAATGTTTTTTTATTCCTTGAAGTCATTTAAAACAAATTACACTTGATTTCAATAAAAACAATTAATCAGAGAACATTTATAAGAAATAGATTCATGAAACTTATTATCACATAACAATAAAATTATATTACCATTACATTTGATTGTAAATGTCTGATTAAATAAAAAAGAACATTGGCACACTTTAATTCTCTATTAAATTTTAATATAAAACATACAATAGGTTAATTATAATTTTTAATTATAATTCATAATAATAAAACAATAAAAATAAAAATAATAAACTTTTATTTTATCAAAACATAAAATTATTCAAAAAACATAGCATCATAGGAAAATATATAGTTTATATTTATATTTACTTCAAATATGATCAATATTATTTTCACATATAATATGATTAAATTTTAGAAAAAATTAAAAAATGTTTATAAAAAATACCTAATTTTAATTATATAATTATAAAAATTAAAATTGGATTTTAGAAATTATTATTTGAACTAATGATTGATTAAAATACTTTTTGGTACTTGTCAAGATACTTTAGCACTGACCTACTATTAAATAAGATCCACTGTTTCACTATGATCAACCATTGGTGTCTGGCGATATATTTATCCACAATTTTGGATGCACAGTAATACCATCATGAATAATGAGTTTTATTTGAAGAGAATGATCGACCTTCTGGTAAGGAGGAGATACTATTTTCAAGAAAGTTCTATCATTGGTGGATGTTGAACTATTTAATGGTGGTGTGATCCAATATTGATCAGGTGATCTACCACTGAATAACAATGGTAGTCAACTGACCTATCACTGACAGAAGCTATTTCACCATTATAGTTCAATTGGTAGGATATCTACTGATGCAGCATGAAGCTTTTACCAATGAATCAATGATCAACCAATTAAGGATAGACCTACCAATAAAGAATATATCTACCATTGGTAAAACAAATTGACCATTGAAATTATCTATAGGTTTTCCAAGATCTACTATTGTCCAATGGTAGTTTAGCCTACCTATTGAAACATGGATCTACCAATTGAATCAAGGATTTACTAGTTTAATACCAATGATCTATCTTTGATTAAAAAAATAGATATCAAACTACTATTGTTTCTAAGAATCATACTAGATGAAACATATGAATGATGTACTTCTCATGATTTGAAACAGAAAGGGAGAAAATATTACGTTCAATGTCGAGGGTCATGATTATGAAGAAAAAAAATAAAATGATACTCTAGGATGATAAAAAACCATTTTAAAACAATACAGGACTTATTGATATTTTGTTGTATAAAAAGAACTGGTATAAAATGATAGCATAAAATTTTTGTGGAATAATATGATTAATTTGAATTAGTGAAGTATAAGAAATCTGCTATGTTTGGAGAAATAAAATGCTTTATTGGACATCTCAAATGAATCAGATCGGATGACCAAGAACATTTATGAAATTTTAAATGAAATGAACAGTATTGTGATACCTATGTCCCATATAGCGAGACCACATTATGGAAAAAGTTGTATCTCATATGACATTCTCATTTCCACCATCGATCTATTATTGGGGGTTCATCACCTGCACTCCATCACACATACACATAAGGGCTTTAGCCCTATGGATTTAAGGACCCATCCTAACGTTCTCCTACGGCTGGGATCATGAAGCCCTAATATATGGGCCTAGCCTCATTCATCTAGGTCTATAATAGCTCTATCATGGTGGCTTGGTCACATGGTCTCCTCTCCCAAGTGGTTGACCTTTGGGCCCCCCCTAAGTGGTAGAAGTGCTGGCCCTTGTGACCAAGCCAAGTTTGGTCAAACAGTTTTTCAAAACTCACAAAATGTGATCTAAATAAAAAATAAATTAAATGGCATAATGAATAATAATAAAATATTAAATTTATATTATAATGAACAAGTAAACATTTTAAACATTAAAACAATTAAAAATGATTATTATTATTTAATTTAATAAAAAAATTGATTTTAATATAGGTGAGTAAATAATAATTTATCTAAAAAGTGTTTTAATAAATAAAAATATACTGAAAACATAAATAAAAATACTAATAGTATATAAATAATGAAAAATAATGAAGTTGTTGAATAAAAAATATATCTCAATGAAAGGAATTACTGATGAAGAAAACATTATGAAGATCATAACATATAAAATACGAATCCATCATATAAATAATTAAGGGTAAAATGAAAATACACATAAATAATATGAAATAGAACATAATCAACAATAGGATAAACACACATAATCTTATAATAACATAGTTAAACATATACCGAATATAACCTACTGAAAAGAATATGAGTTAAAATCCTATTACCATAGAATTTAACTTGATTAAACATGTTCTGAAATCATGTAAAATAAATTTAGACATGTTATACATATGTAATAGAAGCACATTAAATCAAATCTTACTATAGCAAATTAACTTATAATTTTATATTACCAAATTATTATCAATTCATTGTAAATTTCCACTGTTTATGTGTTCACTATCCTATTTTTCATGAATTTTCATATTCGAGAGTCTCATTACATTAACTACGGTCATGGTTTTATCATCTATAAAAATTTCATGTAATTTTTTTTATGTGAATGAATTTTTTTTGGATTTAAATAGTCACTTTATCGAACTCATGTTATCAATTCTCATGGATTGTATAAAACTTCACTTTTTCAAATATTATTAAAGTAATAAAAGAGCCAAATATGTTTTTAAATATATTTTTTAATATTCCAACAAAAAAATATAACCACACCATGAATTCATAAATATTACTAGGTATTTCAAATTAATAACCACCCTTAATCATTCCTGATATAAACGTGATAAGAATGTTCATTAAGGAAGTAAAACCGAACAAACACCAACACAATGTAACTATTGAATTACTAAGATAATGTTTTATAATAAAAATATCACTTTTTAAAAAAATTGATAATGTTATAAATATATTATTTATTCATTAAAATGATCCTTATAACCAACTATGTGATATGGTACTGAAAAATAAAATGTGTCTTTCATGCAGGTGGTAGTCCACATATATGAAAATGAACTATTTTCATTTTTTAATGGATTGGAAAGTAAGACCATATATAACATATCATCATTAAGGATAGTAAATTTTCATAAATATGATATAAATTTACTAGAAATATCTATAAAACCAATCATGTAATTCAGTGATGAAACATGAAATGAATCTATTTGTAGAGGAGATATATCAAATCTATGCATGAGTGACATTTTATTTTTTTATTAGTTGAAATAGAGGTAAACAAATTGTTGTTTCATCAACATAATAATATTTTAGTAAATTACTTATTGTAATATTATTTTATTATAATGTTTAGAATATATTTTATGTATTTATAATAAGAAATTTACATTGAATAATTCTGTTAAGACTCTTACCCCCTTCATAGAATTCTTCCATTGGCACAAACCATATGCCTTCAAGTATTTGTCCATTGATGACACTATGAGATGTAATAAATGGGGTGGATATTTGGGTTGTTATTTGGTTATATATTATTTAATCCATATTATCAATATATGTATAGGAGTTTGGTTGGTTGGTTACCTTTCATATGTGAGAGTAATTAAATCCTAGTAAATATTAAGATCATATTTTCAAAATAAATGTATTTATTGAGGAGTGTAGTTCCAATTTTAAAAAAAATGTATTGTTTAAGATATTATAAGGTATTAAAACAATAATAAATATATATATATATATATATACATGTTTAAGTTATATTTTAAACCCTATCTCTCAGTTTAACCCCACCATCTTCCCCTCTCATCAATCCATTTTTCACATATCACAGTAACAAAAGACTTACCCTAGAAATTATTCCATATGGATAAAAATGAAATGGAAGTTATAAAAAAATTAATATGCTAAACCCAAATTTTTAATCAATTTAAAAAGGATGAATTTCTTGAATATAATAATACTTATTTTAAAATAACTACCCCAACCATAATGAGTTCTGTTTTGAGAAAAATTTAATTTGTTAAGAATAAAGCTGACTTCATTCAAAAATAATGGATAAATATTGAATGAAATTCAATTAACTGGATTATTATTAATAAAATGAGACTAATTATAGATTAAAATTATAACAAAATAAACATGAACCTAGAGAATATATTTTCATTATAAAATAACTAAATAAGATTTATTTGAACAATAAAACCTTACATAAATTTTCATAAATAACACATACAAGTTTAGGTTGTCATGTTTTCATTAAATGAATGATATTACCTTTTACACACACACACATATATATATATATTAGTAAAAATGTTTCATAAATTTCAAATTGATTAATATATCATGATAATTTCATGAATGTGAATATAATTATCTGAACTTGTAAAGATCATATCATCCATATAATTTTTTATCTAAATCCTATAAGATCATATCATCCATATAAAATAAAATTATGGTGACTCTTGTATCGTAGAAATAATTCCCATATAATAAATTGTCCATATTAACACTGAATTACCCTAGTTCTTCTATAAAGTAAAAAACCAGTTCCACAACTGGTGTACTTGTTCTATCAAATTTAAAATCTCTATGAGAATGTACAAATAATTGGCTCTATATTCCTCAGATCCATCTTTTTTATTGATATATTCATACAACTATAAATATATGTAACACCCTGAGCTTCCACGATATGCTTCTCTTTCAATAATGCAATAGCTTGCATTGTACGCAAGTTTGATATTCTAACACACCGCGACCAATAAAAATAGCCATTGTGAATAGTAATACCCAATTTTTGAAATTATATATATTTTATATTTCAAAATGGACTTCATTTTTGGATTTGGAATATTGAAATTAGCCTATTTTGATTTTTTGGTATTTTTCTGAGAACTTCCAATTTTTTATGAATAGTGAAAAATACTTAAAAACAAATTTTTTAATAAAAATAATTTATATTGATAAATTATACTATTGAGTGGTTATAAAGTGTAATTATAATATATTTTTACCATTTTATCCAATGGTGTTCATTAGAATTTATTTCACTTTGATATTGGACATAAACAATTGTCAATCTTTTGATATATATTGTTTCTTAAAAAACACGCTATTTGTTGTGACAATGAGAATTAAATATAAAATAAATTAATGAAACTTATATGTTTGGAGTTTTATAAAATAGAAATCATTTTTGAATTTGTAATATCAATTATATCTTAGGGTGAAATTTTGGCATTGTTCTGAAAAACTTCAATTTTTGATGAATAGTGAAACCACTAAGTGGTAGTTAAAAAACTGATTTGTTGTTTAAATGAAACATTACCACTTCTGTGATTTGATTTTCAAAAATCTAACATACAGGGTTGTCATTATGTAGTAAAATGTGGTTCAATGAGATTAAAATAATTTTTTGACAAATAGTAACTTTTAAGTTTAATTAACCTTGATTAATGGTAATTAGTGAAATTTAAGGTAAAAATGATATTATAAAAATATGAAAAAACCTTTACACCTGTCCTACCCCTATTTTATGTGTCATGGAAGACCAATAAAATCCATGGTTCAACTTGGGGACCCCATGGAGCCACTTTGGAAGGAAAATGACCTAAATAACGTTTTATTTAATGTTAAAATAGAAATGTCACAAACATTAGTTGTTTTACTAAAACAATTTTTAAATGGGGTTATACAAGTCATATTTTTTACTATAAATATTCATTATAAATATAAAATGATTTCCTAAATCATGATATTTTTTTTATAATTTGTATACATTAAATAAATTACATTATTTATGACACCATGATGATGCAGCGATTACCTCATTAATTAACGATTTTAATAAAATGGAAGGATAATGTAAAATCTAAAAATTATACTTGTCCAAAGCCTATTGGATGAGTATATTTCGAACCCTTATCACCTTATCGTCGAAATATATAAGTGTGGGACCTTCAAAATCCAAAACTCATTATATAATAAAGTAACATTTCAATACTTTCCAAGAGTGCCCCTCCTCTCCTCTTATAAAAGGCCCCCACCACTACCACCTTATTTACACATTCCAAGCCATTTGACTCAGCCAAAATCTTCCCAAATACTCTCTACACTTCCCTATATTACTCCTAGAGGCCTCACTTTGGGCATAATTCTTCCCAAGGAAGCCTTTGGCTCAAATCAAAGAGATTTACCCGTTTAAAAGGTAGTGTTTTCTCTTGTGTTCTTATGTTTTATTTTTCTTCTCCAACCCCATAAAATATTTTTATTCATTTATTTGGTAACAAAAACAGTATCCTAAATATACTAGGATGTTTTTATAATAAGGATTTGAGGTACACTTACACACACCTACATCTAATGGTTAAAGAACTTACTCTTTCTGTGGATTGCGAATTTCTGTCTCACGAAACGATGATTGTTCAACACTCATATAACACCTCTCATGGTGGCCATTTTGATGACACTATTTTTATATATGATATATATTATGTTTTTGTTTTTCTTATTATTCTATATTTTTAATTTATGGCATAACTTTACGATTCCCATTATGGGTAAATGCGATAATTTCATTTTATGAAGTGCAGACTACCGCCCCCTCAAAGTGATTTGAATCTTTAATGCCATATGTGGGATGTATAAAGGATAGAGTAAATGGTATTATAAATTATATTATACTGGAATTATATTATAACTTTATATAATTATAAATTCATTCCATTAAATATGAAATATAAATGAAAGTAGCGTTCATGCGTACGTACGACTTACCGTCACCACGAACGGTGCATTTCATTTCATACCTCTAAATGTTATGTAATATTATAAATGAATGTATATACTGGATACATATGTTTTATATGATATCTACATCATGAATATAATTATGGATATAATGTATATTTTACCACATGAACAAAGTGTAATTATAAGAAGTTTATTATTGTCTCAAGTACCTAAGATCGACAAAACGACCGTTATTAACTTAAATAATTACATAATGTTCATAACATGGTAATAAGTGATATAAAAGGAATAATTAACTAGAAAAAGGTTCTTAAAAAGGTAGATATTAACTCTAGTTTATTATTCAGGAGGTTAAAGAGCGGTCGAGTCAATTCGGACACGAGGTAAGGGAACTTCTTAACCCAATTTTCATTCTTTGGGTCAATCTCCTACTTTCAAATTATGTCATGTTATTATTATGTCCTATCCTGTATTTGTACTTTCTTTATGTGTACATACATTAAATACAAATAATAGATCTATTTTATTTTAAAAATGATCTTTGTAAGGACTTCGTCTCAATCTCCTTTCATTGAGGCATATTTGGTTTTATACACAACTTTCATTTATACGGTGTATAAACCCCTTTGACTTTTACTTTTATTAAAAGGGAATGTTTTTATACGAAGCGTTTTTACTAAACGACAAAAGGAATTTTGTTTTCTTACGTATGCGACAACAACGAATTCTCCGCCACCGGGACTATAATTTGAGTTTCAGCTTCCTCTATAAGCCATAACTTTTTTTAATAGAAAAATAAATACCATGTTTTACTTTTCTTTTATTTTGTTTTTGAAAATGGTTTTGATAATGTTTGTATTATATCAATGTGTTGTTTTGATATCTTTTGATTGAAGTTTGTAAATCTTATGTTTCCATTATGCATGTTTTATGTGATACAATTATCTTATGTTTTATGATATGTTTAAACCTGTTCATATGAGGAATGAATTGGACTTAATAAGTGACGGGTGGAGCCCGCTATAGCTCCTCGATGCATCAGTCGATCTCGTGAGACAAACTAGTATCTTGGCATGAGGCCTTGACAAAATTTTATTTATAGTCTTGGCACGAGGCCTTGGCTACGTGGTTATAATAGTCTGGCATTATGCATTCCATCATTATGAAAGTAGTTATTGATATTTCATGTGATTATTCGACTAGTAGAATATCAATGTGACTATGTAAATGGCATTATTTAATTTTATTTTTGCCATATTATGCTGAATTTCATGTTTACAAAGGATTTTTTTAGCTATACATTGCCTTAAATGTTAATGTTTATTTATGAAAGCTTCTGCAATATTGTTATCCTTACTGAGCATCTGAGCTCACCCCTTTCAATGTTTTAATTTTTCTAGGATGTGAAGAAGTATTTTAGGAATGACCTGCAGGGATAGTCTAAAGGGGATATGAGTGCGGAAAATGGAGACTGTGTTATTGTAGTTTTTTCACTTTATGATGTAATGTAACATTTATGAATGTATCTATTATTTCCAAGGCTACTAAACTAATCGGTCTTTCGAGACTTGATCTTTTGTGATCATGCCAATGTTACGCAATAATGCACCGACTCTGGGTAACTAGGGTCGGGGCATTACAATATAAATAATGTAATATTATCTTAACATATAATTTTATACATTATATACCTTTTCCCATAACCATTACAAGCACTATATATATTGTAATAGTCTTTAAAACTATAGATAAAATTTTAGGACTTCCCACTCCTCCAACTTTTTTGAAGGACATTCATAGATAATATTTCCTTGAACTAAAATACACCAAATACTTATTCATTCATATGATAAACCTATTTTCTATATATTTCCTCCTTTTTTTATAAAAGGTTGAAACCTCCCATGCTCCAAAATCATGAAAGGATTCTATATACTCCATAGTCATTAACTCCCACTATTTTGAATCATAAAGGCATTTCACGTCTTTTGTAATTTCACCATATCCTATATATATAAAAAATGGATAGTCAATGTTATATTTGTTCAATCTCATTTGATTCTTAACTTCATTTTATATCTTAAATTCTTGACTAAACACTCATTTTAGTACTACTTATTCTGAAAATATTCCCCATACTTATGAATTGATTATTTATATTTGGTAAATTAGTATCAGCTTTAATCTTTAGAATCAATCCTCAATCTAGATGACTCCTTCCATATTGTTAGGTTATTTTGAAACAAGAGACTTAATGAACTTTTCAGACTCCATAAAATTCAAATAATATCATCATTAACATGATAATATAATTCTTTATTATCTCTTGAATATTTTAGAGGTTATGATAATTCTATAATATAACTTAATCAAAGTCAACATTTTAACATTTTATGGACTTTTAGAGGCAACTATCGCATAGATTAAATATAAATTCTTCCATGTTTTAAACCATAAATAAGGATTCTTGATACATAGATTCTAGTTTATGCCCCTTATTCTCTTCAACATGGAAATAGTTAATACCCCCAAATACATTGTGGTGGGATATATTGATCTATATTTTCGTCCATAATTATTCTATATGATCTTATCCCTTTGGTGTGGAATGTCTTTTATTTATGAGGGTTATCACACTATTTGATTCGTTTAAAAAAAACTCCATGGAAAATGTGAAATGAATTATCATGATTGTGGATGCATCATATAGTATTCACTTTATACATTCTTCAAGACAATTTCATTCCATTATTCTATGAAATTACATCTTAATTTTTATCCCTTTAATCCAAAAAAATACCAAAACACCTTTCTTATATATTCCAAATCATTATCTGACCTCAAAAACTAAATATTTAATTGAATATCTCTTTCCATTGTAACACTCAATCAAATTATGTGTATAAAAACATTGGAGTTTTTTTAAGAAATAAAACAAACACCTTATTTTCTTATTTTAAATAAAGTCAAGAAAATAATATAAAAACATTTGAGACTGAATTAGAGATAACTCCAATACATCCTAATGAAATTTCTATAACTATTAATTATTGGGAGCCATGCCATATATTTTGAACTATACCTTTTACTAATTTAATAAGACCTGATCATCATAAGTTTTTTTTAAATCTATAAGACTGAGCTTCAATATTTCATTTGTATTTAATTTTTTTATCCCCTTCTCAACCATGTGATCAAGATATTCATTCAAGAACCTCAAAAATATAATTGTTTATGTTCTAAAAAGTGTTAAATCTTAGAAACTCGTGGAATGATAATATGTTTCAACCATTATACCATTTTTCACCACTATAGAGCCACATTTTATATACCATTGTCCTTTTACATAACTCAAATTGAAGCCCATGAAATCCAAATTTCCAACAGATATTATATTTTTTTAATTATCCAAAAATATGTAACACTTTATTCAATAATAGAAAGTATCATCTCATAATTTATATATTCACACAACCATTTCTAAATATCTCATGGTTTTCCTAATATTTCAGATTTAACATTCAAAATATTTTATAAATATATTTCACATACTCCCCCTTCCTATGTTTAGTAAAATATTCCCCAAATTCAATTATCTATAAATTAAACTTACTAGTGAAATAGGGAAAAAATCCTAATCAACCATGATTTTTTACAAATTACTTCAAGAAGTAAAAATTCTAAAAAATACACTCAGATATCAAGAACCATTTTTCATGTGACCATTTATCCTAAATTTCCCCCATGTAGTTCATGAAAAACCTATTTCCCATTATTTTTCATCCTTTTCTCCTTCTAAAAAATTTATTTGTTGGATCGTTTTATACAAAATATACACAACAGGGGGGGTGAATTGTGTCTTTAAAAACATCATCAATGAATATTCAAGACAATGAATTCATTCCATTTATCTTTCTCAGATTTTTTATGCAACAGAAATAAATAGATATTGTGACGCAATGATTTATAGTGGTTTTGGGCACATATATACGCTAGTACACTCCACCAATGCTCTTCTGCATGTTCATGGTGATTTTCACTAGTCGGTCCTCTTTTCACAATACCGTCCACAACTAAGTGTAGTCTATTGACATCTTTACCACTCAATACTAAAAAAGATCCTTCTGGTTCTAAACATAGAACCGGTAAAAACAACTTAGAATTAGAAGTCGGTACTCAAAATAAAAGAGTATTTGTTTTAAAATACCATCCAGTTGTTCATCAATGTTGTAGTAGTACAAAAATAATTGTAGATGGTTCATCGCCATCAGAAATGATTTTATGCCGGTAAGAGTAGTTCTGAATCGATCCAGTTGCAATTTAATATTGAAATAAAATCAAAAACTTATCAGTAGTAGAATTACAATTGATCATCAATGTATAATAGGTAAATCATCAACGTTTCTCTTTATGATATAAAAGAAACTATGATTATTCTTTGTAGTAGAAGATCTGTTAAATATCTTTTTAATGAATCAGTGTATCTATGTTTTTTGGAAATTTTAATATCTCAATATTTTAATATTGTAATTTCCATGAATTCAATATATATCTTATTTCTTATATTTTTTCAAATTTAGATACAAAATAATATATAAACTATGAATGAGAGCTCTATTAATAAAATTCAGATCCACAAAGATCACTAGATAGATTACGATATTCAAATCATTAAAAATAAAGCAGGTGTAACTTCCCTTAATAATAAACAATAAATCCTACAATTAAAACAATCCGTTGAATCACATATAAACCGATTTAAATTATTCAAAGATGCACTTTAATATCAGTCTTTGAATTGATCTTGAAATCTGCCTGATATTCCACAAAAGACCATTGTACGATTAAGTTACAAATTTAAATCTCTTTCCCTTGATGAAGTAAAACGTAGTGTTCCAAACGTAAGGTTGATTACAAACGTATGGTTGATGATCCATAATTTTTCCATCGAATTTAAAATGTATGGTATATGATCCATAATTTTTTTCTTTAGAAAGTTAGTTATATGATCCATACTTTTTGGTAAAATGTATGGTTAATTACAAAAGCAGGGTTGATGATCCATACTTTTGTAAAGGAAATGTAACCTTCCATACTTACATAGGGTTCTTCATCCTCAATTTTCTCATATAATAAACATAAGGTTCCTTCCAAATTTAACGTTCTTTTACTATAATTTTCTATCAACGTATGGTTGATTAAACACATTTTTCTAAAATCTTGTCAAATAAATGGAGAATATAATCTTTATGCTACGATCTCCAACATACTATATGAACTGTGTTTCCAGAACATGCTAAATGGATTTTTGAACTATTTGAAAAATATTTTACATGAATAATATGATATAATATTATTCCAAAATTGGGAATATAATAAATATTTATTTAATGGAAAATACTCAAAGTAAAATCAATAAAATAACAAATAAGGTTATTTGTGAGCATCAAAATCATCATAAAAATATAGAGTATTGTTGAAACAATACATTCTCAACAATATCCCCCTTTTTTATGATAAAAACCCATACAATTATTTACATGTGATTTATAATTTTTCACAGATAAAAACATTATTTAATTTTTCCGTTCAGATACCTCTTTGAAAATATACAGTACTGGATTATCCAAATTTCACTCTAAAGGTTCTATATTTAAAAATTTATCCCCCAAAAGTATATTTAAAAACAAATTTCTCTAAATTTGTTTTGAAAAAAACGTTGTTTTTATCCATATTTCTCTTTCTTTTTATGATATAAAAAATAAGTATAGAATAAGGAATAAAATAAATTTAAGGTAAGACTGAACTTTTAAGAAAATGTTATGATAAAAAATTTATCAATAATGAATATGGATTTTCAGGTAGTTTAACATAGACATAAACAAAGTAAAAACCAATAAAATATGATAAATATGAAATTTCAATGAGAAAAAAAAATAAAATTATGTTAGTGAACAAGAATCAAGGTTGTTGGGAAAATGGTTTGAAAAATGGTATCTCAGCGATTTTGAACAACATACTTCAACTCTGCCAACTATAACTTGAATCTCTTCATAATTCCATCTCCCATATCAATTATAAAATCTCTTTCTTTCTGATTCAAATGAATATTCTCAAAACCTAGTTCAAAAATTCTCGAATACATGGTTCACTTAAAATGATTTTCTCAACACGATGCTTTGAATTATCCATATGTACTGAAAAGGAGGGTTATTACATTGTTAATCTGGAAAACTGTCATTCATGTTGCTCATTATAGTTGTAATGGCTTCGAATATCTTAATTAAATTAGAAAAAGTACCTGATGTACTTTCTTGACTTCTACGGATAGTTCCAAACTGTTGATTTATAAAACCATTCAGTTCTACCAAATCTGATTTCTACAGAACTTCATATTTTAATTTTTCAACTTCTTCCAACATGTATTTCTTAAAAACATCAACATGTTTATTTTAAATAGAACTATCTTTCAGATTTTGAAATATCTATTTAACTTTTTCTAATTTTATTATTAATTCTGATTTTTATTATTTAGCTATATTAAATTTTCTGAAAATATCCACATCATTAAAAGACTTATAATTAGAGGCACCATGTGCTTGATTTAGAACTAGATCTATCAAGATCAGTGGTAAATACATGGCATTTGATCTCTTTTATTCAACCAGATCACCTAGTTTTTCAACTTACTTCTCTATAGAGTTTTTAACTGAATCCTCAACAGAAAAATTCTCATTCAAAACATTTTTATGAACATTAGAAAAAGATTCTTCTTGAATAAGAACTTATTGAACTAGTCCATCCTAAAAATAAGTAGCATTAAACTAATAAATATATTGTTCCATTTCATGTGATTTTTAAATTTCTGGTACCTCCACAGTTCTTGTCTCTACCTCACCCTATGAAAAACTATCACTTTTTCTTGAGATTAAACATCCTGCAGTCGTTCTTCTTGATAACGTTATCTCACAAATTTATAACTTAAAAGATCTCATTTCATAATAATATTATCAAGAGTATATTACCCACTAGTTTAATCTTCTATGTGCCTAGTTTAACGTCCACATAGACTTTTTTCAATAGCAGGGACATATTCTATTACAAATTTAAGTCTCCATGTAATCTTTGAAACTTAAACTATTCTTGATTCAGCCATTCCTTCTTTAGATTTTGCAGGTTTCTCCCCATGAGCGGATGCTTGATCCTCATCAGCCTCAACCTACATAATTTTTCCATTAACAATACTCTATAAAAATCCTAGTTTCTTCAACGTTCCTACATTAAACACATTTATATGATGGAATTTGACTCTCGCATTGACCAGTCTTACCATATCCTTATTGAGCAACAATTTTGAGACAAATCACCCATAAGGATAAAAATTGATTTGTTCCTCTTTGTTGAAAGAAGTAATTCAGATATCTAATTAGATATCATGGAAAATTCAGGTTGATTTCACTTAAGAAGAAAACATGATATATATATCAGAAAAAAACCTTCTCCATTTCTGACATTCTTGGAGAAATCCTACTTTGAATAAACAAAACAACGATTTTGTGATCTGGTTCTAAATCATTCACTAGAATTTTTCTAATGTTAGTAGAACCAAATAAAAATGACATGATATCCTAATATTTATGTGTGATATCCCGGATTGACATCAGATAAAAATGAAAGACACCGTCATGAGGCCAGTTCTAGATGCTTTCAATTTCAATAGAAAAGATCGAGAAATCTCTATCCACCATTTTTGGGATTATTGAATCCTTTGTATCACCCAAAGTATACTAAAAATATTTATAAAATATTATCAAATCTACCTCATATAAGAATTTCGTATATTCCTCACTGATGTTTATCTCAGGTTTTTGAAAATATAGGGATTTCTTTAGTATTAGATGCATCTAATAAAACCACTCTAAATAGAATACCTTTATTTAAAGGACGTTGTGGCTGGTAGAGAAATGTCGCTTAGCATCACTTGTTTTCCTTCCTAGATTCTCATTAAATTTTCTATTTCTATCGAAAAACTCTAATGTTATGATGTTCTGGGGTTTTGATGGTGCGATCAAAGGTTGACGAAAGATGTGAAGGTTTTCAGTATTTCAAATTTTTTTGTGAAAATGAGCGGGTTTGGAATTCGAAACGGGCTCTAATAGAGCCTTAATTTATGTGTCATTATTTACATAATAATAATTACAGAATTTAAAATAAATTAAACAATAGGAAGATTTTTTAAAATTTATTATAGAATAAAAATAAAAGTGTAAATTATTTAAAACAAAATTATTTTAGATATTGAAAATTAAAATTTTGAAAAAAAGGTGATCAAATAAAATTAAAATTAAAATTAAATAAAAAATATTTAAAATTAATTAAACCTTACCCCAACTTAATAAAATCAAAACTTATAGAGGGAACTTGTTTAGTAAAAATATTAGCTAAAAATTTTTTAATACTTATAAATTCAAAAAATTTATCATTTTTAATAACATGATCTCTTAGGAAATGATGTATAATATAAATATTATTTGATCTATAATGACTTACATGATTATTTAAAATATTTATAGCACTAGTATTGTCACATAAAAAAGGTTTATTATAAACATTTATTCCAAAGTCCCTATGAGTTTTTTCGTCCAAAAAAACATTTGCACAATAATTTCCTGCTGATATATATTCTGCCTTGGTTGTTGACAAAGAAACTAAATGTCTTTTCCTACTAGACCATGACATTAAATATTTTCGTAAATGTAAAAGTTTCCTGGGGTGATTTTCCTATCTAATCTACAACATCCAAAATCAGCATTCTAATATGAAATTAAATAAAATAGAAGTTTTTGGAAAATGAATATATTGAAAGACAGTTCCTTTTAAATATATAAAAATTATTTTGTAGGTATAAGATGAGATTTCATAAAATTTTATTTAAATATTGCACAAAGACATACTGAGTACAAAATATTTGGCATTCTTTTAGTAAGATATAATAAACTACCCATTGTACGTCTATATAACTTGTTGTCTACTATATTTTCAGTTTCTTCCAAATCATCTTTTATTGTAGTAAACAAAGGAGTTTTATATGTCTTATTATTTTCAAGTACAAATTTATTTAGTAAATCACTAATGTATATGATTTGACGCAAAAATTTTCCAAACTCTTTTTGGCAGATTTGAAGTCCAAATAAGAAATTTAGTTTACCCATCATACTCATTTCAATTATTTTTTTAATTATATTTTAAAATCCATGTCAAATATTTTTCTTGGTTAATTCAAAAATTAAATCATCAACATAAATTTGAACCAATATAATATTATAATTTATAGTTTTATTGATGTGTGTTGGATGTAATATTACCAGAGTAAAATAATTTTTCAGATGAAAAGATCTTAAATTTTAATACAAAGCTCTTGGTGCCTGATTAATGCCATAAAGAGATTTAGTATGTTTAAGAAAAATATGGTTGTTGAGAATTTTCCAAAGAAGATGGTTTCCTAACATAAACATCCTCCATTAAATAACCATATGAAAAGGCAGACATAACATCTATTTGAAATAATTTAAAATTCATATGAGATGAATAGGATAAAAACATCCTAATGAATTCTAATCCATATATAGGGGAAAAGTTCTCACCATAAACTATACCTTCTTCATGATTATATCCTTTGGCAACTAGTCTTGGTTTATTTCTAGTTTCGATCCCACGATCAACTAGTTTATTTATAAAGACCCATTTAGTTCCAATAAGAGGATAGTTCTTTGGTCATTCAACTATTTTCCAAACTTCATTTATTTTGAATTGGTTCAGTTCTTCTTGAATTTCTATAATACAACTTTCATCAAAAAAGGATTCATATATGAACATAGGTTCTAATTGGGATAGAATGTTGGAAAACTGAACAAGATATCTTATATTTCTTCTAGTTTTTATTCCTTCTTCTAGGTATCCTATAACAGTTTCTAAAGGGTGATTATTTTGTGTTCATGACTGTATAGGTAAAAAACTATAAGGTTCATCAGTGTCATGAGCTTCTGAACTGTACTAAAATTTATTTATATCATTTTAAAATCATTTTAGGTTCTCAATAATCATGATATCATTAGAGTCAGATTCATCAATTTGATCTTTCCATCTATCAAAAGGTTCAGATTTATCAAATTTCACATGAACTAATTCTTCAATAATCCTTGAATTTTTATTAAAAACTCTAAGATTTAAAATTAGTATAATATCCTAATAAAATGTCTTCATTAGATTTTGGATCAAATTTACAAAGATTTTTCTTGGTGTCCAAGGTGTACACCTTGCATCCTATAACTTTAAAGTATATAACTTTAGCTTTTATCTTATTCTAGTGTTCATAGGGTGTCTTTTTGAAAATTGGTCTCATTAAAAATCTATTAATTTTATTGTAGGATATTCTTACAGCTTCTTCCCAGAAATAAGTAGGAATACTATATTCATTTAGCATAGTCCTATATATTTCCTGAATAGTTCTATTTTTATCATTCAACAATTCCATTCTATTAAGATTTTCTTAGTTTAGAGAAGTTGTGTGTAATACCTAAATTTGAGAAAAATTAATTGAATTCATGATTCTCAAATTCTAAATCATGATCACATATTAATGAATTTTTTTTAAATCTTTTTAATTTTGAACATCTTCACATAAACATTAAAATATAGTAAAAGCTTCATTTTTATATTTTAGAAATTATATCCAAGTAAATATAAAATAGGAATCAAATAATACATATAAAAATAATTTTCCAGAAAACCTTTATACTCTTGAAGGTAGAAAGAGATCCATATGGATAATTTATAAAGGTTTAGATGAAGAAATTTTGTTAATTGTTATGAAGGAGTATTTGTGTTGTTTTCCATTTTTTCATGTTTCACAGAATCTGTCACAATCGAATTTGAGACTAGGTAAATAAAAAAAAAATTCATAGATAAATTATTTAAATGCTAAACATTTTAATGTCTAAGTATTCTATCCAAGATCCACTATTCATTTATTTTAGTAGTAAAACAATTTAATTTTTGTTTACGTAAGAAATTTAATTCTTGGGTATAAATATTGTCAGTTCATGGTGCTCTAAATTTAAGAAATTTATTTATTAAAAAATGAATAATAGTTGTTAGAAAAACCATTAAAATAACCATCATCACAATGTTGAGAAATACTTATCATGTTATGTTTCAATCCATTAATATTAAGTACTTTATTGATTGAGATAACTTTTGGATCTCTAATAGTTCCAAGACCAATGATTTTTTTCATTGGAATTGTAACCAAAGGTAACTAATCCACCATCCATTTGAGTTGTTTTAATGATCGATGAGTTTCAACTCATATTCCTTGAGCAGCCACTATACATGTACCATATTTCTTTTCTTCTTCTATGGCCTTATTCCAGAAATGACATTTAAACAATTGTTTTTTGGTACACATATTGTATTGGGTCAAGTAGTGTTAGCTAGAAGTCATCTAGGAATACTTATTTTCTTTACTTTTCTGCAATCATTTTTGTCAAATAAATTGATTGAAATAAATTAATTTTTTTTATAATTATTTAGGGATTTCTTAAATAACTGTTTTTGGTTAAGTGACCTTTTGTTCCACAATAATAAAAAATTACACACTTTTTATTTGGAATTGTTTTTTATTTGTATAGTTTAGGTTTCTACCCTTTACTGCATTTCCATATCATATTTTCTTAATCACATTCTTACCAAAAATTTCATTTAATTTATTTTATCCTTTTCTAAAAATATTTCATCACTTTTTTAGGTTTTTACTCAATCTTGTAGTTTTTTGATTGTAGTATCATGATCTGAACTGTTTGTGTTAGAGAAGTTATATTTCTCAATTATTTTTTTATTCAATTTTGGAAAAGCTTATCCATATCAAAAAATTTAATTGTGAATTTTTTAGTTATTTATGATTCTTAAATAAAGAATCATATTTTTATTCTATCATATTAATGTGGGCTACATGTTTTTAATTTGGAAATCTAGGATCAGAATCATAAATGGAAGATTAATAAGATTGTAACTCATTATCTTCATCCATGAAGCACATTTTTTATTTTGTATTTGATTATAATTTTTTTGTGTCAGACTTTGATGAGCTACTGGAGTGTTCCGAAACCCTCCATGTATCATTCATTTCTATTTTATCATTTTGTTGATAATTATTATTTTTGAGAAAATTAGTTTTCTTTTCTTATTTTTGGTAGAGGACAGTCAGGTCTTATGTGACCCATTTTCTTGCATTCATAGAATCTAATTTCCTTTGAATCTTTCTCATATTTCATGAAGTATTTTCTAAATCATATCTTATTATTATAAAAGTTTTCTGAATTTTTTGTCCATATATGCCAGTTTCTTTTTGAATCAGATGAGTCAGAATTTTGTTCCTTTTAGATCCGTTGTTTCATCATTCAACTCATCTTCTGAGATGTAACATTCAAAGCATTATTTTATCTTTTTATCAAGACTTTATAATCATAATCTTCATCTTCCATCTCAGATTCATGATTCATTGGGGTTCAAATCAATTTTCTAATTATTAAATTTTTAACAGGTGATGATTTCCTAACAGATGGTGATATTACATTCTATCTAGTTAGTAGTACTCTTAATACATTCAAGGATTGATATGCTTGTCTAATAGGATCTCCCAATGAAATAATTTTTTTGACTATCTCTATAATCCATACATATATCAGAGTGATGCTTTTACCATTAACAATTATAAAAGTATCAAAATTCAATTTTCCTATAGAATACCCTATTTTACTAACATTGTCACTTCCTTCATAAGAAACTGCTATCATTTTCCACATCTCATAAGCAGTCGGTCATTGAGATACACGATTAAATTCATATGTCCTAGACCACATATGATAACATTCATAGATTCTGAATTTATGTCACACTATGCTTCTGTAGATGCACTCCTTATTTAAGTTTTCTCTAGATTTTCATATGGAGTAAAAAATATTAGCTGACTCTGTATCTAAGGTAATTTAGGTAGATTATCATCATCGATTTCCAACATCCATAGATTTTACCATTTAAGTAGGAAAATAGAACCATTGAAATTCTCTGTCATGTATCCGTGATTGAGATCTCTATATAATCCTTTACTTTTAAATTTTTATATATTTAACAAAAGAACAACATCTGATTCCAATTTTTGGATCGTGTTATATGAATTATACACAAGAGGGGGCTGAATTGTTTCTTTAAATACTTCTTTGAGGAATCCTAATGACAATATATTTTTTCCTTTTATCATGATCATATTGTTTATACATTGAAAATAAGCAGATATCGGGATGCAATGATTTATAGTGGTTTAAAGAAAAAAGTTACCCTAGTCCACTCCACCAATGTTCTTCTTCACGATCATGGTGATTTTCACTAGTCAGTCCCCTTTTCACAAGCCCATCCACAACTGAATGCAGGAAGATGACACCTTTACAACATAAGATAAAAATAGATCCTTCTGGTTCTAAACATAGAACCAGTCAAAATAGATTAGAATGAGAAGTTGGTACTCAAAATAAATTATTATTTGTTCTAAAATACTTTCTAGTTGTTATTTATAATTATATCAATACATAAATGAAAGTGGATGGATCATCATCTTCAGAAAGGATATTCTTCAGGTAAGAGCAGATCTGAATCGATCCAGTTGAAATTTGATCATGAAATGAAATTAAAAACTTATTAGTAGTATATTTACAATTGATCATCAATGTATAATAGGTAAATACATAATTCTTATCTTTCTGATATAAAATAGAATCTAATCATTCTTTATAGCAGCATATCTGTAAAATATCTTCTTAATGAATCAGTGTATCTCTATTTTTCTAAATTCAAATAACTCCGGATTTAAATATTCTAATCTTCATGAATTTAAGAGAGTTTTGGTTTATTTTATTTTTTGAAAATTAAAATACAACAGAAAATATAGAAAAATAATGAGTACTTTCTACATAAAATTGAAAACCACAAAGATCGCCAGATAGATCGCGATATTCAAATCATTGAAAACAGAGCAGACATAACTTCCCTTAATAATCATCATGAAATCCTCATATTAAATCTATCCATTTAATCACATATAAACATCTTTAAATCAAAAAAATATGCACTTTAAAATTAGGATTTGAATCATTCTTGAAATCAGAATGATATTCCACAATATAACATTGTATGATAAAGTCACAAATTCAATTCTCCGATGCATGAAGAAGTCAAACATAGGGTTCCAGACATAAGGATGATTACAAATGTAAGGATGATGATCTATTCCTTTTTTCATCGACTTTCGAATGTATGGTATATTATCCATACTTTTATTTTCTTCAAAACGTAAGGTATACGATCCATTATTTTTGATAAAATGTAAAATTTATCACAAAATTAGGGTTGATGATTGTAGAGTCCCGAAGATTGACGTACATGGACAATACATTACTTTTTCGGAATACTTATTACATAACAAAAAACAGACACACAAGGACCATAGTAGTTTAGTGTCTTTGGAAACATGGAACGTAAACTTCTAATCATGTTGAAAGATCTTCATCATCTCCCATAAAGATATTTCACTTTTTGTTTCCTTACTTAAAACCTTTCTTTTAATCCTGGGGGAAAATAAAACAAAAAAAGGGTGAGCTCAAATTCTCCATAAGGGTAAGCATGGATAAAATAAAACATACCATATACATTTGAACATAAAAGCATGAACATAATGTTTAAACATCAAAATATTGAGCAAAGTCATAAATCGGTGAAGTACATAAGGCATAGATCATAATGGAACATAAATCATGATAAAATAGAATGGGAATAAAACATGTTTTTGTGGAATCCAGTAAGCACAGGTAATGATTTCGATAGTAGCCAAGGCATTGCTTCCAAGACCATCTTAGTGGACAAAGTCCCTTTCTGAATCAAGTTCACTCCTCGTTCCAGTCCTGCAATACTGAACCGAATTAACTTACTGTTCCAACCTTGTATATCTCATGAGATATAGATCTTTAACCAATTAATTGGAGGGATATATAGGTCCCACCCATCTCATATTAAAATCATTCGTTCGTGTGCCACAATATAAACATAAATCAGTCATCATAACCAAAGAATAAAATGGGTTTCATAAACATCATTCCATCATAACGTAATCCATACAAAAAAATTGGATTTCATTTCATCATTAGAAAAGTGAATCCATATAAATCATAGAGACATGATACATGAAACATACACATGTGAAATAATGTCATCTTAGATGAAAATGTTTTTGATAAAACACATGAAATGAATTCTTGAGGAAAATATCCTTTTTTCTTCAAAATCATTTTGTTTTAACAAAATGTAATGCAATTTTAATAGAAAAGGATTTTTTGAAAATAGTCATGAAATATTTTGGAGGAAGCTTCATGAAAATAAGGCTTTATAAAAACGTAAAAATCCTTTCATGCCGTATACGTTAAAGAAAATATTCTTCTCGTACTTTTGTCAGAAAAGTAAAAAAGTACCTTATGGGGTAAATAAAAGAAATATTTCTTCTATACCATGGGGTAAAAGAAAAAATGGGTAAAAAGGACTTTAAACATACATGAATACACTTTTATAAAACATGGACATGGATGATTGCAATAACCACCGTAAATACTTACGAATAAGCAATCTCGGATAAAAATGAGATTTGCAAAATTATCCCTTACCTTAGGTCCGATATGCTTCGTACGTATCTGAACCTCCTGTATAATGATTTAAATAATTTCATTGACTTATTACAGAATCATATTCATTTTTATGATATTATATATGTTTCACTTATGACTTTATATTAACCGTTCTTTTGTAAATTCCATGTTAAAGCAGCGTTTTGGGTAAAATCATTTCATTTATCGTATGTGTTTCGACTTGTAATTCTTGATATTAATAATTATATCCATATTTACATAGTTCCAGAATGTAAAACTTGATTCATATATAATATATATTCATCATATACATATATATATTATAGATCAATAAAAGGAATGAAATACACCATTCATGGAGACGGTAGGCCATACGTACGCATGAATGCTGTTTTCGTTTCCTTATTGAATTGAATGAAACTAAATAGATGACATACATATATATATACAAAAATAAAGTGGCGTTATTATTTCATATATTTTATTATTAGTCATTATATAAACTTTATGATCATTCATGTATGGTTAACATAGAGAATGAATCTCATCGCGTCGTGGAGACGGTAGTCCGTACGTACGCACGAGCGATGATATCGTTCCCATAATTGTTGAATAGAATTGGATTGGATGGTATAATATATCATAATCAGTATGATGTTATAATAACTATATATATTTATTCTTTACACCATTATAACCATCCATGTAAGGCGTTGGTGGAAAAACAGATTTCACCACGGCATGGAGACAGTATTCCGTACGTACGCACGCGTGGTGATTTCGTTTTCCGTAGGATGGATAGATGGTGAAATAGGGTTGTTTAATACATTTAATAACATATCGTTATATGAGTTATACTGATGTTATTACTCCATAATGAAACAACTAAATAAGAAGAAGTGGAAGAAGAAATAAAGTTGAATGAATCGGTAACAGACATTACCTCTTCTTTGAAGCGCCTCTTTGAGACCTCCTCTTAGGGCACTAAAATTGGTCTTTTAAGAAGACCAAAACCTCTAGTATGTTTCTATGGAAGTGTAGAAAAGAATTTTTCATGTTTTGGCCGAGCTTGAAGGCTCAAAGTGGTGTGAGGAAGAGAGGGAGGAGGTTCCCTATTATAAGGGTGGAGAGGGGCACCTTTGGAAAAAGTAAACATATTATATTATTATAAAGTCATATTCGTTTTTAAATAGCTCCAAATTGATATATTTCTAAGATAAGGTGGGGATGGGTCGAAATTATCTCATCCAATAGAATTTAGACAAGTTTAGGTCATTATATTATCCTTATCTTTTAGTTTTAACTCTTAGTTAATTAGATTGACATTTACCATGTCACTTTGTATTTTTATATTATATAGTTAATAAACATACAATATATATCCAAGTGACCCCAAATTGGTCCACTAATGATACACCTATCATGATATAAGTATCTTGTCCGAACCATATATTTTTAGGAATATAATAACAATTAATAATATAATATTTGTTTTGAAAACTATTTTATGTCAATTTTGACACTCTTTGGTAATTGATTTTTGTGAAAATTATAACAGAATGATAAGTTCTAAGAATATTAATTAAATAAATAAAAACTGCTCATATTAACATATAAAATTATTGGAATTCATAAAAAGTCTCAAATTACATTTATTTGGGTTTTTATAACATCAATTATGTCAATAATTCATTAATAAGATAATTACTGCATCATCATTGTGTCATGAATAAATTAAATTATTTTTAGTCTAAAAAGTAAAAATAAAATACCATTATGTAGGAAATATTATTTTCTTTCTAATGAATATTCATAGTCGAATTTATCTTATGTATAACCCTATATTAAATGATTTAGTTATTAAACTTTGATTTTAACTATTTTAACCCTTCTTCAAATAAATTAATAATAAATGTCCTAATATAATCCAAGTGGCTCTAAAAGGTTATATTTTATTCCCAAGGTTCGTTTTGGCCGAATTACACTTATCCAATAGAATTAGTACATCTTTTAGGGTAATAATAATATCATTGTTACCATTAATTACCCTATTTACTTTTAACCGTGGTAAAAAAATGTAAACCGTTACTATTCACCAAAAATTATTTTCATCTCATTGAACCACATTTTAGTCCTCGATATTAACCATGTCTCTCAGATTTTTGAAATTCCACTCACAGAAGCAGTAAAATTAAGTTCTATGAAAACAAATCTGTTTTTTAACTACCACTTAGTGGTTTCACTATTCATCAAAAAATGAAAGTTTCCACAAAAATACCAAAAATTATGCCTAAGCTATATTTGATATTATGAATTCAAAAATGATGTCTATTTTACCAAATTCAAAACATATTAGTTACATTAACTAATTTAAAATTTAATTCCTGTCGTCAAAACAAATAGCGTGTTTTTAAAAGATAATAACTATCAAAAGATTGACACTTGTTTATGTCTGGTTTAAATGTGAAATTACATCCAATGACCAAAATTATATTAAATTATAAAAATATATTCTAAATATACTTTAAAACCACTCAAATTAATAATTTATCACTATTAATTATTTCGATTAAAAAAGTTGTTTTTAATTAAAATTTAGTAATTTTCACTATTCATCAGAATATTAAAGTTATCCGAAAAGTACCAAAATTTCGCCCTAAGATAATTTCGATAATCCAAATCCAAAAATGAATCCCATTTTGAATGATAAAATTTATAAAATTTCAAAAAGTTGGTATTACTATTCATAACGGCTAGTTCATAATAATATTATAATAATATCTCATTTAGTGAAACTCAGTATTGCGTACTACACACGCTATCGAGGAAGGTCGTGATTGCGTGTAATGAAAGGAAAGTCAGGTATTCATGTTGTGAAAGCTCCTTTTGTTGTACCGTACAACACAAGACATTAATGAAATTAAAAAGAATATTTTTCATAAAATCTCGGGGTGTTACATTGTACCCCCCTTAAAATGAATTTCGCCCTTTAAATTCGTCGGGGTTATAAATGGTTTACTACTCGAAAGTTTCTTTAACAGAAACCCACATAGTAAAAAGGAATACAAACACTTGGCTTTAAAAACTAAAGTATGAAACGTAACGGTTACCCAAATTAACTCATCACTGGGTTTCCACGTAGGAGGACATAGGTGAAAATATGGATATGGAAGAAAAATCAAACCATCAAGTTCGGATGGAGAGTGGTAGAGAAAATGACTATGAAAAAGCCAACAATCACAAAGCCATAAATTTGTGATGATCTAAGGTACCATATGATTTATTGGATATAAGAGCACTAGGACAACATTTTTGGTTTTCAATATCATTTCCCTAAAGTTGAAAATTTTGAATTAGAACAAATACTTGCTTGATTTTGGTACAATCTCACTGTCGTTCGTTCTTTGAACAATTTTCCACAACATCTCTTAAATAAATGAAGTTGAATTTGTTATTCGTGAAGTGTTAACAGATCATGTGATAGAATGATGGGTCATTCCATATGTTTCAAACAAATGGTTAGCAAAAGTTATCAAATATACATAAGTCCATCTATGGTGAGGTTAATCATATACGATTCAAAAAATGAACTTATACTTCATATATCATACCGCCTAATAAAATAAAACTAGTTTCTGCTAACCAGGGACTTCCTGTAGGCTAGTGGTATGCGATAAAGGCCAGTCCCACTTCAGTTGTGGGTTCGATTCCCACAGCCTTGTCCGACGCGATGGGCTATCACCCGTCCTGCAGGTTGTCCTTTTTCTAAAACCAAATTACTATAACATCCCATCAATAATATCGAAAAAATTTCTATCCTTAAACAATACTAACTTATGTCCACATACTCCATTCCAATCTTTAGGCTTATCTAAAATACTTCAGTCCAAGCTCATAGTATAAAGAAAATGATTACTTGAAATGTCACATAACAATCACGTGAATTCCATCATTTATCCCCAATATATCATAAGATATATCTTGTTGGTCAAATTACAAACATTTGAATACCTTAATCATGTATTCTCTTGAAAAATGAATACCCATTAAACCTTAGTGAAAACATGAATTCTGTCAAAAGTTAACTCTTTCCACATACCAAAATTCAAAAATTCTACATACTCAAACCATGATATAACCTTCTCCTTATATCAGTCATGAGCTCATGAATACTATCAAAAATTTAATTTTCTCCTTATCCCTTCATTATGTGCATATCATCTACATTTCAAAAATATCTGAATAACCTTTCATGATTACTGGTACTATTCATCATACACTTTCAAAACTTAAGGAAAGACAATAGTGTAATAATCCTTTGATGTCTCATTATTCCATAGTACCATGTGATTACTTATACCACATTACACTTGATAAACATGTAATCATTCCACTACCTTCTTAAACCATTGACCGAGCTTCAACAATTCTTTCATCTCACATATCATTTGTAGTCTATTCATCATCATAAACATAAATACTACCCATACGACCATACTGATTCTCTTCATGAGACCTTATCTCAGGGCATTGGTTTGCATAATGCCCATACATTCAACATTTAAAACATTCAACCATTGTTGTTGTCGTAGCAATACCATTATCCTCATCCATGGTGTTAACTGAACCTTTTCCTTTTCACTTACTGGCTTTGTGTCCTTCTTTTCCACACCCAAAGCATCTTCCAGTTCCTTTGAAACATTCTTCTTGATGCCTCTTCCCACATGATTTACATAGGGGAAATTGAACTTTCTTTCCTCTATTATCATCATGAAACTCCATCTTTCTCTTATTAGTCGAGTCATGAAACTTACCAAATTTGAGTTTATTGATCATATTATGAGATTGCTGATTCAGCATAATAATGATATTTGGACTTCCAAATCCCATTTCATTTGGTTTCTCATGAAGAATATCATTCCATTGTCCATCATATCCACAATTATTGTGAATCATCTTGTTTCCAGCCATTTTCTAAAACCCAGAAAGAATAGTGTGAGAGGAAAAAATAATAATAAAGGGGGAGTAACATCAATATCTAACATCTTATGTTTAATCTAATATCGTTACCATAATTATAATACTATAACATATACTTATACCTAACCTTAGGGACATCCCTAGACATACCTTAGAAATATCTCTAGGGATCTCACTAAATTTTTTGCATCCTAGTTTCCAAAGGTTGACTAAACCTTTCCTCTAATACCAACTATAGAGACCCGAAGCTTGACGTACATAGAAAATACATTACTTTTGCGGAATACTTATTACATAACAAAAACAGACACACAAGGACCGTAATAGTTTAGTGTCTTTGGAAACTTGGAATGTAAAATTCTAATCATGTTGAAAGATCTTCAACATCTCCCATAAAGATCATCAACTTTTTGTTTCCTTACCTAAAACCTTTATTTTAATCCTAGGGGAAAGTAAAACATAAAAAGGGTGAGCTCAAATGCTCAGTAAGGGTAAGCATGGATAAAATAAAACATACCATATATATTTGAATATAAAAGCATGAACATGATGTTTAAACAACAAAATCTTGAGAAAAGACATAAATTGTGGAAGTACATAAGGCATAGATCATAATGGAACATAAATCATGATAAAATAGCATGGGAATAAACCATGTAATTTTTTCATCCATTATGCACATGTAATGATTTCCATAGTAGCCAAGGCATTGCTGCCAAGACCATCATAGTGGACAAAGTCCCTTTCTGAATCGAGTTCACTCCTCGTTCCAGTCCTGTAATACTGAACCGCATTAACTTGCCATTCCAACCATGTCTATCTCATGAGATAAAAATCTTTATCCAATGAATTGGAGGGAGGTATAGGTCCCACCCATATCATATTGAAATCATTCATTCGTGTGCCACAATATTAACATAAATCATTAATCATAACCCAAGAATAAAATGGGTTTCATAAACATCATTCCATCATAACGTAATCCATACAAACAAATTGGATTTCATTTCTTCATTAGAAAAGTGAAACCATGTAAATCATAGAGACATGATACATGAAACATACACATGTGAAATAATGTCATCTTAGATGAAAATGGTTTTGATAAAACACCTGAAATGAATTCTTGAGGAAAATATCATTTTTCTTCAAAATCATTTTCTTTTCACAAAATGTCATGAAATTTTAAAAGAAAATGATTTTATGAAAATAGTCATGAAGTATTTTGGAGTAGCTTCATGAAAATAAGGCGTTATAAAACCATAAAAATCCTTCCATGCCGTATACGTTAAAAAACATTCTTCTTATTCTTTTGTCGGAAAAGTAAAAAAGTACCTTGTAGGGTAAATAAAAAAAAGATTTCTTCCATACCATGGGGTAAATTTCAAAATGGGTAAAAATTACATTAAACATACATGAATAAACTTTTATAAAACATGAACATGGATGATAGCAATAACCCCAGTAAATACTTACGAATAAGCAATCTCGGATAAAAATGAGATTTGCAAAATTATCCCTTACCTTAGGTCCGATATGCTTCGTACATATCCAAACCTCCTGTATAATGATTTAAATAATGTCATTGACTTATTACAGAATCATATTCATTGTTATGATATCATATATGTTTCACTTATGACATTATATTAACTGTTCTTTTGTAAATTCCATGTTAAAGCAGTGTTTTGGGTAAAATCATTTCATTTATCGTATGTGTTTCGACTTGCCATTCTTGATATTAATACTTATATCCTGATTTAAATAATTCCAGAATGTAAAACATGATTTATATATAATATATATTCATTATTTACATATACATATATATATTATAGATCAATAAAAGGAATGAAATACACCGTTCATGGAGTCGGTAGGCCGTACGTACGCATGAACGTTGTTTTCGTTTCCTTATTGAATTGAATGAAACTAAATAGATGACATACATATATATATATATATAAATAAAGTAGAATTATTATTTCATATATTTCATTATTATTAATTATATAAACTTTATGATCATTCATGTATGGTTAACATGGAGAATGAATCTCATCGTGTCGTGGAGACGGTAGTCCGTACGTATGCACGAGCGATGATATCATTCCCATAATTATTGAATAGAATAGGAGTGGATGGTATAATATATTAGAATCAGTATGATGTTATAATAACCATATATATTTATTCTATACACCATTATAACCATCCATGTAAGGTGTTGGTGGAAAAACAGATTTCACCACGGCATGGAGACGGTATTCCATACGTACGCACGCGTGGTGATTTCGTTTTCCGTAGGATGGATAGATGGTGAAATAGGGTTGTTTCATACTTATAATAACATATAATTATATGATTTATACTGATGTTATTACTTCATAATGAAACAACCAAAGAAGAAGAAGTGGAAGAAGAAATAAAGTTGAAAGAATCGGTAACAGACATTACCTCTTCTTTGAGGCACCCCTTTGAGAAATCCTCTTAGGGTAATAAAATTGGTCATTGAAGAAGACCGGAACCACTAGGATGTTTCTATGGAAGTTTAGAAGAGAATTTGGCAGGATTTGGACGAGATTGAAGGCTCAAAGTGGTGTGAGGAAGAGAGGGAGGAGGTCCCCTTTTATAAGGGAGGAGAGGGGCACTTTTGGAAAAAGTAATCATATTTTTTTATTATAAAGTAATATTAGGTTTTAAATATCCATAAATTGATATATTTAGAAGATAAGGTGGGGATGGGTCTAAATCCTCTCATCCAATAGAATTTAGACAAGTTTAGTTCATTATATTATCCTTATCTTTTAGTTTTAACTCTTAGTTAATTAGATTGACATTTACCATGCCACTTTGTATTTGTATATTATATAGTTAATAAACATACCATATACATACAAGAGACACCAAAGTGGTCCATTAATGATACACCTATCATGATATAAGTATCTTGGCCGAACCTTAGATTTTAAGGAATATAATAACAATTAATAATATAATATTTGTTTTAAAAACTATTTTATGTAAATTTTGACACTATTTGGTAATTGATTTTGGTGAAAATTATAACAGAATTATAAGTTAGAAAAAAGTTAAATAAATAAATACTAACATGTAATATTGAAATATAAAATAATTGTAATTCATAAAAAGTCTCAAATTACATTTATTTGGGTATTTATAACATCAATTATGTTAATATTTCATTAATAAGATAATTACTGCGTCATCATTGTGTCATAAATAAATTAAATTATTTTAAGACTAAAAATTACAAATAAAATACCATTGTGTAGGAAATATTTTTTTCTTTCTAATTAATATTTATAGTCTAATTTATCTTAAGTATAAACCAATATTAAAAATGATTTAGTTATTAAACTTTGATTTTAACTATTTTAACCCTTCTTTAAATAAATTAATAATAAATGTCCTAATCTAATCCAAGTGGGCCTAAAAGGTCCTATTTTATTCCTAAGGTTGGTTTTGGCCGAATTAAACTTATCTAATAGAATTAGGACATGTGTTAGGGTAATAATTATATCATTTTTACCATTAATTACCCTATTTACTTTTAACCATGGTTAAAAAAAGTAAAAAGTTACTATTCACCAAATATTATTTTTATCTCATTGAACCACATTTTAGTCCTTGATATTAACCGTGTCTCTCGGATTTTCGAAATTACACTCCCAGAAGCGGTAAAATTATGTTTTATGAAAAAATTCAGTTTTTTTAACTACCACTTAGTGGTTTCACTATTCATCAAAAAATGAAAGTTTGCCAAAAAATACCAAAAACAATGCCTAAGATATATTTGATATTATGAATTCAAAAATTATGTCTATTTTACCAAATTCAAAACAGATCAGTTACATTAACTAACTTAAAAATTAATTCCTGTCGGCAAAACAAATAGCGTGTTTTTAAGAGATAATAACTATCAAAAGATTGACACTTGTTTATGTATGGTTTAAATGTGAAATTACATCCAATGACCAACATTGTATTAAACTGTAAAAAATATATTATAAATATACTTTAAAACCAATCAAATTAATAATTTATCACTATTAATTATTTCGATTAAAAAAGTTGTTTTTAATTAAAATTAAGTAATTTTCACTGTTCATCAGAATATGAAAGTTACCCGAAAAGTACCAAAATTTCGCCCTAAGCTAATTTCGATATTCTGAATCCAAAAATGAAGCCCATTTTGAAAGATAAAATTTATTAAATTTCAAAAAGTGGGTATTACTATTCATAATGGCTAGTTCATAATAATATTATAATAATATCTCGTTTAGTGAAACTCGGTATTGTGTACTACACACGCTATCGAGGATGTTCGTGATTGCGTGTAATGAAAGAAAAATCAGTTATGCATGATGTGAAAGCTCTTTTTGGTGTAGTGTACAACACAAGACATTAATGAAATTAAAAAAAATATTTTTCATAAAATCTCGAGGTGTTACAATGATCCATACTTTTTTGAAGCTAACATAAGGTTCTATACTACCGTAGGGTTTTTCATCCATACTTTTCCCATATAAAAAAATGTAAGGTTTCTTCCAAACATAATTTTCTTTTATCTTACTTTTCGATCAACGTAAGGTTGATTAACCTTAATTTTCTGAACTCCTATAAAATAAACATAGATTATAATCTTTTCTTTATGCTCTCCAACGTATGGTATGAACTGTGTTTCAAGAACATCCTGAATACCATTCTGAACACTTTGAAAAATATTTCACAAGAATCATATGCTTTAATAATATTCCAAAATTAGGAATATAAATAATATCATTTTCATGTAATATAATCAAAATAAATTCATTAGAATAACAAATAAGTGTATCTATGGGCATCAAAATAATCATAAAAATATAGTGTATTGTTGAAACAATACATGCCCAACATTATCTTGGGTTTTAAATTCAACCAAAAAATAATATACCCTCCTAAAAATATGATATTAGAATACCTCCCATGAAGTCTTCCTTCTAGATCATTTCATTCACATTAAGATCCAACATTTTCTCAAACACCATGTTAGTATTACTTTTTAAATTAATCACAGTTGAAACCATCAAATAAATTATTTCAAGAAGTTATAATAAAAGAAAAAATTCTGATACTGCATCGTCAAACATTAATTCCACCAATTTTAGTTGACTATTGAATATATTGGAGTCAGAGAAAATCATTTTCGCTATATTACGTTACAAAACCATAATAATAAATATTCAAAAAATTATAATTTAATTTTTTGACATGGTAGTATTTTAATACATGTTAATTTAATATCATGTGATTTCTAGTAGAAACATGCATTTATCTATAATAGCCACAATCTAATGTTTGATATGTTGAAATTCTCAACCTGGACTTATCCTTATTATTATACCATTCCTTTAAAAAATTTAAACTCTCGATTAAAAGTTGAAATTATGTAATAGAACCCCCAAATGTTCTAAACTGACCTTGATTCCACTTTTTATGAAAGATCCCTATATTCAATAACAACCTCCTAGAATATAAATTTTGAAATAAAGACCAAATGTTCCCAAACATGAATCACATAATGATAATATTCATATAAGATAACCACCCATTGAAAAGATACAACACATTACCTTGATCTATTATAATGCTTTCAACTCATTTATAAAAAATATGCAAGTGAAATAAATCAAAAAAAAACATTAAAGAATGATATATTGACCTGGTTCAGAACATAATTATTCTTCATTTTATAAATAGTGATTCTCTTTATTACTAATAGATGAGAATGAATATAATGTTGACATATATTAAAATTGATCTTAGACATCTAATTTATAGAACAACCTATCCAAAATATCAAATTCCAAAAAAATATAATATTTGCAGAAAATCCCACTGCTACCTGATCCATATGGGATATCATTAGATTAGTTAAAGAGATAAGAAGATAAAACTACCATGTGTTTTTATTTCCATTGAATAGTGATATATATATATATATATATTTTAAGAAATTATATGAAATATTATACATTAAAATAGATTTAATCCAACTAAATTTGAATTCTTTTTCCATGTTACCCATCATATGAAGTCAGTTTTTTCCTCTGCTTCTGAATATCCATATTTTTATTCCAATTTATCTTCTACATCTGAACTACCTTCTTTCCAATTCAATTATTTCACATTGTTGAAGATCATATCCTTTAAAAATAATCCATTTAGAATAAATATTATATTATTTATATAACATTTATTACAACCCAAATTAACATTATCAATATACATCCATCCACTACAAAATTTCTCTTACTCCAACTCATGCGTGGAACAACATGGATGGGATACGTACCTTGTCCATTCCATTTCAAAAAAAGGATTTTTAACACACATATATATCTATATCATACCAAATAATGTCCCATATATGATCTGTTATTGATTTCCAAGGTGATTACAATTATATTCTCTAATATTGAGGAAAATCTGAAGAGTCATTGAATTTGGAACAATATCACATCTCATGAGATTCAACATTATCATCTAACTAGTATGTCTCATAAGTAAATAAATGGAATTCATTCTTTGAAAATCACTAAACAAATTATGACCACGTTTATACCTTGTCATATCCTCACTCATTCCACACAAAAGTGTGAAAATTATCTTATCTTATCCTCATGATAAGATTATATAGAAAAATAAATATCACATTAGTATACAAATTCCAACCTTTTCAATAATACCCCCTCATGATTTATAATAATATATCATAAAACCCTACTAACTGACTCAAATCTTATTTTTGTGAGCCATATCCCATCAATCCATGGAAAATATGTATAACAAAATGATTAGGAATTCCACCTATTTAAGATAATTATCATCTATGAATGAAGCACTAATTTTTTATTCATTATCTATACATAACCATAGTCATTCATAGTCCTATTAAATCAATAAATAACACATCACAAATATGAAATTTATATGGAATAAGATATCTATCTACGATTCAATTTCTAATGGAAACCTTGGGAATGGGTAACCCCTCTATTAAGATACCCTTACAAACATACCAATGCAATTATATTGTCATAGTACTATTATATAGTATTAAATAAGTAAAACATTTCTTATTTTTTATAATAAATTTCTAAATCCCATAAAATAATACATAAGATTTTTGATCCCACACTATAATTATTTTGTATAAATGCACACATTGAGACACTTTGGGGAAGCGTAAAACAATATATAAAAATTCATAACTTATAAAAAACATAAATTTTTAAGAATGCTCAACCATAACCACACAAAATGAAAATTAAAATCTCAAATTCTAGGAACTATTCATTTTATGTCAAATAACCACTTACTAGGAATAAATGCTACTTCTATTGAAAATATAAATAACCCAGAATCCATCCAAAATATCAAAAATTATATGAAGAATATAAAAAATTATAAGAAAATTAAAATATTTCTATAATGTAATATTTTAATTTAATATCCTGGAAAACCATCATCAAGATCAATAATTGATTCAACATGAACATAGGTATGCCTCCTCATAAACAATAGGTTGGTAACATGCTATTAGTGTCTAATAAAATATCATGGGGATACTATAACCATGGTATCTCTATAGAAAAATAATAGTTGAATAACATAAACAATAGTTTTAAGCCTACCATCAATGTTTGAAAAATAAAACTGTAGTGGTATGACAACAACAAATAATATCATACCCATGAAATAATAAACGAACTCAATAAATAATAGGCGAAATCAAGAAATAATTTATATGTTATAAATCATTAAATATATCACCTAATGGGGTAATCATATATAGTACTTAAGTAAGAAACAAATAAAAAATTACATACATCACTGCCAATCATTAACCTCACCTAAATACTATCTCAATATCCCTATGAATCACTTCAAACTTTCTCACCTATGTTATTATCCTTTCGCTTACACTCCATCCAACCGTAGTATCTATATATCCATTGAGGTGAATGTGAGTGTTTTTATCATAAAACACAATTAGAAAACATTAATTTCTCCCTTAATAATAATGATTACATATATGAATGCATGTACTTTGAATAATAAAATTTATAAATAATATCATTTATACACAAGTCATTTAATCGTTTGCTAATGAAACCACCCTAATGGTCATCACATACATACTATTTATCGTTCTACAATATTAGAAAGTGTTTTATAGGGTATGATCACATCATTAATATAGTGGGATAACTATTTTTTCAACTACCAAATTATAACCCACTCATGGTAAGTGGTTGGAATAAAAAAAAATCATTCCAGGATCATAAAAAATATAAAATTTTTGGGTTATTTAATTAATTTATCTATGGTAGATTATATCGAGTATACGTTAAAATCATTCCCATCCTTGTTAAGTGAATCATATCTATATGTTTGGACTATTCCCAACATGATTGTAATATATATGGTGAATCTTGATTGGGCCCATGCATAAGAGGATTTTCTATATCATATAAATGTCTTAGAAATGTTTGAAACCTTATCGTATCAAATATTAGGTTCATAGGTTTGAACATCACCGAACTATAAATGAGATACGTTCCTAGGCCAGTACCTCACCAAACATGCTCCAAATATTTGAATATCAGGTAAATACATCACCCAACTATCCACTAGTATAATAATAATAAATTTGTTTTGAATATCTCCAAACCTACAAGTCCTTAGATTATTCATAATACGAGATAGGAAACATCTATCCGACAGAGTAATGTTTCAACCGTATCATTGGAACTCCTTCAACACTACTAAATATAATTTTATTAATTGAAAATAAATTAAAAATTAATATTCACAGAGGTATTAATGGGTATATCATGAGGTAATACCCAAAATAATATCACTATGTTTATAAGGTAGGGAAACTTTAGTAGAAATTAGGTTGAATGATTTATCTGGGATTCCAATAGATTCTAATATGTCTTATTCTTTGTGTTTCCCACACCACATATACATTTTAACATCCTTTTTTCTAATTGTACCTTTTCAATCACTAAGAATATATTGAATATATTTGTGGGTGGGATATTATTACATCATATACCTAATAGAAAATTATAAATATGAATTTTTAAAATAGTGTTTTAGTTAGAGTTTTCAAATAAGAAGTTTGTTACGAATTTCTTGGGATTCTATGGTGAGTTAATTACATTCACACCAGTATGTGTTAAAATCTTACTCCATAGACCCCAAAACATTATAAATGAGACATAACCTGTGAATTATACCATTTTTTCATGTTCCATCAATGTTTATTTTGAAACCCATCATTTTTTCCTTCCAATACATCATTTGGACCAACAAAAACCCCCTTTAACCTATATAGTGAAAAGAGATATGGGGATGGATATTTTGAAATAGAAGGATATCCCAATTCACAATAAATAAACGTCACTAATGAATATAATTATTTAGTTTTTTAATAGATCCATTTTTCTTAGAGATCCCTATATCCTAGCCCCATTTCTCACATCCCAAATGAGACCAAAACAGACACAAAACTCACACTATGATCCCACCCTTCACTGAAGAAAAGATTCAAATTTAGAAACCACGATTATAAAGAATATTTAGATGAAATAACATGCTGGGATATTCCAAAACATTCACTTATGAAATACTATATTATCTAATAAATTAATTAGTTTGAAATGAATGATCTTCTACATCTACATCTGGGCTGGTACATAGAAAATATTTTAAAAAAATATATATACCTTTATGATGGATAATATTTTTTAAGGGGATGGATTTGGATTTGGAATTAAAATAAATATAGTTACAATTTTCAAGAATGGTTTTCATGAAAATAACCATATCCCACTGATCTTTGTCTTATTTAAACATATATTTTTACTATAATTAAAATTATATGAATATATTTAATTGGTAGGTGTAAAATCACATCGATCTAGCTCAATGAAAAGATTTTATTTTGTATGCATAGCCTATTGATCATCATCGAACACAATATTAAGAAATATCGGGTTGATCATGCACCACATGAATAGAATAGTTTAAGAAACATCATTATAATTTCAATCGAGGGTGTCTCCCTACACAAAAAAATGCCTCTGAAAAAACCCATCTTCACACATATCATTAATAAATATACCCAACATCTTTTAATATAGTCCAATACTCAAAATTACCATTATTATGGTCACATAATAGACCCATAATAACTATTCACATAACAAATTACATTTTGGTCAGTTAACTATCATCATAGTATCAAAAAAACCATTGATTATAAAATTTATTCAATATCTCACACATGAATCACTCTTCACATGGTGGATTATCCATAATATTTATCACAACCTCATACCATAAAATAAACTATAATAAAATATTATTATTGGGTAGATAATTTAGTAATTTAACCTCTATAGAACTACATTTTCATTCATACTCACCATCCCATGATCTCTCTCAATAATGTTTTGTTCCATACCAATTATTAGCCCTTATGGATAAACCAATCCCTACATGATTACTAAATAAAATACCCACATCACTCACCCTTAACACATAAGTCAGAAGAAATCATAACAAAATATAACCTCAAGATTTCATAGGTCATTGAATCCTTATGTCATGGTTAAATACCTTATGTATATTACAATTTCACTTTATCAAATACATTCCCATAGGAAACATAGTCATCAATGATTTTATGATCCATTATTAACTCTTAAAGGACATCTTATGATCCTAATATGCCTAATGTGTATTGAAATACACATAATAAGCCATTTTAGATTCCTTTTAGGGTTTTTTACTTACTTATCATGTTTGTATATCACACGGTACATGTAACTCATAGTAAAGTATAAAAATTAGGATCTTCTCACCCCAATCAAGGAGTTACCACATGTACAAAGATCATCCCCCTTGAACAATATATAATATTTCATTATCTATGTTTTTACACCATTATCTTATATAATGGTTCTGCATTATTAATTATAAACTATACGTAATGAATTTCTATAATTAATTTATGATTTCCTTATAATAACAAAACTCATTGGAAGCGAAACATTGACAAAACCCCATAAAATTACTGGAAAAATATTAATAGAAAACACTCAGTAAAATTATAAAAAAATTCTAACTATAATAACATAATTACTCTTACATTTCATTATATTCTACAAAATAACATAAAAAATTATTCCATGCCTTCTATAAGTTGAAATGGAATGAAACCATGTGTGTTCATTACTCGTTGAATTCTTATAAGTACCATTATGAAAGAATATGGATTCTTACATATTTCTATAATGATCCATGTGAATAACCATAAAATATAAAAATCTAGTTTTACTATATAAAATGAATATGTAAATGAAAAAAATAGAAAGAATAAAGGAACATAAATTACCATAATTAGTGAAGAAATCATCTCAAAAAAATATCTGTTTTAATTGTAAGAATAAGGGGATGAAATGAATAAAGGGTCTCTCCAATGTTAATGATCCATATATGAATAATAATCCATAATTGGGGTTTTAAAACTATAACCACTAAACCCCTTTTTTTATTCATTTAAAAAAATGCTACCCCTTGTCCTATAGAACCTAGTATACATCCACCAGTCACCCAATGACCAATAAATATTTTGATGTAGTATCATCAGGTTTCTCATGGCATAAAAAATTGTATGAAACAACTTGTATTTTCAGTAATATTTTACTATGACATCTGACATCCCTCAAATTTATTTTTATTTACTCAACACACTAAAAATTACTCAAGGCATTTTCTTCCATTCACTTTAACTTTGAATCAGCTATTTATATATATTAGATGCATCCAAAGACTTGTCATTATGATATGAATTCATATTTTTAAAATTACCTCAATATATTTTCACCAATGTTCAAATATTATCTAGTTCTATAAATAAAAGATAATAAATAGTCCTTGAAATAACACTACCAAAAATGAAAAAATGGTTATTAAGGTCCTTGAGAGAGTGGATAAAAGGATTTTGATGCATATTGGGAAATATTCTATAATATATAATTCATTAAATGATATAAATTCAAAATTCAATAGTAATATCTATATTTAATACCATAAGTTAGGAATTTTGGGTGCCAAATGCAACACAACCATATAAGAACCATGTTATGGGAATGGATGAAGAAACTACGATTTCATAGGAGTTCCTTAAGGAAAAGGAATATTTTGATAAGATTATTATTTATGCTTCTAGAGAACTTAAATATAATATAGATGGCATAACTATCACTATTGGTTAGATGAGACGACTTAAGGTATGAGGTCCATTATTTTTTACTTATTTCAATCCCTTTACCTCATCCTAACATTTTTTCAACATTCGGTTTGTCCTCTGGATTAGATATCTAAACCAATAGCATTATTTATCCCTACCAAGCTAAAAAGAGAATGTTTTACAAAAATAATCTACACTTTATATCTTACTAATGCAGGTTTTGAAGAGTCATTAAAGAATTGATATTTTTATTTTCCCTCACATGATTTCTTAACTATTTCAAAATAATTTTTCTAGATTTATTATTTAAAACTATTTTTCTAAATTTCCCATGAATTGATTTATACATTTCATGTATAAGATATAAATTTTGATAATATCATATTTTTACCTAATTCATTTTATATTACATGCAGTTTAGTTGTTCTCACATTTTATCTCATATTTTTACTCATCGATAATTTTTTAATGTTTAGAAATGAAGAAAATATTATATGGCTTTAGTAAGTGATTTTAGGTTTTATTAATATTCATTATTACTTTTATTACTTTTATAATTTTTCTCTAATTATTCTGGCTTAATATATCATCATTTGTTTTCATAAAAATATAGGTGATTTCAGTAAAATTCCAAACATCATTATTTTAGTCATAAATAATTCATATATATTTTTCTTCCAATACATTCATCTTATTCAAAGGTTGATTTTGGAATTACCAAATGTCTGTTGGAGTTATTTTGTGATATATAATTTTTTTAGAGGTTAAATTATCATTTTCAATAATTAAAAAATAGTGTCCATATAAGACAAATCATTTGGGATTATGGGAAAAAATTATGTCGGGGTGGTTAATCTATACTGATCATGAAAATAATCTTCTAAATTTATAAATATTATGCCTACAAATAAGTATAAATCCCGGTAAACATGAGGAAGAATTTAAGTGAAATTGATGATGAAATTGGTATGTTATTGTGGAAAATATGAACGTGGCTACAACTAATCATGAAATTGGAAAATTAAGAAAGTACATATACAATTTATAAGGAATAACGAGTCAATTGTAAAGTTCATATTTTTTTAACATAAAGTACATTCAATTTATTTAAAAATTTTAAAGGATTTAAACTATATGTCTCTATTGGTCAATGAAAACATGAAATGATATTAAATGAAATAATCAATATATAAGATTATTTTATCTAGTTTGATAGTGGAAATAAACATTTTCATAAATTTTTTTAAAAAATTGAAAGTGTTATATTATATGTATTGGAAGGACTCCTTTGAAGTAAGTATAGTTTTTTTCCACCAAACTATTTTTAATCGAAAAGTGACGATAAAATTATATATTCAATAAAAGTAAAATAATTGGTGTTTTTTGATTGATTCATAATTTCTAGATCATGATCAAGAGTAAGAATCACATGACTAAAATTCTTTATTATTATCCACTCCTCCATCACATGAAAAAAATGATTCATGTAGATTATATTATTTTATACTTTTTTTACATCTTATATTTCTATTATAGAAATATTTATCTAGTAACCATCTTTAATAATTTAATAACTCTCTTTGTGATATAATTAATGTTGTTGAATCCCTTTAGCTATATTATTTCTTTTAAAACTTTCCCATTGCTAAAAATGGAAGAGTTTTGGTATTGGGATATAGTACTAAAAAATAATTTATTTAATCCTATTCTAGGTTTCGGACATACCCATTTTGTGTAAAATAAGGCATTATTAAATAAACAATTATTATTTATGGTTATTGTAAAATAGAGAGGTTTTATGTCTTCTATAGACCAGTAAAAAGTGTTCAATTTTTTATTTTTCTAATATATATATACTTTATGTGTCTTTTTATGTTCATTTCATACTAACATATTATAATTTTAATTGAAACTATCTAGTTTAGTAATTTTAATTTCATAATTTTTTGGTTATAAGTAATTTTTTCTTCCTTTTTTATTATAACTTTTATTTTATTTTTTTATATTTTTTTGAGTAAATATATTTATAATGTTAACTTATAAAAAATTTTACTTAATCAATTATTGATTGGTGTTATAAACAGGTATTTAGAAAACAACCAAACTTTCTATCTCTCGATTAAATGTATTTTTCTTAATAAGGTGGATTTCAACATGTATTTTAAACTTATTATTTTCGTATTTAAAAATATACCTACTCAATATAATCCCTCTCCCTCATTAGAATATATCGGGGCAATATTAATGTTTATAAAATTATTATAAAATGATCCTACCCATTATTTATATAATAAATGTTTATAGGAAGGACACACACCCTATATGAATTCTTATGTACTTATTTTATATAAGATCTAAAACCAGGCTTCTCATTCAGTTTTTTATTGATGTAGTATTCTATTTTTATGTAACTTTACATTATTAGTTATGATTTTTCACAAGATAATATGTTTTGGGATACATTTACCTTCATTTATTATCAATGTTTACTTATTATTATTATTTATAATATTTACCTTGACTTTGTAACCCTATTATATGAATTATTAAAGAAATTATTTTTTTCTTAATGTGATATATATGTAAAAAATAACTATTCTATGGAATATATTTTCCATTATTTTTAAAAATGGAAAAAAGTAATTATTTAATATTTAAGGTCCCCGATTTATAAAACATTTTTCTTTTATGTATTTTGAGGCTTGGTGGAGTTGTGGTGGTGTTAGGAAATTATTTACCTAGTTATCCTATGTTCAGTTCTTAATATAGGTAGGTTTTTTTGTGTTCGGTCTGTGTGGTTGATTTTTCGTCATGTGGTATGATGGATGATTATGTATTTTATTGGAACGGCCAGTTGATTGTTGTCACGGTCAGCTGATGTAGCTACACAGCTAGACACGGTATGCGAATCAGGTAAGTGGATGGATTTTAATTGTGGACATATTTTCTATTTGAATCACCTATATGTATTTATTTGTTATGTAAATTTACTAAATGTCAAGATCGGCTATATGGATGGTTTGGATAGTTGAGAGATTAACTAGGTGAATAAACTACATGGATGGAATAACTATATGAATTGAATACTTGGACGGAGTGGTTAATTGAAATTTCTATTTGTGTGATTGGATAATTGGATAAAGTAGATATGTGTATTATTATTCCACATGAAAATGGTAACATGACGGTTTTGGCTAGGTGGGGATTTCAGCAATGTGGAGTCGACCATGCAGAATTTTCATCGATTAACAGGAAATGTCCACGAGGGACATTTAGTAGTATATATTAATGGAATCCAAAGGCTATTTCATTGAGTAAAATTTTCTCCATTATTTTTTTATGGTTGATTCTTTAAATGATCACATTCACAAGATATTAAATGAGATCTAAATTAATGATTAATTAAATATTTTCTAAAATTAAATCCTAATCATTTGGTATATGAAAATTTTGAAAATGATGATACTTATTTCATGCTTTCCTACTTATTTTCTCCCTAGAATAGAGGTTATAATGTCTTCTCTTGGAATCTTGGAATCCTTCTTTCAACAGTTCTAGTTTTTTTCACAGTGATTCTATTCTATTCACAAACCCTATTTTTGGTAAAGAATAACATGAGTATTTTTTATTCCATGCAGTTAATTATACTCTATTCCTCATTATGTGTGTCATGTAGGTGGGGTTATAGTTTTGATAACTTTTTGTATCATGTTTGAATTTGACATAATGAGAATAAATTATTTTTCTACATTGAAATTGGATGGGGAGTGAAAATAAATCATTTGTTTTTGTAGCAATATTATTATTAATGATTTTGAGTTTGTATAGGAAACTCACCTTGCTAAATATTATGGCTATGGAGGAAATTTTTCTCTTGATCTGACATGACTTGTGAAATCCTTTATTATTGTGATTATTTGTAATCAATATAAATAAATTGAAGTTGCATGACCACCTATATTTGTCTTATAAAATGGTTTCCAAAGGATTTATGAATTTTTTTATAACACCCCTAAAATAATGTGAACTTTTATAAAAGACACTATTTTATATCACTAAAATCATATTTCATGAGGTGATGTTTTATGTGGTCTTGATATGGGGCATTGAGGTGATGGTTGGTTGGGTAATTCTTTAGGACCATTTAAGTGATCTTTTTTTAGTATGTGATTTTGGGGTGACAAGTTACTGGTTCTATGGGGATAATGATCTTCTTATGATGTGTGATTGTTTTTGTACTAGTTTTTTGGATGGTATTGGGAAAAAATAGTAATGCTAAATTGAAATAGATAGGGTTCATGTTGGATTGTGGAATATAAATAGTTAAATAAAATGGGAACTGTCAATGAATATGAAAATGGTTTATGAATGTAATAAATGTGTTGGGTGATAGAATTGGTACTAAAGAGATAATTTTTTTTGTGTCTTCTGTTTTATTATGTGATTTTATGCCTTTTGTAGTGGCATGTAAAGTGGAAGTGTTCTAAGAATTGTTAGCAATGTTGTAAGCTTGTTTGTACTATTTTGTGAAACCATATAATTTGATTGTGTGTGGACATTATATAAAAGTTTTGTATTCCTTGTGATTTCTATCTGTTACCCTCCCATGTTTATCACCGTGTGTTGACAACCATATATATATATATGTGGAAAATATTCCCAATATCCTGAAGGTGAGGATAGAAGGACGACTATCCAGTATTTCCTACTCTCTCTTCTAGTAGAGTAGATATGCACCAGCTGTGATGGTTGGTGGTCATTAGTGCACTAGGTGATGGATGCTGTGTATTCTACTGAGATATGTTACGTCTAGGTTCTATGGTGAATTATTGTGGTGGTTATTCATGGTATTAGTATGGCATGTGTTTGATCTTAATCATGATCATTATACCCTACTAATTTTGTTATAGTGGTGGTTGTGGTGTTATGGACCAAGTGTGTTTAGGTATGACGTGATGTGATGTAATAGGGGTCTCTAGGGTGAGATGTCATGTGACCGTGATTTTGGGTTAGTGATGTGATGTTCTATAACAGTGAAGAGATTGAAGTACTTGGACGTAAGATGATTGGGAGTAGGAGTGGAAAATTAGTGGGAAAGAATTATGGGTTAACCATTATCATTATAATTCATATTATATTATCCTAATTTTGGTGAATTATTTGCTGAGGGAGCCCTTGTGAGTATGAGATTTGCTGGTTGAGATTTTTTGGAGAGGCTTGATTCTCCTATTTTCCAACAGGTCCATTATTATGCTTCCTCCACATGTTCAAAATATATTTTGTTTATCTTATTTGGTATAATCTTATGCTCACCCTACATATACAAAATAGTTTTTCTAGTTTCCATGAATAATATGTAAACTTTCTTGGACATGAATATCTCAGACCCTTGACGTATTACACTACAACTTCATTATCTTTTCTTTTGGTAATTTTCTTTCGATACTTATATCTCTATAAGTTTAATTTATACATGAATTGTGGGAAGGTTTTGGTTTCCATGTATATTAGTCCTAGATTTTCTTTTGGTTGTCTCATTCTTTCTCCCACTCTTATATTATTAAATAGGGTAATGTCTACCATTTTATGAGATTTTTTTACCCTTCATGCTGGTCTCCATCTTGGGCCCTATTGGAGGTGGGACTTGGGGGTCATTATCTCACTCCCATAATTATGATTTCATTGGACAGAGGGTTTAATGATAGAGTTGTATCAATGGTATATGGTTTAGAGATAAGATGTATTTCATAGTTGGTAATAGTGAGGATTCCATGGGTTGGTATAGAAATAGTGATGGTTGACCTTGGTGTGCGTCAAAGGAAATGGAGACTAGCAAAGACGTGAGATTTTAAGGCCCCCCGTGATCTTGAGCATGGAATATGAGAATAGTGAATGACTAATTAAGGTGGAATTGATTGTAGGGTAAAGATATATTAGAGTTACATGCATCATGATGGCCTATTTCCCTATTTAAATATGGTATTTTTTGTGTAAGGAATGTTGAAAATTTTAAAATTAATTAAATAAATCTTAATAAAATTACATACTATCAATCCATGTGAATTCTTATTTACCTTTCATAAATCGCTCTTGTACATTGTCTGTGTGTGGATCACGATGTTGTGGTTCAGAGGTATGTTTGGCTGATCACTATAGGGTTGATTCTATTGAAGAGACTTATTAGTGGAAGAGGACATTGATCTCTTCTCAATGGACGGATTTGGGGAATTTTAAGGGATTTTTTTTGATGTGGATACAATGAACTAGATTAAGGAGGTTATGATCTCTTTTAGTTTTATCCAGCCCTTGATGGTGTACTAAGACACTTTCTCCATCATCCAAATGTGTAGAGCTACATGTAATTTGTGGAAACCTCATATGGTTAAGAGGAATAAAGACGATGTTTTGTGGGCCAAAATTTAGAAATAATTCCTGAATGAGTTCCTTTCATTCACCATGAAGGTAGTGAATGGGAAGGAGCTTCTCCACCTTCAACAAGAGAGTATGTTTGTGTGACACATGGGGATCATGTATAATTACCTACTACATTTATTCCTAGATATTTTTCATGATAATGAATATTTTTCAAGGTTTATTAAAGATGAACACTATCATTAATACAATACATGCTTAAAAATTTTACATTATTACCATATCTAGAAATAATTAATAATGTACAGGTGATTTAATAGATGCACTTGTAAAAAGTTTTAACATGATAGGGGAACGATAAAGGTTTCTCAATGAGTAGAGTTTTTAGTTTGATATCTCAGACAATAGGGCCTTCACGGATTCTACCTTTGGGGAGGAATCTTAAGTATATTCTATTCTTCTATATTTGGGTTAGTGATTTATGTGATTTTCTTTGGTACATTAAACCAATGTGTTTTTCTCTAGGTTTCCTGGCCCCTACCAGAACTAGTCCACAATTTTTCTTGAAGATTAGTTTTTTCAATGTGGAAAAGATCAATTATATACTTAGCTGTAGTTTCTAGTGATTCCATTTCAATAGCAGGGGAATAAGTATTGTGATCTATTGAGGGGATATAGAGAAGGTAGAGGTAGATCTCCAAGATATTCCTTGTTTTTTTGGGACATTGACCTAAGCATGGTTGTATAGGTTTCCATTTGAATAGTGATAGAGGAATTGGTTGTGGTTATTTTCACATAGTAGAGGTTGTACTACAAGAAGGCCCTGTGATCATTCGAGATATAGTCATACTGTTTTCTACTCCTTTTTATGACTTGATTAATATGGGAGATTCACACTTATTTATTTCACCCTTTGTAGTTTGTTCATTGGGGATAGACATAGAAAATATTTCTATTCATGTGATGAAGAATACATTACATAGATGGTATACTAGTATTTTTTATGTCTGATAGGTTTTTAGACTAATTATGAGGACACATTTGTACCATGGGGATATGTTTTGATCTAGATGAATCCATACTATGTCATCTGAGGCATTGACTAGTTGAACTTTGTGAATACAATTATCAACTAATTCTAGAGTTGATTCGTGTTCTCAGAAGTGGATAGTCTGTTTAAGGTTTTATTTGGCTAGTGGAGTTTTTAGGTGGGTAGTGGATGTTTCAATCACATTCATTTTTTATGGATGAGTTTTCTATAGAATTATTAGACACTCTGATTGTGGAGGTTCACATAGTTGTTGAAGTATTCTATGATTTTTTCCTGAGGATGTTGTGATGATAACCCCTTTGTGTGAGGTTATGTTTTGGGTATTATTTAATCTAACTACTTCTTAGATTTTGATGCGTACCTATAGGATGGGACCCTCTACATTGTGGGACTTGAGAATTCAGATTGACGATCTAATAATCAAGGGTTTTGTCTGGCCTTGTTTCTCATCACAAATTTCTGAAGGGTTGTTTTCCAAAGAGATGGATAGTATTCCAAGGTTTTTTATAGACTACAAGAGTTTGACATGAGGAATAATCCAATATAGTTACCCTATTTTGATAGTAAATGATATTTATTACTAGATTATATGGTTGAGTTGGTTTTATAAGGATAATTTGTGGTCTAGGTATCACCAGTTAAGGGTGAAATGGGGAAATATCCCAATGACATCCATCAGATGCTAGTATAGGTGCATCAAGTTTTTGGTCAGGTCATTCGGTGTCACAAATACAATAACTATGTTCAAGGGGATCATGAAATATTTTTTCATTTGATTCCTATAAATGTCCATAGTAGAGTTCATCAGTGACATAATGATGTACTTGAAGTCATAGGCAGAGTATCCTAGTCACCTCAGAGATGTCTTGTAGGTTATGTGATACCACCATCCCTATGTATTGTTTCCCAAGTGCATGTTTTGTACATTATATGTTCATTTAATTAGGAATTTGGGGTCTTGGAAGATTGTAGAAATATACTATTCGAAGGTAAAGGTAGTTGTTTCATGGGAAAAACATAAGAACATTGAAGAGGATTAACGTTTATTTGGTCTTGTAGTATATTATTATATGTTTATGTCTAATTTATGTTGAGTTCTAGACCCATTGAGAGTGTTTTCTAGAATTTACCAACAATTGTTTGTGTAATAACTAGTATCAGGAATCACTTCATTATCTGATGGGAATGTAAGTTAGTTCTCAAGTGCATTGGTTTCTGGATGTGGGGGTAACATTTGAGGGTTTTTAGGATGCTTCCTACCTAGTTTTCTGAATCACGTTGATACAGTATATTGTAGTTATCTCTTATAGCTATAGGAAGTTACATCCCCATGAGTGTAACTATGAAGCCCATGATCTGGAGCTAGCAATTGCTGTGTTTGGGATGAAGTTTGGGTGGCAATACCTTATTAAGGATTATATTGTGTTCTTCCCTTATCACAAGAGTTTGAGGTATATTTTTTAGCATGATCTTAATTTTCAGCAATGTTGGTTGATTGAGTTTCTTTTGGATAATTATTTCATGATTTGTTAAACCTCATGATAGAGAAACATTGTTTTAGGTTCATTAAAAAAAGTCATGGAAGGATGTTTTTTGGGATTTAGGTGTTTTTTGGAGAGAAATAGTGGAATTTTATCCATATACATGGATTTTAGGGTAGTGGATGTTGGATATTTCTTATTTTCAGTGATTTGATGTCTTCTCTGATGTAGAAGGTGGTGGAGTCTTATTGGTGAGACTCAATGGTGGAGGTGATGCATGATCATATTCAGAATGGTGATCCTATGGATTTATGATTAGAGGATTGTAATAACTGGATAATACATTAAGGGAGGTCATTTTTTCTAGTATTAATGTGTGAGGATGTCCGTTTTGAGTCTCATAGATCAAATTAGGTAGTATTACATATATTTTCTAAGAAGTGGTATGGATTGAGGATGTAGTTTTAGTGGCCCAAGATGAAAAATATAGTCGTAGAGTTTTTGGGAATGTGTTTGGTTTTCCATTAGTTAAAAGTTGAGAATAATGTTCCTAGAAGATTGTAACAACCCTTGGATGTTCCAAACTAGAAATGGGATGTAATACAAATGGATTTCATCACAAGGATTCCATAATCTTAGGGATCCTATGAATATATCTGGGTAATTATTAATCAAATGAGAATATTATCCCACCTCTAAGTGATCAATGATTCATGAACTATGGACGTTTTTTTAGGATAAGTATATGGATGACGTGGTGTGTTTTCATGGAGTTGTGATTTCCATTATTAGGGATTGAGACACATTATTTACCTCATGAGTATGGATCAGATTGAAGAATGATTCAGAACTTAGATGGACCTCATCAACGCATTCCACGCTCAGTTAGATAGATAGACGTAGTGGACTTTCTAGACACTAGATGATATTTTATGGGTGTGCATCATAGACTTTGGAGGATCATGTACATGACACATTCATTCATTTGAGTATTCTTACACTAATATTTTTCTCTCTTACATTATCATGGCTCTGTTTGAGGCCTTTTTATAAGAGGTTGTGTCATTATTCATTGTATAGGAAGGAGGTTTAGGAGGTAGTAGTTCTTGGTCAGGATGTGGTGTAGTACATGCCAGAAATGGTACATCATGTTCACGATAGGATTAAAGTAGTACATGATAGAAATAATTCTTATGATTATCAAATTAGTTTTCCCTTGTATTCTAATATATAATAACATGTGTTCTTAAATGACTCCCTTTAATTTGGGATGTATATATTTTAGGGGGGTTAAGATTTATCCTAGGTTTATTTGTCCGTTTTAGGTGCTGAAAAAAGACAGAAAGGTGGATTATCTATTTGAATTTCTACCACAGCTGGAGAGGATCCATGATGTATTCCACATATCTCAACATCATCGGTATAATCTTATTGAAACCCATTTAATTGAAAGGGGAGCGTGGGATATCAAGGATGATGTGAAATTCATGGATAAACTAATGGAGATCTAGGATCATTGAGAGAAGGTGTTTTGTGGATGAACAATACCAATGGTTCATGTGTTGTGCAAGAACAGTGACCCAGAGGATAGTATTGGGGTGTCAGATATACATATGTGTGCCAAGCACCTAGATCTTTTTTATGTTTTTCCTTTCAATATTTTGATTTATGATGTGATATTTGGATCAATATTTTTTATAAGAGGTTTTGTTTTTTTCATGTTTATTTTCATTGATGTGTGATGTATGATGAAACCCGGTCATGTGAAAAGGGCAAGACATAAATCATAATTGAGTCTTGTCATACTATGTTGTGATTATACCCATATGGGTAAGTCAGTTCTGCAAGAAGAGTGTTGTATCATAACATAGAGGATGGAATTCTCTGATTCATAAGTTTGGGGAAATGAGGTTTGTTGGTTGTAGTAGTTTTTGTTTTGGGTTTTGAGGAGGATGTGATGGTTACATAATTGGTTATGAGGGAGAGAGGAGGATCATGGTTGGAGTGTTTGATGGGAGGAAATTATTTTGTTGTAATGAGATTCTTGAGTGGTATCTCATGGGATGGTTGATCGTATTATTCCATTCTTTTCTGTTCCGTCATTTATTTTGTATTCATTAGGATGTTATATTTTTGAGAGGTATATAATGTATGGTCCCAAATATCAAAAACCATATCCTTTGTGATTTCTGATGATTGGTGGAGTCAATATGATGCTAGGAGTATTTTCCTATTGTTCCTCTAAGCTCCCTTATTGTGGTTGATAGGTTGGTTGTTTGGTCGGTTGGAACAGTCAACTATTTGTTTATATGCTAGGTAGGTTGTTCATTTGTTCAGTTGGCATAATTAATTTATTTTTCTCACGGTGTGTTGAATTGGATCCATGTCTGGATCGACTATATGAATCAACTACATGAATTGTTTGGCTATGTGAATTAACTATAGGAATGGCTCAACTATATAAATAGGCTACATGAAGGGATCATATATGTTTATGGATAGATGGATGGATCAACTATGTGGATGGATTGGATATGGGAATTGAAAATGTCAGTGACTAACTAAATGAACTGTCTATGTGGATTGAACATCTATATGGGATAGATATGTGTATTGATTTGATATGTGAATCGGGTAGGTGAGAGATTATCTTTTTGAATTGGCATCATGTACGAAATTTCTACGTGGTTGAGTCTACTACATGAAAATGGTTATATTGTGGTTTTGGATATATGGGACTTTTGGCTACATGGACATGACCACATGGAATTTTCTACTAGTTATGTAAAATTATAATGCATTTTATTAGTAGCATGTCTTAATGGAATTCAAAGTCCATTTCATAGAGGGTAATTATATCCTTTATTTTTTGTTATGATAAAGGATGTTATTGATTCCTTCCATGTGATATTTTTGAGAACATCATTAATTATTAATTAAATTTATTCCGATATGAATCATGTTCGTTTGGTATATGTAAATTATAAAAACATGGGTCCTTCTTTTTTCCATTATTAAATTATTTCTATCTAAAATAGAGGTTCTAAAGCCTTCACTTAGAGTCATTGAATCCTTCTTCTATCAATTCTAGTTTCTTTTGGAAGTGATTTCATCTTTTTCACAACAATTATTTTTAGTGAAAAAAATCTCATAACGATCCCCTCTTCCAAGTTGGGAGTTATTTTTATTTTCCCTTTATCTGTATAACATGGGGGTTATTTATTTATTTATCTTTGAGTTATATGGATCCATCATACTTTGTGAAGAGAAATTAATTGGTTTATTTGAGTTTGGAAGAGGTAGGGGAATTATTCTCATTTTTAAATTTTTTTTATTATTTTTCATGTTGTGTTATATTAAGTGTATTTTTTATAGAAAATAATCATAGTGGGGATATTTTTTACACTGATATGACATTAGTTGTGGAACTATTTCTTGATGTCATTTTTTATAATCACCCTAATTAAATAAAAATTGGATAACCACTTATATTTGGATGATAAAATGGTTTCCCATGGATTTATGGCATGTTGATAACAACCAAAAATATTGTGAATTGTAGAAAAAGACAATTTTTAAAGATAGAAAAATGATTTTTGGAAAGGTGATGGTTTATGTGGCCTTGTTGTGGGAGGAGAGGAAATGGTTTAGTTGTCAGTGATTTTGGGGTGGCACGTTAATGGTTTGTTGAGATATCCTCATGAGGAGGTGAGGTGATGATTTGACTGGGATAATGAGCTGCTTATGATGTGTGGTTGTGTTTGTGATAGTTTCTCTAGTAATATTGGAATTAAATAATATTTTTAATTTTAAATGGTTTGGGATCAATTTGGATAGTGGGATGGAAATTTTTAAAGACTATTGAACTCAAATGTGATGTATGGATGAATGTGGAAACACATTATGAATGTATTATATGTGATGGAAAGTGAAATTGTTAGTGAAAAGTTTAATGTTGTTTTTGGATTGTGTTTCATTGAGTGATGTTCTATATTAATTAGTGGAGGTAAAAGTGGTAGCATTTTTTAGATCGGTGGTGATGTTGTGAAATAGTTTTTTCTTTGTTCTTATCCCATAAGATTTTTCTTAGTGTAAATAGTATATATATATTTTATATTCTATTTTATTTATATATATACCCCACCCACGTCAAGCATCTTGTAGAAACACCCACATGTTTATAGGGGGCCTTTTTTCAATATCTTGATGGTGATGATGGACTGATGGCTACCCACTCTTTCATTCTCTCCCTTCTAGGTGGTTAGATATAAGTATACGTTGAGGGAAATTTGAATATAATAGAACTTGGTGATGCCCCAGGTGTATTGGGTGAGATGTGATGTTACTATAATATGGGGAGGCATATGGTTGGTGTCATTCATGGTAGGAGGAGGGAATGAGGTTCATTTCCTTCATGATCACAACACCTTACAACTATGGTTATGTAAGTGGTTGTGGTGTGAAGGAATATGTGTTTTCATGTGATACAGGATTTGATGGCCCTTGTTTCATCAGACAAGATGTGATGTGACCATGCTTGTGGGGTCATGATGTTATGTGATGTTACTAATAAGAGATGAAAGTTACAAAACATATGACATTGGGGTGTTAGAGTGGAAGATCAGTGGGAATGTGGTCTGGCATACCCTTTATCAATATTCTTCATATTATGATATTATACATTGCTTTCATTATTTGGTTAGTGAGCCCTTGTGATGATTGGATTGGATAGTTGACTTGGTTATGTGTTGTCTGGTTCTTTTTTTAGTCACATGCCCATTAGAATGCATGTTTATCAAGTGAAAAAGGACAATTTTGAGTATCTACTATGTAAGATTTCATGATATGTATATACAAAAAATTTCTATGTTTTCATCTGTACTATGATAGAAATTACTAGTTTGAACCCTAGAGCTGTTACAATGCCACAATTTTATCTTTTCCAGTGGTCATTTACTTGGGGTCTTTTATCAATATCAGTTTTATTTATACATGCATTGTGGGATCATTTTGGTTTCCTTATATATTATTTTATTGATATTTTTTTGTTAATTCATTATTTCTCTCAATGTTATATTATTATAGAGGCTAATGCTTCCTATTTCATGAGAATTATATTCCCTCGGTGTCAGTTACCACCCTAAAGACTAGTGGAGGGGTGGATTAAGGGACATTTTCTATGACCCTTTATTTTGGTATCTTTGGTGTCATTGTTTTATGAGAATGGAACATGATCCATATATTTTTTATCTTAATTAATATATATTTTAATATAATATTTTTAATATCCTTCTATATAGATATAATGGGTTCACATTTATTTATTAAATTATCAATATTATTATTTAAAAATAGTTAACTAAACAATAAAAATAGAATAGAAACAAATTTATTCATGATATATATAAATTTAATTTATGATAGAAAGATATGAAATTTGTATAGACATAAAATTGGTGTTGTTACATCCACCATTCAGTTCATGAGAATAAATCATAAATTTTCTTATTCAATGATAATTTTTTACAAAAAATAATTAAGAAAAGATCAAAATATTATGTAATATAAATTTAGTGGAATTTGTATCCTTATATTACATGTTTCATATTCCATCAACTTTTACTTAAGAGGATAGTGAATTTTGGTATCAAAACATCATCCTGTCATGATTTATAATATTTCATAATTAAAAAACCATGCATTGAACCACCTTCACAAACTATACATGTATATTAATTGAATAAAATATACAAAAAACAATATGAGAATTGTAATTACTAAGTTCAACCAAAAATACAACACCTAATGATTGTACATGAATTATGGTTTTAATGTACAAAAAAACTACCGTTGTTGTGGTTTTAATATTTGGGAAATAGAACACGAATACAATAAACTATAAATTTACATTTTGGATTATCCTTACTCATTCCCAATGAGTCACTATACCTTCTATATTTTTATAATTTTTTCAATAGTATCAATAAATAATTAGATAATTTATAGGCTCAATATTTACAATAGAATCAGAATAAGACCACAAAAAATACATGACTTTTATCTTTAGCACAATAATTATCTAATCATTATATCCATCATTATTTATCATTAATAACTCAAAATTATAAAGTAACTACTTGTTATTAATTCTGTTTTTCATTATGTATTCTAAATGTTTCAATATTAATTACCCGATCACTCTCACTTCATTATATACACCAAATATATAATGTATTTAGATGAATATTTCAGAAAAATAGGGAATAAAAATATTTGATAGAATTATTAGAGATTAAATAATTTAAATATTCTAAAACAATATTATATTTAAAAAATAAATATATTTAAAATCAATCCCTTCATTCAAGATTCTATAGTTATCAGTAAAATTCCCCTTAATTATCTATGAATTTTCTTCTTTTAAAACTATTTAAAATATAATAAAAAATATTTTAATTGATTTCCAAAACATTTTTGGAAAATATGTATATAAAAAACACCCATAGGTCTCGCTAATATATATTTTTAAACATTTTGATCAATAATAAATTTTAAATTTTTTTACATATATGATAAGTTGTATGATAAAATCAGTCATATGTTTCATATTTAAATTTATTTTCAATCTAATATGATGAATTGATTCTTATAATCTCATATATATAACCTTTTATATCGTTGATTAATTTTTATGTATATTTTTGAAAACAAAAATATCATTTTTGAAAATACATCCCATTCATACATAGATTTGTATAATTTACTTTCTTATTTTGTAGATTCATACTAATTCAAAATTTTCCAAACACATTCAAAAACCTTTTGGATCCATAAATTTTTGTTTCAATGAAAACACTAATAAAATAAAAATATCAATGTCATAATTAAAAAACATAATTCATACATATTTTTCTGTTCAAATAATATGTCCCTTCAGGTTAATTTTTCTAAATTATTGATTAATTAATAAGCACAAAAAATACCATGTTTTCTTCTACTAGATATATCCCCTCTTTAGAAAATTAATTATCATTTTGGTAAAAAACACTTTTATATCAAATAATTTAACTGTTTTTTTGTTCATCCCAATTATAACATCTCTTATAAAAACCCCAATATTTTATATTCTTAAATCGGAGTAATTATTATTTTTTGAACAACTCTATGATTCTCACAAATGCTGACTCTCTTTAAACTACCATTTTTTAAGTCATCCTTCACATGATTTATCGGTCTAAACTAAACTATAATTATCTCCCTACACAATAATCCATTATACTCTAATTAATATTATTTCTGAAAAGTTATCACAAATTAACTCAAAAAATCAAATATTAAGAATTTATTTATTTATAAAGGGGTAATCATCTAAATAGATATTATCTTGATTATTTTTCTCTTAGAACACTAGAGTTGATGATTTGTGGAAGAAATAAAAGAAATGTTAATTTGAATCCTATCAACCATTTAGCTCAAAATCCTAATTTTATATAAGATAATAAATCATAACCACTACTTTTAAATTATTTATAACTAACAATTTCCATAACTTATTTACCACCAAGTTGATTGTATCTTCCACTTTATCTGTAAGATAATCTAACTAAATGTGGGGAAATAAAATGTAATTTTGGGGAGGTAACCTTCCATATCTATTAATGGCAATAAATTTTGTTTCAAACTAAGAAACAATACGTGGTTAAAAAATTATGGTATTTCTAGTGGTTTTGTAAATATATTAGATAGTTGATATGTAGTTAAAAAAGATAAAAATTTGACTAAAACTTCATCAATATTAATAATAATGAAATTATATATATTATAAATATATTTTACCCCTGAGGGTAAAATAGTATTTTTTTAATAGCAATACAACTCTAATTGGAACAAAAATTCACAATTGGTATCTCAACATCATCACAAAAATCTTTTATTTTTTTGATTATCTAAATATATTTACTTCATTCCCTTGTAGAAAGGAAGTATTTATCATTTTAGTACATAGTGATATAATTTAATACTTCTTAAATAAATATTTTAAAATTTTGAATCCATTATTAAAATAAGTGATAATTATTGATTTATAGTATTTCATTTCTCATAATGAATAAACATCACTGTTTTATTTTAAATAATGTTCATTATAATTACATACTAGAACCCATATTTAGAAATTAACTTAATATATCTCAAAATAATATTCACTAACATCAGGTTTTATTCATACAAATTACTATAAAATTATACATTTTTTCTTGTTTCATACATAATAATGTATTTTATAATATTCAAATATAAAAAACAAAAAAAAATTATTTTTAAGTGTTGAATGAAAATTCATTCTCACTACACGTTAACTATGTCTTTTATCTCCTATGATGGATATTTATACTTTTTGTTAATATGCAATCCGAATGTCATAAAAATTTCATTATAATACATTATTTTTTAAATAATAATATACAACCCATATTTATTAATGTTAAATCGATGAAAACAATTATACATATTCCATCATAAAAATGTAAAATAAAAATTTCATGAGATATTATGATCGTAAATAAGATTAAACCTTTCCTCCTAAAAATATTATATAATCCAAAAAATCAAAAATCATGACTTTTTATTCACATGTGACTTTCTCATATATATTAAAATCTTATGAAATATTAAAAATTAGAAATTTATTAATAAATAATTGATCCTCCCTTACCGTGCATGAGGTTCTTATTTTATACCATATAATAAATTATTTAATTGAAACATTTTATTCTCATCATCATTCGTTTAAAACCCATCAGGTCTTATATTCTTCACATATTCCCTCAGAACTATATTTAACAATATTTCTTGAAAATCTATTAGAGAGATCTTGTAATTTTTTTTGAAATTAAATATCATATAATATATTGATATCAACATTTCAATTCACTATTGAAACAAATCCATGCACATAAATTCCTTCAATATAAGAACATTCTTTGTAAATATGTCATAATTTATTTCTCACCAGTTCTCTTTATTAATCAACGTCGTGTCTAAATTCATTTTTAGTTTCTATAAAATTGTATATAATTGTTCTACCCAATTTATAATATTTGTTATTTCTTATTAATATAATCATCTACATCATTTATATATTTTACGCTCGACTCCACCATTGATTATTTCTTAAATAAACTTGGATCTATTTAAGACAATATTGAAGTAATCCCTATATTCGCAATTCTACTTGTTTTAATGAGTTTACATTGATCACCGAATTTTTTTTTGATAAACTCTAGTCATCTTCCTTTAATTTTTTATCTTATATTTTTAATATTCCATCTTCAGTAATATTTTTTTGATAATATAGTATATTATTCTTGAAAACAATGTTTTTCATCGAAATTAGTTTCATTATTACAATCTTTAATTTATTATAATTGATTCCTACTTAATTAATTCTTATGTTATTACTCAATAATATTCTCATCATTACTCTCTAAAACATCCTATATTCTTTCATTGAGAAATTTTTAATCATTTATTTTGATGGAAATATGTAAAATATCTATTTATGTACAACACATACAAACATAGAAAATTTTATTTGTTTATTTCTAACAAAAAACATAATTTTAAAACCAATGAAATGTGTGATGTTTCGATGCATTTAATTTTTCTTCTTTTCAGGGTGTATTATCCTTCACGGTGAAAAGTAAAAAAATTGATATAGATTCCGTATTGTGAAGACTACATCTAATAATATCTTCATAAACCAATTACAATAATTATATTTTATTCCATTACTTTATAAATTCTATTTTTCCTATATGCCACTACATACTTTAATAGAGATATCATATATGACACATCACTCTTTATTCCATGTTTTAGAACAAAACTCTACAACTTAATTATAGTGAGTTTGATAATATTATCTTACCTCATTGTTTTGATTGTTATTACATGATAATTTTTATCCATCCATGACAATTTCTCAATACAACTCATCACCTCTCTCTTTGAGTGTTATAAAAAGTCATTCCCATCTATGATAATCCTAAAAAAATAGTATAAAATATATTTTAACATATTTCCTTTTTGATTCATTAGACTACATAAGTGAAAACCACATCACCCCTACATTGGTACCCCAACTCAGATAGAAGGAATGTGAGGGAGTGTCCATTGAAGCCAACCATAAATAGGATATGTGTAGAAAACTACCAAGGAGGTTATATAATACATTGAAATGGTATATATGACCCATTATATATAAATTTAAGGATAAGTGATATGATTAGATACACTTGAAACATTTATAACATAAATTAATAAAAATATAAATAAATAATATAATGTCATTCAAAAGATAAAAAACTAAAATATACAAAAATAATCCAATGAAGGAACCTTTAAAACTCTAAAAATTCTTAAACAAACCCAGGATCTTATAACTACTATATCAGTCACTAATTATAAATCATATTCAACTATAATGTAAAAATGTTTAACCAAGAAATTTAGATTGTTTTAAAAGTGAATGAATTTTTATTTCTAATTATTACGTGGATATTGTTAAGGATGTTTAATCATGATGCTTGTTTAATTTTTTTATATCATGACTCATGGTCCATGGTGGTGGTAACTAGGAGTACATTGGTATGAAAACTATGTTAATGATAATGACTGGGTAGTTCCCATTTTTATAGTTGTATTATATATATATTCTTATTATTATATATTTTATATGGTTCATCATCTATGTTTGTTCAGTGTAGGACTCCTAAATGTTTTATTTGTGGATATTTTCATCAACGTATAGGTTGTTGAGGTAATAATTTTTGGATTTCCCCCTCTTCCCCACTCTCATTTTGATGTTCCACAATGTGAGTCCATATAATTGCTGTAATGGTTTATGGTATAGGTTTCATGTCAACATGGGTTATGATGTCTCATAGTTTTATTATGATTGTATATGAAGGCTATAATGACTTAATGTTATAGACCATACATGTATCTAGTCTTGTTGACATTTATTTACCATAAGGGTACATACATGGGATGCAGTGTCTTGATGTATAATGAATTGTACATGGGTCGAACTGTATTTATGAACTACTACATGATTACTCATGGGATGATGATAATATGGTTTTTATGAGATTCATGGTGGGATGGTGATAGAGAAGTCTCACCAAAAAAATCAATCAAAAAATAGTAGAACAAATAAGATGAATATAAGAGTATAATAAAATATCGTGATCCAATACAACTCACTCTCCATGAATAAAGAGGTTTTCCATTAAAGGGAAATGACTAGAGAATGATAGGTTGGATTGGATTTCAATTGGGGTTTGAAGGTTGATATAATAAATAAAACCATTGAATCCTATAATCTCTATTTATAAAGTAATTATAAATAGACTACACTATATTGTGGTGAATTGAACTACACAAATGGTTCTCCAAAATCAATGGAGAACTATTTTTGAAAACATTTGAAATTTTTTGAGCCCACTAGCCTCATAAATATTTAATACCTAATTAAAAACATTCCACCACAAACACACATTAAAACAAAGCTTGGTAGATGGAACTTCTTTCATCTAAGTAGCCATCATAGCTTCCCACTATTGTATAGTGAAAACTACCCATCTATTTCAGATTGTGATGAAACATTCATCTGCATGGTGAGACCTAGCTCACTATTTCCATTCCGTCACACTCAACTCAGCTATGCCTTGAACTCACATCACAACACCTATCTTAGTAGGCATTCTAAATATCCCTATTTCCCAAAGAAATCTTTTAAAGACAACTAGTACCATAACAATTTCTAATATTGTGTATATTTGTTCCCCATTTCCCAAAGGATAAGCATCCAAGGAAAACTTCAATGAACCACAACATCATTGGCCATTTAAATTCTCATATCACACCAAACACTACATAGAAAACTTAACAATCCCCAAACCAAAACAACAACACTATATTCACTACTCCATGTGAGATTTACCATCGACCAACCTACATCAACTATAATGTTGTGGTAGAACCCTATTTTCCTAAAACAAGCATTCACATCCAAAATGCCTCCAATCTCCTTTTATATTCCCCCATGTCCTAATGAAAAATGATAATGGGGGGTTTTTAGAAAACTAGTTCCTTACAACAGAGAACTCTCAAAGAATTATCATCATTGAGAATTAAAACCAAACACTATTAGGAAACAGATAAGGAACCAAAACAACCACATTATGGGAAACCACCAAACAGTATAACAAGAATATAACATGACCTACATAACATTATTCAGGGGTTTGAAACATATATCATCATATATCTCAGAAAACAACCAAATGGGTATATAAATCATATCATCAATGTTAAAACCAAAAAAAATTGGTATACTGAAAATGCATCTGAAACACTCTTCACTATGTAAACTCTTACAATACAACATTCCTATAAATGTTAAGAACCCATGTAAAATCCTATAGGTAAAATACCTTCGCTAGATGGTCCTGTATCACAATAGGAAACACCTTGATAGTTTCATAATCGTCAAATTCTATCTATCCCTATTCAATTACATGAGAATAATCATGAATTTCATAGATAAATTTCCATACCTGGATGACATCATGATTATATCACATCCATTGGAGTAGTTTTAACAACATATAACATTTCTAAGACACAGAAACACCAAAAAAGTGTACAAAACTCAAGGAGATATATTACTCACCAATTTGAATCTTCTCTACCTAGGATTAGAATATAAAATAATGAACACATAATCTCTAAATTATAACTCTATATTCCTCTCCTTATTATTAAAAATAGGATGTATTGTGATTTTTTACCTTTATTCACTCATGCATCACCCACACCTTCAATTTCGTGAATTAAAACAATTTTTTATAGAAAAGTTGACTCTATAACCATTGTTAAATGTAACATATATTGAGAATTTTATCCAGATATCTTTTAAAATTCATAAATACCAATAGTGGAATGATAATTGTTATTGTATGAAAAAATCCACCAATTTCTGGTTCCTTAACCACAAAACACTAAAATCTAGAATACATATATGCAACATGTAATCTATATCCTATATTATCCACAATATGTTATCATAATTATATAGGAGAAAAGGATTGAAAATGAATTATTGAGATCCAAAACCATACTAAATACTGCTCTAACCCTTATAGTTAAACTGACGATCACAATCCATGATGACCATCTTTAGTGTAATGTTAAGTTTTTATTAGTGTAATCACTATGATTTGGGGTGAATTAGTGATAAAATATTTTTCAATTTTCATATTATAAATCAAACATCAGTACTAAGTAGAGAGAATTAACTCTTAAAAATACAGAACATGAAGTTATAAACATAGGAAAATAATACTTTGTATGTGTAATAACTCAATAACTAGAATCCAAGACTTGATCTAAAAAAAATTTAGGCCACACATTCCAATAGAAAAAAATAGTTTTGGTAAATATAAATCGTGTTATATCAATCAAATGAGTATAACTATATTCTTTTCACAGTTAATGGTCATATTCTATAAAAAATTTGATAATAAATATTTTTCCACAATGGAATATAACTTCCACAATAGGTTTTAACAAATAATTAGTGTTCTTATAATGGTTCTTCACAATTTATCTTCTATATGTTAGTTCTTATTATTATATCTCATTAATATTAGTATACAAACCTATTATAAAAACATCTCAATATTATACCTATTCATATGGAATTGGTTTTTCAGGAGCTTTAACTATTCATTTGATGCCTTCTTAACATAGTACCACGCGTCTATAAATACTCTATCTGAAAGTCTGTGTCTGGAAATTATTTGTCTAGAATGAAATGTTTACTACTTTAATAGATATATCTTTAAATATTCTTAGTTGTAACCATACGGCTTCAATAAAACCTTCACAATGCACCTTCATCCCTTTATATACCCATAGTTCCTTGTAAAAATATGATTGATTGTAAACATTAAAATTGAATTTACCTCTCAAATAATTCATAGATTTATTACCTCAAAAGAATATGAATAAATTAGAGTTATCAAATATAATGAAAATAGCCATCAAATTGAAGTTTTGGTGATCTTTAATGATCCATGAAATCTCATCTATAATAAAAATCTTTACATCATGATTGTAGGGTAATTTAATGTCTATATACATGTTGTCACAATGAATGATAATAAAAAACAATGTTAATAAACACAAAAAAACATGTATTGATTCTTACTATTAACTTTTCCATCTCGTAATGCATCATTTGGTGTTACATTATATGCATTATCTTTGTTCAACCCTTCTTTTTATAGATCAATAATGTCAGATTGATTTAATATTTTATTTTTTAGTAATAATTACATGTTTCCACATTCCAATGAACATATAAAAAATCATCCAAAGTATATATTTCTATAATCTACAAAAACAACTCACTTGGTTATTCTTCACATCATTTCTTCTTTGACTAAACTCAAAATGTGATCCTTAGTTTGACCAAGAATATTTATTCTCATAGTAAAATTTCCCCATATGGTAGTATTTTTTTGGAAAAATATATCCATAAAATTAAATTCTCTTAAATTAATTCCCGTAACCAAATTCATTTATACTAATAAATATATTTTAACAGCAATTATTTTTTGGTACTTTAAAGAACAAAATCACCACCTAATTATGTTTTTTTAATAACTCGATCTGATGAACCTATAAAAAAAACAGATAAATTTTTCCCTAATTCCATTCAATCAATATATATTTTTAGACTTATATTCCTCTTTGTCAAACACTCGAACAAATAACATCATGAATACGGATCACATTTTTCAAGTGATTTAAGAACAGAGAAAAAAAATCAACACCAAAGGTATGACTTGTATCAATTAACATGGTTCTTTATAGTTTGATTATAACTCAAAACCTATTAGTATTAAAATTAAGAATTTCATAAAGCCTCCCCACCTATTCCACATATTAACTGCTCAAAAACACTGACAATGATGACTATTTAATCACTAGTATGTGATTTGACTTTGTCATGCTTTCCATGATCTCCCATATAGAATCACATCATCCCTAACCTCTAGACAAAAATTTACTAGATTCCATGTATATGTTATCCCAATTCCATTGGGTAACATCATGTAGGAAAACAAACCTTCCAAAAACACAATTCTCAATTCCCACACTCAAGAATACCAAATATTGAAATAAAAAATTTACAACTGGTCAATTCATGCATGGCTCCTAAAATTTAACTCATAAATATCGATACATCTTTGACACACTATGTTGTACTATAATGGGTGATCTATGGTCCTCATCAATATCCAAATCCTGAATCACTAAGGTAATTAAGTGGATATCCTAAAATAATACTCCTTTTTATCATACTTTTATAATACCTCGTTATCATCACCCCAAAAAACTCTATCTATCAAAAACTCTACCTCAAAATTCCCAACTAAAATACCTCCACTAGTTATACAATGTATTACTACAATATCATATAATTAATACATTGTACACTGTAGATAGATCCCATATCATGGTTTATTATGGAATTCTCCTATATAACCCTTCAAACATCACTAGATGCGTGGGAGAAATTATTGAATTACTTCATTCTTAGTACATCATCTAAACTATTTTCATTCCCTGATATATTTGAAATCGTTAAGTTATAATGAAAAAATAATTCTATCCAACGCCACTATGTCAAATTCATGTTTTATTATATAGTTCATTCATCTTTTAATTATAAACTGTAAATAACACAAATAATTAACCAAAGTGATATATCCTCCCCATCTTCAAATTGAACATAACTATTTTATTCTTACAATATTGGGGGGTGTAGTTAAATTCATGTGGTTTTAAATACCAATTACTGAAAGATATAACCAATCATTTATATATCATAACACACCCCAAGACATGATAAGAGGTGTTTCAATGAACCTTGAACAAAATTCCTTTTCCTAGAAAGTTAAAAACTAGAGAACAAAATAGATTGCCTTTAAAATTATCAAATTCATCCTAACATTAGTTAGCCTGCATGAATTCCTAATACTTTTTAGTCAAAAAGAATTATAGGAGTCAAAAGTCAAGAGAATTAAACCAAAAAACTCCTTTAATAATAATTATGAAAAATAAAACACTATACATATTGGATATTCTTTGGGGATAACAATGAAACAAGTATTAAATTTTGAACATGATTCACTCATAAGTAACCAAACACAATTATCCACATGGCCACAATCATGCTTCCCTATATTCTAGAGGCTGCTGATTAGCAGTGAGGGTAGAAGGTGGAATGGTGGGGAGGCTATAACTTCAGGATCATCAAAACATAGATTGTATAATATGTGAATAAATTTTGGAAGCGTAATGAAAAATAAAATTGGAAGATAAATAATCATGATAAAATAATCATTTATCAATATAAATATTGTCTTCATATGCCAAATGATGTAATTTCATGTCTCCACAAATAGGTACAATAAATTAGGGAAATAGTTACACATACCTAGAAGTATATCAAAAGAACTAAAAACACCAAACAACTATCTCAAAATATCATCTTTATTTATAGATCGGTCTGGTCCTCCCCAATCTCATTCCATAATCAATAAATCATCAACAACCAGTTTCTAGAATATACCCCTAACTGAATCCATGATTTATTTATGGATACTAATCATTGAACCAAATAGGGTTTTAGATATACCCAGTAGGTGACCAACAATACTATCTATAAAAATCCATCATGTGATTATGAATGTAACCGTGTGTTGTTATAATAGTCACGAGTGATGTAAAATGTGTAATGTAACAACATTTTAAGACAAATATCTTCATGGTATATCAGGATTATCACACCATATTTAGACTAAGTTGTAAATTTATTTTCACTAATACCATAATGTATATATATATATATATATATATTCATATGCAATAAAATAATATTCATATATATATAAGCTATGACGTAGACCCATGGATTAGTTCCCATGTTTCCACAGAGTGTTAATGTGTCATGAGTCCCAGATCTCTAAATATATCCTGAAGATTAAGATAATATTATACAAGGATTTAGGGTGATACTACAGAATCCCTGGCCTCAGGGGTCGATCCAACTCATAGTAATAACTCATTTTTTCGGGATATAAGGTTTTGAGTGTAATATAATGTGCACACCAAATGCATTCCACTATAAAAAAGTCTTTGGATCTCATTTATGGTAAATTCCATGATAATAATGATTGGTCCCAATGTGGTGAATCCATGGAGATGTGTATATTTGGATTTCAAACTATATACACAGAGTTTATCCAAAGGTATTATCTTGTCCATATAGAATGTATGTGAATTTTTTGAACAACACTAAGGCATTCACACAATAAGATGTTGATAGAATTCCTTGTTTGTTATCTCCTATGAAAAATATATCAATGAATAATCATGGAGTCATCTCAGTTCTCAAGGAATTACCTTTAGAATCCAATGATATTTAATGTCTGGCCACTCTTATAATGGTAAAAATGTCCATAATTAAGTCACAATGTATGTGAATTTGAAGTACAACAATGTCCATGTAATAATCATTACAATTCACAAATTCCATTTAATTCATATGATTAAATTTCATTTTTTGATGTCAATATTAATTGTGGAAGATTAAAATTGGCCATGTGAATTTCATGATAATTTAACAAGTCCATTTATACTTTTGGATGTTAATTAATAATTATGGTATGTGTGTTAGTCATTTTACACCACTATAATATATCCAATTCCATTAATGATTTCTCAATTTGAAAACAAAACAAAACATATTTTTGGGTGTATTAGTTATAAAACCATGGATGTAAAAGTGGAATTCAATGAGAAAACCAAAAGGTGTGGATCACATTGAGATTGATTCCCACCGACATCACAAGGGGTATAAAAGGGTTGTTAGGTTCCAAAATATTGAAGCCAATTCATGGAATAATAGTTTTAGGGGAAATACTCAATGAAAACGGTGTATATCACAATGAGAAAAATATAAATGTATAAAATTTGAGGGAAAATTCATTGAACACCTACCTTATTCTAGTAGAGGAACACTCATCTGGTTTCATCATTTTGTTTGGTCTAGATCAGATGAAAATGGGTTATTAGAGAACTTTCCTAAAAATAAAGAATATGATTTGGGGACAAAATAGCTCTAGAGACAAAAAGATTAACCAAGGAAGGGAAGAAATGGATTAAATACATTACTTGTGGAGATCTAACGCGATTGGTTATAATTGAATTAGAGATTGGATGAATAATAAGATTTAAAGACTAGAAATGTAATCTGCGGTCTACTAGAAATTGATGGAAGAAGAAATAGATATCCCCTTTAAAATAACAGAGGAAAAAAAATTAATTCTACCCACTTTTTAAGATCCACATAATTTGGATGAATGGTGTTCCAAACTGTGCTTTAACAGTGTGACTAGAATTTTCCGAGTGAAATCTCCTCTTCAAGGTTAGAGAGCAAGGTTTATTAATAGTTCTCAACCCGTGTGAACCCCTCCATGGATCCCCATTGAACCATGAATTGTTTCATAAAACCATGTTGCCCAAGGTGAAATGTTTAGTAAAAATGTGGGCAGAGCATGGTCCCCTAAAAACATTGAGTTTTGGGTTTTGAACATGCCCTAAACACTCTTGATTCATTCCTCAAACCATGGGGGAAATTTATATTGATAAAATAGGGAATTTATATAGGAAATGAAGAATTATGTACCACATATGAATAACCTAGTTGTTACATACTCCCTACAATTGGACAAAATGTCCTTGAGTTGGTCTTATGATATAGAAAGGAATCATCTAAGAACAACTCTGACCATTTACCACCCATATCAGCCTCTATATCCCAAATATTTTATTATACAATCTTGACGATACATTTTGATCCACTCCCCGATACAAATAGGATGCTATATAATGGATTCAAATACCTCTAACTCAACCTCATCTAGCTAAAATATGCGTGGCAAGTTTGAATATTACTAGTGAAGCTATGAAACATTGAATATGTCATTCATAGCTCTAAACCTTAGAGTTAACAACAAGCTACAAACTAGAAGAACAAATATCTCCACAACATCCATGAGTAAAATGAAACGAGGTGGCATTTTACCTTTCCACATAAATCATCGATGCCCCCAATCGAGTAGATATACCAAAGAACACTCGATGTCCAACCTAAAACCCTAGATTTCATCGATGATGGTCATCATTTGACTTATTTCTAGACTAGTCTTTATCCATTCACTTCCTGTTGAACTAAAAATGTTCTGAATTCTAATAATTGAGACAAGGTCCATATAGTTATCCCCCCCCAGTCTTTAACATGCATTGACATGATAGAAATATTCTACCCTATACGGCCTCATATGTTCCATATGAATCATTATCGAAAATATTTAGTTATATGAATACTCAATAAGAGTAATATATTTCTACCAATAACCTCTAAAATCAAGGATAGAAACTCAAAGCATGTCCTCTAAAATGTGTATTGTCTACTCGGGATACACATCGATATAACAATGGTATGCTATACTCAAAAGTACATGTGTACCTAATGATCTTTCAAACCCACTTTAGAACTGAAAATTAAAATGTGTATCCCTTTATAATGAATTTTTTTTTATAGAAATCCATGAAGTTATATAATCTATCATAAATAGAGCCTACAATGATCATCCACAAAAATGGACTCTCAATAGGAACCAATTCAGAGACATTCATGAACATATCGATGATCACCGACACTACATCATTTCATTTGGGGGATATCAATAATATAATAACAATTTCCATAGGGAAATCATCCCATCAACACTCAGCAATGCGGAATGCCTATAGAATCCCTTCAATTAATGGTGGTTCTACACTAACCTTCATGTAGGTGGAACCCCTAGAAACAAATCCACTTATATCAATATTCATACTAGTCCATAATTGTTAGTGATATTGGCCATGATACATAATTTAATACCAAGGGTGTATGACATAAGTATAAGAATGAAACTCTCACATAAATTCCTCTTGGATTTCTATAGGAACCCATATGCTTCCATGGATGTGAAAGTCCTCATCCTCATTAATGATCTATCATGGAGACATGTCCTCACTAGAAACAAACTCTTTTAGAAATATGCCTTTGAGATATGATAGAAGCATCATCTTCACTATCCCTAGGAATGAGAGGGTAACATCCAAATCTACAATGATAAGCTAACCATGATGGTCCTAAATCTCCAATTTCATCTCAATGAATAGATCCATCAACCTCCACTCATCCATGACCTCCCAAACTACTTGTTTTTTACTCATATATCCTAGATCATATACTATAGCATTTCCCTTCACATGAATATATATACGATTTAATTAAATGATTTCATGTTTTCGAACTACCTTATTTATATGAGATTTTATTCACAGAGTGTAATGTTATACATGAGGGTTTTTTGCCTATATACACCATAAAATTATCTTCAAAAAAATAATTTCTCTTACACAAGGGGCATGAACTATAGAAACCAAATTGAGATCACGTGATGAGTAATTCCCATCACGTAGTCTCAACTGAACAGACCCATATTACATGAATCAATCCTCTAGAATTATAAATTCTCCTAGCTCGACACTTGATGAATAAAAAAACATTTTATAGGATATACTAAGCTTTGGAGGAATCAGGATCAGCGTTGAATTCAGTCTTCTAATTGAATCCCGAAAGGCTATCTTATAGGATTTTAACCATATGAAAATAAAAAAATTATTAGTTAATCCTATAAGAGTATTTTCATAAAATGATTATTAATTAATATGAAACCTATAATAGTTAAAAAGTTGTAGGAAATTCTGTATGTAAAATACATTCTTGGGTTGTTCCCATAAAACAACATAACTCACCGTCTGTTGGTCAATATACACTTTAGCCTATGAAATAATGTTACCAGAGAAGTGAAAATTTTCAATAATAAATTGGAATTTACAAATCATATCATTCAAGAGGTTCTCTATTAGATTATTCATCATGATATCAAGACATTTGACATAGTTATGATGTGTATGATAATGACCAATGATATCATTCATGAAAAATACCAGAAATTAATCTATATGTAGTTGGAAAACCAATTTCATCAAATCCCTAAAAACATCTTTATTATTCATGAGACCAAAAAATATAACCAAATATTAATAAATAACATGCCTCTAATAAAACATTGTACAAGGTATCCCTAATTCTATAACTTGCACCTGATAATAACCTGACATCATGTCAATCTTGGAGAAAACCCTCTCTCAAAAGAGTTGTTCATAGAGTTTATTTATACAAGGTAGTGGATACTTTTTTTAACTGTAGGATAGTTTAACTGATGTTAATCCACACAAAGCCTGAGTTTATCATCTGAATTCTTGCACAAATTGATAGTATAACGCCAAGGTAAAGTATTGGGTCATATAAAACACTTGACATGAATGAAATCTAGCTCCCTCCTAAGAAACATCAACTCAATAGTAGAATTCTTAGAAAGAGGAATGAATATAAATTCTCTTCTTGGTATTAAATACATAGATAACCCCACATCTCTCACTGATAAGGTAAACTAGAAATATTGTTTTGAAAAAAATCTGTGAAATGACCTATGACAGAATTGTAATTATCTTGACGTATTCCCTGATCCACAATATAATGGACAAAAATCTAGGTTGACACTCCACCTATCCCACAATGCTCTGGGAAACATTTACATCCCTAGACATCCCACTAACCCATGTTAAGATAACTATATCTCTCTTGTGGTGTAAATAATACCATGAGGTGATATTAGTATGAATGACCATGACAATTGACCGACCAGTCCATCTAGAGAATGAAATTGAATTCCATTATCTTGAGGATGAAGATGTACCATAAGAAATGATATCTTCTTACATCAAGGGCAATTCCATACATTACCACACACTTTCTGACCAAATTCCCAATAGAGTATCTTGTGTCCTCACATCATCGAAATAGGAAATATAAAGAACAAGTATTAATATAATAGAAAAAATAATAAAAGAGTACAAAGTGACCATATCAAAAAGGGTAGATACAAGAGTATGTTCTACCAAGACTATAGCTCTAACATTAGATTTATTGATACCCTACTGATCTTGTATAGGTTTTACTACATATATATAGATTATCCTTTACCAGAGATACAACATGACTACCCTAAGTGGGAAAACTCATATGGCTATATGTATCTAGATTCTGGACTCCATGACCATGCCCACATCCTTGACTTGTATGGACAGCGGTAGTCCACTTTTTAGTCTAACATGGAGCTACTGATCCTACTCCGGAAGGTAGAGTTGTTGTAGATCCTCTCCCATTATTAAATGATTAGAAGGTCCAATGGAATCTCTAAAGATTTCCCATCATGCCAAAGGCCCAGTACTCGAATATTTTTTTTGATTAAAAATATTTTTTAGATGATCAATCCTACCACACAAATGGCATATAAAATAACTACCTAGGTGGATAACTGGGTTTCCACTTCTCAATTGAGAATCCTTAAGACTTCATTTCATTCCACTGGACAAACTGCTACATTTCATTGGAATTAAACAACAATGTATTGTATTTCCATTATCCCTCAAATTATTCTCAATTATACGGGCTTCATTCACAATTCCCATAACAATAGTCAAACATACAAATATTAACCTAAGATAGAATGGTATTCTTGATCCTGTCCTTAAAGCATCTCTCTCTCAAACGATCATTAGCAGAAAAGGAAGGTGTAAAACAATAAATATTAGCAAAGGGAGATGAATAATCCCTAAAATATGGGGATTAATACTATAGATTGAGGAACTAAATAGATCTATAAGTTCTCAAAATCATTGGAAATAAACCTAAATAGAAAGTAGCCTAAAAATCTCTCCAACCCATATCCCCATATAGGTCTACATGAGTAATAATGTCCCAGCAAAACATGGAAGAACCACAAATCATATAAGCACCAAACATTAATATCGTTAATGGAGGAGTATACAGGTGCTTGATGATAGATAACATGGACACTATCATTGTCTCAGTATCCTTTGATAACCAACCTTAGAAAACATGGTTGGATGATGATGCTAATAAACTCTCATCAACACTTCTATAGTATGAGAAGGCCATAGAGATCCATGAATATTTTGCGTAATTGAATGGAAATCCTCATGACACTGGGCATCGGTGTCCCATAAAAAATAAGAGGGGGTTCCACTGGTGGCAGTACATGAAGGTAAAATCCCACCACCTCCGGAGCATTGTTATCACTACCTTCCTAGTCCACGACTTCAATAATTCATGGTGGAATTACTTTAAAATTTCCAAACACACACATTCGATAATATTCAACATTGTTAACATCAATGATACAAGAACATGTTAGGAAAAATAATTCCTATATAATATTCACACACTTCTTATTTATAATAGAGATATGCATGGTGATCATACAAGACTATGATAAATAATTAGAGATACTGCCTACTACCCACTAATACAGTGCATTTTGGGTCAATTTCTCTATTTCATATCCGTGTTCCAGTATATAATGTGTAGATATAATGTTATTGAGTATAACTATAGATACCCTACCTTTTCTTACATTACTAATACATCATATTAAAGATAAATAACATAATAGTATTTCACATAGGGGATCCAACGGTTTATTTTTTTGGGAAAACTAGGACCATACATAACATTTACAACATCGAGCATAAACATTTATTTAATGTCTTCATCTCTAGCTTCTTATTGGTACTTTCACTCTCTTTAGTAAATGTAGTCACCTGAGGATATACATAAAAAAATGGGTTAGAAAAAATCCCAGTAGGAGGATAGATAACAAAAATGTAGCACGGGGTGGGGATAGTCATTACATGGGAAAAATATCATGAACTTGAGAGGAAGCATAAATATAAGACTTGAAATGTGGCAATGCATAAAAATGAAACATCATGTCTTAGTTCTTAACTACCACACATACTTGTGAACCATGCTAGCATCTTGTTCACAAATCATTTCACATTTACTCATGAGGCTCATCACTTTACCCAATACATTGGAGTGTTGTATAATACTGATCAGACCCGTCACATTGAAACATTCATATTGCGTTACATAATTCCAGGTGCACCCATCACATCATAACATTTTCATTATCATGATTGACGCAAGGAACACATATCAGAAATAAAAATAACTAATCCATGGACAGAAATGGGTTTCATTTCAGAAGAACACATTCATAAACTTTGGTTTCCCAAAATAAAGAGGGAATAATATACATGTTACAAGAACTGTCCACATTGAGTGAGAAGTAAAAGGTATGTTCTTAAAAAAATATTTAATTTGGAAAACATTTTGTTTGACATAAAAACCAGTGACAATCATTTATATCCCAAAAAAGGAAATACAATGATGAATAAATGATCTTTAAAGAGTAACAATATAAAAATATAGTGAAAGAGGGAGAACCTAGAGGATGAATGTTGGGTTCGAGAATTTCCCCTTACCTTGTATCTGAATGCTTCCTTCTCCTTAAGGTCATGTATAATGACATTATATTAATTAATTATAAATTAATGAACTTTTATACCTGAATAGGGTTAATTATGGTTTCATTATGTCATTTTATGTTCCTTTTAATGACTTATAGAGTTTAAAAACATTTTTCATTTTTATGGTTTTTCTTGGGTGGTTCACTTGTATTCATAAATTGATGTTCGGGTAGAACATGGGTAAACATCCAGAACTAATATTACATGTTATTAATGAAATTCCATAATTTAAAATGTTCTTATAATGAGTTATATTATATACCATGTGGATGAATCATTAGATAAAAATTAAATGATGGCAGTTTGGGTTAATTTGGATTGTTTTTGATCAGAACGAACATGTTTTTATTTATCACTTACTAATATGTAAATAAGTCACTTCAAGATCATTAAATTGGACATAATACCTATATAATATTCTGTTTAAACCATAAAAATGTTTTCATGACCAGATCTGAAGGTAGGAATGGAAGAAGAAAACATGTCGTTCTTGAAGGTGATAAATTAACACCTCACGAACAACGTTCTCTACAATAAATTAAAAGGAAGAGGGAAAGGGGGTTGGATTATATAATATCCCATGAGCATCATAAAATTATAGTACATGTATAATACTAGAGTTACAATACAATTTGTGTGAATATAGGTGGTGAGATATAAATAAATGAACTTGAAATTAATTGGAAATTAAAGTAGGAGAGGGAGAGAAATTACCTCTTAAATCCTCCTCTTGAGATCCTCCTTAAAGAAGATAGGCTCGGTCTTTTGATGAGAACAGAAGCTTTTGGATGTGGGAGAGGGTCTAGATAAAATGTTTGGGTATATTTTAGAGAATTCTAGGAGCTTGAGAGGTGTGATGAAATGCGGGTGTGAAGGGTGGTATTTACAGTGGAGGGGAGAGGGGTTTCCTTAATATAAAATTCATTAGTTTATTATTTCCCCAGAAGACAAGGAGTAGTGAGTTTGGATTGACCAAGAATAGTAATTTTATATTCTAATCCTAAAACAAGTGGGATTACATTAGAATAACATCACACATGACCCTATAATTAGCTTATTTAGCTTATTTTGTAAATTATGGTATTTCACTATTCAAAAAATCATGTATTTCAGAAAAATCAAAAATTTCACCCCAATAATTTTTCAATGTTTAGAATCCAAAAATGAATTTCATTTTTAATAAATTATTTTTTAAATATTTTTTTATTTAATATTTAATCAAAATCATGGCTTATTACTAAAAAACAATTTTAAAACATTCATTTACTTATTCTAAAATATAGGTACATCATACCTTCACTTAAATATTATTTTTATACTATCATAGGTACGGTTGATATTCATTTGGGTATATCAATATTCCTAAGGGTATGTGACTATTCATAAGGGTAGGTTACTATTCACCAATTTTTTTACTAGACTCCAAAAAAAACATCTTGAACACGACCATGTATGTTAGATTTTCAATATTCTAAACCCAGAAGTGACAAACATATGTTTAAAGGCCACTTAGAACATAGTAAATCATTATGTTGTGTATTAATATGATTTTATGACATAATTATAAGAAGGTAATTTCCATTGAAAATCTTTTTGTCGTTACATTCTTCCCCCCTTATGAGATTTCGCCCTCGAAATTTCAATTTTCACAAACAGGTGAGGGTACTTCTCCTTCATAGCCTCTTCTGGTTCCCATGTGGCTTCCTCAAACATATGGTTCCTTCACAACACTTTAACAAGATGAGTTGTCTTATTGTGTATAACCATATCTCTTCGATCTAGAATCTCTAGTGGTTGATCCTTATAGGAGAGGTCATCTTTCGGCTGTACCACCTCTGAGTTTAGTATATGTGAGGGGTCCGGTATGTACATCCTAAGTAGTGATACATGAAACACATCATGAACTTGAGCCATATTTGGTGGAACTAGAAGTTGATAGGCCACGGCTCCTATGCGGTCAAGGATCTCAACGGGGCCAATGTACCTTGGTCATACTAACCCTTTCATCCCAAATCACATGACTCTCTTCTATAGAGATATTCGAAGGATGACATTATCTCCAATGTCGAACTCCAATTCCCTTTTACTGTTGTCATCATAGATCTTTTTATTGACTCTAAGCAGCATTGATGTGTTTCTGGATGAATTGATCCTTCTCTGTCATTTCTTGAACAATATCGGGACCATGTAGCTTTCTTTCTCCAACTTCATCCCAACAGGTTGGAGTTCTACATCGCTTTCCATACAGAGCTTCATATGGGGCCATCTGAATACTCAAGTGGAAGATATTGTTGTATGAGCACTCAACTAATGGGAGATGCTAATCCCATCCACCTATGAATTCTAGATAGTAGGCATTTAGAGTATATTCAAGAATCTGAATGGTCCTTTCAGACTGGCCATCTGTTTGGGGGTGATAAGTCATGCTGAAATTTAATTTATTACTCAAAGCATGTTAATGGATCCTCTAGAATTTAGATGTGAACCTTGGATCATGGTTAGAAGAAATTGAGAGTGGAACACCACGATGTCTCACCAATTCCTTCACATATATCTTTGCATGTTGTTCAAGTGATATATCTTCCCGAATAGCGATTAAATTGGATGTCATGGTGAGTCGGTCAACCACAAACCATATCGCATTATTTCCCTTCGATGTCTTTTGGAGACCCGTGACAAAGTCCATAGTAACATTTTTCCATTTCTACATGGATATAGGCAATGGATACATCATCGATTTGGATGATTTCCTCTCTACATTAACTTGCTAACATAACAAGCACCTTGATATATATTCCACAATCTCATTCTTCATGTTATCCCACCAGAAGTGTTCTCGGAGATCATGGTACATCTTGGTACTCCTAGGATGGATAGAGAATGTTGATCTATTTGCACTGTCCAATATCTCCTTCTTTATCCCGGGTTATTAAGTCACACAATGTCGCATTCCAAACCGAATCACACCATCATCGTCAATATGGAACTCTTGCAGCTTCCATACCTTTACTGCATTCACCCTCTTTTGTATCTCAACATTATACCTTTGTGATTTTTAATATTCCCTTGGATGGATGGTTGAGAAATAATTTGGAAAAGGTATGATGTATCCCCTACCATTATGATTCCCAAATCCATCCATTTCATATCTATGAAGATATGGTCTTTCTCAATCTGTAGTATGGATAGAGTAGCAGGTTCTTTTCTTCTTAGAGAATCAGCTACCTTGTTCGCCTTTCCAGGATGGTAGTGAATAGAGAAATTGAAATCCTTGATTATCTCTAACTATATCCCTTGACGCATGTTTGATCTCCTTTTGTTTGAATATATACTTTAGGCTCTTATGGTCAGTGTATATGTCACACTTCTCATCATAATGTTAGTGCCACCAGATTTTCAAGGAAAAAACCACAGATTCCAGATCTAGATCATGCGTTGGGTAGTTCTTCTCATAGATATTCAACTGTTATCAGGCGTAGGCTATCTCATTATCATTTTTCATGAGTACGCAACACAATCCTTTCTTTGAAGCATCACTATTTATCAAAAAACTATCTCCACTTTGAGGTATTGAGAGTACAGGTACAGTGATCCACATTATATTTAGCTCCATGAGGCTTCCCTCACATTCTTCCATCCATAAATACTTTACGCTTTTCCTCGTTAACTTAGTTAGTGGGCTTCAGAATTGTGAGAAGTTTCTCACAAAATGTCAATAGTACCAATAAAATCAAAGAAAAATACCGATTTATGTGACAATAGAGGGCCTAGACCATTCCTCAATCACATTTTTTTGAAGGATCCACAAAACTTCACTCACTTGTGATCACATGTCCCAAGAACATGACTTTCTTTATCCAAATGTTACACTTGCGGAACATGGCGTACAACTTATAATTTCTTAATGTTGCCAAAACACGTCTTAGATGTCTTTCATGTTCCTCCTTCCTCTTGGAGTATATAGGAATATCATCCATAAACAATACCACAAATTTGTCAAGGAAATGTCTAAAGAATCTATTCATTAAATCCATGAATATTGTCTCGGCACTAGTAAGTACGAAGGGCATCACAAAAAACTCATAGTGCCCATACCATGTTCGGAAGGCAGTCTTTTGAATATCTTCCTTCTTCACCTTTTCTAGATGATATTGAGAATAAATATCCACCTTTGAAAAGTATTGATCACCTCTTAACTGATTGAGCATGTTGTCAATCCTTGGAAGAGGATATTTGTTAATTATGGTAATGTTTTTGAGTTCCTGATAGTCGATACACAGCCACATTGTTCCATAATTCTTCTTCACAAAGAGCACTAGTGCACCCCAAGGTGATGCACTAGGGCGTATGAACCCTTTGTCTAGATGCTCTTTTAGATACTTCTTTAACTCCTCAAGTTCAATAAGACACATCCTATAGAGACTCTTTGAGATAAGTATAGCTCCGGGTATGATTTCAATTGATAACTCTACCTCATGATCTAGGGGAATTCCAGGTAGCTCTTCAGGAAATATATCACTGTATTCCCTCAAAATGGTCATTTCCACAAGGTTGGCACTTTACTTTGACTCAACCATTTAGGAGAGGTATGCTTCTTCATAGAGAATCAACACCCACACAGATAAAGTACTTTTGAAAGGAGATTCAATATCTTCCATGAATTTTTATAAGATCATGGGATGTTTCGGAATATGAAAATATATTTCCCTTTCACGACAGTTGATATGTGCTCTATATAACAAGAGACAATCAATTCCCATTATAGCATTGAATTCCAGAAGGGGAAGTATTACGAGCTTTTATGGAAGAATATTCCCACATACGCCAACATGAGAAGAGTCCAACACTAGGGTTTCAATGATTGCACCACATGGTGTTTTAACAAATATCTCTACTTCAAGGTTTCAAGGCTTCGATTATATAGTTATAATAAACTTTCAAGATATAAATGAATGGGTAAAACCAGAATAAAATAAGACTTTTTCCATTATTAAGTGAATAGGAATTGTACCTTGTATGACTTCATTATCTTTCTCCACTTCAACAGTAGTGATGGCATAAGCCTTCCCTTCTTCATTTGGATTTGGTGGATTCTGATGCTGATTACCCTCGAGAACATGAGGTTTAGTGCACTAGCTTTCATAGTTCCCTAGCTCCCTACAGTTGTAACATTGAACCATGGGTGGTTCTCTCCTTTCATCCGCTACTTTATCCTTCCTTTTCATATCATTTCGACACTCTTGAGAAATATTTCCTTCTTTCCCACACTTGAGGAATTTCCCCATCACTTTAAGGCAATTATTATGGTGCAACTTCCAACATTTTGGGCATGTGGGTCGTTGAGTTTTCTTCCCAATTTTTCCATTAGATCCTCCAACATGAAACTCCATATTTAATTTTTTATCACCATAGCCATGGGACCATTCTCTAAACTCCATATCCACATTGAGAACACATTAAACAACTTCTTCATAACTCCTAATGTCTCGAATTTCAAGTGACTTTTGAAGGTGTGGTTTTAATCCACTAAAGAATATATCGATTTTGATATCATTGTTGATAAAAAAACCTGACGTATACCTTGCAAGCCTTGTGAAATAAGATTCATAGTTTTTCACAAATACTCTTTCTTTTTTACTTGAGCTCTATGGATTATATCTCCATCTTCGTACAAAGATTTAGTGAGAAATACTTATTAATAAATATTATCTTCAAGTCCTCCCATTCCATATCTTAAATAATATCCCATGGCTTGGTGTTCTTGATCAAAGCCCACCACTGGCCAGCCTCTCCATCAAGATGATAAACAGCTAGAGTCCCCTTCTCCATATAAAAATAGTGAAGCACAGAAAATATCTTCTCCATGGAGTTGACCCACTGTTCTAAAACTAGTGTATCGAAAGATCCACTAAACGTCGGTGGTCGTTGCCGCATAAAACATTTGATAACCAGTTGCTCCCTCTTTGGTGAAGGAGTAAGTTCCCCATTATTATGGTTATTGTTCATAACCTGAGATAATTGGGTAATAATCTCCATGTGGTTTTGAACTCCACCTCCCAAATCATTGGGGATGTCATTTGGGAAATTGTTGCATTGGCCCTTGCATGAGTTGTTGGCCAGGTTTCTCCTGGTTCCCACCATTTTCTAAAATAGAAATGGGTAGAACAAAAAACTAGTTTAAAACGTCATGAATAACTTATTAATTTAAACAAATAATAACATATATGATCCCTATTTAAATATCCTTGTGTGAATATTTGTACATAGTCTCGTGCTAGAGGTTTTCTCTAGGGTTCACTAATCCTAATTCTCAAATTAACTAAACCATTTCTCTAATACCAACAACATAAACTATACCATTTTATAAATTACTATAACATCATTTTAATGATAAATAACAAAATAGTATTACACGTAGAGGATCCAACGGTTTAGTGTCTTAGGCAAACTAGGACCATACATAGCAGTTACAACATCGATCATAAACAATTATTTAATTTCTTCTTCCCTAGCTTCTTATTGGAACTTTCCCTCTGCTTAGTACATGTAGTAACCTGAGAATATACATAAAAAAAGGGGTGATATAAAAGCCTAGTAATAGGATAGATAATAACAATATAGAATTGGGTGAGCATAATCCTAACATGGGTAAAATATCATGAACATAATAGGAAGCACAAATATAAGACTTGAAATGTGGCAATGAATAATAATGAAACATCATGTCTTAGTGGTTAAAAACCACAAATAATTGTGAACCAAGATATAATCTTGTTCAAACATCATTTCACATTTTCTCATTAGGTTCATCACTATACCCAATGCATTTGAGCACTTTATAATTCTGGGTGCACCCATCACATTGAAACATTCATATTGCGCTATATAATTTCGGACGCACCCATAACATCATAACATTATAATTATCATGCTTTCCACATAGAAAACCTATAAAAAATGAAAATAAATAACCCATGTAAAGGAGTGAATTTCATCTCATAAGAACACATTCATAATATTTGGGTTCCCAAAAGAAAGAGGGAATAACATACCTCTTACAAGAACCATCCACTTTGAGTGAGAAGTAAAAGGTGTGTTCTTAAAAGAAGTGTTCTTTTGGAAAACATTTTGTTTCACATAAAAACTAGTGACAAACACGTATATCCCTGAGAACAAAATATAATTATGGACAAATGATCTTTAAGGAGTAACCATACAAAAAATGGAGTGAAATATTGAGGACCCAAAGGATGAAAGTTGGTTTCGAGAATTTCCCTTTATCTTGTATCTGAATGATTCATTATCTTTAATGTCTTGTATGATGACATTATATTCATTAATTAAAAACTACAGAACATTATATACATTAATAGGGTTAATTCAGGTTTCATTATGTCATTTAATTTTCCTTTTGATGAATTATAGAGTTTAAAAACATTGTTTGGGGATGTTCGTTTTTTATGGTTTTTCTTGGGTGGTTCACTTGTATTCATAAATTGAAGTTCAGGTAGAACAAGGTTAAACATCCATAACTAATATTTCATGTTATTAATGAAATTCCAGAATTTAAAATTATCTTATAACTAGTTATTTAATATACCATGTGGATGAATCATTAGATAAAAATTAAATGATGACTGTTTGGGTTAATTTGGGCGGTTTTTCGATCACAACGAACTTGTTTTTATTTATCAGTTAGTAATATGTAAATAAGTCAGTTCCATAACATTAAATAGGACATAATACATATAAAATATTCTAGTTAAATAATAAAAATGGCTTCAGGACCAGATTTAAAGGTATAAATTGAATAAAAAAACATGTTTGAAGGTAATAAATTAACACCTCACGAACAACATTCCCTTTAATAAAAACAATGAATAGTGGATGGGGGTGGGATGATATAATATCGCACTAGCATCGTAAAATTATAGTGAATGTATAATACTGGAGTTAAAATACCATTTGGATGAAGATAGGTGGGGAGAGATCATGAAATGAACTTCAAATTGAAAGGAAATTAAAGGAGAAGATGGAGAGAAATTACCTCTTAAATCCTCCTCTTGATATCCTCCTTAAGGAAGCTAGGCTTGGTATTTTGATGAGACCAGAAGCTCTTGGGAATGGGAGAGGGGATAGGGAAGATTTTTGGGTAGAGTTTAGTGAATTCATGGAGCTTTAAAGGTCCGAGGAAATGGGGGTGTGAAGGGTGGTATTTATAGTGGAGGGGAGAGGGGTTTCTTTAATATAAAATTCATTAGTTTATTATTTCCCCACAAGACAAGGAATAGTGAGTATTTCATGACCCATAATAGTAATTTTATAATGTAATCCCAAAACTAGTGGGCTTACATCAGCATAACATCACAGATGACCCTATAATTAGCTTATTTAGCTTATTTTGTAAACTATGGTATTTTACTATTCATCAAAAAATCATGTATTTCAGAAAAATACCAAAATTTCACCCCAACCATTTTTCAATGTGTAGAATCCAAAAATGAATTCAATTTTTAAAAAATAATTTTATAAATACAATTATTTAATATTTAATTTAAATCATGGTTTATTACTAAAAAAAAGTTTTAAAACATTCATTTACTTATTCTAAAATATAGGTACATCATACTTTCACTTGAATATTATTTTTATAATATCATAGGTATGGTTACTATTCATTTGGGTATATCACTATTCATAAGGGAATGTTACAATTCATAAGGGTAGGTTACTATTCACCAAAAAAAATATTTTCCTTTTATTAGACTACAAAAAACATCTTGAACACAACCATATATGTCAGATTTTCAAAATTCTCAACACAGAAGTGAAAAACTTGTGTTTAAAGGTCACATAGAACATATTAGTTCATTATGTTGTGTTTTCATGTTATTTTATGACACAATTATAAGAATGTAATTTCCATTGAAAAACTTTGGATCGTTACAAGAACACCATTTAATTGTTAATTGGTATAACTATTTAACATCATCAATTTCCATTAAAACATTAGACTCAATTTTCCATAAATATGTCATTGCATATATACATATTTATACATACTAATGTTCAGTCAAATGGTTCTATCGTTACTGATTTAGAGAGTATTATGCATTGTAAAGTTTCAACAGTACTCCATGTAACTGAAAACTGGATTTTAAGATAGTTCAATTATATGGATCACCATTCCCAATTTATATAGGCACACACACTATTTTTATTTTTAATTGGAATACATAAAATTGAAACTAACTAAAATTTCATCTCATGTCACCAATGGTTCAAATATCAAACCCAATATAATTGGATAATTAAGGTGCCATCATCACATAATATGGTAAAAATCAATTTATTGGAAACTTTGATTGTTAAAATTATTTACCCTTCGATGAAAAATTATGTAGGTTCCGAACATAACTATCTTGGTACACAAAATATGTAAAAAAAAATCATGATATAAGTAAACATGGAATATAATAATTAATGACATATAAATATTCACATTCCTATAATGATGTAGGAGATATTACCTCTTTGTTTTACTAGGCCATGGATAAAAATAAATTCCATAGTAATAATAAATATCACACTACATGAGTGTCACCCATCAGTGAAATTCGTACAATTGTAATAGTTTTAGTCCAGAATAACAAATACCAGCCCTTGAAATTTGGATTTTCTCATATAGAAGGGTTAGGTACTCCCAGTCATAAGTGGATTACCAAATTTGGAAACATAATATTCCACTATATAATAACCCAAATAGTAAAACAAAAAGTAAAAGAAACCAACAAATATGAATTTTTATTATCCCATACCCAATTCACTCATAAGTAACCTAACATCGTAAGCCACAAGGCCCCAAGTGCACCTCCCCAATTTCCAAAGGCTAGTGACTAGAAAGAGGGTATAAGGTGGTATGGTGGGGAGATTATACCATCCTGATCATAGTAAAAAAGAGGTATAATTAGAGAATAATTAGATATAAGAAAATACTAACTACTAGAGGATGAAAAATTAACCAAATAAAATAAACAGGCATTAAATGAAATATCAAATACCATATACAAAATGATTTATTGTAATTTCCTTAAAAACGTAATTGTAATACAAAGAATCAGGCACACATATATACAGGTGTATCAAAATAACTGGAATTTCCAAAAGGAAATCTCCAAATAGCATTATAATCCATACCTTAGACAATTATTCCCCAGATCTCATTCTTCAGTTAATCATGCATTGAAAACAAGGAACTTGAACCTTTCCTTACTTGCATCCATGATGTCATTATGGGAAGTAATCGTTGGCATAAATAGTGTCTGAGATATACACATTAGGCCACCACCAAATGATTCTACAAAAATCCAACCTTTGAATATAAGTTTTATAGTGAGTACTCTAATAGTCATCAGTGATTTGAAATGCATTAATTAACAACCATATCACAACAGGCTCCATATGAGATTCCAGGATGATCATACGTACTTTGGACTAAGCTAAAAATATATCTTCACCCCTTCTATCATGTATATATATATATATATATATTGGTATTAAAATAATATTTATAAATATATGTACTCTGGAATGGACACATGAAATAGTGCCGAGGTTTCCCCACAATATATCAATATGTCATGAGTCTCAAATTTCTAAAGAGGGAATCAAAATTAAGATTGTATAATAAAAGGACATGAGGTGAGACCGGGGAATCCATGACCCTGGGGGTGAATCCAAATAATAGTAGTAACTCATGTTGTTTATCTATAAGGGCCTTATTGTTATCTAATGAGTACACCCAAGGATTTCCACTATAAAAGAGTGTAACCAATTCTAGGGATGTCATTCACATTATATATATGGATAATCATTACGGGTACCAATGGGGTGAATTCATTGCTCCACATGTCCATGAGCATCAAGTAGAATCCAAGGAGTGTGTTAAAGTAATACTAAATTTTTTGAGGAAGTAAATTGAATCATTAGTACAACGCTGAGGAATTCACTAAATAATATAAGGAATGAATTTCATGGTGTGTATCTCCCCTATAAATTAGCTCAATATATCCAGGTGGAATCATAAGAGTGGTCATGGAATTCCTTCAAGAATCTATGTTGCTTTCAATTATGGAATCTCATAAAATATGAAAAAATGACCACAATAAATCCACTGATTATGTGAATATAATGTGTAACATTGATCATGTAATAATCATGAAAATACTTCCATTTAATTCATATCCTTACCAGTTATTTGTTGATGAAAATTTTAAATGGTGGATGGGTAACATTTTTCATGTTCAATTCATTCCAATTGACCAATTCCATTTATAATTTTCACCATTAACTAATAATACATGAAAAAGTGTTAGTAATTGTACACAATAATAATATATACAATTCCATTAATGATATCCCATTTTAGAAATCAAACCAATTACATTGATATGTGTATAGTTTATAAAAAATGGAGTTCAAATGGTAATATAATTGGCACACCCAAAGGGGTTTCTCAGATTGAGGTTGATGAACTCTAATGTCATTAGGGATATAAAAGACTCATTAGATTCCAAAATAAGGAAAAAATACTGGGGTGATTAATTTCATGGGAATCACTTGGTGAAAAATCAATGAGGCATAGTGGAACCAAATATAAAACCTAAATAATTTGAGGGAAAGTATTAAACAACATACCTAATTCTTGTGGTGTAAAACTCATCTTGTATCGATATATGGATTTCTCTAGATAATAATAAAATAAAAAAATATACAAATTTTCTAAAAATGTGTCATACGAGTTTACACAAGAATAGCACTGAGGATAATTAGATAAATGAATAAAGGAAAGAGACATATTAAATTTCACAAAAGTGGTTATCTGACACAATATATGGTAAATAAGAGTGATTAAATCATATTAAGATAGGGGGAGAGCTATCACTGGCATACAGTCCAATGGATAATGATTGAGGAGGAATGGTTTTTCTCCTTTAAAAGAAAAGAGAAAAAAATGTAATTCTACCAACATTTTATAAGGTGAACATTTTTGAAAATGTGTTCCAACCATGTGGGTCGTATTGTTCAGTTGACACACCCCCACCCTTCAAATGATTAGGGAGCAAAATTTTTCTAACATATCTCTTGATATGTGATCCCCTTTTTGGATACCTATATCACGCCAATTTGTTTTTCAAAACCATGCAGTATTTGGTACATACTATAGGAAAACTATGTACCTAGTCATTTCCCCAAAAATATAGTGTTCTAGAATATAAACAAGCCTTGTACACTCTTGTTTACTTCATTAGACTATATGAAACATTTATTGGTATAAAAAATAAATTTAAATCACAAATTAAAATGTTTTTCCATCATATAAAAACTCAGGTTTTCATAAGAATTACTACAACCTTTAAATAATAATGACTAATCCACCATGCGGCAAAGAATTCCCCAAGAAAGAGACCTCAAAATCTCAGAATTCACACATAATGTCCTGTGTTTTGGACTGATTTAAAAATTAAAAAAGGATTTGAAATTATTGTATGGTGGATGGTCAAAAATTTGAAATCATATTAGAATTTTAATGTGGAGAGTTTAATCACATAAAGGTAATTTTTTTAGATTAGGTTTATGGAAATATACATGAATCCGGTGTTCAGTTTATAGTAGAAGTGTCATGATCTTTAAAGGTGGCATTTGGAATAGTAAGGGGAGGTCCACGGTTTCCAAAATGTTGGTAAAAATTGTGCACTAACTATGTGGACATGTAAGGACTATCACATGGTTTTTCAAACTGTTAACCCAAGTCCATATAAATATTAATAAAATATAGATAAATATAAAATTGAATCACATGGGTTGTGCACGGTTTTCGTAACCATTCATATATCCATGCAAGGGGGATTCATTTGGGCAATATCCCCACATGGGTTGCACATAATTTATCAAACTGTGAGCCTAGATATGTGTGGTCATGTAATTGTTGGTATTTTTTACCAATTTTTAGTTCTTTTGGTGGAATAATATGTTTCCAAACCAAGAACACCATTAATAAATTGTAAAATTTCAAATTTTCCCTTGGCTCTCTTAAGGGCATTTCCTCCATTTCTTATTATCATCCACGCACAAAAACTCACCACATCTCTGATATTCAACCTCAATATAGTAATTTATTGTTCTTATATGTATGAGATCAAAATAAAATGTCATAATAATTGTTTGATCACCCTTAGTATGTATATCCTTTATCCTATTTCGTTTTTAAGATTTCATCAACATCTATAATGATATAATTATGCGAGCTCATACACCCTATTTTCACAATGTTTGTTCATTTCATTGATATCTACGATTCTGAATCAGAAATAAAACCTGATAATGGTTGAGTGAATCATATTAAGAATTAGGTGGATTGAATATGTGTTTTACCTTAATTTCATGCATGTTTATAAAAAACATCAATGTGACACACACCAAATGTTCCATGCATATCCTTATAAATGTTATATTATTCTTGAAAATATTATTCAATTAATTTATATAATTGTAGTTCATTTAAATTAAAAAATTGGAGGTTGTTCACCTACACCAAAACCACCCCATTGGGTGTGTCTCTTACATTTCCATTACTCTCATTCCTTAGTATATATGTTAAGGAACAACTTTTGAGGTGCGTTGACTTGCCTCTATTGAAATGAGAAGAAAAATAGAATTAAATAAATGATAAGAGTTGTGCATGTTTCACCATCAGATTAATATAATTATTTATAATATTCTAGAACCATCCCATATAGACGAAGTTACTAATTTAAAAAGAATGAATTGTTAATGTTAAGGACCTACACTTGGTATATAACAATTAATAAATGTAATGATTATCTCATCTTACTTGATAGAATATTTATGGTAAATTAATAGTGGTATGTCCACTTTCATAGAAATAATTATTATATAAAAATTGATTTGAAAAATAGAGCGATTGTAAAAAGTATATCCATTCTATCATATTTAATTCTCATGGATTATTATATTATATTTTCCATTGATGGTGATAACTACTTATAGACAGTCCACCTAGCCCTTCATTACTCTTTACTTATGCTTGGTTTGTGAAGTGACATGATTAAATTCTCATGATATGTGTTTAAATTATTAAATTTGAACTGTATATATGTGAAATACACTATGCTTTGAAAATACCATGGGATCCCTTGTAATAACTCTGTGGACATGCTCTTGGGCCAATAGAATTACACTTTTCATGGAATGCCTTGGTTAAAGGCTCATAGGGAATGTGGATTATCTCATACATGATTATTATTGAGATACATTAGTTATGGTTTTTGGACATTGTTCTTCACATTCACCTTGTTCTAGGATGTTGGAAACTATGTTTTACACCGTTACCATTTTTATCAGAGTTACTTCATGGGATTCTTCTTATGATCCATTTCTTGATTATTACATTACCATATATCCCAGATGTGTTTCTTGTGATTCATCTTATGATCAATATATGGGATGATGTTGGAAATGACATTTCACATCATTTATTAGGCTTTTAAGCCTTGAACTATGAATCCTCTCCTAATATTCTAGTTCTTTTACCCATAATTAAAATAATGAGAGTCCATTAAATTATTACAAACATATGGGGACACCATTGATTTATGCATCAAGTCCTCACTATAGTCAAATTTATAAATTTGAATATCCATTTGTGTGTGTGTGTACCTCTTTGTAAGGGAATGTATAAATATATATTTATATATATATGATTGAAATGTTTAGACACATTTTAAATTAGGTTAAAGTATGTATATTCATTCAAGTGTCCATGAGAAACCTAATACCAACTTTTTCATAGTTATTTATTCAAATATTATTTATTATACCTACACATTTCTCATTTTAAATTCACTGGATGAAGTGCATTACATACTATTGGTGGTTTCCTAATAAGTTTATCTCATACCTTTTTTGGGATGCAATTTTTTACCAAAACTAACCTCATGGTTGTGTTATTAGGATCATAGATTGTGATTTTGTTCTTTGAATTACTCTTAATATATTCGTACTAGGCATAGAGTGAAGGATCGAGCATGGTCTAGGGTGGTCTCAGGGGATGGAGTCATTTTTTAATCTTTCTTTATCTTTTAGTCATGTTTTTAGCTAGTTTATATCCATAGTTGTACATTATAGTATGATTACGCATTATTATACATTCCATTCTTACAAATTATCCGATATTATAATCATCTACAACTATGTTATTAATCTATTTATAATATTGATTTATTATATATATCACTATGTTAGCCTGATCCTGAGGGTATATTCTCCCAACCGTACAACCATTAAACCCTCACTTCTAGTCAGTAGACTCTTGTGTATGAGGAGGTGATCATGAGGTCATCTGGTGAACCAGATCAATGAATTATTTCTGTAGATCCTAGGTTTGGACAATATTGAGTTGTATCAGATATGTTTCTTTTAATATTGTATTATTGTTTTATAATTGTATAAATAAGACCTATAATGTGATGTCACATGGTAGATAACTTGCATTTGGGTCCATCTAACCCACAAATGGTGGAGGTATCATGTTTTTTGATAGAGGATTGTTGGTCTTTATTACATTTCACTATTATATCTATTCTTAATGTATTTACCACTACTCATTTATGATATTTTACCCTTGATCTAGAATCGATAGAGATTATTGTTAAATGAATCATTATTGGCACATAGATATTCACATTCCATTCAAATTTAATTACATATAGGTATCATTTCTAAACCATTTGATTATTTAATGTATACCATGATTCTATGAATATTTATAATTTTTGACTATGTTTTCCACTTAAATAGTAGTTTTTCATGACTACTCTTATTAATTTCCCTGTAATAGAATACATTTTTATAATTAAAAAATATTATTGTTTATTTAAGTATATGAATCAACCTAAACAACATATTCCCATATATCTTTATAGTGAAACCTTAATTGACCAATCATGACATTTCTGAGCAGTTGACCATTGGTTTAATGGGGTGAAACATTTATGATTGTGATTAAATGGGAAACAATATAAATTTATAAAGTGTATTGGTATTTATAATTTTGTAATGGTAAATTGTATACTCAAACCATCATATATGAGATTTTTATATTATGAGACTGAAGTTGGAAAATTTTTATAGTTAAATAAATTCCCATTATATGTTATAAAGGCTTGTACCATTATTACATGGGAAAGGTAATTCATCTATCTGAACCATGGTGTATATATATAAAGGAATGGGGTTCCTTGATTTGGGTATAACACGCCATATGACTAAATTCTTGAATACAAAACTAGACCAAATTTGGTTAGGTGGGGATCATTTCTTATGTGATAGTCCCTATACTAGTATAATTAATCTTTAATAAAATAGCTTCTATTGGGTTTCATTTAAATTAGCCGAGTTTAATTTGAAGTTACCCTAATATGTTTCCATTATCTATATACTCCATGGTGATAACCGCATGAGGGTATATTGTTATTTTATATGATGTTTATTTAAAGAGTCAGCATCCACTTATATGTTGTTTCATTTGAATGTACGGTGGTTCCTTACTAAACTAATTCCTCATAAAATGATAAAAGTGACATTATCCACTTTTAAGTTTTATTATTTTGAGGTTTACAATAAATAAAATTAAATTTACAATAGAAATATTATTTTCCTCTATATATTGAAATTGTAATTTTATTTAAAAAATTCAATTGTGGTAATTCATGGTTAAATAAAAATATAAAAAATCTATAAAAGTAAATTATTAGTTAATTTCCTATTATATTGCATGGAATCATCTAAAAAAATTACTTATTATATTTTTTGTTTATAAATGATAGTTGATAACCCTAATACATGAGTTATTTTTATTATTGTGATAAAATTTAATCTATTAAATTCGCTAATGCTAAAACCTTATTATGGTGCTTTTAGTTTCAAAACTCAAGTAAATATAGTTTAAAAATTAATACCTTGGAAAGGAATGGTGTCATTTTACATGTTTCTTAGTTGAACATTTTATTATTGTGAGATAATAGGTTAGGATAGTAAGCCATGTGGAATTTTTAACATGACATACATGAAGACTAGATTATTAATGATTTAGTAATAGGATATCCTAGATGAGGTAGTTCCATATGAGGTCACTTTTCTATAGTAAATTTATTCTTTCATTTTTCATATGATATGTTCTATTAGGGTTCCATCTATGTTAGTTAAGGATATTAGTTTTGAAAACAAAACCTAGGTTGGGTAGTAATTAGGTGCTAGATGATTTTTTTGGAAACATCGGCATTATGTAATTCATCACTTTAGTAGGTTAGACATTCGTAGAGTATGTTCAGACACATATTTAACCATGTGACACTTTTTCTTCAATGATGGATGACGTATTGAATTGTGAGCTGGGTTAATATTCATATGGTGTAATACGACTATGGGATATGTATTTTCATTTGGAATATTTAATTGATAGTTATTAAAGTGACTACTTCATTGTTTTTCTATCATAGTATCCTGTGTTTTAATGTTCTTCCATTGAGTTAAAAGTTTTTGTGTTAAATCGCAATTTTTTATGCGAAAAGGTCACATAATCCTTTAAACCATATGATTTCATTATTTCAGGGGAAGTGTCATGAATATGTGAAAAATTCATTCATGGGTAATATACAGAGTTGAGTGACATATTGAGTTGTACCATGACTAGGGAACGCCATTGTATTAAATATTTGGAGATGTAACACCATTTATTGGAGATGGAATTGGCTTTTAAGTATGACCTAAAATGCATTTAAATGGATGTTTTTTCTTATCTCTCTTTTTAGTGGTTAGTATAAGTGTTTGGCCACATCTTTAATCTTTGTTTGGTGGTGGATAAGTTATGTTTCATGGTATGAGTTATAATTATCATTAAATGAATATCAGAACACTCTTAAGGTGGGGAGAATATTGAAAAACATGTATGAGTGTGTCATTCCATCTATAGGGAGAAAGACCATATATGGAAAATTGGAAGTGCTTAGAATAGTTTCTTGAATCATGTGTGGTTGGTATGTTTGAGTTATCTAGTCCTTGAGATGATTATTGATATATAACTCAATGAGAGTTCAAAATGAGTGTGGATACTAGATTTTATATCATGATAAATATGTGATCTCATAGTTTGATGGGTTGGTAGAAAATATGTGCATGCATGGATGCATGCAGCTGAGGTGGTTTGTTGGGTAACTGATTATTTATGAATGACAATAGTCATGGTTAGATTTTAGTGGTTACGTTGAATGGCCATTTTACCTTTAGATTTAAAGTGATGTCCTTAGTTTTTTCTAATTAAAACATTAGTTGTTATGTTCTACAGATATTAAATTGGTAATTCTGGAGTGGATCTAAAAAATATTTGGTAGTACAAAGAATGTTTATGGGGTGGTTGAGATATATTTGTACCTTGTCACACACCACCGTGATACATGGTGTTAGGGGATGGGCCAGAGTAATTAGAGACCATTTTGATGGAGTGTGGGATGAGAGATATATAGAATATCAACAATGGAAATCCTTAAAAACTTATGTTTGTACTCCTAGTTAATATATGATCATTTCCCATATCTTAAAATTTTCCAAAGTATAATGGGTTAGTTTAAGCTATGTACCAAGCTAATAAAATGACCTTCTTGATTGGAAGATGAACCCTCATTTGAGAAGGGTCATGGGATCATTAAGAAATTTATTAAATGGTAATTTTGGAACATTGATGTCATTGGATAATGTAAATGATGATGGTTCAACTGGGATAAATCATCCAATGTTGGTTAAGTACTTCTTTGAGTGTTCTTGAATTGACCTTAGTGGACCTTGAAGTAAATGCACTAGAATAAGGTTTTTTCAATGTATTATTAGTTAAAGATGAGTATTTTTTAGACTGGTCCTTGGGAAGACATTGTAATGGAATTTTCATGATTTTAATAATGGAACATGTAGTAAAACACATTAAATACATTTGAGGAGGGGAAGAGTATAGTGCAGGAGTCATCCATTTATTTTCATGGAAAATACAACAAGACTAGTTAAGGTGCGGTCATTTGGGATTCAAAAAATTTTATATAATCAAGGAATAATATCATATACCTCATGTGCGACTAGGTTCCATGAGTTGATAATCATTCCAGAATAATTTTTATAATGATAGTTCTATTTTTCAATCATAAATTCCTGTGGTGGGAGTACCATGGGATGGAATTGGATGAGGAAATATATGGATGTATTAAGAAGATCCATAGGATGGTTGACGAAATAGATGATCACGTGAGGAGGAATCAGGTTATAAGAGACCTATTATGAATCTTATTGATGTTATAGTTCTATAAATGTAGCTTGGATTGTGTTTTAGTGGCTTCATTTGTGTAGGTTTGATGTAGTTCTTAAAGGTGTAATGTCTGTGTGAAATTAAACACATTCTTTCAAGTGGTAATTGACAACCCACCAAGGTTGAGTGATGTTTTCATAGTCATATAAATTTTATTAAGGATGATAAGTTATATGGTGGTTATATTGTAAGGTTGAATTTTTTGGAGTAGGTTGAAAATTCCAATAGATTCTAAATTTTTTATTTAGTGGATATGATAAATTGTAAATTAAAATTAAAATTGTAATTATGATAGTTTATCTATAAAATTTTTGTTTTTTTATGGGGTTTAAGTCATGATATGTGAATTGGGTTTAATATTGATTATATGGAGTATTGATCTCTAATTTGTTTTGGAAATGTAAGGGGAGGTGAATGGATTGCAGAGTATTAGTGAAAAACATACACCACAACCATGTAGACCTATAAGGGATGTCGTACGGTATTTCGAACTTTGCACATGATGATGCATTAATATGTGTGAATTTAAAATAAAATATATATGGGGATCATATGGGATACACATGTTTTCCCTACCATCTTATGATCCTTTTTTAGGGAGAGAGACACTTTTATAGTAGCCCCACAAGGGTAGCGCACAATTTTTCCATCCATGCTCCTAGCCATGAATGGAAATGTACATTTGGACAGTGGGTTCACATGTTTGGTTCCTTTGTTGTAAAATAATGTTACCAAACCATGTACCCCATTAAGAAATTGTGAAATGCTATTTTATTATTTCTTCTTTTAATTTTATTTCCTCCTATTATTTTCTTCAACCACGTGTAACAGCTCCCATAAACTATCATTCCATTCCTTAAGATAATAATTGATAGTTATCCTATATTATAACTCAGATTCATGCATTTTCAGTCATGTTGTATCACCCTTGGTTAGTCAATCCATCCTATTTTATCCTTTTTTGTTTACCTCGTTATCTACATTTCTATAATTTTCTAAGCTCATATGCCATATTTTCAGGGTTTTTGTCTATTTATTCATCATCTTTGATATTGAATTTTTATTAAAGTGAAATAAAACTACAATAAAGAATTATAAAAAACTATCCAGGGAGGAAACATAATGAAGAACATGTTGAACCCCCTAATCAAATTAACCCCCACCAGATCCAACTAATGTGAACATGAAAATCAAATGACATGATTACCTATATCATCCACCGCTATTGAACCCATATGATCATCCACTTTCTCCTGTTTTGTATCGAATCAATGAATTATAATGGATGGGAGACATTTAACAAGGATGAGGGTGGTATTTTATGGATTTTCCCTTAATGTATATCTTGTTAATAAAATACGATGTTCTGATGTGGGCCATAATTTTCATACACTACCTCATAAATGTGAAATGAATATTTTAAATACTAACACCATAATTTAAATTTTCATTTGGAATTTAAATTGAACTATTGGTGATTTTTTACCGCAATTATATCTATCCTATTGGGAGTTTCAATTTTATTCTTTGACCCTTACATGATAGCTTATAATTTAATTAAAAAAATTATGTGTTTTCCATTACCTCTCACAAAAAGAGATGTCAATTGGAATAAAATAAATGATATGAATTACAGATGTCTCAACTTAGACTAAGAGAATTGTTTATATTACCTGATAATAATCCTTTAAAAAGGAAGTGACCAATTGAAATAGAATGAAATTCTAATAGAAAAGATCTCCACTTGGGATGTATCAGTTAATAGAAACAATTCGGGATGCGTATCACTAGAGGAATGATTTATGATAAATTGATTATGGAATTTATGATTGCGTATCCTTATTTATTTTTTAAAAATTTATTTAACAAATCGGTATATCATTGGGAATATTTTCCATTCAAGAATGATTAATTCTACTAACCTATTATATAACTTTTTACATGAATGTTTGTAACTTCATATAAAATATCAACCTGCCCCTTTACATATCCTTAATTATGATTGGTTTGTGAATTAGAATGATTGAATTCTCATGGATTGTGTTTAAATAATTAAATATTAAATTTCTATACATTACATACACTACTTCCTAAGTATACATTTTGTTTTAATGTATGAATGCCCCATCTAGGTACATGGACTGATTGAATTATAAAGCACCTTGAGTGATATCAAGTTCCTCTTTACGAAATTCCTTGGTTAAGGGATCATAGGGAAAGTGTTTTATCTTATGCATGATTATTATTAAGATTACATGGTTAGGGTTTTGGATATGATACTTCACATTCCCCCATGTTCTAGGATATCGAAAAAGGTGTTTCTCATTACTATTAATTTTCCCAAAGGTACTAAATGTTATTCAAATTATTGGCCTTTTGGATGTTACTTCATGAAAATGAGTGGAGGTATTACCTGAGATTATACTTATAAAACTTATCTGTAAATATGTTGAAAATGAAATTTCACATCATTTATTGGGACAGTTCAACATTTTCTTCTATATCCTCTGTTCATATGATTGGGCTTGTACCCATATTTATAAAATGAGAGTATATTATACTATTACTACCCTATAATGATTCCTTTTTTGTATTCCTTCAGTCCACTCTATATCCATTTATATAAATATTAATATATATATATATATATGTCAAAATTTATAAATATACATATAAAAACATATATATATATATATATATATATATATTTATTTGTGATGGTAATGTTCATATACATTTTGGCATCGGCCGAAGTAGTTATAGTCAGCCAGGTGTCCTTTAGGTGTTTGATTTGATGTCCTAGGACCAAATTTTTTTACATTGACAACATGTATATTCAATGAATTGAATATTAATAAAACTAGATGTTATGTATTTTTTAATTATATTCTTGAATCTAATGTAATAATGTTCAAAAGTATATGTCGCATTGATAAGGTCATATAAGTTCCTCCCTATGATGAGAACCTCGGTGTGATTTGATAATATTCATAAAAATGTTTCTCTATTGGATAATGTACAATGATGGAACACATAATATATAGTCTCTCAGGTGCATATAAGCCAAATAAGATAATGATTTCTTGCATGTATTTGGCACTTGTTGACCTCTTATATGAGAGATTATGGGAACATATCCACTTATAGGAATTCCATTTTTTGGTGTCATCTGATATTCTTATCTATGATCATGTGTGATGGTCTTTATATTTTAATGTTATTATTAATTCATCTTTCAAATTGCGTAGTTAGATGTATTTTTACAAACAATGAAAATAAAAGTTCATGAAGAAGTTGGATACATTGGGTGTGTTATAAGTTACATGTCATTAATGAAAAAGTCAAGGAAGTATTTTCCCTTACAACATTATGGTAGCTGATATCTTATCCCTTATATTGGAATAGAAATATCACATTAAATTCCATGCCCATGGTGTAACGATGTGTTTATTTTAGATAGTTAAAGAAATAAATATCATTCATAGAGGTTTTTGACACAAATGTTTAAATTTCTTGATGAAATATTGTAAAAAATGTATTATATTACATATTGAGGGTTCATATGTGGTTGTAGATGTTGTGACATTATGTTCTTTCCTGTGGGATCCTTGACCAATTACTTTATATCAATATTGAAATTTTGGAAAACCCGCCTAATTCCAACGAGAAATAATCTGAGAGAGTAACATGTAAGAGTCTCCATTGATCATTATTAAATTCGATTTGTTTTTAATTAATGTAATAAATATTATTCTCATGTCAGAGGAATAATTTTAAACACTTTATATTGATATCATAAATTAAATAAAAATTTATTCATTTGATTTTGAATATATTATATATTTTATTTATTGAATATTTTAATAAATATGTATTCAATACATTGTGAATAATATATTTATTCGGTTGTTTATTAAATGAATGAGGAGTTCAAATAGACCATGACATATTTTGGTGACAAATATTACTTAATAATAAAATTACATAATAATTTCTGTTATCCATGTTCATCAACACCATATAATAATAATGTAATTATTATTATATGTAATGGGGTTAATTTAAGGTAATAAATTTTATTTAACGGATGGTTTGTAATTAAATAATATTTCACATAAATACCAATTTATAAATAGACAACCAGTTCTATTGTGTAAGGAACCCCAAAATTGAGAATAGATAATTATTGTCCACAAAAATTCCATAACAACACCTTCCCTCAACCTCTCATTAATGAGAAGTACATTAATGATTTATTAAGACCAAAGAACAAGAATTCATGGATGAACAATGAAAGACATTTAATTCACCACACCAACACCCAGAGAATTGGTGGTGTTGCTCAGAGTTCATTGGAGCATGTGTGTTTCACCACTAGAGGGATTCTATCCTTGGATCCTCATGACAAAATAAAGGTAATATAAAAGTGTCTTATTTGGATTATCAACATTAAACAATGATGAAATTTCATTAGTCCATGTATTTATTTATTAAAATATTAAAAAATTTAGTTATAAATTTTACGTGAAAGATCCTCACCATTGGTTTCAGACAATTATTATTAAAATAAATTTTAATATATCACCCACCTCTCTATACTTAAATTGTTCTCAGATCTATCTGATGGTATTAGAGTGCTTGCTTTTAAATTTATAATTATTTGTTTTATTGTTGATCTACGCACCTTTGGGGATAGACTTTAATTTAATAATATGCACTTATTAAATTTATTTCAGTTAACATGTTACCAAAATATTAATAATGTTCATTTAGTGTTTCATTTTCATAATGGTTTGAGAACAATTTAATAATGACTAGATATTCTAGCATGAAGTTCCAAATCTTTGGCTTGTAAAACTAGGTTACTTGGCGTGAATCTAGTGGACAAATTGTATGCCCATTCTCATAGTATCTAGATGAATCAAGTAATTAATTACACAATGTAAATATACTGCACACCGTGTGCAAACCGGGACACCCTGACAAATGGAATGTTAATACATGGAATGTAAATAGCATGTACACAGTGAGTAGTCAGGATGAGTTAACGCACTGAAGGCCCGAGTGTGTGAAACTGATATATGACAATTTTGGTATATGGAGTGTAGATGAATGTACATATATCCTGGTCTCCCATTAGTGTGAAAAATTAAAAATACATTAAATTTCATAATTTTAATATTAAGAAATTATATTATTTATATGTCCAATTTTGGGTGTTTTTCAATTTAGTAGGGGTTTTAAAGAGTATTAATTTCTAAATTTATTTATTATAATTAATAATATATTTTTGGTTTTGTCGTTTATATTCCATCAATTCCATTAATGATGGGTATCAACAAATAAGATCAAAAGATAATTAATATGAAAAGGAAATTAATTAATTATTTTAATCATTAATTAATGAAACTGTGATTATCTTAAATAAAAACAATATTGAATAAATGAATGAATGATATCAATTTACTTATGTGTACTCATTCCATGTATGACTATTCATGAGCTTGAATAAGACTCGTATATGTGTTGGATGTTTTCATTTAATGTATTTCATGATTTTGTAATTATTTAATATTAAACTAAATGATGGCCTATGAGTCTCACCTCCCACTATTATTATGTAGGACCAACATATCCAAACAGATTGAGAAAATCACATTTAACCAATCCTTTTCTTCCCCTAACCAACATGTAGGAAATAAATATTTATAATTATTTGAGAATCCCATGAATGGTGGAGGTTGTTCGGGTTCATACAATAATGACTCCCACCAAGGTGACACACATGGGGACATGTGGAATGTCGTAATATGTTCTGAGAATAATAATTAGAGTTCTTTCCCCTAGGTTAATGGTTGATTTATTATATCTTCGTTAAATCAATAGTTACATAAAGTTCATCAAAAATTAATTTGATTAATTACTTAATTCCATCTATGAAATTATTTATTTTATGGATGAATTGTCATGAAGACATAAAAAATGAATTAATTTTCACAAATGAAAATTTTATAAATTAATTATGCGTAAATGATTTATCAAAAATGGTTAATTAATTAAGTAATTTCCATTTAATATTACCAAGATAAGTCAAATGAAAAAATTATAAAATTTATGCATAATATATTAAAATCTATCAAATTAATATTAAGTCACACTATGACTTCAATTAATTTATTTGGTATCTAACCAAAGACCTAAGTGTAGTGCATGTCTAATTTATAGACACTTATTTGTTATTGGGAGTTCTCAAGAGAGTTTTGGCTTGATATAATCAAATTTTATTGATATTAACAGCCAATGTGAAATCAATACAAATTTAGTGGAATTTTTTGAGGAAATCCTTGTCCAGATTTTAGGATAGGGGAGTCTATTCAAAAGACCAAGGAGCTTCAAATCCGTATTTTGAAAGACATCCTACCTAATTACTTTATTAATGTTATCATGATCAAAATATGGATCATTAAAGAATGAAATTGGGATCCTTTACACTATAATGTCAATGAAAATATATATTTAGAGTTTAATATCTATTGAGATATAATAAAAATACGGGACATTTAATAAATAAATAAATAAAATTTTAATTTATTATATCTCTCTTATTTTGTTATAGTGAAAAATACTAATAATCTACACTTTTTATTCGTTGAATAAAATGATAAGTTCATCATTCACGATATCCCTAAGATCAATATTGGAGAATGATAACCTCTTAACTATTAGTAACATCCAAGATTAGTTTAGATGACTTCATGTTGTGTAATGCCATGAATGGAAACCTTACATGATATAATCATCAATTTTGGATCCACCTACAACAGATGTAATTGATGAAGTGTTTCTTTTTCGTGAAAAAAATTTGAGCGAAATGAACAAATTTCATTGGTTACTACTTTCATCGATGTCTAGTTTGCTAATTAATTCTCCTGAAATCAATAGTGCATACAGAATTATTGATCACCTCCATGGTATTTACCATGATAGATCTTGATAGTAATGGTTTTATATTTCCAGGGTAATCATTAAGATAAGTCATGAAGTGGGTGCCCCTATCTCAGCCTCATGTATTCAAGAAAATTGGATACATTGATCTCTTATATGTTGTAGGGTTTAGAATCATTGAATAATTGGGAACCCACCTCTTCCTGGAATCACACCCTTAGTTCATCTGCAGTTTTGTTTTGTGAATCTTAATATTAAAAACATTGGTAATCCACAACTAGATCTTCATACTCTTCATCACCAAGTAGATAAGGATATAAAGAATAAAAAATATCCATCCTTATGGTGAACAAATATAAATGTAATATGAATCCCTTTAAGACCAAATCTTCTTCACACCCTTCCTAGATGAATAAGATAAAATGTAAATTAAGAGAAGATGATGTTGTCTAGTTACTATGTGGAAATAATGTACATTGTAATAAAAACTACACCCAACCAAAGAAGAAATGAAAATATTCAGGTCTATTTTTTGTTGAGTTTAATTTATCTATTTCTAATTTTTTTATTAGATACATTATTTTGAGGTTACATATGTATTGATATATAGGAATAATGTCTATTCTGAATGATTGGCTGAGGATAGGTAGATCTTTGAGCATCCAATTGAGTTATACTTTGTGTTTTATCTATCTAGGTCTACCGCCTTACATTGCTGATGAGATTTATTTTTTAGGGGATTTTTATTATATTACTTAAGTTCCTAAAAACATTATTTATGTATCTGAACGTGATATAAATGAATTTATTTTAAAATTTGGTAATAATGTTTTTTATTTTATAAATATATAATTTTTATAGTAAGGAAAATTTTAATAGAACTATTTTTTATTGGATTACACAAATCAAATAATGTAAATCAATCACAATGTTTCTTCACATGACACATACCACACCCAACTTTGGAATCATGAGCTTGTTCATGAAAATGAAAATCACTTGGATAAATTAAATTATGATGGATATATATATTTTTTTGAACTAAAACGAATTTTTTTATACCACATATGTTTAAATGGGGAAATAGTTAAATCCCCATTTAGTTGGAATGGTGAAAGGGCTTAAGATATTATTTAATTAGTTCATACCGATGTTTGTGGACCATTTCCTATTGAATAAAGGAGTGAGTACTCATACTTCATAAAATTTACTACTAGTTTTAGTAGATATGGCCATGTATAATTATAGAGGTGTTAAATGGGTGATTTTGATAAATTCAACGAATAAATGGAATATGTTGAGAACCATCATGGTAAGAAGATTGGGAAAATTCACTCAGAATGTGGTGGATAATATGTTAATCAAGAATTCATAAATTATTTTTGGGAGTTCCAGAATTTTTATCAAATAACTTCTCATTATATGACCTAGTGGAATGGTTATGAGAAAGTAAGAACCACACCTTATTGGACATAGTGATAGAAATTATGAGACATGTAATTTATCCAATATCATTTTGGGTATACATGTTACAAACAAAATAATACATAATAAATTGAGTTCGAACTAAAGAAATAGACGGTATACCCGACCAATTATGGAATAAAAAGAAACATGCGTTGTATTACATACATTTTTGGGATTGCGAAGAATTTGTTAAGGCTTATTTTGGTAACAACTTTCAACCCATGGTACATAGTATCTCTTTATTGGTTATCCCAATGAAACAAATGGATTATTTATATATAATAATTTTGACATAAAAGGATGTTGTTGAATAATCTCTCACATTTCATGGGGAGGTCATATCTGTAAAAAATATATTGGGAGTGAGATAGACCCTAATGATGTCCATCCTCAAGATATAAAACATATTAAAGATGAAAAATTACACAAAGCAATGTAGAAGAAGAAATTGTTTAAGAGACAAAATAACTATATAAAAATACTAGAGTGGTTCGATAATAAAATAGTTATGTTTTTCTAGACCCAAAGTATTTTTTACTCAGTATTAGTTGATAATGATGATCCTCTAACCTACAAGGATATAGTAAGTGTCACAGATTTCACTAAGTGGTGAGAAGACATAAATTTGAAATGGATTCCAGGTACAAAACTGATATTTGATTTTGTTAGACCATCCATTAGATGTAAATCCCATTGGATGAAAATGGGTATTCAATAAGAAACTATTCATGGAAGAAAGATTCAGTACCTATAAGAAACTACTAGTTTCAAGATAGTTTAAACTACTTCAAAGCATTGAATAAAATGAAACATTTTCACTAGTTACAATGCTAAAATATTTAATAATTATACATTCCATTATGAAATTCAATGATTATGAGATTTCTAAAATGGATTTCAATACAACCTCCCTTAATGGGATCATTCAGGAAGTTGTTTATTAGAAACAACCTGAATGGGTTGTGACTCCTAAGGATACCAACAAGTTATGCAAGTCGAAATGATTTATTTATGAATTAATGAACAAATACAGGTCATGGAATTTTAAATTTGATGATACCATAATAATATTTAGTTTCAAAAAAATGGTTTTGAGTCATGGGCCTATAAACATTTTAGTGGGAGGGAATTCCTTTTCATAATAGTATATGTTGATGACATATTACTCGTTGGAAATAAAATACTAGTCTTACTGGTTGTAAATGTTTAGTTAAATAATTTCTTATCATTAAAGGATTTGGGTGAGACAAGATATATTACTTGGATCAAGAACCATAGTGATATATAGAATAGATTTCTTTAACTAAATCAAAGTACACATAATGACAAGATATTGAAGAGATTTGGTATGGAAAAATACAACAGAGGATTTTTTTCTACTGTCAAATGGCATTCTTCATTCTATGAAAATGTGTCATTATAAACATGAGGAAAGAAACAAAATGAAAAGGATTTCATACACTTCATTAACTGGTTCAGTCATGTATGATATGATATGCACTACTCTAGATGAATCATACTCATTATGATTAGTGGGGATATACCAATATAATCCAGGTGGGTGCTATTAGATGGTTGTCATGGCTGTCCTTAAGTATCTGAGGCGTGATAAGGATATGTTCCTAGTTTATGGAGGGGATGAGGAATTATTAATAAGAGGATATGAATATTATTGTTACAAAATTAATTAATATGACATGAATTCAAAATATGACAAAGATTCACTTTCAATAGAGGTGGTGTGAGCCAGTAGAGATCCAAAAATGATGTGGTTACATATTCTACTGTTGTGGACAAATAAATTTTTTATTCTAAGGAATATAAAGTTACAGTACGGACACGAAAATTTATTAAAGAGATTGAGGTGGTATCTGGATGTTAATATCCTATCACACTATATTTTTATAATATTTTAGTAGTGGCTCCTACAAAACATCCATGGTCACATCAGAGGTTGAAGCACATACATTGGAAATATCATACCATGAGGGATTTTTATCAAAGTTGTGAAGTTAAAGTGATAAAAATTTACACAGAAGACAATATGGAAGACCCCATGACTAAAGCCTTAACACAGATGCAACATGTCTATCATGTGTGGTCCATGGGACTATGGTTTGTCATAAGTTGTATAGTGACCCTAACATTTTATACATAGATATTACAGATCATTTTAGGAATACTTAATACAATATAAACAATATTCTTAAAGACTGTATTAGTTTAGTGACTTTAGAATCTTAGAACACATTCATCAAATTTGGTGAAATATCTTTAACATCTCCTATAAATATCTTCCCCTTTAGTAACACTAACACAATTCTTTCTTTATAACATGGGGAAATGAAATCATAAGAAAAGGGTGAGCATTTTAGCTCAATAAGGGTAAACAAGGGAGAAAAATAAACATAATCATGAGAATAATGGTAAAATAACATGATCTTGAATATATAAGATCAAAACATGAATATCAAACATCATAAAAATCTATCATGTAAAAAAATGATATTTCATAAGACATGAATCATAAGAAAATAAGGAATTCAATCTATGAAATCATAGAATTAACATCATAATGAAATTATGGAATACACATAAACATGTAACTTTATGAAAATGTATAAATAGTAGTAGGTTTACTCATTTAATTAAGGACATGAAATTAGGCCCTTCCATAAACATATGGACATGAAAACCAGCTGTATTCATAAAATTCTGGACATGAAAATTGGCCCATTCATAGAATTGTGAATAGTAAATTAGATTCAAGAATAACATATATACCTCATGAGTTATCCATATTTACCTAATGAATTTGATATAGTATTGGTCCCACACATAAAAAAATAAAAACCATTATTACGTGTCCCACAAAATCAAAAACCATTCATCAAATTGGAACCCTTGGAATGAAATGTATTTCATAAACATCTTTCAATCAAAATATAACCCATGAGAAGAAATGGGTTTCATTAATATCATTCCATCATAAAAAAATAGCATTTATAGAAATAATAATATTTAAAATATTGAATCATATCCCTTGTAAATCATATTTAATATCAATAAATGTTTTCATATATGAAAAATAATTTTTAGACATCTCTTGAAAAATATTCTTGAGGAAAATATCTTTTATCTTTTGAAAACATTTTCATTAATTGAAATTATATAAAATATTAAAATAAAAAATTTTATTTTAAAATAAAAATGTCATATTTTAAGGGTATATTCATGGAAAACATTCATCATGAAATATTTAAAATTAGTTCTTATGGTAAATGTTTTAAAAAAAATCTTCTCATACTTTTTCTGAAAAATGTCAAAAAGTACCTCATTTGAAAAAAACCAAAATGATTTCATTAAAACCATCTTATAAAAAGAAAAACATGGGTATAAATATGTTAACAATTTTTAAGAATATATTACAATCATTTTTAGAATATTTTTAAAAAACATGTATATGGATGAAAAATATTTCCCAATAGAGACTTAAAACGAAGCATTTCCAAATATTGAAGAGATTGTGAAATAAAAAATCATCACTTTATAATCAAGAAAATAATATTTACATTGAATGAAATAAAATTATAATAACATATAAATACCATAATCTTCTGGGTAATACTCATAAAAATTCATTCATTGAATTATACACACCACTTAGAAGAATCAAGTAGTGTAGAAGGCATGTGTATCAAATAAATACATGTTAGAAAAAATCCATTACCTTAGGTAAGATTCACTTTTCACATGTCGATAACTCATTAATAGTGGCATTAAATATATTATTAACATATAACAGAATCATAATAATATTTATCATATCATCTATTATCCATTTATGACTTTATATTTTCATTTTATTTAAAAATCCATGTTAACGTAACGTTTTGGGTAATAAAAGCTTTATTTAACATATGTGTTTTGACTTGTTTTTTCTTAATAGTATTATATAGATAAATATTTACATAATTATAGAATGTTAAAAATTATTTATATATAATATATATTTAGTTTATATATATATGTGGTGGATATATGAAATATAATACACTGTTCATGGAGATGGTAAGTCATACATACGCATGAATATTGTTTCTGTTTTCATATCATACTGAATAGAAGAAGTTAAATGAAATATATGTGTGTATATATTAACAGATTATTATTATTATATCATATGGTTTATATTTATTCATTATATACATTTTTATAATCAATCTTAAAATGGTTAACATGAAAGATGATTCTCATCATGTCGTAGAGATGGTAGGTTTTATATATGCATGAGCGACAATTTCATTCACTTATTAGAAAATGGGTGAGGAATTAGAAGATATATTTAATATTAAGAATAAATATAAATTCATATTTTTTATTTATATCCATTATATCCATCATTATAAATGTCTATATAAATTAGTTATGAAAAACAGATTACACCGTGGCGTGGAGATGGTAAGTCGCACGTACGCACACATGGTACCTTAATTTGATTAAAGATGAATAAAAGGTGGAATATGGTTGTTACATAATCATAATAAAATCTAATAATATAGGATATATTGTAGTTATTTCTTTAAACTGGAATCAATAGATGAATAATTTGTATAAATAGAAGAATGTTTGAAAGAATCAGTAAGAAGATTACCGCTTCTTCATTGATCTACCTATAGATATCCCCTTAGAGACACTAGAGTTGGCCTTTTTAGAAGTAAATAACCTCATGAACGTCAATAAGAAAGATAATAAGGGATATAGTAAGGTTTTGGTCGATCTTCAAGGATTAATGTGGTTTGAGTAATTAAGGTAGAAGGTTACCTTTTATTATTGATGAGAGGGGCACTTTTGGAAGTCCACAAAATATTAACATATAATAAGATTATTAAAGATGTAAATACATAAAAATGAACCATAAATTAAAAATATAAGAAATTATAGACCTTGTTCAATCAACTTTTGATTATTTAACATTTTTCTGCTTTTTAAATAATTATAATAACAAAGTGGTGTTTCACAGAGACATAGTGTTGTGGGTATAACAAGACAAGTCAGTATTCTGTTTTGTGAAAGATAAATATAGTTCTATTTTTTAAAAATAAAAATCAATATTCAGTGTTACGTGAAGTTAATAATATCATAAATATTAAATTAATGAGAAAAACATAATTCAAAAAATATTTGGGTATTACATTCCCCCCTGCCCCTAAATGAATTTCTCATTTTGAATTCGTCTAGGTTATCAAAGCTTTAATACTTGATGGTTTATTTCATAGAAAACCACTTGGAAAATGTATTCTAAAACAATCTTCTAAAATAGAATAGTTGGAAAATAATAGTTACCCAAAGTAAATCATAACTATGTCTCTATGTATGAGAACATTGTTAAAGATTTTATCGTGGAGGAAAATGATAAATAATCATATGTTTTGATAAATATCACTGATCACAAGAAAGTGGTTAATCTAGAGAATGTTAACAATAAATGAGCCATAAAATGACACAGTGTTAATGTGGTCATTGATATCATCAAAAATGATGATAATATGATACCATTTTAGAACAGAATCCTTTTTACTAATGTTGATGAATTTTAATTAGGAGATATACTTACTTTATTTTAGAATAATCTCATCCTTTTTATTTTCCTTTATTAGTATCCACTTCATATCTTTTTCTATGAAATGAAGTTGAAATTATCAGTCTTGATATGTTTTCAGATCATGAGATCCATAAATTGATTGATCAGTCATTCAATATGTAATTATCATAACAACAATTATAGCACATGTTATCAAATATGAACTACTCCACCTATAGTTAGATAATGCATTAATCTAAAAAACATAAGCAGAATATTAACATGAAAATTTCATTAATGTATAACAATAGAATCCTTAAAAAAAAGAAAATACAAAAAATTGCAATGTGGTGCACTAAATTAGCTTAACATTTATCACCCAATTATTATAATGAAGTTATTCATATTCAAATTCCAAACATGATTTTACATAAATCATTTACTCCACACAAACTTGTAATAACCCAAATTTCTACACATCGTTATTAAAAAAATTCATTTTTTCTTATTCTTAAGTCCAAAAAGTTTTAAACATTATCCATGATAGCATAACCCATGTGTCACAAAATCCTTATTTATTTTCAATGTAACTAGAATCATCCAATATAAATATTCATGTCTAACATATAATTAAACGAATATCATTATCTAATCATCATGCTCATATTAAGAGTTATCCTTCCCTTAATCATGTTTCCCAATATTATCATCTTATTACCTCAATCACTTATCATGGTTACAAGTGCAATTAAGTATATTCTCTTAAATCCTTATGAAAAAAATAAAGTGGACCAATACATAGATGTTTAATTATTCTATAATACCATACATGTAATTCCACAACATTAATCGTGAATTACAATACAAAAATTCTCAATCATTTGACATCTTAATTGTCTTACTCCATGTCACCAATAGTGATAACATGAGACTTTCCTCTATCCATTTTATTAAGAGGTTTTTATGTCAATTATCATATTAACCCTTGGATTTGGTCATTGGTTAAAATAATTCCCATTTTCCTTGCACTTGAAACACTAATTTATGGGAGTTTCACTCTTTGTAGATTTCTATTTATTCTCATTACATCAGTAGTAAAATTTCTTATGGCCTTCATTATTACACTTAAAAAACTTTTATCAGTCCAATTAATAAAATTAAATCCATGATTCCTTCTACACATTGAGCATAATTTAGATAAATTCTTCCTCTCCCCATAGTTTATATAGTTTCATTTGAAATATATCGTTCTTATCTTATCACAATCATAAGGTAGCTAGGTATCTTCAATCTCTTTTTTATAAGGAGAACACAGAGAAGGTACATACTGAAAAATATGTTCTAGAACTCATCTTAATACATGGAGTAAATTTTATATTGTTACCTCGTATTCTTGATAAATTTCCACCATATATTCTCTTTAACATCAAAGAAATAAGTTCCCAAATTAACTATTTCACATTATCAACAACTGAGAATGAAAAATATATTTTCAATTCAACTGATCGATTTATCATCAACTAGTGGATAAGACTTTACACTAAAATAATGTGGATGTTTCCTTAATAAGGATTCAAGAGAACTCTACTCCCTCCATCAGTCATTTGAAAGCCTAAAAGTATTCATGTCTTGATAGGTTTTTGCGATCATAGAAACAAGATTATTTATTCCAACTCAAACATTATTTTGGTTTATTTGGAGTACAATCATTTCATTGTATGTTGTAATCACTATTAATGATGTTCCATCGGGTTCCATCTATTCACTAAATCCTAGAAAAAAGGTGTCAGAAAAATTATCATATTGTAAAACCACATAATCATGGAATTTCACATATAGTATTTTGAAATTATGACACCTTTCATAATATAATACACCTCAAGTATATCCTATGATATTCACACAAAACGTATATTTAAATCCTTCATAATGGTTTGTGAAGCATTTTTTAATTTCAAAATCATATCACACATGATTGTTAAACTAGGTGTGAAAAAAAGGCATGTTGTCATGTACAAATTTTTTATCAATTAAGACCCATTTCCACTTTTCTGTGTTCATACCCTTAGGTACATCTGTGCTAGATCCATATCCACTTCTAATATCCCAATAGGTTTCTATTTCAAGGAAACCACTCACTATATCCTTTACTAAAATTCTAAGAAATTTTCTTATATTTTTCTATATCCATAGAAACATCCTTAGACACGTCCTTAGGGTTCTTAATATGGTTTTCTCATCCTATTTTATTAAGGTTAATCTAAAATTTTCTATTCTACTAACAACAATGACCCTCACTTTTTTTATATAGACATTTCATCAGTTTTTCAGAATACATAATACATTACCCAAAAAACCTCAATAACCACATTAGTGTATTTCATTTGGAAACAAGGTAAAAATTAATCTTATTTGGGGAAGGAACTTTAAAATATCCCTTAATAATCTTCCCCATTAGTACCCCAAACTAAAACCTTTCTTTATAACTTGGAGAAAATAAATCGTAAGAAAAAGGGTGAGCCCAGATCCTCAGTAAGGGTAAAAAAGGGAGACTTATAAACATAATCATGAGCATTAAGGTATGAAAAAATGATAAATAAAATATGATATCATACCTTTCATATCAATTATTTTATGCATGAATTGTGTAAAAAACGTTTATAGATCATAAAAAACAATCATAAGTAAATAAATAATGAAATCGATGAAATAATAGCATTAACATAAGTATAAAATTATTTCATACACATAAAACTATAACTTTTTAACCATGTGTAAATCGTATCAAGTTTAGTCATTAAATTATGAAAATGAAATCCTGCCTCTTCATAAACATATGTACATGAAGACCATATCCAGACATAAAATTATGGACATGAAAACTAGGTCAACACATAGAATTGTGAACATGAAATCAAATTCACACATAACATATAACCCTCATGAGTGATCCATATTTACCCAATAAATCTAAATTATATACAGGTCCAACCTATCACATAATGAAAAACTTGCATATGTATTCCACAAGAACATAAATCATTCATCATATGAGAATCAATGGAAGGAAATGGATTTCATAAACATCATTAAATCCTAATACAGCCCATGAAAAGAAATTGTTTTCATAAATATCAATCCATCATAATCATAAACCATTCATATAATGATTAATAATTGAAACATTGAAAAAATTCAAAGTAAAACATAAGTAACATAAATAAAATTTATATTATATGTATGATATTTTAAAGATATCCCCTGAAAAGCATTCCCTAGGAAATTATAATTTCTACATTAAAAACATTCTCTTTACATGGAATGCTACACTATTTTAAAATAAGTCATTTTCATTGACAATTTTTTTTTAATATTTTAATGGAAGCTTAAAGGTAATAAGGAGTCTATTTTTTCTGAATAATCCAATGTAACAGAAGAGGGTGGGTGAATTGTGTCTTCTCCAAAAACACTATAAAATTATAGATTTTGAAACCCTATGTGACTAATACTGATATAATGTGTTTACATCTAATATGATTATAATCATAATATAATTATAAATAATGAACATAACTATTTATAATTTATTGGGGTACAAAGATCCCTTACTCCGCTCCACCAATCACTATCTCTATGATCAGGGTGAATTTCACTAGAATTGTATTCTTTTCACAGGACCACAAATCCACAACAAAGTGTAGGAAGTTGACACCATTATAATAAGGATAATAACAAATCATTGTTTTTCTTTAATAAAGAATCTAATATCCAAATCATTGAAATAGAAGATGACACCTCACTAAAACTAATTACAAGAAGTTGATACTCTAATAAATCAAAAGTGTTTGATTTTTTTATTCATGTTGTTCATCACATTTTCATTAGAAGAAAATGATAGTAGAAGGATCGTATTCATAAAAAAATGAATTTATTAAAGAATGAATAGTTTAGAAGAGATCGTAGTTTCAAATGATCCTCAATAATAACTGAAAAAATAGAAGTATTAATCTTGCAGCGTTACGATGTACAACATATATGAATCCAGAAAATAGTATCTTCTATAATTTTGATCGTTCTTCATAACAACACTATAAAATATATTCAACAAGAATTAATTTTAATTAAAAAAAATTAACGTGAACATTTTATTTTTTGAAATGATACATTGGTAAAATACATAGGGTAGATGGATTGCTTGAATATTCTAGTTCCAAGAAAGTTACCTGAAATATAGTGTAAATTCAAAATCAATTTAATCTAGGAAGTTGTAAAAAACCTTAATAATATCATTTATTTTCTATAATAAAAATGGTTCTATGAATCTATCTTAATTTTCTATAAATCATTCTGATATTCTATCAGGACTGTTGCATGAAACATGGATAAAATTGAAAATTTAAAACTCTACTGCAGATTAGACAATTTATGGTTGAGCCGCGTACAATAGGGTTCCATTATATAAAATAGGGTTCCTTTTCATAGTGTAGGGTTCCATTATAGATCAATGGCTTCCATTACAGATCATAGCGTTCCTACAAACATCTGTTTCCTTAACCAAAGTTTTACATCCATGTAATGTTGGAAAAAAATTAATGTATTTATGACAATCAATATATTCATGATTGTAGGAATAATATTGAAAATGTAGAATTGATTAACCATTTTTCCAATTTCTTTAATTTAGGGTATGATCAATAATTCTAAAATCCAACTTCCAATATATATATTTTTATCCATACTCTTTTCAATGCTCTGAACATAAGGATTCCAACCCAAACACAAAATATTCATCATAGTGTTGGGTTGATACCATACTCAAGCGTTACCATTCTAGTGCAACTTAGGGAAAATGAACCATACATTCATTTAAAAAAAATAGGCACTGAAATAGTGTATCCATAACATATCCTGTCGTATTAAAATCCTTTAACCAAGATAATATTATGACATAAATACCTGAAACACGCACAATAAAACTTCATTATGAAACAATCAAGAATATTTGTGAGCATCAAAATAATCATATATTATATAGTATTGTTGATACAATACATTCCCAAAAATATCCCCCATTTTTATGATCACAAAACCAATAACATAATCAACAAAAAATATAGGAATTGTAAACAATGTTATAATATTTTTATGGCATAAAATTATTTCAATTATGAAACATGTTAAAAAAATAATGTTAATTGAAAAAAAATTCTCAAATTAAATGATGTGTATTGTAGTATTCTCACCCTTTTCTGTACAAATATTCTCCCCACAGATATTATCCCTCTTTATGTGATAAAAAATATGGTTTAAAAGAATAAATGATATAACTGATAGTTAATGTAACACTAAACTATAAATTAATATTAACATATCTTTGTATAAGAGAAATAAATATCATACTGGAAGCTAAATATAAGTCTTAAATAAAATAAAACTATTCTTAATAATGTAAATAAAATTTAAAAAGAAATAAAATGTCTTGAAAAAGAGTATAATCAACATCAAATGAATGGATTTTTCAAAATGAGGGGAGATGATCTGAATGGCTCGAGGAAGATGGTGTAGTAGGATTATGAATGGCTTATAAAACACCATTAATATCAAGGATATTTAGATGAAAGCTCCAAAAAAGGGTTTAGAAGACATAAGTCCACTGTGGAAGAAGATTATGAAAATATTTTCCATGCTTTAGATACTTAACCAAATTAATCTTCAGAAACTCATGTATAGCCTCTTCTAACTAAATTAATGTAATTATCTTATCTAAAACCTAATTGAAAAATGATCCCAACCAGGATTCAATAGATTTCAGTGGATTAATAAAATTATTTTGGTTCTCCTAGAAAACAATTAAAGGAGTATTGTCACTGGAAAGATTGTACAGTCTATCATGGAAACCATCCAGTACTGAAGTTATTGATTCGAACCTTCTGATCAGGTCAAGCAGAGTCTATTTAGAGGAGGTCGACGCCTAATTTTTTTCTCTAAGAGACTAAAATTATCTTACTTTCATCATATTAAATTAATCAAAATTTAATTATTGGCCTATTTATCCTTCAATAAACTGAACTCTCTAGACATTTTTCTGATAAACATTTGAATGTATCCAAAAAAAGGGTTTATTTGAATTTTATTAGATTGAGATTTAGAGACTCAAACTCTAATATTAGAACTAATGAAATTTTCATTACTTTAAACTTACATTTATCAGGATCTGATACTTATCCTTGTGACAATTTATGAGAATCTAGCATATTCATATTTCTTACGAAAGATTCATCATGAGAGTCAGAATACACTTGAGATTGAGCTCTTGCTAGTCCAACTCCTATCAAAGATAAAAATGGAACTTCATTTAATTCTGATCTGTCTCTTAAGGCAGATCCTCCCATAACAACAAAATTACGAATAATGAGATAAGGATTTTTTTGGACCAGGCACATCATCCCTGTGATGATCATGACTATGAGCCCGATATTCAACATGCTAATCCACTATAGTATTACGCTCAGCACCTACAGTAGCTTCATTCCCGTTTTTTGGATTGTCGACCGTATTTCTTCTTCAATGAAAAATATTTTCTTTTGGACAAAAATATCCTTCTTCAATAGGCCTCTGTCTAATTGAAAAAACTGAAGGAATCATCTTCTTCTCCCCCTTAGTAGCTATCTATAACCTTTTTTGTTGTTCCACTCTAAAAGGAAAAAGTATGTTGTAATAGTTTTTCTAAAAAACCATAACATCTTAATAGTCCCATATTTTAAAAAATTACAGTGATGACATGTTTTACAAAAAAAAACAGATTTATAATTTTTCTTATTCTTCGTATCCGAATAAAATTATCCTTCCAATGGGATAAAATCCCATATTGGAATCATTATGGCAGCAATGGTTTAAATACCTTATTATTAATCTATAGAAATTAAAATTGAAGTGGTTCAAAAACAAAATCAAGAAATAAATATCTGTATAATGAACATTCTCTTTATCATCATTCCTTATAAATGTTCCAAAAATAATGAATTTAATTAAATCTCATTGATCATGAGTAATATCTTTCTATATTACCTTAATGATAGTTCTCATTTAAACAATGAAAGAAAAATTTCTTCTAAAAAATATTTCCCATCACCTATATTCCTTAAAATAAAAATGATTCTCCCCCCATGGGGACAATGTAACATCTTATCCATTTCTAAAGAATAAAAATAAAATTCCCTATTGTTAATATTAGAGACATTATAATATTCATCAATCCCAAAACATAAAAAATAATTCTTATATAATTCTTTTACATCAATTTCATGAACTATAGATATGTTTCCTTATCAGAAATCATAGCATAAACCTTGAAATATTATATCTTCATTGAGAAAAAAATTTGTTGAATACAAGTAATTGAGATTGATTACCTTACGTCATAATACATTACAACGGGTAAGTAGATGCATCGAACTCAGATCATTAGATCTCCTTGATGTTTTTATCTCTAAATTTTATGAGTTTGAAGTGATTAAAGGGTTATGTTTTAGAAAATGGGAACCAATAATTGCTTGATAAATAGAGAAGACGTACATCAGACGATAAAGATAGAGGGTGAATGAAAATAGTTTTCTTTCAGTGATTGATAATATAATCATTATTGTTTAATATTGAAAATACTAATAAAGAAAAATTCAAAATAAAATTATTTAAAACAAATTAACATGTAATGGAAACAAAAATAAAATAATTAAACATGTTAAATGAATTTTATTAAAATAAAAATAGATAAACTAAAAATAAATTAATAATCAATTATTTAAAAATCAATATTCTAGATTCCCCTTTAATAAAATCAAATCTTACACTGGGAAGTGGTTTAGTAAAAATATCATATAATTGATATTAGTTATTAAAAGATTCTAAAGACCTATTTTTTAAGTAAATTAACACTGAGTTATTAATGCCTTATATCTTTGTGCTTAGTCCTAGAATGACATATATGATTTTATGAAATATTTATTCCACTAGTTTGATCACACAAAATATGTAAATTATTATAATTTAGACCAAATTCCATTAGCGTGTTTTCATCCACAGAACATGTGCACAACTACAGTCTACAGACACATATTTTTCCTTAGTGGTTGATAGAGAAACTAAGTGTTGTTTCTTAATAGTCCATAATACTCAATATTTTCCTAAAATGTTAAAAGTTCCTTAGATTGTTTTTTTATGTAATGTACAGCCTCCAATGTCATCGTCTAAATATGAAATTAAATTAAAACCAAATGTTTTGGGGTAAATAAGAGATTGAGAAATAGTTCATTTTAAATATCTAATAATTATTTTAATAGTAGTAAGATGAGACACATTTGGATATTATTGAAATATATCACATAAAAATATAGAAAACATAATTTCTGGTCTGCTAGCGGTAAGATATAACAAACATCCAATCATACCTCTATATAACTTCATGTCAACTTGTTCTCTCACTTTATAAAAATAAATTTTTATATTGGTGCACATAGGAGTTGTATATTTATTTATATTTTCAAGTCAAAGATGTTTTAATAAATAAATATTATATTTACAAAGAATTAAAATATTTCCATTACATTTTTGATAAATCTGAAATCCAAAAATGAAATTCAGTTCTCTTATATTACTTATTTCAAATTATTTCTTCATTAATTTTGAAAAGTCAATGCAAATATTTTTTTATAAATAAAATCATCAACATAAATTTATATTTATAGAATATTTGACAAAAAATATTATTAAAGATTGTTGCATCTATCAATCCAATAATAAATCCGTTTTTCAACACAATAGAACTTGATATTTCTTACAAATATCAAGGTTATTGTTTAGGTTCATATAGGTATTTAGTATGTTTAAAAAACGATTAGGGTTTTTTAAGATTTTCATAACCAAGGGGTTTCTCAACATAAACATCTTTCATTAAATAACCATGTAAAAAATGTATATTTTACATCTATTAGATATAGTTTAAAATCTATATGAGATACAGAGGCAAAAAGGATTACAATGGATTATAATGTTGCTATAGTGGAAAATGTCTCATAAAAATCCATTCCTTATTCCTAATTAAATCATTTGGCTACTAATCAAGATTAATTTCTAGTTATGATCCCTTGATAATCTAGTTTTTTTCTAAAGACCCACGTAGTTTCTATAATTGGATAATTGGTTTGTCGTTCAAATAGATCAAAAACTTAATTTCTGTTAAACTGGTTTAGTTCGTATTGCACTGAAAGCATCCAAATCTCATGTTTTAAGTATTATTCAATAGACGTAGGTTATAACTGATATAAAAAGGCATAAAATTATACAATGTTTTCTACATTTATTCTAGTTCTAATTCATCTTTCAAATTCTCCAATTAGAGTTTCGAAACAATGGCTATTTAAAGTTATAGACTATATAGGAAAGTAAATTTTAGGTTATTCAGTATCATGTTCTTCTGAACTAGACATAATATTATTACTATCATTTTCAAAATAAATTTCATGTTTTTCAAGTCTAATGTTATTAAAGAAATCATTAAATTCATCAATATGATAATTCTCTTTACTAAAAGATTCAGTTTCATCAAACATCACATGAACTAATTCTTCAATAGTAATTAACATTTTATTAAACACTCTATTATATTTAGAGGTAGAAGATTATCCAAAAAATGTTCCTTCATATGATTTTGGGTCGAACATACCATTGTTTTCCTTAGTATTCAAGATATAAACATTGCATCAAAAAAAATTAAAGTACTTTACATCAGGTTATCTATTATTCCAAATCTTATAGGGAGTTAGTTTGAAAATCGTGTCATTAGGACTCTAATCATGAGATTGTAGGACGTGTTTATAGCTTCTACCCAAAATAGATAGGATAACTATAATCATTTAGAATAGTCCTTTCCATTACATGAATATTTCTATTTATTCTTTCAATCAGTACATTTTTTGAGGTGTTCAGGTGAAGAGAAGATGTGTTTATCACCCAGATTTGAGAAAAATAAAATAAATTATTAATTCTAAAATTCCCCATCATGATAAATTCTCATTGAAAATATTCTAAAAGAATTTTAATTTTAAATAATTTTACAAAAATATTAAAAAAATAGTGAATACTTCACTTTGGAGTTTTAGAAATTAATCCCAATTAAATATAGAGTAATCATCAACTGAAACATAAACATATTATTTTCCAACAGAACATTATACTCTTGATGGTTCAAAAAATATAGGTAGATAGGATCTAAGGGTTTTGATTAATTAATTTTGTTAATATATTTGAAATACGATTTGTGTTGTTGTATAATTTGAAAGGCATCATTGAATCTGTCACTATCAAACTTAAGACTAGGAAAATGGGAAAATAATTATTTCTTAGAAAATTTATGTAAATCATAAATATTATAGTGTCCAATCCTTCTATTCCAAATCCATGACTCATTTGTCTTAGTAGTTAAACAATTAACATTCTATTTACACAGAGAATATAAATCCAAATTATTAGCATAATAAGTTCTATGTGCTCTAAATTGAAGAAAATTTTCTATAAATATAGAGCATGAATTGTTAGAAATATAAAAATAAATTCCATCATTATAAGTTGAGATATACTTGTAATATTTTTTATCTCTTTCATATACAATACCTTGTTGATTGAGATAGTCTTTTGTTCTCCAATAGTTCCAACTCCAACAATTTTTTCTTTGGAATTGTCACCAAAAGTGACATGTCCTCCTTTAATTTGATTTAGTGTATGAAAATTTGTTCAGTCTCCACTCATGTTCCTATAACATCCACTATCCATATATTATTTGGTTTTTATATTCCTACAACCTATTTTCAGTGAATGTAATTAAGATATTATTTGTTTTGGTACCCATATTTTTGTAGGTCTTATAGTGTTAGCTAGAAATGATCTATGAATCCGTATTTGATTTATTTTTCCATAATTAATATTACTTTATTTATAAAAACTTTTGAAATAATGTCTCTTTTAATACCACTAAATTGAGGATTTTGAAAATAATAATTATTAATGGCATGACCTTTTATTCCCCAAGAATAACTTGTAGTATTTTTTGAATTAAGAACAAGATAGTTTCTATGCAATTTGATATCTTACCCTTGATTCTAATTACAAATCATCCAATATTAATGAAATTCATTCCAAAAATTTCATTTAACCCATTTCTCATATAGTAAAAACAAGAGCAACTATTTTATAAAATTCCACTTTATCCTGTAATTCATTTATATTCATTTAATTATTGATACTTTTTGAGGTAGAGGAATTGAATTTTCAGGAATCTCTTCATGTTTTTTAGCATGGTATCTCTTTCACCTAAAAAAATATGAATTTATTTCAATGACATGCACTTCATTAACAAATAATTATATTTTTTTTCTAACATTGAGTAGTTGGTTGGTAATTTGTTATTTTAGAAACAACCAAAATCAGATTTAGAAGAGTATTATATTTGTACATTTTCTTTTTCATCTGTAAATTACATTTTTTATTTTCTATTTGATGGATCCTTCTATGAATCCGACAATGAAGATAGGTTCAATTCTTTAGATACACTCCATGTAGCTTTCATTTCACTTTTTTTCATTATTCTCAAAAACAATCATTTTTTATACTTCTTTTATGGCCTATTCTTTTCATCTTTAATCTGAGGACAATCAGGCATTATATGACCAAATTTCGTGTATTCATGGAATAAAACTTTTCTAGGGTCATTTACATCATTCTTGAAGGATTTTTAGAAGCCACTATTCATTTTATAATATTTTATCAACATTCTGGCTCGATAATATTATTCCATTTTAGAATCTGAGGACTCAAGAATTTTTTTCTTCTTTGAATTCTTTTAATTTTGTCTACTATGCTTAGGAGATGTCACCTTTAGAGCAGTATCATCCTTTTTCACTACTATCTGAAGATATTCAGCTTTATCATTCATCTCTTCATCATATATCATAAGTGTTCAAATTAATTGTTTATTATCAGATCTTTTGGAAGTGATGATTGATGAATAACAATAGATATTTGACTCGCTTTTGAATGTAGTACTCTGAGTACATCCAATTCTTGTTTAGATTTATTGAAAGGTTCTCTAAAGGAAGTAATATTGTTGACATTTTAGGTTATCCTTCTATTTATCTATTTGATTCATTCACAATAATTCATTCTAAATGTGTCAAAAAATTTATTTGTTATAACATACATCACCTGTCTTATATTTTCTACTCTTTCAAAGGAAAGTAAAATAGTTTTCCACATCTCATTGCATGTAGGGAATTATAATACATGATTAAATTTATCAGGACCAAGTCCGCAGATAATATCATTCATTTCTTTTGAGTTTATATCCTACTCAGCTTCTGATTCATCAGTCCAAGTCATTAGTTTCTCATGAATCATTTAAGGGGTAATGATCATTTATTATACATTGAATCCAATATTTTTCATATATATTTTCATATAGATTTCCAGTATCTATAATTTTCACCATTAAAGAATGATTAATGTACCATATAAAATAATTCTCTTGGACCATCCTTTTCCATATAATTTTTATAAACTTTATACTTTTATATCTCTATAGATTTATCTCAAAATCATTCCTCTAATACCAATTTTTAGGTTAGAATAATACAAAATAACATATGTGGGGGGGAAGGTATTGTGTGTTTTCAAAAAATATTACAGAATTTTGGATTTTGACACCCTCTATGATTAATATGGATATGCAATGTTTACTTCTATAATGAGTATAATTAGTGTATAAATAGAGATAAATAACAAGTATTTTTATAGTGGTTTGGGGTAAAAAGATACCCTAGTCCACTCCACCAATAACACTCTCTGTGAGATTGCTGAATTTAACTACAATGGTTCCCCTTTCAGAAGACCAAAAATCCACAACTGAGTATAGGCAGTTGACACATTTACAATAATGATAATAAAATAGACTTATAGTTCTTTAATATATAACCAAATATTCATAGCTTGTAATAAGAGGATGAAACATCACCACAACTAATTAAGAACAGTTGATACTTCAATAAATCAAAATAGTTTTATTTGTTGATTACATTAGTTCTTCATTGTTTCAGAAGAAGAAACTGAAAGTAGGTGGATCTTATTATTCATAAATGAAATTTTTCAGGATGGAATAGTTCTCAACGAATCCTAGTTGGAAATTACCTTCAATAATATCATCAAAATATATCAGTATTAATCTTATAGTAGTACGAGGTACAACATGTATGTCTCCAAAGTGTGGCCTCTTCTAAAAATTCAATCATTCATCATAGAAACACTATAAAATATAATCAAAAAAATTAAACATGTACAAAAATATGTAACTTTATTATCTCATATTTTTAAATGATAAACTCATAAAAAATATATAGGGAAAAATTACTGATTCAATATGTGAAAAAATAGCTTAAAAGATCATGAAAATTCATAATCGATTTGATCAAGGGATTCATAACATCCTTAAATAATAGGACTAATTTAATTTATTAAAAATTGTTATTTCCATCAATTATAATAATCTTTCAATCATTCATAAATTATTTCTTTACCGTTCCATGAAACTCTAATAAAAATTCGAATTTAAAACTCTGATGATGAGTAGAAGACATAGGGTTGAGCATCATAGCATTGGGTTCCTTGTAATAGCATATGGTTCCTTTGGGTAGTGTAGGGTTCTTTTACATAGCATTGGGTTCCTTTCCGTAACATATTTTTCTTGCCAATGTGTGGTTCCTTTACCATACATTAGTCTACTCGTATCATAGGAAACAAAAAGTAAGGAAGGGATGATGATCCATACAATCAAAATTTTCATATTAATATTCCAAATGTATAATTTATTAAACATACATTAAATTTCCCAAAAATTTGGTATGAATAGTAATTATCTTCTCCAACATCCAATGTAGGGTTTCCAATCCATACGCTTGTCAATTTTCTATATGTAAGGATGCCAATCCAAATGAAAACCAATTAGCGTAGGGTGGGGTTGATACCATTTTGAAACATTAAATTTATATTATAATATAGATATAATTTACCATCCCATAATTTATAAAATGTAGGGTTTGACATAGTGTATCTAGATCATATCCCATACATTAAACTCCTTTGACCAAGATAAAACAATTACAATAAATACCTAATGCTCACTCAAGAAAACTTTATTAGGAAACAAACAAGGGTAATTGTGAAAATTAAAATCATTATATATTATATATTATTTTTGATAATATAAATTCCCAATAGAGTCATGAAATAATTAAAATCCATTCATGTTTTGTATGATAAAAAAGCAATCTTATCATACTTTTTTCTAAAAAAGTAAAAAATTACATAATTTGAAAAACATAGAAAATATTCCCATTCAAACCAGTTTATAAAATGTAGAACATTAGAAAAAACATCATAAATATTTTTAGGAAGATAAAAAAAACATTTTTGATGGTTTTTTTACAAAATCAAGGACATGGAAGATAGAAATTCCCCAAATGATACAAAAAATGAAACCATCCCAAATATTTACGAAACTGTGAAATAAATAATCATCACTCTATAATAAATTGAATCATATGACCAATGAAAGAAATAAAATTATAAGGATTTTAAAATACCATAATGTTATGTATAAGACTCATAATTATACAGTAATGGGAATTATATACATCACTTAAAAGAATAAACTAGTGTATAAGGTATGTGCCTCAAATAAATAAAGGTGTGACAAAACTCCCTTATCTTTTGTCTGATTCCCTCCAAATGTTTATGAAAATTATGTATAGTTGTTTCAGGAATATTATTAAGCTATAAAATAATAACAATAATAATTATTATATCATGTTTGATTCATTTATAACATTATATCACCCATTTATTAATAAATCCATGTTAAAGAAACGTTTTGGGTAATAACTGTGTTATTTATCACACTTGTTTTAAATTGTTTTTTCTTGATCCTATTACCTAGATCATGATTTAAATTATTCTAAAATATTTAATATTATTTATATATCATATATATTTTTTATGTGTGTATATATATATAAGATAGATATATGAAATGTAATACACTATTCATGGAGACGGTAAACTGTATATATGCATGACTGTTGTTTCTGTTTTGTTACCATAATGAATGGAAGAGGGTAAATGAAACACACACACAAACACACACACACACACACACACACATATATATATATTTTCCATTAGCATTATTATGTATTATATTTCATATTTATTCATTATAGACATTTTTATAATCATTCTTTAAATAGTTAACATGGATGATGATCCTCATCACGTCGTGAAGGTGGTAGGTCGTAAATATTTAAGAGAGTCAATATCATTCTCTTAAGGGAAAAAGGGTGAGTAATTATATGATATATTTATTATTAAAATTAAATAAATTAAAATATTTATTATTTATATCCATTATATTCATCATTATACCCATCAAAATAATGTTGTGATGAAAAACAGATTACACCATGGCATGGAGACGGTAAACCGTACGTACGCACGCATGGTGCTTTAGTGTTTTATAATGAATAAAATGAGATATATGGTTGTTCCATAATCATAATATCATCTCCAAATATATTTGATATTATATATATTTCTTCATAATGGAATTAGCACATGAAGATTATTTAGAAGAATAAACAATTTTGAATCAGTCAGTAAGGTGATTACCTCTTCTTCGACGATCTTCCTCTAGATCTCTTCTTAGAAGCACTATAGTTCGTATTTTTAGAAGACCATAACCACCATAATGTTACTATGGAAGTTTATAATGAAATCGGTAGGGTTTTGGTTGATCTTGAAGACTCAATGTGGAGTGAGGATGTGAGTGAGGATGTGAATTTTAATAATTGAGTTCAGGGGTACTTCTTCGAATCCTCAAAATCATAAAATATAATATGATTATTCTTGATATAAATACTTAAAAAACCATATATCAAATGTTTTTGAAATTATAGACTGAATCCCATACCATTGTGATTAGTTAATTGTTTTTTGATTTATATATAATTTAATAATAAATAAACTCAATAAGATATGTTTATTTTCAAATTTAGCACCATTCATTTAATTTGAAATAAAATAGATCAGTAGAAATTTATAATTTGAATATAATTATATCAAATAGCTATAATATATCTTATAAATCTATAAAATTCATTATAAACATTTAAGGATAAAAAATATTTCAAAATTAAAAATATAAAAATCAATTATTCTATTTTTATTTTAATTAAATAAATTTTGTTTTAGCATTGATGAATCTTTTAAGGTAATTATATAACATATAAAAATATAAAATAATTTTTTAATGAAAATAATTTCATTTATATGAAAATTTATATATATATTCATTAATATCATGATTTTCTCCCTATGTGGATACATAAAATATATTAAATACAAAAGAGTAGTTTTTTTAATAATCATTATTTTAAGTAATATATACTTTATTTTCATATACAGGTGTCCTTTATACAATTAAAAATCAATAATAATTTTATAATGATTGAATAACCTTAATCCAATAATTTTTTGACATTCTTTTATTATTTTTTAATACTTATCTTTTTTTTAACCTCTATTTAATCCCTTTTACTCTTACCATGACAATATGTCTTTCTTATACTTTAGGGTAAATATAGTCACAATAAAATTAAAAATGAACCCCAAATGTATCAATAATAACATATTTAACCTTTTTATAGTTTTTATTCTTAATTACATATTTTTAAGATTCTTTTATCATTTAATAAAATATTATTTATTTTAATATATCATTTATTTCAATTTTGATACTATTAATAATTTATCTTTTATAAAATAACATATCCACATGATAACACCCAAAACAACTTCGAAAATATCACTAATATGTAAAATTTATCTATTAAATTTATGGATATATATAGTGAAGTTAAATTATATTTATTGTAATATTTTGTTATATCATTTATTCAATACTTTTATTAATTAAAAAATCACTTCATCATTACTATTCATAAAATTAATTAAATTATTTTATTATCTAAAAATAAAAAAAATTATCACTATAAATAAAAATCTATTATCATTCAAATTAATATTTATTGTCCTACTTATGTTTTTTATAACATCATATTAACAATGATTTACTTATCTAAATTATGGGAATTACATTTTAAACATATACTTAATTAAAATATAATAAATTTCATGTTCATACTTAAGTGTCTTAAAAAGGTTATAATTTCTACTTAAGGTTAATATTTGTCGAAACCCACTTATCCAATAAAACTGGGACAAGTGTTAGGGTAATTTTATAATATTATAGTATTAGTTTTACCATTAATTACCTAATTTACCCTTATCCATGGTAAATTAAAATACTAAAGATACTACTCGCCAAAAAGTATTTTGATCCTATCATAACAAAAAAAAATACTTATTTCAAGTGTGTATGTCCATTTTTTTTAAATTCAATTCATATAATCGAAGAAATTATGTTTAACACTAATCCCACAGATATGGCTAGAAGGCGGTAAAAAATGATTACAAATTCCATAAGTTTTTATATATGATTCCAATATAAAAATGATTCCAATGAACTAAAATGGATTAATAAATATATATAATTTATCTATTGTGAATTTAAAATAAAAATAAAATATTATAATTATTTAAACAAAAAATAAAAATTTTAACTACAATGTAGTATTTTATATAATTCAAAAAAATTTTAACAACACACAATTATACTAAAAATTCACCAAAAGTTAATTTCGAAATTAAAAATTAAAAAATGTTTTTTATTTTATCTAATTCATATTTTGTGAGTGTCTAAAATTGATTTTATTATTATTCAAAGGACAAAAAAGTTCCTTTATGAAAATTATATTTCTAAACATATAAATACTTTAACAATTAATTTTTTTTTATCTATATCAAGTTGTTTTATTTATTTAAAACCATTATAAATAATATTTTAAAATATTACTCTCTTTAATGGATAGGCTAAAACTATCTCATTTAATTAATAATAATAACAAAGCATAGTTTCATTGAGACTTAGTGTTGTATATAGCACAAGCCAAGTCGATGTTGCGTGTATCACAAGACAAACATAGTTATCTTATGTAATAATAAAAAACCTTATTAAATGTTATGTGAAGTGAAAGATATCAAAAATATTAAATTAGTTAAAAAAATAATTCACCAAATTTCAGGGTGCTACAAGTTTTCTCTTGTCCAAGCGGGAGTTTGTTGGAGTTGGTGTCTTATGACCAATTGTTTTTACTTTTATTACATGTATATTAAATGTATTTAATACTAATAAAACTAATTATTATGTATTTTCACTGTTAAAAATTACTCTAATGTCAAATTTTATATCATCTGTGTCACATTGATAAGGTCAAAGTAGTTTCCCTCTAATATGAGAACCTTGATCTTCTATAATGATATTCCTAAATAATTTTCTGGGGTTGAATAATATTCTATGATGGGAAACATAGTACATAGACTATCTGGTGAAATTACTCACAAGAAGATTATCCATATTCTTATGAAGTTTACAATTGGTAATATCCAAGATGGATGATTATGAGATCATATCTACCATTAGCAATTCTGCATTCATTTGTGCCATCATATATTCCTATAATTGATTGTGTGTAGTGGTCCTTAGAATTTAATCTTTTTGTTGATACATGTTATAACTCACATATTTAGGTTTATTTTTTAAACCATGATGATAACAATTCATTGAGAAGTCAGATAAGTTGGGTGAATCATGTAGGAAGTTTCATTAATGAATATGTCAAGGAAGTATTTTCCCATCCATATTTATGGAAGAAGATATCTCAGCACGTTAATTGGAATATAAATATTTAATTAAATTCCATGGCCAAATTTCAATGACTTGATAATTTCATATAGTCATATAAATACATATTTATCATATAGGTTTGTGACACAAATGGGAAACCATCTTGATGAGATATTATGAAAATGATATTATATCACCTAGAGAGTGTTTGTGTTTGGTGTTCAAAATTTTGACATTATGTTATTTCATTTTCGTTTCTTGACCAATATCTACACAGTAATCATAGAATTTAGGCAATATGAAATAATAACAATGATACATAATCCTAGATGGTCATACAAGAAGTTTTTCTATTGACCTCTTTTGAATTATAGTAGAGTTTAATTAATGGAATAAATTTTATTCTCATATCTGAGGAATAAGTTTAATCATGTTATATTGACAGCAAAAATTATATTAATATTTTATCACTAGTTTGGGAATAAAATATTATCTTTATTTATCAAATATTTTAATAAATATTTATTCCCACAATATTGAATAAAATATTTATTTATTATTAAAATATTTAATCAGTTTTTCAATAAATGAAAGTGATGTTTGAATGGACAAAGACCAAGTCTGTTGATAAATATTAATTACTATGAACATTGAGTAATATTTTTTATTGTGTAAGTTAGTGTGAACCATGAAATAACAATTTTATAATTATCATTACGTGGAATGGGGTTTATTAAATGTAATAAATGTTATTTAATTTGTGGTATTTAATTGAATAATATTTTTACTTAAATACTTATTCCATAAATAGATGGCTATGTATATTTTGTAGATAATCCAAAAATTGAGCATATAGAATTTTTTAATGAAATGAATTCTCTATCAAGTCTCCATTCCATATCCCTCAAAATAATGAAAAGTGAAATAGATATATCTTAATGTCTATAGAATGGGGGATCAATAATGAATAACACAAGCCATTAGACTCACCGTGCTAGCACCCGATGATCAAGTGTTATTTCTCGGAGATCATAGGAGAACGTTTGGATCACTACTAGTCGTATTCTATACTTGGATCCTTACAGAGCAACAAAGGTAATATTAAATGATCTTTTTGGATGATCCAAATTCACCAATAAAGAATGATCCTAATCTGATGTATATATTTCTTCAAATATTAAATAAATAAATTACAAATATAACATGAAGATCCTCTATCTTGGTTTCAAAAAATATTTATTAAAATTAAATTTAATACTTATTTCTCCACCCCATGCTTCTCTTATACGTATTACCATCATTAGGAACCTATTACTAACTTTTTTAAATTTATTTATTCATTTTTTTAATTATGCCAACACAATAAAAATTTTATGTTCATCGGCAGGATTTCATTATACACCATTGGTGGTGTCATACGAAGTGTATCTCATACCCTCTTTGGGACACTGTTTGGTTCCTAGACAGACCTAATGGTTGAAGGGTCAGGATCATTGATTTGTTTTCTTGCATGATGTTATTTTTTTTGTATTGGGACTACACATTTAGTTATTGTCCAAGAATGTTCTCGACATTCTTCAAAGAATGTATTATTTTAAATATTTATTCAATGCTTATATAGTCATGTTGTATTTAACTATATTATGTCTATTATTATAAATTTTAACATGATAATGCATGGTTATACATTACTATATTATTGGTTTTTTTGATTTTATTATATTTTATTACTCTATTATTCAACTTATTCAAATTTTTGGTTTATTTTATATACCATTGTACTACTATGATCTTGAGTGTATAGTATCCTCAGAAGACAACCATTAGACCGTCATTAGTAGTCAGTAACCTCTAGTATATGAGGAGGCATTCTTAAGGCCATGTGTTGAACTAGCTTGATGAACCATTTTAGTGAATCCTAGGCAAGGACATTACATCACTCTTTAATAGGTTCCTCAATATCTATTTTTGATAAAGAAATCCTAAAATATCTCACAGATGATATGTGTATTTTTCTACATACATTGAAATAAATATGATGTTATCAACTAACACCACCATAAATTGATCTAAAATCCAATAGAACACCACTTTCACTAATCCTCTGAGAATAAATAGTGTGTTCATGAATTAAAATGAAATTAAAATGAACATATAAGTCCAATAAAAAATATAAAACATTTCATTAGAATATCCTCATTCTGCACCCGCATTTGAAGATATATTGATTGAATAATATTATTTGATAACTATCTAGATTTATTCAACTAGTCTTTATAATAATAGAGGCTTCCATCCACCATCTTCAAAAAGAAATTAGAAGAATACCTAGGTGAACTTTTTGGTCAAAGGGATCATTTTTATAAAAGATCATTAATAAAAATATTCAGGCCCTATAACATTGAAGAGTACATTCTATATGAATACATTGATAGCAGAATGGTACTCAGTTTCTGCTTAATCTGAAACTCTATCTCATGTCGAAGGGGTATCATTTCAACCTATATGAAAGAAATCATTGGGTAATCATATATAACTCAATGAACCACCATTGAATATTCATTTATTGAACACAAAATTAGCTCAACCATTAAGGAGGATATTAACTCAGCACACCTCTCACCCATGTGGGGTCTCATTCACCAAGAAACACAACATACTCCCAATCATCAATATATAACATTGTGATCCTCAATAAGATATACAAAATATCATGTATCTAATATATCTAATATATACCCAGGATTATAGTTAATAGTTGTATCTATAAACCTTATAAATACCCACATGATAAATGATTTCCATGAATCAGATCACAATCTATATACAAATCATATAATCTAGCTCATTCTCCAACTAGAATATTCAATGGTCATGTAATTGGAAGTCTCTATGACACATGTCCCAAGGAATGGAAAATGGAAGGTAAAATAAACATATTTTTAAAGCATATATCAGAAAATTTATAAATAATAATAATATTATAATATAACACACCACACAATGTATGGATCACCTATAATTAGAAACTATATGGAATGGATCTAACCATTATCGCCTCCACAACCCCATTGACCACATTGGTGACCACCAATATTCATAAACTCTAGAAATTTTCACTAAGGAAAAGGGGAATCATAAGGTAGTACATTTACTACAATGTATGGTCTCTTCTATTCAAATTTTGGACCCCATGCTATAGACACCTAGGTAGATACTACTCTAATAGGTGAGCTTGAAGAGGGCCAATAGTTCCACAATAAATTCCATAGAAGATCAAACACCAAATATTTTAATGTCCATGACCCTAATATTCTTAAAATACAATTAAAAACACATGATGGTGTCTAATAAATAATGGTCCTAGTTGAATAGGATGAAAAATTTTAGAACCAACACCCCACTATATAAGTATTTTTTTAATTAGATAACATATATCTTATATCCCTAGATTTACTCTATGAAGACTACTATATACTCACATTCCATGATGACAAGGTTTTAATAAATACTCTCTAAACAAAATCCACCCTCACCAAATCAATATGATATGTGGATAACATAAACTAGGGTGCATAACACTTGATATTTATATTAAGAGCCATAGTTAAATGCTTCACTCAATCCTCCTCATCTAATAAAAGTTTAAATCATGACACAAGATGTTATTATAACATATATTTTACTCATAGACACTATGGTTCCCCTAGTTGTGAGTATTTTTCTCTATCTGAAAAGCATCATTCATCTATAATGAATGGATCTCAGCCTGAAATGGATCATGAAACATCTCCCACATAATAGAAATATCCTCATTATCCCTATGGAATAATAACAACCACTTCTGAGATTCCAATAGAAGCATTATCATAGAAAAAAACCCAGTGATTCATCCAAGTATGGATTCAACTGAAGTAAATCTCCAGATCCTCCAATAATTACTCGGTCTCCTAATTTGATATACATCCCTCACACTTATATATACTTTGGTACTCAAATTCTAGATGCTTCCTCCTTAAAGAAATTGCATCTTCAACCACTATTACGTGATGATCTCCTAGAACATCGTACTAAACAACTTTGGAATGAACCTTGTAGGTAAATCATCCTAGATTTGTTCATGTTAATGAATATTCATTAGGGACTCCTAACCAATATTATGAAATATTTATGGTCAATTAATTATTTCATCTTTACCCTAGTTTCCAATATCTAAAGAATTTAAATATAGGTTCGTACAATTTAGATGCATGACCATTTCATATGTTTGTACCCTAAAATAAGAATCACTTACTTTATTATATCAACAAAATTGAAGTTTCATATATCATATCAAAGGGGGGATTATATCCCCATGTACGAGCCAATCTCCCTTGTTTATATCATGTAATAAATCAAGTTGATATTTTCACTATAAAATAGTACAATATACACTTGTGTTTATATCTAAACTCTATCTTATCACCCAAAGATCAGATATGATACCAATCTCTCATTACCCACACCACTGGTACCCCTATTGTGTTGGTGGTGAAGAGAGGGAGTGGCCTATAAATCCCACCTCCAATAGTCCATGGGTTTATGATAATAACTAAGGGTATAAAAGGCATAAAAATAAGAGGTGTTACCTTATTTATATAAATTTAAATAGATCATTGAATTGGAGATCGACCAACCAAATCTATATGTTTTATTAATGAGAAATCCCAATATATAATATAATTTCACAAAGAAGTAAAAAGTTGAATATACTCAAATAATACTAGGGATCGACTAAAAAAACCCCATAAACACCTGAACAAAAATACAAGCTAGTAAGATCTAACTCAATAACTAACTAGATATTGAAGACATATATATATATATATATATATATATATATCTGTTTGTCTGTGTGGGTGTTAGGTGAGAATAAGAGCTTAATCTATAAGATCCTTCCCAAAACATATCATTAAAATGATAAAGATTAATACTAAATACCAGTAACTAAACCAATAAATCATTCTCATTGACTAATGAGGTAAAACAAAATATCCCATCATCCCAAAGATATCTCACAAAGTAATGTAAATAAGTAATATTATAAATTAAAATCATTACATAACAAATGTATAATGCATTCACATCCCCATTGGTTTATCTATCTCACACCCAAATTCCAATTATCTACTGCCAATATACCTTCTTCAAGTCATCCTAAAACTCATTTATATTCATCCCTAATCCACTAAAATTCATAATAGCCGCATCATCAGCATCTCATAAAAAACCGTAGAGTTGGGATAAAAGATACAACATCAAATGTATCATGAATTATACCTAATATACTACAACCCATGAATGTACACCTCTTGGAAAATATAGTCACCCAAACATTTTACATGTATGTGTTATAACCATAAGATTCTACAGATCTCACATAACAGTATAGAAAAACTATGATCCATCACAACACATTTAAAAACATACCATACACTTTAATCAATTGCATCCCAGAAAAACCCAGCCATCATGTAACTTCAAAGGTATGGTGTAGAATATGTTTAAGTAACTCATTTATTCCATCGCCAGCCTAGATACTGATGAGACCCCCCATAATAGAAATACTCATGAATTTTTTTCCCTCATAACTTGGGTAGTCCATATTATGAAATCAGAAATGTATAAGAATGGTTATATCACATGACTAAAATAAGGAAAACCACATAATCTTATTCTCCATTATAGTTATCATCCCACACGACACACGACTTCCACCACTAAAAACAATGATAAAATATATCATACAACCAATCAAGAATAATTTTACAACATCATTAACTATTTATAGATAATTATTAGAAATTATTAATCACTAAATACTAAATTCCTTTGAAAATATAGTTTATGCATTCCATTTCATTACATAAAAATGAACTTCATAATTCCCATTTCAATATAAAAATTTCCAACCCATGCTCCTCTGAGCATTCATTCCAATCATCCCATGGTTTCCATTATTCAACATTACTAGAATAAAAATCCATCCCATGAGTTCATCACTATTGAATTTACCATTAAAAAAAATCATTACTATAGGGATCATTATAACTACCATATATAATATGCACTCTCATTTTGTAAAACAACTATAGCAGGTAGCTGGAACCCACATTAAAAACAATCTAAAATTCATCCACAAAAAAAATCAAGAATGTTGAGAAATATGAGCTCTCAACCGATCCCCCTCAACCAAGAAAAAATTATAAAATTATATTAGAAAATAACAAAACACCACTCTCAACCAGTTATATCTTTTCCCATCATCAAAATCTCAATCAAAAGGCATCAATCTATTCCTTTTATCAACATGTTTCATCAAACACTTTTAAAAATAACCACACAAATCAAAACATAGTTATTATCTACCACACTAGATCACCCATACATCACAAAAAAAGTATTTTAATAACATTAATTCAATGGGAAATCGAGTATGAAACTCTAGGGAAGGAAATACTTTGGAGTCCATGAATAGACTCTCTTATCACCAAACATATATCTCTAGAAAACAAAAATTTTATTAGAAATATGAATTAACAAATTCATTGTAAAAATTATCAAATAAAAACGTATTATTTTAATATATTAAAAACTAACTTTCAACAATTAAAATTCTTTAATAAATTCTTAATAATTTAGTTGTTTTCATGGAATAATGATTATTAAATTATCAGGCCACTTATATTATTCATTTCATTCTGAACAGGTATACATTTATTTACAATCATAAGATAAAAATCATTCTATATGATAATAATTATAACATTAATATATTGAAACTATATATAAAATCAAAAAATAATTATCAATAAATTAGTAAGGCATGTGATCACGATATACCTTCCAATTCTTTATTAATTTTAGTTCTTATCTTCTTTTTGTCGAATTCCACCATTTACCCTAAGAAATTAATTATTGATAATCCCACATGTGACCTTAATAAATAAAATTCATGAATCACATACATTTATTAGATGATAAATGTTCTCTGTGAAGAAATATATGAAAAGGGATCATCCACAATAAGTCTCTAAGGAAACCACATTAGAACCTATCCCTAGAAACCCACTATCATGATTTGATCAAAACTCAACCCCAAAACAAAGTAACCTCATCAAAATAAACATAAACAATAAAGAGAATAAAAAAGATAAAGAAGATAGGATAATAAATTTAATTTATCCAGGATAACATAATCCCAAATAACCATGATATCGGTCTCTCAATGGAAATAACTGGATAGGGATATGAGGACCTGATGTTCTTCTAGGGTTTAAAGGTATATATTAGGAATTAATTCATTATTACTAATATTTTTTATTAATGAAGGAAGATTGAATATCCCCAATAATGGTTTTTGACCTACATTATTCACTTTTTTTTCTTGATCACTAGAGATATAATTTTTCTAATATTTGAGATTATTTGATCCCATAATACTTGTGTATTTGAAAATTATATGAAACACCGTTGAATGACATCATTACATTCACTATAGTGTGTCATGAAGAATTTCATCACCCATATAGAATACTATATTAATATTACATAGAACATGGGAATATCCCAAGCTATTTCATCCTACCATGAACAAGAGTTTTTCATAGAAATACCTAACTCACTATATTCCTTTTCAAGTACTTTTATATACATCCCCTTGATCCCTTGACCACAAAATAATCTCCTTGGATATTTAAACACTCACTATTTTCTTTATGGAAATTTTAAAGATTTCTATTGGGTTCATGCCTTCCACAACCCTTACATGTCTCTCACAAGAGAATAATCTGTCTAAATAGTACATTCACCATAGCCTCCCAATACATTTCTCTCCCTCAATCACACCAAAAATCAAACATACTACTTAGATAACCCAACACTAAAATATATTTACAAAGATCATTTCAACAAACGAAATTCAATATGACCTATACCACACCCACTACCATGTTTTTGGACCTCTAGATAGATATACTATTCTATATACTTTCAAACTACCTTTTCCTACCTACACGACCATGATAAAATAAAAATGAGGGGTTTCGTAAAATTAGGACCTTGCAACGTATATATTTTTGAACAATATAATATAGATATAATGTTGTTTTTTTATTGGTTTTATATGTTCTTATAAAAAAACCATACCTTTATAAAATCATCCCAATGTATTGTATCTTGTACATTTAAAAGTAGGTATATCAGTTAAACCATTCAATTTTAAAATATCATCTATATTCTTTATGGTAAATATAGCCTAACCGCTAATGAAATTATTTTTTTCTTCATAAATAGTAAATATAAAATCGAAAAAAATTATATAAACATAATAAATATTAATGAGTCCTTATTACCTTCATTAATGAGCCTTCATTTAATCTTATAATAATGTTTTTTTTAAAACACAACATCCCAAACTATGTCCTAAGGATATCTCAAATGTAAAATTTTATGTCATAGTCCATCAATAAATAAAACATAACAATTGTTTAAATATTCTTCGTTTTTTACTATTTTTTATCATATTATTTTTTAATATAATTCATTCAAAAATATAACAATTCAATTAAATTTCTTCCATATTGTTTTTATAATGCAAAATGCTTCAATCATATGATTCGAAAACTAAGTACTAATAATCTCAATGTTATATCCTTTATATACATTTAATGAAACAAAATATAATATCTCTTTTGATTTAGTAATATATTGTATCTATGAAATAATTTATTTATTTATGAATTTCTAGTCTAACTAATATGTTCCATTTTATTTTCAATATCACGATTTTATTTCATCAAAATTCAATATTTACTTTAAAAATGTATTAAAATTTTATACAAATTTTTAACTCTTTATGGAGAATTTAAAACTCTTTTATCAAAACCTTTTCATGGTAATTAAATAAATAATATTAAATATTAAATAAATATTCATTTTATTATGTTTTAGTTTTATAATAAGAATAAATATTTGTTCTTTTTTGTCTATATCCTATGACTTCACCTACTAATAAATTTATTTCTTCTCTATAATATGTAATTGTGTGACCAATATATCTAAAAAGGAGGAATTCAATAAATGAAAATATTTTTTTCCCTTTCTAAAGGGATCATAAAAACATAAAGGATCTCAATCTAAAAATTATAACTAAATTTTACTTTCCTATTTCATTCATAGTTGATATTTTAGTGTTAATAGTATCATACATGTGTTGGGAGAATGATAGAAAGATGTTATTTTTGGAATATAAACAATTTTGGTGTTGATATTATTTAATTTTTTTCAAAGAAAATAAATCAACTAAATTTTAAAAATTTCCTGATCAAACTCTCAATCATTATTAGAAGAGAGGACACAAAATTATTTCGATATCCCATCATATTGTGAAATAATTTATTGGGAGAAAAGTTTCATCGGACTCACGTTGGGTTCATAATGAATGTTTTGATTTTAATGATGAATTGTATTGGAGCCTAAATAGGCATGATGAAATCCTTGTGATTCATTTATGATCATAGAGTCCTCAAATATAATATTTTTCTAGAAAAAGTTTCATGCAAGACTTATTATTTAAATTGAGAGAACAAGTTATAGTAATCATATTGAAATATGGCTGGAAATAAAGAATTCACTAGAATGATGGGATGTTATAATACATTCCATTCTATGTTAGGGAATGATACAATGATTCTAAAGTTCTTAATGTACTAAATAAGTCACGAAAACAAAGGATTTTTTAGAAGAATAATGGTTCCAAGAAAAGTATTCCAGTCTCAGTTTATCATCAAGGGATCACCGAATTCAGAATTAAAGGCTGTAAATATTTTTTTGAACATAATTAATAAAATATTCTATTTTTTAGTCAGTCCAATAATCCATGGGATAAAAATATTCAATGAAAGAATTTGTTGAATTATGGATGTATGTTTTGACTATAATTAGATAATGAAATAATATTAAACAGATATCGGTTCATCGAAAACAATGTTCTCTCGATCAATTAAAGGAAGAATTGTTTTATTGGGAGTTATTAGAATAAATGAATTAAAAAATATGTGTAGTTTTTCTGGACTGATGTATGTAAGGAATCCAAATACCAATCAATCGGATGAATATCAGAAATATAGTCAACCATTTCCATCTTTTTGAATTGGTTTGTTTCATTTAGGACATGATAAAAGAAAGATTGCATTTTTTTTATAACAAGTGGGCCATGATAGAAAGGGGAAATGTTTTTTTTTTGATCAAATGGGTTAGGATTCATCGAACAATATACGGAGTTTACACTTAGGAATGAAGGTTACACAAATTCATAGTAATGAATCCTTGATCGGTCCATTAGGTGTAGTATAACATCAATAAAACTAATCTGAAGTCGGATTTCATTTGAAACAAGATCACCAGTATGAGGAAAATAATAAAAAGATATTTTTTTTGTACGAGTTTAAATTGTTTTTTAAAAGAGTTTTGGGAAGGTTTTGTTGAAATTTGTTTTGATAATTACTGATATCTGTATATTTTTCGACTAGGTTTATAGAAAAATAAAGGAATACAAAGTCTAATGAAGTAGAAACAATGTTTTTGGATGAATATTTTCAAAGACCGTGTCTAATAGTTGGTATAGAGGATCGAAATTATAAGGATATTTTCAATTGGTTATGAGGAATGTAATGGGAAGTAATTTTCTATTCATAAGAATAATTGGTATGGAGTAATGTAATTAATAATCCAGTATTTTAAATATGTCTTCATTGTTTTAGAGGACTGGAATGTTAATCTGAATGAGACATAAGAATGGTTAGAAAGTTTTAACTTTGATGAATATGTGACACAATTTGGGAAGTATAAACAATAATAAATAACAGTTTTGTATCATTGAAGGATTAAAATATTGTGCATCAATCGAGAATAAGTTCATGTTTTGGGAAATTTTTTTAAGTGGGAAAACATTTAAGATTCCTACCTAAGAATATTTTGGTGACCTAACAAAAGGAGGAGAGTACATTTTATTATCTAATGGATCAAAACATTGTTCACATGCAGAGGATGAGATAAGAGTTATGATGTTTTAGTAAATGGTATTTTTTAAGTAGAATTTACGTGAAGTAGTTTTTCTAAAAGAAGAAAAATATGAAAGGTTGTATTCAGTGATTTTCAAAATAGACTGTATCATTAGACTAAAAAATCAGGCCAATATATTCAGAATGATGTAGAAGCTATTCATAATTTTTTCCATGGTATTATAGAAGAATTATATTTATGGACTGAGGTATCAAACTGAGGAATTACACTGGGATATCAAAATGAGTATCATTATGATGTAGAGAGAAGTTCTTACCTACTATAGGGTATGAAATTGAAGAATTTTTTTAAAGATTATGTTTTTGAAAGAGGACAAGGTGTAACTATTACTTGATTTAATGAAATTAGTGATATTTTCATAACTTGTTGCATCAAAATTTTATTACATCATTTCATGACATTTGTAGCACATGTAGTGTTGCATTGATCATAGTTATAGACAAGTGTAAGGGTATACCCTACTTGTTTATATCCACCCTAATGGACTGTATTCAAGTGGATTGTGTGGTATTGGATAGTTTCCAAATGATTCCAAGGACATAACTACACTTGTTGAGTAATGAACAATGTTAATACTTGTGTTCCTGTGGTTGTGTGATTTTTTTAGTAAAGTGATAAATATTTACCCAGAGGTGTAGGTTTTTTCGAAGGAATGTAATTAAAAATTATGTCAAGTATTCACCCTTGACTCTCTTAGTTATATATTGATTCTATATGTGACATATCAATTGGAATCATAGGTAATGTTCCCTTATTTCGTTCTTTACAGATGTTTTTAATGATATTTTTTGATGGAGAATCTAAATTGTGTGAATGGTAAATGTATGTCTATCTTTTATGTTGAGAAATATAAAATTTGGAGGGATTTCATTTTCCCTAACATTATATCTCTTGGGTATAATGTTAATAGAGCCGCAAAAATTTTCTTCCCCCTTTTGATAAAAATTTCCTCTTAAATTTATAGAGAAGAAGAATCATGAGAATTATATATAAGATGTAAAAGGATTAATATCATCACTTTTTTAATGTGAGTTTCTATGTGTTAATGGCGTTTCCACTTCCAAATGTATCAAGTAATGATAAAGAACATTTATAAAACAAATACAAATAAAAAGAAAAAAGTTTTAAAATATGGATTTTGATGTTTGAGGATCACATGATGGATGACTATGAATTAATTGATGATTTATTTATTGGGGTAAATTAAATTGTTAGCAATATTAGACATTTTATTAAATATGAAAGACTATAATTATTTTGAAAAGATCATGAGAATTCTACAAGAAAAATATTATGCCAAAGTTTCTTCTTTTCAAGATAGAGATTATGAAACATTATATTTGAATGATTCCCCTATTAATCAAGTTACTTATGAAATTATATGGGGGAATGTTATGAAAAAAAAATTAACATTGATCTAGAAAAATAATTTATGTATTCCATGAAAAAAATCGTAATAGGATTCTTAAGGATGAAGAAGTTGGATATTATGATTCCTAAAATGAATTATGTAAAACTAAGGTTGAATTTTTACGCTTATTTTCTAAAAAATTATAAATAGGTATAGGTTAAGATGAATGGATATCTACCTTAAAATTTTTCAAATGTGGTTCCATTAGGAAATTTGTGTAAATCATCCTCAAATAAAGAAAATAGAGGGCAGCGATGAAGGTGAAATAATTCCAAGAATATTGTGGAATAAGAAGGGAGTTAAGGGTAAATCTTATTCGAAAGTGAAAGATAAAAAATTATCCAAATATAAAATGAGATATTTTTTATAAATATAATAAATATGAATAAATAGAAGATGAATCTAGAAAGCCTAATGAGAATTCTAGAGAAAATAATTTCACTATAGCAGTTAAAAATGATGTGTTCAGAAGTAATAGTTCTGAATGAGAAAAAAAATTACTAGAATTTGACCAGAAATAATAATATAATGAATATATAAGAAATATTAGATGGATTGATAAATAAATCAAGAAATTGAAAAATTAAATTTCCTATAAAATTAATCAATAATTGTTTCATGAAGAGAAAGTTAATATGGTGGAATATATTTTATTCATGAAAGAATAAATTTAGAAAGAAAGTAATAAAAATGATCATCTCGAAGGAATAATAATATATAAAGATGTATAACTGATTTTTTTTAGAAAAATAAATTATAATGTTGAGAAGAGGGGTAAAAGTTCCAAGAAATCTTTCTAATAAGTTGGTGAATATTCTGGAAATGGTGAACCAAAGAAGGATCCAAAGATACCTTCAAAGGATTAAAATAAATTTTAAATTGTGTCTAAGAAGAAAAGGTTTTGGAAAGTTATGTATGGGGAAAAGATCAAAAATGTCTATAAGATGGATTTTTCTAAAAATTATTATTTTAAAAAATATTTTAGGGCTTCTGGTTTGGATATGGTTTAAATTAAAATTGAGTTGAAGAATAAGGTACCAGTTGAGAACAAAAAATCATGGGACTAAAAAATGTTCTAATTTTAAAGAAAATAGATTTGTTGAGAAACATTCTCTCAAAACATGGAATTATGGAAATTATAGAGGTAAATATTATTTCATTGGATACATTTGGTATTGTGGTGGATTTGGGAATATGGAACATACATTTTAGTTTAATAAATATAATTTAAACTATGAAAATAATTTTAGAAGGTATGGTATGAGGGTGATTCAATCCTCTATGATGTAGAATTATGAGTTGAATGTTTTGATGAAACCAGATAAGATTGGTGATAAATTTGAAATCAGGTTCCAACTATTTGAAATTATTTTTAATATTTTTGAAAAACATGTGAATCATGCTAATTGTTTTTGTTTTTTTTACGAGCACAACAACAATTTTTTAACCAATCTCAGATATTGGATGTAAATAAATATAAGGGGAACGAAAAATATCTTATTTTAGAGACTATTTTCAAATCTACAAAAGGTAAATGTCCTTAGATCATATATAGTTGGTGATCTAATCATATGATAGGTAACCAAATTTTTTTGACAAATGTTATATATCTCAAATCAGGAACAATGACATTGGGAAATGATGAATCACTTAGATTCAAAGGTATTGGATCCCCCATTATTCAGGGAGAAAATATGAAATACAAGAAATATATATTTATTTATGGTTTGAAATAAAACATTTTATGTGTTTCCCAAGTATTTAATGAAGGAGAAACAATTATTTTCAGAAAGGATAGATTTATTTTGAAAAGTGAGGATGATGGAAAGATAGTTAAAAATGCCAAGGTATCAATGGAAATGTGTTCCTAGTTGGTGAGGATCAAAAATCTTATTACTTCACTTTGATTGAAGAAAATTAGTTTTGGAATATAGTTTTGGGACACATGTGTTATAGAAACATGATAAAGTTGTCAAATAGAGATAGTTTCTGTGGTATTCATAATATATCAAGAAGAATAGACCGATGATGCCCAATTTTTCATATAGGAAATACTACAAACATTGTGGATATGGAAGATATTTTTTTTGAAATTGAACCAAAGAACTTATTAATTTTCATATATGTGGACAAATTTCAAAACAATAAACTCACGAATATATGTACACCATTGCATGAATTGGTTATTTTACTCACATTACTTATGTTATATATAAGAAACATAAATTATATTCCCTCAAACTAATTTCATGTTTTGAGAGGAATGCTAAGATAGAATGTGATTATTCAGTATAGAAGTTGAGAAAATATTTTGGTGGTCAATACAAAAAATATGGTTTTAATATTTATATTGAGAATCAAGGAATTAAGCATGAGTATTGTACATCGTACACTTCTAAACAAAACATAGTTGCTGAAATAAAAAATATAAGATTGGTTGAAATAGGGAAAACTATGCTACATGAACATGGTCTCTCCCATTAAATTTGGATAAAATCCAAGAGCACTACTATTTATATTCAAAACTATTGCTTCAACATGCCATGTTAAGATATGACCCCATATGAATTGTATCATGACAAAAATAAAAGTTTGAATCCCATATGAGTTTTTGGGAGTCTATGCATTATAAATATGAATGGTAGAAACCATCATGATATTGGGAAGATATGCGAATAAGGAATTTTTCATGGTTATGCTCTATAAGTAAGAGGATATATATATTTCAAAAAAATATATGAACACTATTTGACTCTATTTATGTGAACGTTATTGAAAATTCTAAAGAAGATGCTAAACAAACATTTTTTAGATAAGGATTTTGAACATGATGAAAGAATACTTTTTTATAGTTATTATAAGGATAAAACAAATTGTAATCATACACAAGAAGAATAATTAGACTCATATATTTCAAGTGATGATAAAGAATCTTAAAAATTATAGCCTAATCTAAGAAAGCAAGTGTAAGATCAAAACATTAATGGTGACCAACATAAAAAGGTTCAAAAAAGAATAACAAAAAATTTTATTAAACATACTTCATTGAATTTAAACGTTGATGAAAAAGATGTGAATGAATATTTTGAGCATCTGGAATGTGTTCAGGCTATTAATGAATATTTTGACAAAAAAGAGATGAATGATACATGGGAACATTTAACAAAACCAATTAAAAAAAGTGTTACCAGTAAAAATTGGGTTTTTGAAAATATGATGATTGAATATGGGGGAGTAATAAGAAATAAGGGAATATTATAATGATATGGTTACTCATAGATAGAGGGAATTTATTTTGATTAATCATTTCCTTAGAAAAAAAGTTTATAAACAATTAAAATCTTTTTGGATATTGAAGTATATCTAAGTTAAAAAAATCATATTAATGTGAAATAAGGAATTTTGATTGGCGGCCTTGATGAAAAATTTAATATTGAGAAATCATGTGGATTTTTTATTATGAAGGATGAAAGATATGTGTGAAAGATGAATAAATCCTTGTATAGGATAAAACAACCCCTAAGAGTACGATATTCCAAATTGGTTACCTAAATAAGAAAGATGAATTTTATGAATGAAATGGCTGATATTAATCTATAACTAGAAGAAATTTAAAAATTTTACATCACTTTAATTATTTATGTTGATGAAATTATCTTTGATGATAATTATAAAAAAACATGTTAATGAATTACTTAAGAGAAGAAAATTTTGTTTGATATTCTTGTGCTGGGTGAAATGAAATACTTTCTTGGTTTACATATCTTACAATATTAGAAACCCATATTTATTTCCTAAGAATTTTTTTTAAGAAAATGTTTAATATGTTTTGAATGGAAAACTCCAAACCATTAATCACATCATTTTTGTGGGAACCAAGTTGAATAAATATGGATAGGGAATGGATGATCACTCTAAAGAGTTTTGGAAGATGGTTGGAATTTTTTTATTAGACTACCTCAAGACCAGACATTGTTTATATTGTTAATTTATGAGAAATATTTTAGATTTCTCTAAAATATTCACATCTGTTGTTTGGAAAAATAATTCTGAGAAATATCAAATCCATAATCTATTTTTGAATCTGTCATGATAGCTAAGAAATTATTTACTTTTTTGGGTATTCTGATGCTGATTGGGAAGAAAATATTGATGATAAAAGATTCAAAACTGTTGGAGTTTTCATTCTAGGAAATATTTGTGTTAGTGATCATACAATGAAAAAAAATTCGTTATGATTAACCATGGATAATGATATGTATTTTCCCACCACACAATCTAATACACAATATATGACGATGATAACTCAGATAGAAGACCTACTTATTGATGTAATGCTTACCTTTCTCTTGGATTATGACAATAAAAGTTCCATCAGCTTTAAAACAAAACTAGTACAACATTATAATTCAAAACATATTTCCATAAAATACCACATCACCAAAGATAATGGGGGGAAGAATGAATTTAATACAGAGTACATTCCTACATCAGAAAATGTCACTGATATATTCACAAAACCTTTAGCAATGGAATAAGTTTTTCAATATGAGGATGAACATAGGTGTTCAACCACTGTCTCTCCAAGGTTGAGTTATGAGTATTATCCCCTCTATTATCTATTATTTGGATATTTTTGTCAGGGTGTATAATTTTTTCATAATTTTAATTATTTATATGTGCAAAAAATATAAGGAAACATGAATATAGGGGGAGTTTTGGGTAAATTATCAACTCATCATGTACGTGAATGAACTATTCTATCAATTTGTGGATTCATTATATGGAACTATTATTTACAGGTAATTGGAAAAAGTGAATAAATATGTGATAAAAAGATGAAGAAGTTTCACAAGTCACCACTTTTAGACAACATGATTTTTATATCAATGGCTCTCGTTTATGATAATGAGTTAGCTCATGTAGGCTAAGAATTCATTGATAAGAAATCGATTAATTGAGTTTACATTGTTCAGTGATTTATGAACCAAAGATGAAAAAAATAAAATGGGGGAGGTTTTTGGGTTCATGTTGTCATGAAGTTGTTTTAGGATGATGAAATAGGTTTTTTCTGAAATTATTAACTATTTTTATCAATGAAAATAAATCACCACAGTTTATAAAAGTGGGATATTGGACTCCAAATAATTATCAAAAGTTCAGAACCAAGATTAATAAAAAATTCCATAGGATTTTCAAAAAAAATAATAGAGAATAGGTTCATCAAACACACCTTAGTTCCAAAATGAATGTTTCGATCATAATGAGAATGTGTATCAGAGTCTAAATGGATATAATGAAAAACTAAAAATTAATATATGATCCTAAAGATATAATGAAACATACCTTTTTTCAAAAACATGTGATTCATTACCTGTGAAGAAAATTGAGAGAAAAAGTGCATCTAATAAGATTGAATTTTGAATTGAAAGACAGAAATCATAGGAAGGATGGGAATTTATAGTACCTTACATTATAATTTAGAATATTCTATTCCAATAAAATAGTTATAAAATAAATAAAAAACTAATAAATCAATAGGGAGTTTCTGGAAGAATAATGTTTCATGAAAATTTCTTCAGGTCATAGTTTATCAGTGTTAGATCATAAAATGAAGAATTGAATACAATGAAGTTTTCTTTGGATTGTGAGGGAATGATGATGTTGGTTTTCAGTCAGACCAAAAATCCATAAGATAAATTATTTAGGGAATGAAGTTGGTGAATGATCTAGGTTTTTTTGTACCATAATCAGAAAAGTAATTAAGTTTCTACTGATTCTAGTTCATCAGGCGACGTTCTCTATCGATCAATCAGAATATGAATTTTTTAATTTGGATTTATTGTGACCGATTAATAAGAAAATGAATTGGATATTTTTGGGACAAAAGTGTGTAAGTAATTTAGGGACTAATAAATCAAATGAATATCAATAGTATTGTCAACCATTTTTATCCGGTTGAATTTCTCAATTTCAAGTTGGTTATGTGAAATGAAATCTCTAATTTTTACCTTATTAGTGGGTCAAGAGAGAAAGATGAACTACCATTTTCTTTCATGAAATGGTTCAAAAGTCATAAAAAATATGTGGAGATGACTCATTAGACTATATGTGACACTAATCCATCAGAAAGAAATAAAGATTGATCCATCATGTAACACCCAAGGCTTTTATGTGAAATATTTTTTTATGTTATATAAATCATAAAAGGAATCTTTCACTACACACAACACTAGCTTCGCTTGCTTTACATGCAACTACGGCCTTCCTCTATAGCATGCGTCGTACGCAATACTGAGTTTCACTAAACAATGATATGCTATTAAAATATTATTAAAACTAGCCGTTATGAATAGTAATAACCACTTTTTGAAATTTTATAAATTTTATTTTTTCAAAATGGACTTCATTTTTGGATTCATAATATCGAAATTATCCTAGAGTGAAATTTTGGTATTTTTCTGAAAACTTTCAATTTTTGATGAATAGTGAAACCACTAAGTGGTAGTTAAAAAAACTGAATTCCTCATAAAAATTAATTTTACCGCTTCTATGAGTGGAATTTCGAAATTCCGAGAGACACGGTTAATATCAAAGGACTAAAATGTGGTTCAATGAGATGAAAATAATTTTTTTGGTGAATAGTAACTTTTTACTTTTTTTACCACGGTTAAAAGTAAATAGGATAATTAAGGGTGAAAATGATATTATTATTACCCTAAAACATGTCCTAATTCTATTAGACAAGTGTAATTCGTCCAAAAACACCTTAGGAATAAAATATGACCATTTAGGCCCACTTGTATTAGATTAGGACATTTATTATTAATTTATTTAAAGAAGGGTTAAAATAGTTAAAATAAAAGATTAATAAGTAAATAATTTTTAATATGGGGTTATACATAAGATAAATTCAACTATAGATATTAATTAGAAATATAAAAATATTTCCTACACAATGGTATTTTATTTGTAATTTTTAGACATTAAATAATTTAATTTATTTATGACGCAACGATGATGTAGTAATTATCTTATTAATGAAATATTAACATAATTGATGTTATAAATACCCAAATAAATGTAATTTGAGACTTTTTATGAATTAAACTAATTTTATACTTTAATATGACATTTTATTATTGATTTAAGTAACTTGGTTCGAACTAATCATACTGTTATGATTTTCACAAAAATCAATTACTAAATAGTGTCAAAATTGACATAAAATTGTTTTTAAAACAAATATTATATTATTAATTGTTATTTTATTTTTAAAAATCTATGATTCAGCCAAATTACTTAGATAAGGTTATATATATTAATAATAAACAACTTGGGGTTCGTTTGGCTTGATATAGTAAGTTTATTAACCTTATAGTGTAAGAAAACAAGAAGACACGGTAAAAGATAAATTATCTAACTTAAAGTTAAATCTAAATGATAAGGTTACAATTGATACCTAAACTTGCCTAAATTCTATTAGATGAGATTATTTCGACCCATTCCCACCTTATCTACGAAATATATCAATTTGGAGCTATTAAAAATAGAATTTGACATTATAATAAAATAATAGTTTTAGTTATTCCAAAGGTGCCCCTCTCTTCCCTTATAAAAGGGAACCTCCTCCCCTCTTCCTCACACCACTTTGAGCCTTCAATCTCGGCCAACCCCTGCCAATATCTCCTCTCCAATTCCATTAAAACATCCTAGAGGTCCTGGTCTTCTTCAAAGACCAATTTTAGTGCCCTAAGAGGAGGTCTCAAAGAGGCGCTTCAAAGAAGATGTAATGCCCGTTACCGATTCTTTCATCTTTATTTCATCTTCCACTTATTCTTCTTTAGTTGTTTCATTATGAAGTAATAACATCAATATCAATCATATACTGATATGTTATTATATGTATGAAACAACCCTATTTCACCATCTATCAATCCTATGGAAAACGAAATCACCACGCGTTCGTACGTACGAAATACCGTCTCCACGCCATGGTGTAATCTATTTTCCACCACCAACTTAATTGGATGGGTATAATGATGTAAATAATGATTATATATGACTATTATAAAGTGATATGGATTCTGAAATAGTATTCATACACTCCAATACAATTCCATGATCATAGGAACGATATAATCACTCGTGCGTACGTACGGAATACCGTCTCCATGATGTGACGCGAGTCGTTCTACATGATCTTTATTTCATAATGATTATATAGATTAATTGAATGAATTAATATGATATATATTACAGTAATACCATTCTGGAAATTAGGTATCTATTACCTAAAGAGAATAATAAGAATCTATTCGACAAAACACGCATAAGAACAAAAAGTAATAAACACCCGAATAACAAGTAGTAATGAATTATTACTATTAAGAAGCTAAGAATATGACCCTATATGATATCATAACAATAAGTATGATTCTGGAATAAGTAAATAACATTATTTAAATCATTATACAGGAGGTTCGGACACATATGAAGAAAATCGGACCTAAGGTAAGGGAAAATATCTCAATCTCATTTTATCCGAGATTGTTTATACTTTGGTATTTACTGGGGTGTATTTTATCATCCACATCCATGTTTCCTCGATATGTAATATTGTTTCCATCCACCCACAATTGTTTAAATCCAATTTTACCCATCAGTGAGTTTTTAGTAAAAGTTATGAAAGGAATCTTTTGTCATTTTTCATACGAAGTACATTTTTGACTTTTCTGACAAAAGTACGAGAAGAATGTTTTTTTAACCTATACAGCATGAATGGATTTTTAAAAAATTATTTCCAAGAAGATTCCTATACAATATTTCATGTTTATTTTTAATCAAATTCTTTTAGTTTAAAATTGTATGACATGTTAAGAAAGGAAAAATGTTTTTGAAGTAGAAAGGATATTTTCCTCAAGAATGGAGTTCAAGTGTTTAATCAAAATTATTTTCCATCTAAGATAATAAAGGCTTATATTTCTATCCCTATTATTACATTGATTTGATTATTTTGTGATGGAATTATTTTTTTGAATTCATTTATATTATATGAATTGTTTTATGATGTCATGATGTATAAGATTCCCATTTTAATTACATGGGTTATGCAAGGATGTATGATTTATGATTTTGTGGCACACATAAGAATGGTAACATTATGAGATGGTTGGGAACTATATATCCCTACAATGCATTGGGTAAAGATTTTATATCTCATGAGATAGACATGGCTGGAACGGTAGGTTATACAGGTTCAGTGAAACAGTACTGAAACGAGGAGTGAACTCGGTTCAGAAATGGACATTGTCCACTAAGATAGTGTTGGCAATGAGTCTTGACTAATAAGAAATGATTCTCTATGATTATGTGTGTATGCCAAAAAGTTTCATGTTTTATGTTATGATTATTGGGATTCCATTTCACTACTATGATTTATCCCATGTCATGAAATATGCTCTCATTTGCAGGATAAGATTTCCAAAAGTTATGTTCTTATGAATATGATGTGATTGATATTTATTTTGTTTACCCTTACTGATCATTTGAGCTCACCCTTTTGTATGTTTTCTTTCCCCAGGTCAGGAAAAAGGTTATTAAGTAAGATATGCCAAAAGGGACTATAGATATGATGAAATAAATTGGAGAAAGTGTAGACGCTTTATGAACCAGTTGTTTATGTTTCCCAGTTTCTAAAGACACTATACCTATACGGTCCTTTCGTGGTTTTGTTATATGTTATAATAATTATTCTTTAATTTTTAAGTATTATGAATGTATGTAAAGTATGGGTCATTATAGTTGGTATCAAAGGAAAGGTATAGTCAACCTTTGGAAACTAGGATGTGAAAGCCATAGTAAGAATCCTGAGGATAAGCCTAAGCATAGAACACAATCTTAGTGTTTTAGAAATGGCCATGAATAACCTAGGATAAGACCTTAAGTGTGAAATTTTATTCTTGATTAAGTGGTGTTCCTATTATAATTAGTGTTGCTCACACTATTCTTCTTTGTTTTAGTCAATGGCTGGAACCCGAAGGAACCGTGTTAATGCAGAATGCGACGGGAAATGCAATGATTGTCCCCCTGAACAACCAAACGTTATGGGAGATGGAATGCAAAATCTTGTAGCCATGCTCACACAACTTTCTCAAGCTATGAATCATGCAGGACTTCCAAACGAGCAAAGTAAGGAGCAACATTCTGTTGAATCCTTCATGAGACAGTGTCCACCTTCATTTAGTGGGTCTACTGATCCATGAGTTGCTGGACAATGGATTAGTACTACTAAAAAGATATTTTCAGTTCTTCAATGTTCTGAGCATGATAAATTCATCTTAGCAGTGTATCATTTGGAAGGTGATGCTGATCAATGGTGGAATCTTATTAAGAATACGAGGCAAAGGGATGAAATTGAGTCCATGGAATGGGACGAGTTCAAGAAATTATTTTTCAATAAGTACTTCCCTCGTATTCTCTGAACAAAGATAGAGAAAGAGTTTCTTGAACTGAAGCAAAAGGATGATGAATCTGTAGGTACATATGAAGCAAATTTTACAAGACTTGCATGATACGCTTCTGGTATTATTATCCAACCGGAGATTAAGATCGATCGATTCTTTAGTGGCTTAAAACCATGTCTTCGAAGGGCCTTAGCCATAAGGGACTTCAATAGCTACGAGGAAATCGTTCGATGTGCTATCAAAGTTGAGATGGAGATTGGAGTAACCCATCAGTCATATGGGTCTGATAAGAAGAGGAAAATGGAATTCAAAGGAAAATCTAATGAGAACACTGAAAAGAAGATGTGCTTTCCCTTATGCTCAAAGTGTGGAAAGAAACATAGAGGGAGTTGTCCTAAAGGGACAAGTAAATGTTTCATATGTCGAAAGGAAGGTCATCGGGAATTTGAATTCCGCGATGATGGGAAGAAGATGTATAATGATGCAAACAAAGGAAGGGATACACAAAATGAACCTACTACACTTCAATGTTTCAAGTGCAAGGAGATGGGACATTATGCCAATAAATGCCCTAATCCAAGGGTTGATGATGATGGTCGACGTCAACAAACTCTTAAGGCTAAATACAAAGGAAAGTCACATGCAATTTCTATCAGTGATGTGGAGTACGATAATGATGTGGTGAAAGGTACACTTACCATCCACTCTAAAGTAGCAAATGTTTTATTTGATTCTGGATCCACCCACTCTTTTATTTCTGAAGACGTTTCTAAGGGTATCGTCGTATTACCTCAACAATTAGATGTTGAGTTAGCTGTGACAACACCTAATGGAACAATAGTCGCATCAAAAGTTTATAATTCTTCTCCGTTCGAAGTTTGTGGGAAAGTGCTTCCTTCAAATCTTGTGATCCTTCCTATAGTTGAATTTGATGTGATTAATGGCATGGATTGGCTTTCTTTATATGGAGATCATATAAATTTCCAAAGAAGGGAAGTCACATTTCATATTCCAGATCAATCTATGATCATATATCAATGCAAGGATGAACATAACCTTCCTGTGGAAATTCCTTCTACCTTATGGGTCTTGATTCTACTAAATGAAGGTTATTTATCTCAAATGGTTGGTGAGACGCTCATGATTAATAATATCCCCATTGTACGAGAGTTTGATGATGTCTTTCCGTAGGAATTACTGGGTCTTCCACCAAATCGTGAAGTTGAGTTTTCAATAGAACCCGTACCGGGTGCTTTTCCTATTTTAAAGACACCTTATAGAATGGCCCCAATTGAGTTGCATGAATTGAAGAAGAAACTCCAAGAGAATCTTGATAAATGATTCATACGCCCTAGTGCATCACCTTGGGGGGCACCTGTTCTATTTGTTACGAAGAAATATGGATCAATGAGACTCTGCATTAATTATGGAGAACTTAAGAAGCTCGCTATCAAGAAAAAATATCCTCTCCCACGCATTGATGACCTATTTGACCAACTACACGGAGCTCAATAATTTTCCAAGATTGATCTTCATTCAAGGTATCATCAGTTAAGGGTCAAAAGGGATGATATCCCAAAGACGGCTTTCCGTACAAGGTATGGACACTATGAATTTATAGTGATGCCATTTGGTCTTACTAATGCCCCTACTATCTTCATAGATCTGATGAATAGAGTCTTTAGAGACTATCTTGATCAATTTGTGGTAGTCTTTATAGACGATATTCTTGTCTATTCAATGAGCAAGGAAGAACATGAAGATCACTTGAGAATTATATTGAAGACGCTGAGAAAGGAGAAACTTTATTCCAAATTTACCAAGTGTGAATTTCGGCTTCAAAAAGTTGCATTTTTGGGTCACATAATCTCAAAAGAGGGGATATCTTTGGATCCAACAAAAACAGAGGTTATCGAAAGATGGTTGAGACCAACAACAGTAACTAAGATCCGAAGTTTTCTTGGTTTGGCTGGATATTATGGACGTTTTGTGAAAGATATTTCACGATTTTCTAATCCACTCACCAAGTTGACTCGGAAAGGAGTTAAGTTTGTTTGGACGGAAGAATGTGAAGAGAATTTCAAGGAGTTGAAAAGAAGGTTATCCAGTGCACCTGTGCTCACACTGCCTTGTAGTGGAGAAAGGTATGTGATCTATAGTGATGCATCCAAGAAGGTATTGGGGTGTGTTCTTATGAAAAATGATATGGTGATAGCTTATGCATCATGACAGTTGAAAATCCATGAGAAAAATTACCCAACACATGATTTGGAGTTAGCTGCGGTAATCTTTGCATTAAATATTTGGAGGCATTATCTTTATGGAGAAAGGTGTGACATTTATACTGATCATAAAAGTTTAAATTATATTTTCACACAAAAGGAGCTGAATATGCGCCAAAGAAGATGGTTGGAGCTGATTAAGAATTACGACTGCTCAATCCATTACCACCCTGGGAAAGAAAACAAGGTGGCAGATACATTAAGTCGACAAGACCATGCCAGTTTATCCATGATGAGGATCAAAAAAGATCAAATATTTATGGATTTACAAAGGATAGATCTTGGAATTATAATGAAAGGGAAAAAATCACATCTTTCTCAAATGAATGTTCAACCATCTATAAATGTGAAGATTAAAGAGGCACAAAAAGAAGATGTCGAGTTACAAAAGAAGGTGAGAAATGTTCCTGAATTCATCCTTGATTGTGATGGGATAATAAAGTTAAGGAATCGGGTTTGTGTTCCTCCCATCCCGGAATTAATGACGGTGCTACTGGATGAGGCTCATAGTTCTTCATTCTCTATTCACCCTGGAAGCACGAAGATGTATAGGGACCTGAAAGAGTACTTCTGGTGGGATGGCATGAAAAGAGATGTTTCTGAATATGTCTCTCGATTCTTGGTTTTTCAGCAAGTTAAAGCTGAGAGAAAGAAGTCTAAGGGGATGTTACAACCATTACCCATACCCAAATGGAAATGGGAAAACATCACTATGGACTTTGTCACAGGACTTCCTAAAACATCCAAAGGCAATAATTCTATATGGGTCATAGTTGATCGTCTTACCAAGTCTGCACACTTCACTGCTATTAGAGAGGATTTCTCTTTGAATCATCTTGCCAGGATATATGTAAAGGAAGTGGTAAAATTGCATGGAGTACAACTTTCTATTATATCTGATCGGGATCCGAGATTTACCTCAAAGTTCTGGCGAAGCCATCAGCATACTCTGGATACAGAGTTGAGATTCAGCACTGCTTATCATCCTCCGACAGACGGTCAGTCTGAGAGAACAATTCAAACTCTTGAAGATATGTTGAGAGCTTCCTCTATGGATTTCAAAGGTGGCTTGGATCAACACCTACCTTTGGTGGAATTTTCTTATTATAATAGTTTTCACTCCAGTATTCAGATGGCTCCTTATGAATTTCTATATGGAAAGAAATGCATGACTCCAACTTGCTGGGATGAAGTTGGGGAAAGAAATCTATTAGGACCTGATCTCGTTGATGAAATGGCAGAAAAGGTCAGATCTATTCAACAACACATAAGAGCATCTCAGAGTCGACAGAAACGTTATGCCGACAACCGAAGAAAAGACCTAGAGTTTTAAGTGGGTGATAAAGTGTTCTTATGAATATCTCCCTGGAAGAGAGTCATGAGATTTGGAATGAAGGGGAAGTTGAGCCCTAGAAATTTCAGTCCTTTCGAAATATTGGATCGTGTTGGGAAGGTAGCTTACCGATTGGCGCTTCCACCAAATCTCTCTCAAGTTCATGATGTGTTCCATGTATCTATCCTGAGAAAGTACATACCTGATCCTTCACATGTACTTAGCTCAGAAGTTGTACCGCTGGAGCAAGATCATTCTTATGAAGAACAACCGATAGAGATTCTGGATCGTAGCGAAAAAATTCCTACGAAGCAAGACCACTCGATTGGTGAAAGTTTTATGGAGGAACCACCAATTAGAATAAGCTACATGGGAGCTTGAGGATATGATGAGGGAGAGGTATCCTCATCTGTTTGTTACAAAGTGACGAATTTCGAGGGCGAAATTCATTTTAAGGGGGGTAGAATGTAACACCCGATACTTTTATGTGAAATATTTCGTTTTTATGTTATATAAATCATCAAAGGAATATTTCACTACACACAACACTATCTTGGCTTTCTTTACACATAACCGAGGCCTTCCTCGATAGCTTGCGTCGTACGCAATACTGAGTTTCACTAAACAATGATATGCTATTAAAATATTATTAAAACTAGCCGTTATGAGTAGTAATAACCACTTTTTGAAATTTTATAAATTTTATTTTTCAAAATGGTCTTCATTTTTGGATTTGGAATATCAAAATTAGCCTAGGGTGAAATTTTGGTATTTTTTTGAAAACTTTCGATTTTTGATGAATAGTGAAACCACTAAGCGGTAGTTAAAAAAACTGAATTCTTCATAAAACATAATTTTACCGCTTCTATGAGTGGAATTTCAAATCTCCTAGAGACACGGTTAATATCAAGGACTAAAATTTGGTTCAATGAGATGAAAATAAATTTTTGGTGAATAGTAACTTTTTACTTTTTAACCACGGTTAAAAGTAAATAGGGTAATTAAGGGTAAAAATGATATTATTATTACCCTAACACATGTGCTAATTCAATTGGAGAAGTCTAATTCAACCAAAAACAACCTTAGGAATAAAATATGACCATTTAGGCGCACTTGGATTAGATTAGGACGTTTATTATTAATTTATTTAAAGAAGGGTTAATATAGTTAAAATCAAAGTTTAATAAGTAAATAATTTTTAATAAAGGGTTATACATAAGATAAATTAGTCTATAAATATTAATTATAATTCTAAATATATTTCCTACAAAATGGTATTTTATTTTTAATTTTTAGAAATTAAATAATTTAATTTATTTATGACACAATGATGATGTAGTAATTATCTTATTAATGAAATATTGAGATAATTGATGTTATAAATACCCAAATAAATGTAATTTGAGACTTTTTATGAATTACACTAATTTTCTAGGTTAATATGACATGTTAATATTGATTTAAGTAACTTGGTTTGAACTAATCATTCTGTTATGATTTTCACAAAAATCAATTACTAAATAGTGTCAAAATTGACATAAAATAGTTTTCAAAACAAATATTATATTATTAATTGTTATATTATTCCTAAAAATATAAGGTGCTGAAAAAAGACTTATCTAAGGTTATATATATTAATAATAATCAACTTGGGGTTCGTTTGTCTTGATATATTAAGTTTATTAACCTTATAGTGTAATAAAACAAGAAGACACGGTAAAAGTTAAATTATCTAACTTAAAGTTAAATCTAAATGATAAGGTTAAAATTGATACCTAAACTTGTATAAATTCTATTGGATGAGAGGATTTAGACCCCAAAACACCTTATCTTATAAATATATCAATTTGGAGCTATTATAAACCGAATATGACTTTCTAATAAAATAATATTTTTAGTTATTCCAAAGGTGTCCCTCTCCTCCCTTATAAAAGGGCACCTCCTCCCCCTCTTCCACACACTACTTTAAGCCTTCATGCTCGGCCAACCCCTGCCAATTTCTCCTCTCCACTTCCCTAGAAACATCCTAGAGGTTATGGTCTTCTTCAAAGGCCTATTTTAGTTACCTAAAAGTAGGTCTCAAAGAAGCACTTCAAAGAAGAGGTAATGTCTATTACTGATTCTTTCATATTTATTTCTTCTTCCACTTATTCTTCATTAGTTGTTTCATTATGAAGTAATAATATCTGTATAACTCATATACTGATATGTTATTATAAGTATGAAACAACCCTATTTCACCATCTATCCATCCTACGGAAAAATAAATCATCGCGCGTGCGTACGTACGGAATACCGTCTCCTCGTCGTGGTGTAATATATTTTCCCCCATCACCATACTTGGATGGGTATAATGGTGTAAATAATGACTATATATGACTATTATAAAGTGATATTGATTCTAAAATTGTATACATACACTCCAATACAATTCCACGATCATAGGAACGATATCATCACTCGTGCGTACGTACGGAATACCGTCTCCATGATGTGACGCGACTCGTTCTACATGATCTTCATTTCATAATGATTATATAAATGAATTTAATGAATTAATATGATATATATTACAATAATACCATTCTGTAAATTAGATATCTATAACCTAAAGAGAATAATACAAATTTATTCGAAAAAACACGCATAAGAACAAAAAGTAATAAACACCCGAATAACAAGTAGTAATGAATTATTACTAATAAGAAGCTAAGAATATGAACCTATATGATATCATAAAAATATGTATGAATCTGGAATAAGTCAATAACATTATTTAAATCATTATACAGGAGGTTCGGACACTTACGAAGCAAATCAGACCTAAGGTAAGGGAAAATATCACAATCTCATTTTATCTGAGATTGTTTATACTTTGGTATTTATTGGGGTGTATTTTATCATGCACATCCATGTTTCCTAGATATGTAATATATTTTACATCCACCTAGAATTGTTTAAATCCAATTTTTCCCATCGGTGAGTTTTTAGTAAAAGTTATGAAAGAAATCTTTTGTCATTTTTCATACGAAGTACTTTTTTGACTTTTCCGACCAAAGTACGAGAAGAATGTTTTTTTAACTTATACGACATGAATGAATTTTTAAAACATTATTTAGAAGAAGCTTCCTGTACAAGTTTTCAAGTTTATTTTTAATCAACTTCTTTTAGTTTAAAATTGTATGATATTTTAATAAAGGAAAAATGTTTTTGAAGTAGAAAGGATATTTTCCTCAAGAATTGAGTTCAAGTGTTTAATCAAAATTATTTTCCATCTAAGATAATAAAGGCTTCTGTTTATATCCCTATTATTACATTGATTTGATTATGTTGTGATGGAATTATTTTTATGAATTCATTTATCTTATATGAATTGTTTTATGATGTCATGATGTTTAAGATTCCAATTTTTATTAAATGGGTTATGCAATGATTTAAGATTTATGATTTTGTGGCACACATAAGAATGGTATCATTATGATATGTGTGGGACCTATATCTCCCTCCAATGCATTGGGTAAAGATTTAATATCTCATGAGATAGACATGGCTAGAATGGTAGGTTATACTGGTTCAATGAAACAGGACTGAAACGAGGAGTGAACTCGGTTCAGAAATGGACTTTGTCCACTAACATGGTCTTGGAAATGAGTCTTGACTAATAATAAATGATTCTCTATGATTATGTGTGTATGCCACAAATTTTCATGTTTTATGTTATGATTATTGGGATTCCATTTCACTACTATGATTTATCCCATGTTATGAAATTATGCTCTCTTTTGCAGGATAAGATTTCCAAAAGTTATGTTCTTATGAATATGATGTGATTGATATTTCTTTTGTTTACCCTTACTGAAAATTTGAGCTCACCCTTTTGTATGTTTTCGTTCCCCAGGTATGGAAGAAGGTTATTAAGTAAGATATGCCAAAAGGGACTATATATATGATGAAATAAATGGGAGACAGTGTAGACGCTTTATGAACCAGTTGTTTATGTTTCCCAGTTTCTAAAGACACTATACCTATACGGTCCTTTCATGGTTTTGTTATATATTGTAATAAGTATGCTTCAATTTTGAAGTATTAGCAATGCATGTAAAGTATGGGTCACTATACCTTAGGCTCATGATGACAATGATAAAAATCATAAAACGTTGTACTTCATTGGATGTAGGAACATCATTCAAGTGAAAATAGGTAAAGTGTATTTGTTTAGATCTATTGAAAAAGTGATTTTCGATGACTTTTTGAATCTATTGGTGAAATGCGGTAAAGAAGATATAGCATCTAGAGATTTTATGAAAATTGTTATATAAAAGGAATCTAATTTCTAAAATATAATCAATAACTTTTTTGGGAGAAAGGCTTCAAAGTTTAGCTCTATGAGTTGGTATGGAGTATTAGATGGAGAATATTGTTTTCAGTTATTTCTATGAAATGTAATGATATGTAATTTTTTTTTCATATGATTAATTGGTACCAAGAAATTTAACGAGTAATATTCTATTGTACATATATCTCCATTGTAATGAGGAATCATAATGACAATCATAATGATACTAATGAATTATTAGAAATTTTGAAGCGAGCTAAAGATGTGAGTAGATTCAAAAAAAGATTCTAGATGAATAAATAAGATTTTATAAGTTATGATGAATTATAATATTGAGATGAAATTATGTGGAAATTCATCTTTGAAGATGTTCGGTTAAGCGGGAAAACTTTTCAAATTCTAGCCGAAAACACTTTTGTTGAACCTATAAAAACAAGAGAGTATGTTGTAATTTCTGATGAATTAGATTATTGTTGAAGTGGGGAGTAAGAGAGATATGTTTTGATGTTTTAGTGAGGATTTTTCATATAGATATTGCATAACAAGGTTTTCCAGAGAGAATAAAAAGAGGGAAGGTTGTATTAAGTGATTGTCAAATCGAACTGGATCATTAGATCAAGAAATAAGACTGAGATTTCCAAACTAAGGTAGAATAAATTCTGAATTTTTTCTGTAGTATTCTACAAGACATATATTTTTACAATGAAATCTGACTAAGGAATCAAAAAAGGATATCATAATGAGTATCATTATGAAGTCCATAAAAGTTCTTACTTGATATAGGGTTGGAAAGATAAGATTTTTTTTGAAGATTATATATGTGAAAGTTGACACGGTGGCACATTAACATGTTTTGAAGCAATTAGGGGTAGTTTATTAACTCTTAACAAAAAAATTTCTTACATAATTTTGTGCTACATGAATAACATGCACTATTTAATTGATCATAATGACACAAAAGGGTAAGGCTACTTCCTACTTTTTTTATCCACAAAAAAGGATTGTATTCTAGTAGTTTTTGTGTTATTGGATTGTTTCCAAATCATACCATGTGAAAATATACATTTGTTGAGTAGTAAAAATTTTAAATACCGAGCTTTTTATGGATGTGTTTTTCATAAATGTGATAATAACTTATTAATTCAAAGTAATGGAAACTTAAAAAAATATCTCTAACTCACCTTAACCCCCTCTTAGTGATACATTGATCCTGTATTGAAATATAATCATCAAGGACACTACTTGGTAACTATTTCTCACATTGTCAACCAAAGAGGTGTTTTTTCACTCTTATGTCATTACCATCAAGGTTTGCATCATCATCTAAATTATCATTCAAAATAACAATATTTTATATTCGGTATTTTTTCTCTATTTTTTATTTTTTATTTTAGTTTCAAGATTCATTCTCACATCCAAAATATGTTTTTTTTATGAATTTAAATATTTTTTTATTTTCATTAACTTAAAGAATTAAAATAACTAGGGATCTTATATTTTTTCCACCTTTAGATTGAAATCAATAATTTCTTTTCAATTTTCTGACTAATATATTTTTCCCAAAAAACTTTTTCCAACCCTATTATTGTTATAGTGTTTATATATATACTCATTTTATTCGCTAAAAATGCTTCCAATATTTTAATTTTTATTCTTTAGAGAACCAATAATTCAATTTTATATTTTATTTCTCCATTATGGTCAATAAAACCTTCTTGTTAATCAACTATACTAATATTACTAATACCATATCCTCTCAATGATATTTTTAAACTGGTTCTGTTATTCTTTATATGATGATTCACCATAATATTTTTCCTTTAAAATAATGATTATCTTTTAAAAATTTATTATTTCACATTTAATTAGAAATGGAATAATTAATTTTAATCTGAGTATAATAGTTTAATCTTCCTATTAAATAATCATCTACCACAATGTTTTCGAATCATCAAGGACATATAGAAGAATAATTTCTTCCTTTATTAAATTTAAAACAGAAAAATGAAATTTATATGAAATACATAATTTTCATATCTTCTTTAAACAAGGTATCAATAAAATATAAACATTAATGATATCCTCCACATAATTTTCCCTCTTAACCATAAAATTACTCATATGAAAAAAATACATCTTCCATGTTAATTGAACAAAATATCCTTGTGACATAACACTCATACCATAAGACACCATTTAACACTAAAAATAATCAAATAACACTTGATTTAGCCCCATATATTAAAATTATAAATCTATTATATTATAAAAATGTGTAAGCCTCCTTAGAATATTTTTCACAATGTCATAGTCATTAATTTTTTATTCATTCAATATCATAGTTACTATTACATCAATGTTCACATTTAAAAATTCATCAAAAATCCTATTTTGTATAACTATAAAATAATTAATATAATTTGTCAACACCAAAAATTTTACTCCAATCACATTCATATACCCTTCAAAAATTCGAGGAATAATAAATATCAATTGTGTAGATACATCTAATTTTTATGTAGAATTTAAAAATTCACATTAATATAGTCTATCCCCATACTTTGTTAGAAATATCTAAAACATGTCAAACAATTGCTTAATTTTTCAAAAAATATTATTCCTAAAAAAACTCATGAAATCCAACTATAAAAGTTAACAACATGAACAATTCTAGAGTTATCCTTTATTATCTTGCTCTGACATATATGTCGATGATAATAATGCCTAAAAACATTTATGATAACAATGTATTAAATTTTTATAGGATTTCTTCTTAACTATAAAAATCACTAAAATTTTCGTGGATTCATGTGATAATGTCTTAGTCAGATTCCTAGTGCACACAATTAAAACGTATCATCGTAATACATTGGTGGATCCACCTCCCGTGTAAGAACCCGAACCTTCTTTTCAGGTATGTTTTTTTCCCTTTCTGGTCATTTTTGAGGAAAAGGGGAAAATTTTGAAATTTTCAGAGTACACACCATGTACTTTATAAGTACATGCCATGTACATTTCTCCCACATGAGGACGTATTATGGCCATGTCCGGGCCACACACACGACTGTGTGGGGTGACATGGAAGCTGCTTAAAGCGTAGTATGGAAAACCAAGGTTGAAGTCGTGTACTCTAGAAGTAGACACCATGTATTTTTATTTTTATTTCATTAATCAGACAGGGGTCGCGACATAACCATGTTTTAGTCTTCTTCACCACCTAATTCCACCTAGAGTGTCCGAGGAGGCCGAATCTTCTTCGATCCACCGATCCATCACTGGCAATCCAAATCGAACACTGTCGGTTGAAACAGAATCGTAGTGGTGAGTTCTTGGTTCTTCAATGGCCTTGTTTCATGATTTTTCCTCTCGTGTGAGTTATCTAAGGATGAATGTTTAGATGTTTTAGTATATCTACTCCATTATAGGCCGATTCACAGGCTGAGGATCATATATATAAATCTACGAGGATCGAGGTAGGTGGTTTGTTGCCCTACGTTGAATGTCTCTGAGTTTTTGGCGCAAAAGTGTCGGGTACCCATGTATCGGGTATCTCAGGTTAGGGTTTTGATCCTGTTTTTTTATCTCCCATATATTTCATGTATGAGTGAGGTTATTAGATAATTAATAATTTCTTGTTAGCATGTTTAAGGATCACCCCATGGGTGTTTCCCCTTGTTTGGATGTTTATCGCCGTTTGGCTTAGGTTTCCTGTGAGGCAGACCTTGTTGCATTGCATTCTTTCCTTGATATAGTTGATTTCATGTATTGTCTACTGTTTATATGCTTTTGATGAATTGTAGCTTTTAACCAAGTAGTTTGCTGGACATACTTAGGGCTGCTACGAATTGTTTACGTACGATTGCATTTACTCAGGGCTGTGGGAAAATGGTGTAGTTAGACCGTAGGGATAATTGATGTTGAGTGCTTCTTCAGAGGGCCTTTTTAATTATTACCATTATGATACCATAAGGGGGATTGAATTTCTGCGCTCTCAGAGGGTCTGATAATTATCGAATCGAGACTAAAGAGGGAATTAGACGTAAGTGCTTCCTGAGAGAGAATGTAGTATCACAACAAGACCATAGGGGGAATTGACGTTGAGTGCTTCCTCAGAGTGTCATTGCCTTTGTTCTAATTCTTGACCATAAGGGCCTGCCCACGTGAGCCACCCAGAGGGTCAGTGTAATAAATATTGTTGGTTGGTTGTGATGAGTCCACCAAGCCCAAGAGCAAGCTTGGGTTTGTACTACTTGTAGTTTAGGTAGTCTGTAGGGATACCCGTTGTGTTACTTGATTTTTCATTAGACTATAGAGATATTTTCTAGATTATTTGGTTGATGATTAAATGATTTAATTGAATTAATAAATAAATGTGAATGGAGAATTGTAGAATTTTCTACATTAGTGTCCTCTTGTTTCTCTGCTGCATTTATTTCCATTACTTTTGCTATATTACTCACTGACAATAGGACACAGATCTTTTGGTGGTTGCATACTAGGATTATTCTCACACCCTATTTGGGTCCTACTTTTCCGCCCAAACAGGTTATATGGTTGCAGGTGTGTGTAGGAATTACGGCCCTTCTACCTCAGGTGCTTGATAGCTCGGTAGAGCTGGAGAGCATGGGACCAAGATTAGGCTCGCGATGCTGCTGGAATTACTGTTTACTTTTTCTACTTGGGTTGTAGTTTTATTTAAGCATGTTGTTTTGTTTACTGCTTTCCATAGACACATGTGTCATGCTGCATCATTATTATATTGCACATTACATCCACTGTTCAGTTTTAGTTGTCAGGTGTTGTTTACTGCTTCTGCTATTGTTATGTTGTTTTCCTTCTGCCGCATACTTTACCAAATGAGGGCATAGTTTCCCCACTGACTCCCCTAGTCTCTAACTGCTAGTTGGTGGACTCTGGAATTTGGGGAAACACGCTTATGTTCATGTGGTGAAACAGGTACGAGGCGCCAGTTGAATGGCTCCGGATTCTGGTCGTTACAAATTAGTATCAGAGGAGGTTCTTTCTTTTATATTTCCTTACTATTTGGTGACAATAGACATGGATAAGAAGAAATGGGTAGTTGGTACTTAACTATGCTTGAGATTAATTAACCAGTGTATAGGGAAAAGCTATACAACCTCGCAATTTCACTTTTTAGTTTTTGCAAGTGATATAGTTGATTATATTTCACCGTTGGGTGATGAACTTGTTTTGTGTTGTTACAGTTTATATGATTGTGGTTCTATTTTGTCACAACCCAATGAGATTAAGGAATTCCATCTCATGAATCATAAAGGCACTGGTTAGAAAAATCACATGTCATGAATTTTACCATGCCATCTAGGGAAAATTAGAAATTTCTTGCTGTTATGATAGATGTCGTGATATATTATGCATGCTGTTGTGATAGTTACTATGATAGAAATACCTACTTCGTTGATATGGTTTTGTTTATCTTACAACATATTTATCTTGGACGCCAAGCTTTGGCTTTAGTGGCGTTATGGGCCCTCAATGATCGGAATTTGGCGGATCATGGGATTATCATATTTTTTACTTGTTATATGCATTGTTATGATGTCAAGCTTTGATTCGTGGGGTGTATGGGCCCCCACGGATCGAAATTTGACACATAGGTGCTGGTTTTCAATGTTTTTCAGTGGTTTTGGGGATTTTTGTATGCCTACTGCCCAGAAACCTTGATAACATAGCGTGTGGCCTTATGAACACATGCCATGTGTTATTCTATTCAAGAACTGATTTTCACAGTTACACACCGTGTACTTTGAAGTACACGTTGTGTACTCTTCTTCCATGTGATCTAGCCATGTAGTTGAATTAATGGGCTGGGAAATCTCAGGAACAACACGTTGTGTACCACGTTGACACAAGATGTAGTAATGGTCCGTATGACCCAGCTATGTAGTTGAATACATGGGTCGGAAAACCCTAGGGACAACACGCCGGGTATGTTTTTGACACGCTATGTAGTTTTGGTCTGTGTACCAGTCCGTGTGACTAACAACATGGACTAGGGAAAAAACATAAGGACACACTATGTAGTGGATAGAAACTCTGTGAGGTCCTCGGCTAGGACAGTCCATGTGACTTAGTCATGTCGGAGTAACCGAGAAGGAGGAAAAAGGATGGTACGCACCATGTATATGCAAGAGCACATCGTGCATTTTGTGTTTACACAGCCATCTTGGCCGGTGTACATGCCAAAGTAAAATATTTATGGAACACTCTGTGTATAGGGACTACACGCCATGTAACCATGTTTTTCCAGTATTAAGAGTGTTTCCTTTTCTGTTTTGTTTTCACTCTCATATGTTGAAACTGTGATGGTTGTTAATAAAGGTGTTCTTTTGACCTTTCAGAGTCATGCCACCAAGCCATCCTCCTGTTGCACCTCAAGGATATGACAATGATCGTACGCCGGATATGGCACTTGCTGTTGTCTCAGATGCTGGTGTAGACGTATAGTTTTTTGAGGGATTCTTGAGGTTCATACAAACCTTTTAGGGAGCTCAGCAACCTGTCCATTCTATGGTAGAGCTTACGCGAGTCATCCAGCAAACAGCTTCCTCCCACGTTCATAGGGGATGGAGGACCTCCGGATGCTGAATCGTGGTTTGAAGTGATGGTTTCTATATTTGATCATCTCGATACACCACCAAACAGAAGGGTGAAGCTTGCAACTTACATGTTGTGATATTCTGCAAAAATATGGTGGGACATAGTTTCTCAGGCAGGGCATCAGCAGATATTTTCTTGGGACGAGTTTCGGCATACGTTCTATAACTATTTCTACTCAGTGACGTTGAGGGCCGATAGAGCTAGAGAGTTCATGAACCTGTAGAAGGGTACACTATCAGTTATGGATTATTCCTCTTATTTCACTAATTTAGAGCGTTTCACTCCCATTCTGGGGAATGATGAGCTGTTTTTATCAAGGAAGTTTGAGGAGGGCCTCTGACCAGAGATCAGATCACAGGTGAAAATATTCCAGTTGACTTCAATTTCTTTGATAGTTAGCATAGAATTGATCACGGAGAGGAATCTGAGAGATACAAGAGTAGTGATCTAGGGAGGATTAGCATCCAGAGTTAGTACCCTTCCTTCTGACAACAGGAAGTTCCACCGAGAGTCTACACGAGGTGACTCAAGGTGGTGGGATGTTACGTCAGGTAGAAAATTTGTGTACTACTAGTCTGGGAAGGATGAGCATAAGAATCCATAGTGCCCGAGGGACCCAGTGGAGTTCCAAGATTGTGGAATGATGGGTCACCTGCAGCAGTTTAGCAAGTTTCTTCTTCCAGTGGCTAGCGAAGGAGGATTAGTTTTGACTCCGCGTGTAGGACCAGGTTTTCCAGTTCTATAGTAGACTGGGGGCTAGAGTTCTACAGGTAGTTCAGGCTAGGGTAAAGGTCATGAACACATTGGTCAGGCTCAAGGAGGATCATCCTAGGGATCTCAGGCTGCTACACAGGGTCACGGTACGGGCCATACGTTTGTAGTAGAGAAGATTCATCAAGAGCAGGATCCTGGACCTTCTACAGTGCGAGGTACAATCTTAGTAGATTCAGTTTTATCTTCTTCAATTTTCGATACAGGAGCGTCTCATAGCTTTATTTCTGTGCACACTGTGGAGATCCTTAGACTTACTATCTTTACTACTAAGGATATGATGACACTAGACACTCCCTTGGGCCATAGAACTTCTAGTGTGCATTAGTGCAAGGAGTTCCCCCTTGAGGTTTGTGGGTGTCACTTCTTCTAGGATCTTTTTTTCCTAGAGATGATAGGTTATGCTTTCATCCTCAGAATGGACTGGCTAGTTCGTTTTCAGGTCCTTTTCTATTCTTATCGTCGCAGGGTGAGTTTCACATCACCAGAGGGCAGATCTTTTCTTCAAAAAGGATAATGGGATGTCCAGGAAAGCAGAACTGGACCAGAGCATCATGGTTTGGGTGGTGTTATAGCCCAGATTTCTGGTTTATATTTGGACAATCAGAGGACTTCTCAGATAGATTATCCTCCAGTAGTTGATTTTTTTCGGATGTCTTTCCAGAAGACATTTCAGGGTTGCCTCCGGAGTGTGAGGTAGACTTCTCTATTAAGCTTGTTCCCGGATTAGCACCGGTATCCATACCACCTTATAGGATGGATATGCCTGAGTTTTAAGAGCTTAAGAATCAGTTTGAGGAGTTGCAGGCAAAGGGTTTTATCTGACCCAGTACTTCTCCTTGGGGTTCACATGTTTTATTTGCGAAGAAGGTGGATTGTACTTTATGGATTTGTGTGGATTATCAGAAGCTGCACCATTTTACAGTCAAGAACCGATATCCCTTACCAAGTATTTATGATCTTTTTGATCTGATTTGAGGAGCCACGGTGTTCTCGAAGATCGACTTGAGATCCTACTGTCATCAGATGCATGTCAGACCGTGGGATATACCTCTTACAGCTTTTCAGAGAAGGTATTGTCTGTACGAGTATTTGGTTATGCCATTCGGTCTCACGAATGCACCAGTAGTCTTCACAGTACTGATGAATAGAGTTTTCTATCCTTACTTGGATTCCTTCATGGTGGTTTTCATGGACGATATACTATTGTAATCTCACACTCGACATGACCAAGCTACCCATCTTGAGATCGTATTGAGTACACTGAGAAGGCATCAGTTATATGCTAAGATCTTTATGTGCCACTTTTTGATGGACAATATTTACTTCCTGGGTCATGTTATATCAGATACAGAAGTATCATTTGTCCCAGAGAAGGTGAGAGTGGTAGTTACCTGGGATCAACTGAAGAATGTCTTCGAGGTATGGAGCTTCTTAAGATTGGCTGGTTACTATAGGTGGTTTATACATGGCTTCTCATGCTTGGCAGTGCCATTTATGGGCTTGACATAGAATGGTGTAAAGTATGTCTGGTCATAAGCCTACGATTCAACCTTTTAGGAGCTGATGGGAAGATTGAATTCAACACCGATTCTAGTTTTAACAGAGCCGGAAAAGAGTTATATAGTTTTCTGTGATGCATCTGGCATCAGGCTTGGAGCAGTGCTTATGCATGAGGATCGTGTTGTTTCTTATGGATCTTGGCAGTTGAGGCCACATGAGAAGAACTATCCTATGCATGACCTGGAGTTAGCTGCTGTTGTTCAAGATTTGCGTTGTTGAAGACACTATCTTATGGGAGAGAATTTTGTGGTATATACTGACCACAAGAGCCTCAAGTATATCTTCACGCTTTGTGACTCAAATCTTAGACAGTGGAGGTGGGTCGAGTACCTACAGTCTTTCGACTTTGAGCTTGCTTACACGCCTAGGAAAGGCAATGTTGTGGCAAACACACTAAGCAAGAGAACTCAGTTACAGGTAGTTCGGGAGGCCAGCAGTGAGTGGAAACTTATAGCTATGTTCTCTCAGATGAATTTGGAGGTGCACTACAAATAGGGATAGCCGGTTCTTTCTTCTATAGTTGTTACCTCCACTCTTCTGGATCGAGTAGGAATGAGGCATCTATCAGACCCATAAGGCCTAGTCCTATGGAAGGGTGTGCTAGATGGAGACCCTACTATGGGGTGGAGAGTGGGAGATTTTGAGGTGTTAAGTTTTCATGGATGCGTATGGGTTTCAACAGACATATGTGAGGAGATGATGCGGGAGTTTCATGCTTCAGCTTGGACAGTTCATCCTGGTGTCACAAAGATGTATTGAGACTTAAGTCGTCAGTATTGGTGGCCAGGTATGAAGAAGGATGTGGCTGGTTTTGTTATGCGGTGATCCCCCTGTCAGCAGGTGAAGGCAGAGCATTAGGTACCAGCAGGGCTTCTATAGCAGTTACCCATTCCTGAGTAGAAATAGATTTATTTTGCGATGGAATTAGTGACAGTGTTACCAATATTACCTCGAGGGAATGATGTGGTTTGGGTTATAGTGGACAGGCTCACGAAGGTTTAACATTTCTTACCTATCAAGGAAACCTTCGGTGTGGATGACCTGGGGAGGTTGTACATCAGGGAGATTGTACGCTTGCATGGGAATCCGAGTTCTGTCATTTCTAATAGAGACGCCTATTTTACATCACACTTCTGGTAGGGGATATAGAAGTCTTTGGGTACACAGGTACTTCTGAGTACAACTTACCATCCCCAGATAGATGGCCAGTCGGAGTGCCCGATTAAGGTACCAAAGGATATGCTACGAGCATGCACCCTTGATTTTGGAGGTTCATGGGAGAAACATATTCCTCTATTGGAGTTTTTTTATAATAATAGTTTTCAAGAAAATATTAGATGTCACCATATGAGGCTTTGTAGGGTAGGTCGTGTCGATCACCCCTATGTTGGATAGAGGTGGGAGAGGCAGTTGTGCTGAGGCCTCGTCTTGTTCAGGATACCACAGAGCAGGTGGAGTTTATTCGGAAGAGGATGGCTACTGCACAGTCTCAGTAGAAATCCTATGCTGATCAGAGGAGATGACCCTTGGAATTTGAGGTCGGAGATCAGGTTTTCTTGCATGATACCCTGAGGTTGAAACATAAGCGTATTAGGAGGTAGGGAATGCTTTCACCGAGGTAGGTCAGGGCATTTGAGGTTTTTGAGAGAGTCTGGCTGGTTGATTACAGGTTGCAGTTACCTATGAGGTACCAGGCTATGCACGAATTCTTCCATGTTTCTCAGATTCAGCGGTATTTCTCAGACCCATCTCATGTTTTTCAACCTAAGGAGGTTGAGCTGGAGTATGATGCATCGTTTGAGGAGAATCCTATCAGGATTGTTGATCGTAGTGCAAGGGTACTTCATGGCCGGTCTGTTCCTCTGGTACGGGTGCTATGGCAGCATGGCCGTGTACAGGACGAGACATGGGAAATGGAGGCCGACATGAGATCATAGTGGCCAGAGTTGTTTGAGGGTTCTTCTTCTACGCCTCATTAAGAAATTCGGGGATGCTTTTCTTTAAGGGGGGAAGTTTGTAAGAACCCAAACCTTCTATTCAGGTATGTTTTTTTTTTCATTTCTAGTCGTTTTTTGAGGAAATGGGGAAAATATAGAAATTTTCAGAGTACACGTCGTGTACTTTATAAGTACACACCATGTACTTTTCTCACATGTGAAGCTATGTGCTGGACATGTCCGGGCCACACACACGGCTATGTGGGGTGACGTGGAAGTAGCATAAAGCATAGTATGGAAAACCAAGGTACACGTTGTGTACTCTACAAGTACACAACGTGTAATTTTTTTTATTTCATCAATAATACCGGGATCACAACTTAAACATGTTTTCATCTTCTTCTCCACCTAATTCCTCCCAGAGCATCTGAGGAGGCTGAATATTCTCTGAGCCACCGATATGTCACTGGTGATCCAAACCGAACACCGTCGGTTGTAATAAAATCACAGCGGTGATTTCTTGGTTCTTCTTTGTCCTGGTTTCCTGATTCTTCCTCTCATGTGAGTTATCTGAGTTAGAATGTTTTAGACATTTTTGCAGATCTACTCCATTCTAGGTCGATTCACAGACTGAGGTTCAAGTATATAAATCTACGATGACCGAGATAGGTGGTTTGTTTCCCTACGTTGAATATCTCTGAGTATTTGGTGAAAAAGTGCCAGGTACCCATGTATCAGGTATCTCGGGTTAGGGTTTTCATCCTGTTTTGTTATCTTCTTTAGATTTCATATATTCTTGAGGTTATCAGATAATTAATAATTGCTTGTGAGCATGTTTGAGGATCACCCCATGGGTGTTTCCCCTTTTTTGGATGTTTATCGCCGTTTGGATTAGGTTGCCTGTGAGGCAGACCTTGTTGCATTTTTTCTTTCCGTGATATAGTTGATTGCATGTATTAAATACTTTTTATATACTTTTTATGCATTGTATTTATTAGCCAAGTAGTTTTCTGGATATACTTGGGGCTGCTAAATATCGTTTACGTATGATTGCTTTCACTCCGGGCTGTAGGAACCTGGTGTAGTTAGACCGTAGAGGGAATTGACGTTGAGTGCTTCCTCAGAGGGACTATTTAATTATTACTGTTACGAGACCATAAGGGGGATTGACTTTGTGCTCTCTCAGAGGGTCTAATAATTATCGAATTGAGACTAAAGGGGGAATTATAAGTAAGTGCTTCCTCAAAGAGGCTGTAGTATCGCTGCAAGACCATATGGGGAATTGACGTTGAGTGCTTCCTCAGAGTGTCTTTTCCATTGTTCGAATTCTTGACCATAAGGGCCTACCCATGTGAGCCAACCAGAGGGTCAATGTAAAAAATATTGTTGGTTGGTTGTGATGAGTCCAAAAAGCCAAAGAACAAGATTGGGTTTGTACTGGTTGTTGTTTAGGTAGTCTGCTGGGATATATGTTGTGTTACTTGCTATGTCTTTGGACTATATAACTATTTGCTATATTATTTGGTTGATGATTAAATGATTGAATTGAATTAATAACTAAATGTGAATAGAAAATTATAGGATTCTTTACCTTAGTGTACCCTTGTTTCTCTGCTGAATTTATTTCCATTAATTTTGCTATATTACTCACTGACAGTAGGGAAAATATCTTTTGGTGGTTGCCTACTATGATTAGTCTCACACCCTGTTTGGGTCCTACTTTTCGGCCCAAACAGGTTATATGGTTGCAGGTGTGGATAGGGATTGTGGCCCTTCTACCTCAGGTGCTTTATTCCTGGGTAGAGTTGGAGAGCATCGGTCCGAGCTTAGGATTGTGATGCTGCAGAAGTTACTATTTACTTTTGCTACTTGGGTTCTAGTTGTATTTCAGCATTTTGTTTTATTTACTGATTTACATAGACACATGTGTCATACTGCATCATTATTATATTATACATTGCTTCCGCTGTTTAGTTTCAGTTGTCGTGAGCTTTATATTGCTTCCGCTATTGTTATATTGTTTTCCTCCCCCCCACATACTTTACCAAATGAGGGCATAGTTTCCCTATTGACTCACCGAGGCCCTCGCTGCTAGTCGACAACCTTTGGCGTTTGGGGAAACATGCTTGAGGTCATGTGGAGAACGGGTACGGGGTGCCAGTTGAGTGGCTCCGTATTAGGGTCGTTACATCCTGTGTGAGAATATTTACATCATCATTAAACGTATCCCATTCCTCATGAATCCAGTTGGTAGAGATTAATTATTCTCTCAAAAATGACATTAAAGAGTTCCTATGGATTATATAATGTCTTTTTCTCCAATACATGTTACGAAGCCCCAATCGAACTATAAAAAATATAGAGTTACAATGTTTCATTAGAACAGAAATAACAAGAACATTTAATAAATTTAGCATATAATAAAATTATATATTTATAATTTTTTTTAATTGTGAGCAAAATATATGGTAAATTAGTTAGAAATTTTTTTAAAATATTATTCTAAAAATATAAATGATCCATAATTTTAAAACCATTATAAATATTCTCATATTTTAAGGAATTTTATATGAAAATAAATTTTTCTTAAACATTTTTCTATAGGTATTATAAGAACAGGATAAAATTTTAAACAAGAAACATATATAAAAAATGTTGTAAATGAATATAATTATGATAAATATCAGAAATTTTCATGATACGTATGTAAAGAAAAAACTATCATGGTAAAAATGTAATCAATATGGAACATAATTAATCATATTAGAATATAAATAAAGAATGTTATAAGTAATGCATGATAATTTGACATAAAAAACATATGAACATAATATATACTATTAATAGCCTCTCTACAAATTTCTTGTTATCATAAGAATGCTGTTAAAATATCTCCTATTAAAATGATACCTTTTATTTTCGTTGGATCACAACGGTCTCCTATAATAATTCTACCCATTAATGTTACAATATCAAAATATTTACCTATACAAAGTATCTCTTTAGATGAAACATTACCCAATGTATTAGAGTTATATATAATTCTAGGCCCACTAAACACATAACGTTTCAACGAATCATTGAGAAACATGAAATAAATTATATGTATGATTACATAACATTAAATATTCATCATTTGAGAAAAATAATCAACAATATTCCACGTTCAATATAGGTAAGTGTTAGCTTGTAAAAATACCCAATCAAAGGCCTATATAATATAAATAATATTATAATTTAATATGTATGAAGATATGACAATTAAAATCATAGATAAGGGGGGTGTCATCCTTCAAAGGGCTCTTCCTAATGGATTTTAGAATAAATCATTAATAATCTCCATAATGGTAAATTATTTGGTAGAAAAAGAATCCATATGAATGAATTATAGTTTATAAATGATTAGAATAAGGGAAGAAAAATTTATTGATATGTAAATACCTTCTAAAATTAAGTGTATTTAGCACATAAATTGTATTTGATTTTCAGGTACAAAATCCATCAAGACATATTTATTATATAATTTAACATTGATACTAAAGGTTCACATACACCAAAATAAGGGGCATTCTTGTTCGGTTCCATATAATAGTTGAAACAATAATATCATACCCTACCTGGAACTCATACACCCTCTTACAAATCTTATGTCTATATAACACAAATATATTACATGAATAAGGAATGAATAAAATTATGTCAAATGGTATTACTATAATGATGAAAAATTATTCATGTAAATCGATAGGCTCATGAAAGGTTTTAGGAAAGAATAATGAATATTTACTAAATTGGGATTAAAAAATATACATAGAAGTATATTTAAATATAAAATTGTAATTATAATAGCCTCTTAAGAAAATAAAAAATTTATAAATGTGATTATAGGATAGGAAACTCATCCCTTTTTTGAATACATATTAGGCCATGATATGGAAACCATAAGGGATTAAATCTTATTGAAGAATGATTGAATAATAGAAGAAATATGATAATGGGATTTATATTGAAGATATATGAGTGCAGATACTTCAATTTATAGTGAATATTGGATAATAATTTAATAATAATTTATTAGAACTTTGGAATCCTTAATGTAATATTTTTTCATTTAAAATTATTAAATTGTTTCGAAATCAACTTTGTGCATACAAACGATTTTATTTTGTTAAAAACATTATTTTCATAATTTTAAAACAATTAACATTTTATATTTCATCTAAAAAATTAAAAATACATGAAAATGAACTTTAAAATATTTTTAATACAATAAAATATATTATTTATTATATAAATATTACATTATTGTTGGGATATTATGTATAAAATTGGGAAAAAATCATTTACCTACCAATATATATTAATCCCAATTCGAATGATAACCACATTTGTCAAATCATATTTACATCATTAAACCCTTGAATAATATATCATACACATATATTATGGTTTAGTATTTGGTCCAAAATTCAAATATATATAAAAATATTAAAAAATATCTATTATCCTATTTTGACACTATAATTCAAAATTTTATATAAATATTATTAAAAAATTCCACTAAAATGATTTTTTAGTTATTTAATAACTATAAAAATTACTTTATAAAATATTATTCCCCTATGTAATGTGATACATAATTATTTTAAAATAATTGGTATTGATTCATAACATGAACGTAGAATATTTTTTTGGAAATAAAATATATAGAAAATGAATAAAAATATATTAATTGTTAATTAAAAAAATTCCCATAAATATTTTTTGTAAAATATATTACATAATAATTAAAATAAATCTTTTATTTCATCATAGTATTAATATGGAATTCCATATTACATTAATAATTTATATTAAAATTTCTTAGAATATTTAATTCATGATTTTAGATGGATTGTTTGTAAGATCAATTTACGTTAACCTAGAAAAAATTCTAATACACCATTTGTGTTACTATTAGAATATTTTCATTCAAATGAATAGATTATTATGATAATGGTTCAAATAATTATATAATGGATAACATATTAATATTATGAGAATAATAATATAAATTTGATAAAAAAATAAAAAAATACTAAACCGTCTCTTAGGATTCATTGGTATTTCCAAACCATTAAAAATAATTATTATTTCATATAATTTCATTATTATTTCATGGTTAATAATTATGAATTTATATATAAAAAATTTATTATTTATAATGGTTAATAAATATTTTTAATATATAAAATATAATTATCTCATTATATACTAAATCTCTATATATTCAATATTCTTGCAATATAAACATCACCCATATACCATATTATATATACTATACATTAAATAACTAAAATCACTTTTCTGATTCAACATATCTTATCATGTCTTGTTCAATGTGTCATATGTATCATGATTCTTATAGGTAAAATGGTTATTATATAATATTTTTTCTAGAAATTTACATGTTATTATTTGTACGTTGGTACTTCTATTAATTATTTATAATATTTACATTTGAATTATATACTTCATCTATATAGTAATAAAATAGTTCTTATTTCATGAGGTGTTTTATATAAAAAATGATTATTTTTTGAATAATAATTTTATTTTGTTATACATAAACACATCAAGATAATTATCAAATGAACTAATCAAATAAATTTTTACCCCTTAGTCAATATATTTATTTTTATTACTTAGGGTATTTTATTTCAAATGAAATTATTAGAATTGTATTTTTTTCACCGTTCTTATTTATCTATCAAATTATTTTCTAGTAATTTTGTTTTATTAAAATATTTGTAATATTTAATTTATCATGACACACATTAATTTTATTGGGGAAAATAAGAAAATTATATACAACAAAAATTTAGGTTATTATGTAATTGATAATTGTATGGATTAAATAAATCAGGAATATGAATGAATATTTGATGAAATAGGGATACAATAATGACCCATGTTGTCTATGTAATTTCATAAATAGGATAAAATCTGAAATTTTCATCATTAAAATACAACTTCATAATTTTAATAATATTGGGGCGTAATGTAATAATATTATTGTATAAAAATATTTAATGAAATAATTTGAATGAAAAGCCATTTGAGAGATAATGTTTTCCCTTGGAATTTAAATTGAATATATAAAAGTTAGATTTTTTATTCATTAATAACTGTTCATCCAGAATTTTATACAATATCATCACATGAATATATTACATCCAATAAGTGAATCTGTGGTTTTAACATTATCTCGGTCTTCATAAATGTAATAATCCTGGTTTTTTTAGGTTTTTTCTTATTTAATTATTTCCATTATCTTTATTTATTTTCAGGATTAATATGAGGTGGATGAATTTATGGTTTTTTAGAAGGATCGGAGTAATATAAGGGGATAGAAGGGAATGAAATATAACAGTTTTGGAGTTTTTGTGAGGGCCACACACATAACACAAGGTTAGTGTTAAACATGATGCCAACATTATTTTGGGGTGGAGGAATGTGTGTTGTTTTTAAAACATTTATTAGGTTTCCTTATAAACCATTCCAATATAGTTAAAATACTATAGAGCTTTTTCAAAAAGTACATTCCTGATTTGTTAAATCATGTGTACATTCATAGTGAAGTGGGGTTTTCTGAATAGTGGGGTTCCCATAGTTGGTGCATAGTGTACCAAATTGTGTTGCCTAATTGTACGACATCATTAATGAAATAAATATTCATATTTTTTTAACTAAAACTCATATAAAAGCACCCATTATTGATACATGTACTTTGGTTCTTGACTCTATCGTTATTATTTAATGTATTTTTTCTTCAAAATTATCTCTTTTCTCAAATATTGATAGATTGATCTTTCATTCATGGTGATTGAATACTATTATTAATCATAAATGTATATGTGTCCGAGATAGTTTTATTCTCACATCTTCTTGATTTCATGTTTGATTTCTCTAAAACTCTAATAAGGTTATAATAATCTTATTTAGGGATCTTGGATTATTAGTTATACTTTATTAGGTGTTTATTTGTGAGTATCCTCTATTATGAATTCGAGGTTGGAGGTCTATTAAATTTCCAACATGTGTTGGCCTGATTCATAGTTCATGTTTTTGTAGTGATGTTATTTATCCATGAAATTGAAATAGAAATAATTTTCATAAGCATTAATATGGAATATATGTTAAAATATTACCAATGTTTCATCTTTTTTATGTAATTTAATGGTAACCTAAGCAGATGCCATGAAATGGATTTTTGGCATGAATTGTGCTAAAAAAGTTATGATCCTAAATTTCATGGCATGAAATATAAATGGAAAATATAGAATTATAATAGGTAGAATGATTTTAATTAAAATAGTATTGGTAGTTTTCATAATACTATTAACTGATGTTTTCATCTAATTTTTTAAGGGTGTTTTAATGAAATGGTGACGATATAGAGAGAAAATGAAGGATTTAAAATGTTAGCCATTATGTATGCTTCTAGGGATGGTATTACAGTTTGTATATATTTTATAGTTTGAATATATAATTTCTTAAAGGATTTGTCAATTGTTATTTTATGGGTATATTTCTCTAGGATAGGTATACTTACCCCATTCAATTCCAATTATTTTTAGAAATACGGAATTGGTCAAATTGGGTATATTTGTTCATAGGAGTCACTATAGAACCTGATGAGAAATGAATCATATTAATTTATTTATTTTACATATATTGTATATAAATATAACGTTTTAATTCATCACACACTTAATCAGACTTGTAATAGTTATAGGCACCATTGTTTATGGTGTAATGAGTTGTAATCACACCCTACATGGGAATCATTTAGTTCTCAAGATAAATATTTTACCTCAAAAAAAGGTAAGGAAAAATTCTCAATGACTGTTGCATGAATCTGAATGCTAGGTTATAGAATATTAGATAAAAATTTCCTTAATGAGGATTCTAGATTTTATAATATTTTCATTTTTTGTTCACTCTATTTCTGTGCGACTCTTTTACATGAATACAATTAATTTTATATTGTAAGGGTTATTGTTATTTATTAGTTTCTAGATGGATGTTTGATTACATAATATTATAAATTCTTATATGTTATCCTTAAATTAAATAATTATTTCAATCTGATATACATGTATACTCTCCCCATCATACCAATATAGACCCACACTTATTGTCAGCATCATATACTGTATATGGATCTATGATTGAGGTTTCATAGGTATCTCTGATATGATATCGATTACTTGTCATGGACTAGGGGATGTTACATTGTCATATAAATGCGCATCATTTTGTGTGGCTATTTCAAGTAAGGTTGATAGGATCTAGGGAATTTTTGAGACTTGGAAATGAACTTATGCATATAGGTAGCTAACCCACCTATGAGAAAAGTATATGTTACCAAATATGGGATTCTTTTCCATGATTTTTTGATTTAAATATTGAATTAATTTCACCTTTAATGGTGCACATGAGTTTCAAATTTATGATTTGTGATGTTTGATCTCTTGGATTGAACGATAAGTGGGTGTGTGTTCATACATTATGGTTGGAATGTTTAATTCACTTGTCAATGCATGGTTTTCTATGTTTTATTATTCAAGATAATATGGTCAGTTGTGTGAAATGGTATTTCATGATCTCTAATTTAAATTATTATGTGGAATTAGCATTATAAAAATTTCATTTACAACTAAATATGTATTTACTCAATATTTTTAATCAACATTTAATATTCCGTAGTTATTATTATTGAATTATGATTAAACCATTATGGTAATATTGATGATTTGGATCCTATGCTTTTGGAGTAGACCTTATGGGATGTGGTTACCTAGTCTAGAAATACCATCATGTTGTACTATGATATAAGTACTTATAGTCCAATTTCATTAAGTATTTATTTTTAGATACCTTGGGAACTGATACTGACATGTATTTCATAAATCATTCCAAGGGGAATATATTATTCATTGTATTTGAAGATCATTTTTTTGGGCATCATTGTTTTTATCCAATATTTATTGGTGATGATTTTTCTAGAAAGATATGTTTTAAGGATGAACTACAACATAGTATTTGAGGTGGGGTAAATATATTTTGGATTACATATTTTTTTAAGATTTTAATCAGGCCATTATATCATAAAAAATCTGAAAACTTGATAAGGCTTAAAGAACTCAATTTATTTTTTGGTATTCAGTAGTGTATTATCAGGCAGCATGAATCACAATTTTGAAGAATCATTCTTGGGTGGTGTTTTGAGAAATTAAAGAAGTATAATGAAACCATCTTGATAAATGGAATGGAATATCAATTACTATCATTGTATTATAGGAGTCCATACTCAACCATATTTCACTTAAACGCCTATAGAGTGTTGATTTTGTGTTTTAATAGTGTATCTATAGTGGGTTTTTAGGAAATTTATAGGATCCTCTTGTGGTGGGTCATCATTGTGTATATAGTGAATGAGAGAAATATTAAATAAGGTACGATAGTTGGGTAATTGGAGTTCAGCTTAGTATTTAGGTCACGGTGGGGGATACGATACACAGGTAATTTGGTAACCACAATTATAATGAAGTTCTATACAAGGGACTTATGTAGGGGATCACATCGATTTTTTTGGTAATCTTCAAGTAATAAATATTATTACTAATATCTAAGATGGAAATACCTACATGATTATAGGTATTATCATAGTGGATTATACCTTGACATAAATATTATTTGATATATTATATTCACCTTAATCTATATCTACCCAACTCATATATATAATAGCGCTATCATTATTATATATATAGGGGTGAAGTTTATTGACACGCCATTGGAGGTAGGATCTGAGGGTATTCACTATTGGTTGAATTGTGCCTCAAATATTTGAGGTTATTTTTTTTCTGGTATATGTAAATTTAAAAATGAAGGATGCAATTATATCTATATGATATATTAGTTAGATTCATAATATGATCACATCAATTGTTACCACCAATGGGCATTCTACATGTATCCTTAGTGTAGAAAGTATGTTCATGTTAGATAACAGGAACTTTTGGTGAGTTCCATAGGACCTGAACTTAAGTCAATGGGTGGGGTTATAAAATAGATTTATAGATTAATAAGGTAATTTATAGATAAACCTTAACATATGTTTCCTTATATGATTGATTGATTACATGATTTTTAAACAAACGAGTTATTGAGGTTTCCACCAAAGGTATAAGTCAACACCAACATTGAGATCATTCCAGAAACCTATCCTTTTTCTATTCTATATTATCAGATGCCTCCAATAACTATATTTCAGATTAATACCCAACTATATGACTAAGAGTCTATGGGGTACATACAACTGATAAAGTCCCCTTAGGGATCTCTTGTCTTATTCTTTAATAAGTCATATGGTTCTTCTTAGATTTTATTTTTTAATTGTCAAAAATTTTAAATAGATATATTTCATAAATGGATAGTATCCCTATGTATTGAGGACATGTTTGATTAGTTGATAGGATACCAATTATTCTTAATGATTGAATTTAGGATGGTTTATAACCATCTACGAGTGATACCTTTGAATGTTCCATATACTAATTTTATGAAAAGATACAATCTGTATGAGTATCTAGTGATCTTATTCGACTTGATGAATTTTCAACCTATATTTATGGTGATGATGAATAATTTCATTCATTGGTATTTGGAAATGTTTTTATTTTTCCTTTTTTAAGATGATTCGGTAAAATCTGCAATGAATTAATATCACAAACAACACCCAAATGTATTATTTAGTATACTTTGGGAGCATCAACCCTACATTATTATCTCTAAGATCCACTTTTGGATCAATGAGTTACAAATTTTTTATCCATGTTATTTATGAGTCTAGTATTTCTATAGAACCTGATAAGTTTACTGTAGTTATTTATGGGTGTGTCTTAATAATATCACTGATAGACACCATTAATGGTGGTTTTTTGAATGTTAATATCAATTTATCCAGGATTTTTCTTTATTAGAAGAACCCATGATAGGCTTGATCATAAAGGGAGTGTGGTTCATTTTTTCAGAAGCTGGTGGGGATGATTTTATATTTTTTCTAATGGAAAGGACTAAAACCTTGTTAATATATACATTACTGATGGTGGTTAGGTAGTAAACCTTGTATTTTGAATCATCACGTGTCAGGATGGGAGTAGTTTACTTATAGGGTGGTCATGTGGAAACTTATGGTTTTCAGAAGATGTGACCTCTTGAGAAGATTTATCAGAAGCATGAACTATAGTGGGTAATAATTATGAATTCCCTAATATGTTGGATGTATTACCTATTGAGGTAAAAATTTATGGTTCACGGTGACCACCAAAGATTGATGAACATATTACCATAATAGAACCAGAACCATCGACTATGGAGGTTATTAATGTATATGTATTCTTTTGACATTTAGTATATTATACTAATGGAAAGGTAAATGAGGTTGAAAATTATTGAAGAAATAGGATGTAGATTTTCACATTCGGACCCAACGGGGACCGAACAAGTACTACACCAAGCCTACCTCCAATTGAATACGAGATCATGACCATCACTGAGTAAGAATATCATACACATGGGAGGAATTATCCTAATATACCTATAGACATGAACACTTCTCGAAGACTATACAACGTTGAAATGTATTGTGATTTAATCTAATGCATGGATATATCTATTATCCCCTGATTAGAGTATGAAAAAAATTAACTACATGTGATAAATATGTCTAAATATATGACCAAATAAATACTATAGAATGTATAACCTCATCTAAGAGTGAGAAATATGATGAAATTAAACCACTTAGAAAACACCTTGGTCTATCAAGATCATGCTATGCTCCACCATCTACTTGTCCTCCCATGACACCATTAAATGGGACATTGTTTTAAGAAAACACGAATCGTGTATGAAGATCCATGAAGTGTTGAGTATAACTTTTCCTTGTATGAAATTCCAAAAAAATAAACATATAGCAGGAAGAATATTCATCTCATACTAATGATATTACAGTCAATGAAAAATGAAAACCTAGTTATACTCGATAAGGACTCTACATCCTCTAGTCGATCAGAACCAAATTGTTAGCATCAGTATTATTCTCAAAGTAATGCTCATCCTATAACAGTAAACTACAAAATCGATGACATTGAAAAATAAACCCTACCAAGAGGTTATGATCCCTGGGCCCCACCTATTAAATCTTACCAGTCTCATAAAAACATTATACCCAGACAGGTGATCACACCGAGGACCAATCGGGGACACCATTATCACAATATGGATCAAATAGCAATATAGATGACCATAATCCAATGATAACATGAACCCTAATAAAATGGCCTTCTAGATGTAGGGTTAAATCCCAACTCTTGGAGGTCACATTGATTACACTAACCCCACCAATGATATAATGTGATAGAGGATCACACTATAGTCTCAAGGAGGGACACGAAAAAATATATTTGAGACTCATCCTATATATGAGATTATAATTTATGGATGTGGATGTAATGGCATGCTATAACATCAAGTGTACAGAACAATGTAACATGATCAGCTGGTACTAGTCTAGACTAAAGAAATGAAGGTCTAGAAACATCCTCATCAAAGGTCGTATGTGGTGTGTGTTGGGGCTATATAACATGTCCAATTTATCCCTACTTTTCTTCTTTACATCATCCTGACATGAAAAGTAAATTACCATATTCACAACATGTTGGAATAGTAAAATTCAGGTATAGATTCTCCAGTACTCTGACTATGTCTTATGGCCCTGCCCATGTACATCATAGCGTATTTGTTTACTCTGGCCATGTTTGTGTACACTATCCTTGTTCATGACAAAATAAACTATGGTTTAAAAGACAAGATTCTAATAATTCATCTCATGATGTGTGACATGGTCACATAGAAAGTGATATTTAACTCATTGTGGAAAACTAGTTCCATAGTTAGGTGGTCCCATAAGATCAGTGATCCCATATGACATATCGTTTAACCCCAAAATTTCAATATCTGTCAGGATGTTCTTTTGACGATCCTCCACATTTCTTCCACCACTATCGTAATAGAAGATGGTATATCTACAGTCATCCCACACTCCTATTGATGGATATGGATATTTTGGGATTCGAATCCCCTCATTAAGCTCCCCTGTTTGACTTCTGTATCAATTCCATTGAAACATAGATGAATGAGAATCACAATTATACATTGATCTACCTTATATAATCCTTCATCATCATCACTCCTTGATCAAGAACCAACCCTATGTTATTCAACTATTTATTTTAAAAAGGTTCATAAAATGATCAAATATCATGTACACGTTGAACCATTGGTGAATAAAAATTCCCTTAATTAATATTTAAAAAATGGGGGGGGGACCATAAGCCACAGGATGTATGGAATGAAAATAGAACATTTCTATTTGGCCTCAATCCATTTCCATTAATTTAGATTAATGGAGAGGAAATATACATTTAAAATAGTCCATCATAAATAAATGTACTATCGATATAAGAATAAACTCTAGTTCATGGAATTGATCTATGTTCATCGAGGATAAAATTATTCTGTGGAATTTCACAAATAAAATATCATACCAAGAGTTTTGATTGATCATTGATGAGACATAGTTCTTTGTTTCAATCATTGGTGAGATCAATGAAATACATTGTCATACAATCTTCAATTCAGTGTTAACGAGTGTCATCTACCTAAAATCTTTCATAGCCTCCACTCTAAAAGTTCCTCCCAATTGTACTTTATGTGGCTAACCATATGGTTGAGGAATAACTATGTTTAAATATAAGATTTTGGTTTCTGTTTTAAGGAAAAATAAAAAAAATCTATTATGTTATTTATATTATTCATTCCATTACCATGATAACTTTTTCCCAGATTCCCATTAAGGGTGAAGTTTATATCGCCCCTTAGGTAAAACCCTTGTTTTGAACTTAATGGTGCCCTTCAATGTCTTATCTAGACCCCCATTTTGGTGTTATTATTATTTTTCTGTGTAACTAAATGAGTGTGATACTAATATATTTGACATGTTTAAAAATTTAATTCTGGGAACACTAGGCCTCAAAATCTCATGTCGTCTTAGCGCCTAGATCGAAAAATAATCCATATAGTATCCAAAAGAAAAACATGAAAAATGTGAGTCATTATATTCACCCAAAATTAGGTATTCTCATTCCAAAATGAGAAAAAACTAACCAAAAAGAATAGAGATTTGGGATCACATCTAGGTCTTCCATTTCTAGGTTCCCTCTAGAATTTTTTTTTTCATCCACCTTACATGGGCTAGAGAAATGAATCACCCCCAAAGGATCCCAACTTTTTGATAGATGATCTCTACCAGATACTAAGTAATGGTATTTCAAAACATGATTTTCATCTCTCCCCAATCAATAACTTGTAATGGGTCATGAAAATACATTTTTGTATATGAATCATGGAGAAATTCATGTACCCGGTCCAACTATAGTGGTATATAAAAGTGGTATTCCACATCCCCAAGTCTACAGAATATCTGGAAGGGGATAAGGAAAATCATAGATATCTTATTTCCTCATCCAAATACATGAAATACAAATCAATTTGAGAACCTCAATAACATATGGTGTCCCTCATAAAACTCTATTTGTATCTGTATTTTGTAATAACAGGTCTTATGATGTCTTTATAGAGTCCTCATCTACTCCTGGATAACATGTACCTTCATTTATGTAGTTCAAACAAACTCTAGCTGCATGAGTGCAGATATTCATGGATCAGTCCAACAATGTTGTAACTTGGAGGGTCTCCAATACAAGACCTCAAATGGTTCTATAAAATTTTGGGAATGGTATCTACAGTTTTATGAACACCACTATGGTTATGCGATCCTCCCAAATTTGGCTAATATACAACATGAATGTCCATAAAATTTCTTCCACGACCTAAATAGTCCTCTTAGTTTGGCCATCAGTCTGGGGGTTGAACTTCATGGTAAAATGAAACTGATTCCCAAATCATTACTATAATAATCTCCATAATCATAACATGAAGTAAGAATCATGGTAAAAAATATATTTGAGGAAACTCTATGGAGTAGAACTATCATCTACATGTATAAGCATCCCAAGCAATTTTATGAGCCAAGCTCTCAAATTTCTTGGATGTGGGTAAAATTGTTGAGTTTTTCTATGATCTCTTAGAGTGAATCAAGTTCCCTAGACATTTGTGGTGATCCCATCCTGAATTCTATTAATATAATATCCAACTTCTTCTCCAGCACCTTATGTTTTTTATCTAACGCACTGAAACCTGGTGCTCAACCTTCACTTTCTGAAAAGTGTTTCATCGAGAGAAAACTCTACAACACAACGCATGATTACTAACCGTAAAAACTAATGTTTGAGGTCTTGGTACATATTTTTCAAACATGGTTATACAGAGAAAGGGTATGTATTAAATTCCCATGTAACCTCCTCTCACAGTGTCATTGTGTTCATCATCCATCATCTGAAAAGGATAGTGTTCTCCCCACCTTTATAATTTTCATTAGGATCACAACTAGTGGATATCTTATTATATAACATATAAGTCCCTAGTATTAAACATTATGTAATATTGAGTCTTGTTAATCATTCACATTGAGGATTTTTTCATGTTTAGATCTATAGATAATTTGGCCATAACTATTACATAACAGAAACATGGAAACATATAGTGGACACTTTCAACAGTATCTTTTTCTTCCATAACATAAAATCTTTTAATAGTAAACATGGTTTCTTTTCATGTTTAATCATCTTAACATTTCCTTGATTCCATAATTGAATCTATTATCCCTTAAATCCTATGTACACATTTAAAAATATGGGATGAGCACAAAAATATCAGTATGGGGAATTAAAATAATGAAAACCCATTAGTCTAGTCCAAACATGATAACCCATTCAATGTTATTTGAGTGGATCAATCAAAACATATTCACATGAATAACACTTATACTTTTTTCTGAATGAAAAACACTAAATCCAATAGTTAGAAAATAAAACTCCTTTAGGTGGATTAGAGAATTATGTACATAAAGTCATTTAAAACATCTTCAAATTGGAATAAACATTTGTTTAAAATCCAAATTAATGATATATAATGGGGATCACACTTTGTATAAGATATATCATCCTCACCCTTGAGCTATAATGGGGATCAAATCTTCATATAAGATATGTCGAGCTCACTCATGAGCTATAATGGAGATTAACCCTTCGTATAAGCTATATCGGGCTCACCCATTAGTTATAATGGGGATCAGTCCTTTCTATAAGCTATGTTGGGATCACCTGTTTCATATAATGATCATGTACCATTTCATAACTAAAACACATTCATCACAAAACCCCTTTTTTGAAAGATATTTACAATCCCATATAAAACATTTTTTGACATAACAATACCATTTTCATTTATGATTCCATTTCTAATACCAAGATACCCAAATAAAGGAATAATGGATTTATTTTCTTTTTAAAAGACATTATGTCTTATAAGGGAGGTGAAATATCAAATAAGGGTTACGAAAACGGAAATGTTGTTGTCACCGTATAGGTTAAAAAATATTCATTTTTTCATTTTGTAAAGAAATTAAAACAATTCATATAAAAATATTATTTTTGAAATCATTGAATGAAATTATAGATTGAAAAACAATTTCATGTATATTCCTTTTATACCCATATAAATAAATATTTAATTTAATATCATGAAAAATATATTTGATAATTAAATAATAAAATGTTCTAGGTGTCCCTTTCCACATTGAACATTTAAATATTAATCAACACGATTTAATAATTAAAATTACTATATATAAATTATGGATATGAAATTTCATACTATCTGTACATACTCCTTTTAAAATAATAAAGGTGCATATTATCAATAAATGTCTCAATGAATGGAGATTGAGACGAAGTCCCTTAACTTCCGTCTGAATTGTCTCCTTCATTATTTAATTCCAGTAATAATCAAATTCGGTTAATTTATACATTCTTTATAACCTTTATCAAGTCAATTAATCATTTTATATCACTTATTACCATGTCATATAAATTATTTAATGATTTGAGTTCATATCAGATTTTATGTCGATGTTCGATATTTGGGTCAAAAATGAACATGATTTGATGAAAATTTTCCATGTGGTCATAATTAAATTACCTCTAGAATATTATTCATGTTTTAAATATCATATATTTTTCATTTATATTCAAATTTTGAATATTCCATAATCATTTGGAATAATAAATGAAATGCATCATTCATGGAGATGGTAGGTCGTACGTATGCACGAACGCTACATTCATTCCATTGTCATAGTAAATGAATGAGAAATAAATGAAAAATAGGTAAATTATAATTAAATTATAAAACCTATGTTACATATTTTACATAAGTTCATTAACAACATTCTTTATACTTTCCATGTATGGTATGAATGTGCCAATCATTTTGAGTCCTGGTAGTCCACACTTCCTCAAATGAAATTATCATATTTTACATTATGGAAAGCTTAAAGGTATGATGTAAATAAATCATATCGAAAAATAAAGTCAAAATAAAGAAAATATATTTCATATATAAATAATTTTCCATCATAATGGACACCATGACAGGTGGTATGAGAAAATTTAACAATAGTCGTTTCGTGAGGCAGTAGTCCACCGAACAGAGAAACAATATGTTATATATCCATTAAGTGGAGGTGTGTGTATGTGTAGGTTGAACCATTAGCATAAAAATATCCTACTATATTGAATATAATGGTACTATTATAATGGATTAGAGTAAATAGAACATAGGGGAGGAGAAGGAAAATAAAGAACGGAGTTTAAGAGATGACATTACGTCAATATTGGGTAACTCCTTTTGATTTGAGCCAAAAGGCTTCATTTAGTTTTTTTATGCCAATGTTAAGTTATCTAGAAGTAAGTTAATGTTATTGGGAGATTATTTGTGGAAAATTTGGATGATACAAGGGGCTTTAGAGGTGTGCATAAGTGGTTAAACGTGGTGGGATTTTATAAGAGGCTGGAGTGGCACTTTAGTATTGTCTTGAAATATTATTCTATTATAAATTGATTTTAGATTTATAATAGTTACAATGTGATAAATTTATAGGATAAGATGAGGATGGGTCGAAATATTCTCAACCAATAGTTTGTGGATATGTTTCGGTCATAAAATTATCCTTATCTTTAAGATTTCACACTTAATTAAAAACATTAACTCTTACCACGTCTTCTTGTATTATTATAAGATATGGTTACTACAGTTACTATAAAATTTAAATAGAACCAAAAGTCGATAATTAAATAAAATTGTATCATTATATAAATCAGGATTCTGAATCTTATATTTTTAGCACTATTATATCATTTAATGTAATAGAATTTGTTTTAAAAATTTATTTATCTTCATTTTGACACTATTTAGTTAATGACTTTTTTTAATTCATAACAACTTGACTCCTTAAATACAAATAATTAAATCGTCCCTAAATTTTAAATGTCATCCAAAAAATTAGTTGATTACATGAAAATGTAGAAATTAAATTTATTGTAAAATTTATAATATCATTTATTTGAGTCTTTCATTAATAATATAATTTTTACATCATAATTGTGTCATAAATAAATTTATTTATTTAATATCTAAAAATTATAAATAAAATTAAATGATGTAGGAAATATTTTTATCTTAATAATTAATATTTATATTCTAATAGATAATTTGTATAGAAAAATAAAAATTGTTTTAATTAAGAGGTACTTGTTTATGTTATATTTCCCTTTTTTTAAAATAAATATTATAAAAATTCATTATCACACCCCATGTGGATCCATGGGGTCATAAAATATACTATTGGATTCTAATTGTCAATAATATTTCATCCAATAAGTTTATTACATGTTTTAGGGTAGTTTTATATAATTATAATATTATTTGTACCATTATTTACCGGATATAACTTTTTACCATGGTAAATAAAAACAATTACTCAAGTAACTATTCATATTGTCCAAAAATAAGAGGAACCTTTTTAAAAAAAATTATGTTATTATTCCAAATATGGATTTCATTTTTCCAATTTCAAAACATATATGTTTTAGTACTTAATTTAAAATTACTTTCCATTGTCAAAACTCGAAAGGGAGTTATTTATGAAGTAAAAATTATCAAAATATTCAAATATGTTTATGCCCAATTTAAATGTGAAATTAATTCCAATGACTATAACTATATTAAATTATAAAAAAAATAATCCAATTAAACTTTAAAATCAACTATAATTACAATATAACTATATAAATAAATTAGATAAGAATGCAGTTTTGAATTAAAATGCAGTATTTTCCACTATTCGTCAAAATATGGATTTTATGAGAAAAAATACCAAAATTTCAACTAATGTAAATTTTTATGTCCTTATTCTAATGAATAATTATATTTAATCAAATATAACATCTAAAAGTGACACAAAAAATTTAAAAAGGGTTCTCCATCAAAAGGTAAAATGACCTTTTTAAAATACTAGAGTATTTTATGCCTAAAATTGGATTCATTCTCATTTTAAGCCTTTAAAATTCATAGGATAAGTGTTAAAACATTTAAGAAATATTTAAATTCATAATATAGTTAATTATGTTCATTCCCTCCAATACAAATTCTAGGCGTTAACTACCATTTAAAATAATAATATTATTGTTGTATTATTTATTTGTTTAACTCATTATTGTGTAAAACATAAGAATTTCGAAAAACCCGTTGATGCCTATTGGGTGAAATATTGTACATACTGTCCCCATAATTTAATGTTTAATTGAAAAAATATTTATAGAAATAAAAATGTATTATTATATAAATACATTCTCCCCTTTTCCAAATTGCATCCTTGCAATTTTAAAATTGGGATTAGAAACATCATTGAAAATCCCATATCAGAAAACAGTCAATAAAACTATCACATTAAAATTAAGAATGATAAGTAAAAAGGTCACCCAAGACAACACATACAAGGATTCTATTTAAGAAAAAAATGATATGGATTAAAATATAACCATCTTGTTATGATGGAGAGAGCCAGAAAACATGATCGGGGGAAATTTAACAACCAAAAAACCATAAAATTGTGATGGGTTAAAAGGTATTTGATTTCCTAGTATGAAAAGTAAATGAAACCTTTTTTATTTTAATATCCATTTCTTAATGATTATAGATTTATTTATTATCTTTACTAAGAACATAAGGAAATATACATACATATCACGTATAGTTTCATCATTTAATAAATATCTACCACAAACTAATATTTCCTCCAAATGATGAGTTTTCAAGATGACTTGGTCTCACATAAAGTGATAGAATCAACTTCTAAAAAGTCACATAATACAAAAAGTTTAACTATATATTTCATCTATCATAAAACATTAAAAACAACCAAAATGTTTATTAAAAGATAAGATAATAACCCAAAAATAAGAATCCTTTACAAAGAGAAGAACTACTTTAAATATCAAAAGTTCAATAGTAATACCCAAGTTCAACATAGAGTAATCAAATAACAAAGGCACTTAAAATTACTCAAAATAATCAAAACTATTATTGAAACCCAAAATTAAGAAGGATTTGATAACATATTCTACTATAATAAATCTTAACATTTTTATCCAAATAACATCAACTATTCATTAATTCTCATACTTAAAAGTAATTAACATAATAACATATTCTCCATGACAAGTTAATCATTTCCATAAAAAACCCAAATATCCATATGTCCACAATAAAAACCTATATTGTTCAAAAATAAAATTAATCCATTACTCCTAGAATTAATTTGCATTGAATTATATTTTCTTTAGGTATATATATTTCTAAAAATATCAAATGTCTTCCAAAATAACATTTATCACTTAATCACCAAATATTTTTACTCTTCTATGGATATATATTTGATGGAACAAAAGTTATAAAAATAAAATTATTCTTGATATAAAAAATCATTTAACAAAAAATAATATGTCATACTAACCAAGGACTTCACATATGCAAGTGGTAGGTGGTAAATCCCAGTGGAACTTCTATTGTGGGTTCGATTCGCACATCTTTGTCTGACGCGACGGGTTATCACATGGTCTACGTACAATATTTTCTCAAAAACTATATAATTTTATAACATTACACAAAATGAGTTAAAATTATCATAAATAATCATAATATATTTTAACCTAAAATATTATCTCATACCTCACATTTTTCATTTGAATGATTAATAACCCATAATTTCCACAAAGGTTAATGACTCCAAAAATATCATTTGTCTCTTAAATATTCCAACTCATAAAACCTAAAAAGGGAGTTTCTTTGAAATTTAAATTATGATATTCCTTAAATTTATAATCCCATGATGATATCCCTAACCCTTTAGAAAACATCCTAATCACCAAAGTTTTCAAAACCATCCTCTCATAGAAACTATAAGGCCGCACAGTTAATCATTACATAATCTTGATTTGAGATTATAATTCAGATTAAAGATATTTTTAGGTTTATAGATTTAAATAATTAGACCATAACTATTACCAGAAAAAATAAATAAATACAAAGTGTACATCTCCCATAGTATCTATTTCGTCCATAACATAAAAACATTAAAAAATAATCATGGTTTCTTTTCATGTTTAATCATCATAACTTTTCCTTGATTCCATCCATTACTCTATTCTAAATTAAATCTAGTGAAAACATTTAAAAACATGGTATGAGAAAAAAATCTCAGAAAGGGAGATAAAAATAACGAAATCCCATTAGTATAGTTAAAACCTGATAACCCATTCAATATTTTTTCAGTGGATGAAACAAAACATTTTCACATGAATAAAACTCATACTTTGTGATCAATTAAAAAAAGTAAATCCAATTGCAAGAAAAGAAAACTCATATAGGTTACTTAGAAAATCATATACATAAAAACTTTTCTAACATCATCCAATTAGAATAACTATATTGTTGACCTCCAAATTAGAGATCTATAATGGGGATCAACAGTCTTATAATCTATATCATCCTCACCCGTGAGCTATAATGGGGTTAAACCCTTCATATAATTTGGTTCGGGATCACTCTTGAGATGTAATGGGTCTCAACTGTTTTTATAAACTATATATGAATTATATGTAAGATATAATGAGGATCAACCCTTTGTATATTCGATGTCGGTCTCACCTGTTTCATATAATACATGTGTACCATTTCATGAATAAAAAAATTTATCAGAAAACCAATTTTTTTGAAATATGCTTCTATTATGATATGAAAAACATTTCTGTAAAAACAAAAATTTTCATTTTAGAAACCATTTCCAATACCAATATACCCAAATAAATTAATAATACAATTATTTTTACTTTATAAGACATTTAGGTTTATAGAAGAATTTAAATACCAAATAACGGTTACAACAGCAGGGAAGTCGTTGTTGTCGTATACTTTAAAAAATATTACATTCTTCATTTTTTTAAAGTAATACAATTCAAATAAAATTTTTCCTTTTGAAAAAATTTAATTAAATTCGAGGTTGACCTAAAATTTCCAATATATTTCTTTTATACCCATATAAATAAATATTTAATTTACTATCTCGAAGAAAAAGATTTGATAATAAAATATATAAATGATCATGGTGTCTCATACCACATTGAAAATTTAAATATTAATCTCCATGATTCAATAAATAACATTATTATAGATAAAATATTTATAGGAAATGTTATAGTGGATTTATATACAACTTATAAAATAATAAAGGTGCATATTATCCTAAAATGCCTCAATGAAAGGAGATTGAGTCGAAGTCCCTTACATTGAATTTGACTTGTATCATTCATTATTTAAATACATGAATAATAAACACAGGGTAATTTATACTTTATTCATAACCTTTTTCAAGTTAATTATTCCTTCTATAACACTTATTACCAAGTTATATCAATTATTTAATTATTTGAGTTCATATTGGATGTTTTGTCGATTTTCGGTATTTGAGTCAAAAATGAACTTGTTTTGATTCAAATGATCCATGAGTTCATAATTCCATTATCGATAGAATATTATTAATGATTTATATATCATATATATCCATTATATATGTATTTTTAATAGTCCATAATCAATTTGATATAAGAAATGAAATTCACCGTTCATGGGGACGATATGTTGTACGTACGTATGAACACTACTTTCATTTCATTTTCATAGTAAATGAGTGAAAACTAAATAATATATAGGTATATTTAAGTTAAATAATAACACATATGTTATATATTTTACATAGGTTCATTAACTCATTCCTTTTTATTTTCCATCTATTGCATGAATGGATAATATCACTTTTTGGGGTGGTAGTCCACACTTACTCAAACGAAATTATCGTATTTACACACTATAGAAAGTGTAAAGGTTTGTTGAAATTAAAAATTATATAAGAATACAGAAAAAATAGATATAATATATTCCTTATGTAAATAAATTACCATCATAATCTACATCATGATAGGTGGTAGGAGAAAATTGAACAATCGTCGTTTTGGGAGTTAGTAGTTCGCCATACACAGAAACAATATGTTCAATATCAATTAGATGGAGGTTTCTATAAGTGTAGGTCAAAAATATAGAATTAAAACGTCCTGGAATATTTATAATACTGGTTCGGTTATAAAATAATTTAATAAAAATATTCTAGGGGGTGGAGAATGAAAATAAAATAAATTATCTTGGGAGAAGACATTAACTCAAAATTGGGCAACTCCTTTTGACTTGAGCCAAATGACTTTGTTGCTTTGTCTTCTGACCATGTTAAGCCTTATAGGATTAAGAGAAGAATTATGGGATATTATTTTAGTATAACATGGATTATATAAGGGGCTTTAGAGATAGGAGTAAGAGGGTAGAGTTGGTGGCCTTTTATAAGAGGTGGGAGGGGCAGTTTAGGAACGTTTTGAAATATTATTTTATTATAAATTTATTTTCAAATTATAATAGTAAAAAAGTTTTAATTTTTAGTTTCATATGAGTATTAGTCTAAATCCTCTCAACATATAGGTTTTATACAACTTTAGGTCATAGAATTAATCTTATCTTTAAGCTGTGACCCTTAGTTAAAAACATTAACTTTAAACATGTCTTCTTATACTTTCAGAATTTATGGTTACTATAGATAAAAAAATTAATTCAGAGAACCAGTAGATATATAACAAAATTTTTAATAGTATATAATTAATTTTTCTGAATCATATATTTTTAGGCCTATTATACCATTTTATAAAATAGTATTTGTTTTAAAAAACTCATTCTTGTCAATCTTGGCCATATTTTGTAATTGATTTTATTTAAAGTCATAACAACTTGATTCATTAAAATAAAAGGTATTAAGGCATCTCTAAAATGTCAATTTATTCCAAAAGAAATTTATGTCATAAAAAATATTAAATTAGATTTATTTTAATATTTATAATATCATTTATTTGAATCTTTCATTAATAAGGTAATCACTACATCATCATTGTGTCATAAATAAATTTATCTATTTAATATATATAAATTTTAAATAAAATACCATTATGTAGGAAATAATTTTATACTTATAAATAATATTTATAGTGGAATCTATCATTTATATAAAACTTATTAAAATTGTGTCAGTTAAGAGATACATGTTTATGTTGTATTTCCCATTTAATTTATAAAAAATATATTAAAAAAGAATTATCACACCCATGTGGCTCTATGGGGTCCTAAAATAGACTTAAATAAGACCTTGGTCGAAAATATCTCATGAAATAGGATTTTGACATGTGTTAGGGTAATTTTATATTGTTACAATGTAATTTTTTACCCTTATTTACCAGATTTTCCCTTTAACCATGGTAAATAAAAAACATTAATTAAGTTACTGTTCAGAATGTCCAAAAATAAAAGGTAACTATTTATAATATATGGATCTTATGATTATAAATATTGAATCAATTTTTCCAAATTCAATACACATAAGTTTCAGTAATTAATTTAATATTAATTACAGTTGTGAAAATATGAAAATGAGTTTTTAAGAAGTAAAAAATATCAAAAGATTGACATGTGTTTATGTCCAATTTAAATGTGAAATTACTTCCAATGACCACAATTGGATTAAATGATAAGAAAATTATCTAATTACACTTTATATCTAATTGAAAGGAAAATCTAACTATATAAATAACTTAGATGAAAATGCGGTTTTGAATTAAAATGTTGTATTTTCACTATTCCTAAAAATATGGATTTTATGAGAAAAATACCAAAATTTCAACCGAAGTATGTTTTTATGTCACACATATAAATAATAAGTTTATCTTATCAAATATAACATCTAAAAGTGATAAAAACTATTTTTAAAAAGGTTCCCCATATCAAACAGTGGAAAAACAACCTTTAAAAAATATTATAGTATTTTATGCTTAAAATTGGATTCATTCAAATTTTAAGCCTCTAAATTTATTTGGATAAATGAAAAAAATATAAAAAATATGTAAAATCCTAATATATTGATTTATATTCATTCCATCTAATACAACAGCTAGGCATTAACTACCATTTGAAAATATAATATTATAGTTTCATTATTTTTTGGTATAACTCAATGTTGTGTGAAATATAAGATTTCATAGAAACACATTGTTTTGTGTTGTCTATGCTATCATAATTCGTGTAACCTAAAATTAATATTGAATCCAAAAAATATTAATATATATGAAAATGTATTATTCTATAAATACCTCACAAGGTATATAACATCTCATATTCAGTATCTTCATGATTAGAATATTTGATATGCTATAAATGTAGTTGGGTAACAACCATAAACTATGGATATAGACCACTATCCTTGTATAAAATGGGAACATGTGTTGAGAATAACTTCTCTGATGCATCAGCTAACATTGGATAACAATATCTCATGTGGCGATCATCTACCACTATGCTCCCCTTTTAAAGAGTATAGAAAATCTAAAATTCATAGTCCTATAGGAACTCTACCCATAGACTATCTCTCATGTTAAGATCATTCTAAGATAAGATATACATGAAACTATTGGGGTATGAGTATATGATAAAATGCTCACCCATAAGGTAGTGTCACCACAACTTTAGTAGGAATACTACCACATCTAAATCAAGACTGTGGGTTATGTAGTTTTTCTAATGTGGTCTCAACTAATGTGAACCACAGGAAATCACTTCCAGCATCAACATTATAACACAACCGTGTATAATCCTTGATGAATTGTAGAATAATGTGTACCAGACACTCTCTTTTGGAAATATTAAGATTCAATATCTCTTAAATATTAACCAAAACAACTAAAAACACTACTTGAAACTTTTCTTCAATACAAAAGGAAACCCCATTCATGTAAAATATGTCAAGGCTTATTCCACAATGTTGAAATTGTGTAATAAACCTATATATTACCCTACCAACCCAATGAAAAATTCCACCTCAGTAACACTTTTGGGTGGCTCCCATGATAGAATTTCCTCTACCATTTTCGAGTCTACGACCACTCTTTACTCTGAAATGGCATGTCCTATTAACTGCTCCTCCCAAATCCAAAAATAAAACTCCAATATCTTTTTATATATTTGGTTTCTTTCAATGTTTTTCCAAGACTATCGAAAAATGTCTTACATGCTCCCATTTAGATGTTCAGTAGAATTTGATATTGTTGATGAAGACCACCATGAACCGGTCTAAGAAAGGTTGAAATATCAAGATCATCCATCCCATGAACACTGTTGGGGTGTTCTTCAGGATGAAGGTGATCACCAATTACTCATACTGACCATAGAAATATATGAATGTCCTCTTAGGTATATCCTTATCTTGTACTTCCAGCCAGTGATAGCCTAATATTAGGCCAATATTTTAAAACAACCATGCCGATCTCAACTAATATAAGTGGTCTTCAATACATGGTAGTAGATACTTTTTATTCATGGTAACCTACATCATTCACCAGTAATTCACACATTACCTCATTCTATCGTCATCCTTATTGGTGAACAACATTAGGGCATCCCAACGGAAAACATTTGGTCTCAAAAAATACATTCTTCTATAATTCCTCTTGATACACACTCGTCTCATGAATCCTTATCGGATATATCTTATATTTTCATAGAGATATCAAAGTATTACCATGTATTACTTCAATGAAATAGTTTATCTCTCCTCTATGAGGAAATCATAGCATGTATTTAGGAAATACATCTTTATACTCTACCACCACTAAAGGGAACTGGTATACCATAAAAACCATTACTACAAGAGTCCTTCTATTAAACTAATAAATAATATAATACACTATCTTATGTCTGACCCTGTCCTTCTCCCCTAAGGATTCTATTCACCACAATGGAAAACCTCATCTAATCACTGTAGACACACTACAAACTCCACCTAAAATAGTCAACTTGGGCATGATCTATGGATATCCATTCCATAACTAAGATGAATTTATAATCCCTCGTCACTATTTTAAAGAGATCCTATAAAAAACTCTCACCTACAATATTTTTATTGTACTATCAGTAGAAGTTTTCAATTTCTGATTCACCTCCTATCTAATTCTCCATTCGAAAATGTCATGTCGAATACTAAATTGGAATATCTAAGTCTCCAATCAATGAATTATCAAGAAACTAATGACTCACACCTATATCTATCTACAACCCTAATAAGTCTTAATAGACATATATCATACCTTATATCATCCGTAGTGCCTCAGGGTCATAGACCTCCATAGCTTGAAGCTATCATTATCCCCAACCACAAGTTCCCTGATCCTGGTATAGACCTCTTATGGGTGGGTGTGGTAATTTTCCAAAACTCTGACCACATCCAACTTCTCTACCATCCCCTTTTCCACATCCACTATTGCATAGGAACACCCCGATCTTACCTTTTTTATACCTAATATTCCCCACAACCATATCTTTATCAGCTATAAGACATTTCAGATACTCCCATTCAATATTTCCTTGACCGTCGTAGGAGAAATACAGCTTCCCCCTTGGCAAACATAAACTATCTTGAGATCCATCTACCATTAATCCTCAATCATGGGATCATATATCGAAGTGTATGGAACACCTGGATGTATAAGAATGTCATTGGATACCTGTTTCTAAAGTCTCATCTCCGAGGTACCCACTACTAGCACCCACTATTCATACCTTATCTTCTAGGATTCTCTCCACCACAAAAGCCATCTCAAGAACCCCAGTAATGTTTGTAATACATGGAAATATCACTGAAGAATTTATATCCCAGTGAAAGACCTCCTCCAAGGTATTTTCTATGTATAATATATCCCAAATCATATCTTATGAGTATCATAAGAGATCAATAAACCTTCTAAATACTCTATCATAGTCATGTTATCCCACATTATATGAAAAAGATCCTAGATGTATACCGATTACAACATGGCTGGATAAAACTCATGTTTGATGATATACATGAATTAATAATGGTTTATATTTTTCTCATCATGTGACCAATTCACTATAATCCACTATCGCCTAGAAGACACCTAAATATGACTCATGTTGAGGACCTCCATCATATTCGCACGAATCCTCACAAGGTGAAAAACACAAGTGATTACCTCTATCCAATCCTCATCCACTTAGTGTTTTGGATCTCCATGAAATGGGGAGTTCACTACCGATGAAATTCATAATGTACACTAATCATGTGTGTATTATCATCAGTAAATCCCAATTATAGTTGCTACAAAATTGGTTGTTGTATAGATGGTAATCTAGCTAGAGGAGGTATCTATGGTATATGGAATTGTACTCAAGGATTATCACTCAACAGGTCATCATTTTGATCACACTATGGAATTCAGGCTGTCTGTCTTTAGGATGGATTCTTGAAATAAATAATATCCACCATGGATAATGAATATATTTTGGGAGATGACACAAGAAGGGAATGGAAACCACAACCTATTCCTATATGATGTGCGTAGAAATGTTTTCTCAGAAACCAATTTCTACATGTATCAAGTTGAATGGTGGGTGATCATAGTCCTATTGTATGGATATATCTTCTGACACACCAACACTAGAGTCCATGTCCCAATACCTGAATTCAAAATCCTTAACATTATTTCCCAAATAGAATCTCATGGACTCTGGTCCTAAGGTTGAACTAACCACTATGATACCACTCTATCACAACCCGACCTCATGGGTACTAAATCGTGACTAGAACTATGACGCCTCCAATAGGCCATGATCTTATGATCAATTCATACTCGGAATATCACACATAAGGGATGAATTATCCGAATTTACTTTTACACATGAAAACCTAAACAAGAATAAACAATGTTGATATTTAATGCAACTGAAACCAATGAATTCATAAATATATGATCCCATAGTAAGAGTATGATAGAAAAGTACTGAAATAAATAAATAGGGATAAATAAAATCCAAAACAGAAATAGTATAGAGTACAACATGTTCCAAGGTCAAGGACTATGTGGAAATGAAAACACCAAGAAAATCATCATTATTTCATTCCTAATCTACGCCCCACCATCTATCTATACTCCTAGGACACCTTCAAATAGGATATCATATGCATAATACATGACACATGTGGGAGGATCACATGTTTTTGGTGAGTATAAAAATGCACCGTAGGACACCCATAAAACCCTAAACATGAATCATTAAGAACAGTCAACTCAAATCAATGATATTGAAATCAATGCATAACAAAAACATAGATATACATATGAAGGACGTCGCACCACCCAATGGCCACAACAAAAATTCATTCCCTAGGAATCTAGTTGATATAATGCTCATTCCTGGAGAGAACACTTCATGACCCATTCCATCAATAGAGACACACTTCTAATAATTCATAATCATTGGGACCCACCTAAGTTTGATCGTCGATCTGAGAAGACCTTGATACATAGATAGGGTATCAAACCCAAGACAGCTAGGTGACACCACAAACCGAATGTGGATCAACATTCTAGATATGGTATCATACTATAAATATAAAATGAAACCTACTGATATGTTCTGCTCTATAGAGGATCATTCCCTACTCCAGGTGGTCACTCAGACTCCACAAACCCCACATGGGGTTTTCAATGATATAGGATCACACTCTAGTATAGACACCACAAAATCCATCTCAAAATCATCATATAGAGGGGATCAAAATATAGGTATGTGGACATAATTCCACACTATACCCTCAATGGGATAAAATAAGGGAACATGTTCAGCTGATATTGTTCAGGACTAAATAAATAAAGTTCTCCAAACACCCTCAAAGGGGGTACATGCTGTGTACTAGTGGTACACGACATATCCATTCAACCCATGGTCTTCCCATGTGGTGTTTTGACACAAATGATATAAATATCCATATAAATGGCATGTAGGAATAGTAAAATACGTGTAGAGTTCACCTTAAATACTACCCATGTTGTATGTCCATGCCTGAGTACAACAGATTGTGTTCGTGTACTATGGTCATTTCTATGTACTCTAGACCTTCATTTTCATATGTAACCTCTTAGTTACATTCCATTCCACTGATCACATGTGACACAGTTTGTTATAGGGTCACAGGGCATGTGATAGGGTACCATGGGATGTGATATTTAGCTCCCCACGTAAACCCCAGTGCCGCAAATAGGTTTTCCTCTACAATGTGTGGTCTTAGATAACATGTCGTGTCACCCAAAAATTTCCAATTCCATCAGGATATTCACTATTCAATAATCCACATAATCCCCACCTCCATACTCATTAGAGATAGTAGATCAGGGGTTGACAGAAACTCCCTTTACTAAAGATCGAGATTCTGAGCTTCGAATATACTCAAGATATCCCACATTCACTTGTTGTATATATACTATTTAAACCTAAATGAATGTGAATTTAAAATCTAAACTAATATACCATTGATCAACCTCTACCATTGTCACAACATGATCTCACCCTCGATCGAAAATAGATCCCACTTTATTGATATTTTTCATCGATAAGCTATCATACAACGATCAGATACCGAGTAAACATCAAACCACATGACAAATAAAATGCCTGTGAAGAATGAGATAATAAATGGGGGAAGAAAATCAAAATACATAACATACGAGGAATTAAAATCAGAGTTTTTTTTGGAAATAATCAGATTTAATATATTTATATGAAATATGTGTAAATAATCACATAACAAAAACAAATCCATCGAAAATAAATATACCATCAATACAAGAATAAATTATTGTCTATGGAACTGATCTGTGTTCTCCTAGGATAAATGAATGGGACTGAAATTCAAAAATCATACATCCAACCTAGAATTTGGATCTATCACTAGTGAATTATGGTTCTATGTTTCCATCATTTGCAATATCCATGAAATCCACTAGTTCATGATCATTTATTCGATGTGATAAGTTGTTGTGTGCCAATGATACTCTAATGGCCCATCTCTAATGGTTCCTCAAAATCCTAGGTTATGTTGTAACCTATGGTTTTTGGAGTAACCATGATAATATAGAATATATTTTCCAGTTATTAAAAAAAATCAAATCAATCCATTTATTTATATTATGAATCTCTATCCCAAGACAACATGTTTCAAACACTCGGCGTTGACAATGGTTATGTCACATCAACTGTAAATATTGCATTTTAAAATAAATAATTCCCTATTATTTTTGATCCATTCCCATGATCATTATTTATTATAAATTTTCAGAAAAATTTCATACTCATGATTTTAATATATTTATTGTATTTAATAATAAATTTTAGTTACAAGGAACCTTAGAATCTAAAATTTTCATTATTCTAAACTCAGAAAATAATCTATATAATATCCAAAATAAATACATGTAACATTTTTTGTTGTTACACAGACTAAGGTATTTCAATTTTCTAGTAGTGAATAAAAATCAATGTCTCTATTCATTGAGAAAAATTTAGATGTTTGAAAGCCCCATGGTTGATAGATCATTATATATTTATCTATTTCTTCTTCGATACTCGACAAGTTAAAATGAATATAGTTATCTGAACCATAATTTCTAATAATGCGAGATAACATATAAGGTGGGGATATTCCACTAGATTATACCTTGTATGAGGATTTGATTATCCTTATTCATGTATTGGGATATGCACTTATAGAAGGTCCTATGGTCTTTTTAACAGATTAGGATGCTCATTTCACATCATGATTCTGGTAGGGGTTTAATAAATTGTTATGTACATAGGTGAATTTGAGAACTAACTATCATCCATAGATTAGTTTATATTTTAAGCTGACTATAAATATTATGGAATATATACTAACATCATATGTCTTATATTATTGGGGTTCCTAGGAGAACCACTTATCTTTAGTATAATTCTCATACAAATATTTATCATGATTTTATATATATAGAAAATTATAATGATTTTTATGGTATACTATGCCTCTATTCTCTCTGTCGATTGGAGTCTTGTGAGTCGTCATTGATTTGGACAAGCCTCATATCACATAAATCTGAGCACATGATGTTAATCCGGAAGTGGTTGGGTACCAAATAAGCATTCATAAAGATCTTACGATGATTAGTGATGTTTACCTATAGAGATAATGGTCATTGATGGGGTATTTTTATGAGTATCATTTTGAAAAGTGGATCATTATATTTGGATAACGGGAATGTGGAAACCTAGGGATGTGGTGCCATTTGAAATTATGGAAAGGATTGGTCTAGTGGTGTACCAGTTGGTTCTTGCAGAGCATTTTGGTGGAACTAATGATGTTTTCCAAATATATTTTTTAGGTGAAACCATCTGGATCAATCTAATGTGATCAAAATTAATGATTTAAATATCGTAGAAGACACATACTTCAAGGATAATACAATTTATAGAGTAGATCTAAGTGAGAAGAAACATTATGTAAAAAATGTTCTTTTGGTGTGTAGTGGCAGAACTACTCATACCAATAAGAGACTGGGGAATGAGATTCAAATATGATGACCCTATGGCCAAATATATTTTTTAATGAATTATAGTGGCATTATTGATTTTACCTCAGGGAATAAATAATCAGTAATGGTGAGGTGGTAAAACCTTGAATTTATTATAGAGTTCATCTTGAGGGATAACTACTCGAGGTGCAGAGGTTGTAAAACCCCTGGTTTTACTAAAGTGAATTTTTATTTAAAATTATCCCTTATCATGTAAATTTTTGTTACTTAATGTGTGGTGGATACATTTTCATGTGTTAGGAAGTCTTATGGGGAATTGGGGGGGATGTATGATAGAGATACATCTTGTATCGCATGTTTAGTGCATATTTTGGGCTAATCGTGTAGCTATCTATGTAGTAGGATACAACCAAGCACATTATTTGAAAAACCATATGGGTTTTTGATTGGTATAATGAAAAACCTAGATTAATATTATATAGATATTTCTAATCATTTCTACATGGTTTTCTAGACTATATAGACTAACTGTGAGAAGTGGGGTTCTGTGAAAAGTGTGGTTTACATGATTGGTGAACATGATATTAAATCTTGTGATGGAATTATTAAAATCCAAAATTTACTTTTTCAACCATAAAATCAATAAAAATACCTCATTACTATTACCCATTTATGGTATGACTCTCTCTATCTTGATGAATTTTGGATTATAAGCCCTCTTCTTCCTCATTTCATGGAAAATAGTAGCATTGTTCAGTGTGAAAAATTACTCATGGTATGTCTAGAACTATCTATTACGTAATTAGTTTTATTATCCTATATCATCAATTTCTTATTCTCTATAATTAAAACCCAAATTTTTTGTTATTGGAACCATGATTAGGGATCTTGGAATCTTTTGTTTCAATTTGTTTGGAGTTTCATGGTTATTAGGATCTATTATGAATTTTAGGTAGTTGGTCTATCAATTTTCCCTAACGTATTATACTGATTATTTGTGTATGTCTATGTGTCCATTCCATTCTTCAATTTTTTCCCAATGATTAATTTACATAAAAAATATTGTGGAATTTATACTAAAAGCATAACCCCTTATTTTCTTTTGTTCTTTAATGAGAAGACAATTTAAGATAATTCCAGGAATTGTATTTTTTTAATGGGATGTGTTAGAAAATTTATGTTACTGAATTTTTTATCTTTAAATGTAAACAAAAAATATTGAATTATGGAATGTAGAATGATAATTATTAAATTTTTATAGTGTGATTCTAGAACCGTGTAAACTAGTTTTTTGATTTAATTGGTTAAATGGGGTTTTAATGAAATTATTAGGCAATCTCATGATGATGGGTGATTTAAAATGTGTAATTTAGGACATTATTATGAGGTTGGTAGACCCTTGGGTATTTCTATTATGGTTCTATAAGAATATTTTCCTTCAATTATCATAAAATGTTTTGTGATAGGTATATTTCCATAGGTGTGAGTATCATTTCAAGAATGGTATATTTCCCTTGGTATTACAATTATTATGGGATTTTTTTCATTTCCTCACGTATGGATATTGTTTCGAGATATGAATTTATATCTAAGGTTTCATGGTTTCATTGAGGTGGTGGTGATGATGATTCATCTACCTCTACCTCGCGTGATGCAACAGATGATACTCTGGATCCTCTTCACACGATGTTGAAGATGTGGTGTGATGTCCATCGACTATGACTCCCCGCCTTCGTATAGATTCATCTAGCTCCTCCAAGTGCGGTTGTCCATAGGACCTCCATCCCTTATAGATCATGCCATAATAAGGTCATTGTCATCACTTTGACTCTCCCGTACCCTATCATGTGTGGCCAAGATATCTTTTTGTGAATCAACCTAACGTATAGTCATGATTTTTGTTAGAGAAACAACCATCTTCACATTTTGGTGGTTATAGTTTTTAGATCCTGACTCCTCTGATGTTTATCTTGATGGCATGTGGTATGCATCGTGGGTTGATTCGGTGCAGTTTTTCCAAATCTGTCTCTGATTTTGTGTTTGTACTTCTTCCCCTTCCTGCGTAGGTATCTGTTGTCTTTGAGTTAAGGCAATTTCATGTTATCCATTGTTAGTATGAATATGTGGATGGTAGATGCAGGAATGTTTGGTACCAAAAATTTCCCCTCCTCATTAGTTCTAATTTCTGGTTTTCTTTGGGGTCGGAACAGGTAGGGCCAACTTCTTCTCTCGAGTCAAAACGAATTTGCAGATGGAAACCTCAAAAATTATCAGTGAGTGAGAAATTTCCTTGCATGTTCTCCCCTATTTCATTTTTTTGGCCCTTTGGGTTTTTTTTGGGTTCCATGGTATGATTACTTCATTTGATGATTCTCCTCTGCTCTTTAGACCTTGCCCTTTGCGCACTCCCCCACATTTGGCTACTTCCATGGTTTATTTGGAAAATTGGGATGGTGTTTGTTGATTTGATGATGACGTTTCTAACCAAGAGGATCTTGAGGTTGGTTCTAATATAGACACAAAGTGATGGTCTCACATGTTTTGTGGTGTTTTTTTGGACTGGTTTGGTTATGGATTGGGTTCTTTGACCAGACTGTTAATGGTTCCTTGTGATGATTCGTTGGTTATCACATAGCCTCAAAATGATTTTTATGCTGGGTTCTCATGTAAACAAAAATTTATTCAAAAATAAAAAAAATGAATTTTCAATCCATGATTCCAATTATTGAGAGACATATTACCCTTTATGATATCGGTATAATTGGTCTCAGGTGTCACTATAAAACGTGATGAGCAGTAAATTATATTTATTAATTTATTTTACAATTATTATACATAGATATAATTATGAATTTAGAATGACATTACATATAATGTTTATATTTATAGATATCATTTCGAGTGTCCTGCTATGTTGAATGAACACCTTCATCAGGCCACTAGTTAGTACCTAACCACACATTCTGACTGCCAGACATGATAAGGATAAAGACCCTATGAATGATAGTTGACATGGACTACTATGTTGGAGCACAGGGGATACATATTTCATTGATTATTAATTGTGTTTTGTAAAATCAGTTCTTTATGTATATTTTTGGGATGGTCTATGCTTTTGTGACTATATGACATGAAGAATATTCATTTGATATTCTATGGTTTGTGATTTTTTATTGTAACTTTCTAGTATGTTTTATTACTTATTATTATGTGTTTATATATATATTAGCCTTTATTTTTTTCTTTTATTTTTATACGATATATGGTTATAATCTCCCTAACATACCACCTTTAACTAATGCTAGTATTCAATAACCCCTGATTTATAGGGATGCATTCATAATATCGAGTATGGATCTCTAGTCTGCCACTGATTAGTGTTCATGAATTGGGGTATGTTACAATTAAAATTATTTTAAATTAAGAGGAAATAATTAATATATTATTGGTCTTAACGTTCCATAAATATGTGTTATAGGGTCACTAATATAGCTCATAAATAATGAAATTCCAAATATATCATTTTTGGGTATTTTTGTTCTACGTATTACATTTATCATACTCAGATAAATTTTAATCATATTTAAATTTTATGAAAACAAATTCAAGCATCCGTTGTTTAAGGATTATTTGATTTCAAAAAAATTATATCTAATTTTATTGATTTAAATTTGGATAATGGGTTTTTTCTAGCATAATTAAAGTGTTCATTATTATATCTCTGCTTTTTGGGTTAGTGAACAACCCATTCTTGCTTACACAAGGTTAGGGGTTAAAAACAACCGATGGGATATTTGGAATGTAAGGGGAGAAAATTAGTATAATAATCATCAAAACACACACTAAAATCAATGAAATATATAAATATATAATTTGGAAGAATCCAAAGGAAATATATATGAATTAAAATCCATGAAATTAAATTAACAACCCCAAAAACCCCAAAAATATAAATATTCAAACACAAAAATAAAAGGGAAAAATAAAATCCATTTATCCCTAAACTATGGGGAGGCATGTGTAGATGTAATGTAATCAAATACAATAATTACCATGAATTTTAATCCAAATCTCCCCTAAAATGTTTATAAGAATCTTTCTAGACACAAGAAATAGTGTGTAATTGTGCCTGAATGGGTGAGAAATAATACTCAGTATATTTATCCCATTTAATTGATCGACATATAAAAAACATCTATGATTGATAAATATTTAGTTATGATAAATATAGAATAAGAAAAACCAAGTAACCATAGTCAATCATAATGTAGTTAATAGTTTCCCAATGTCTTCTATTAACACACATTTGGAACAGTCATCATGTAAGAGGTGATAATATAAATATATCCACTTATTTCACATAATTCAGTTCCGCAAACACCACTTTACCCATGCTTCACTATGCTGGATGATGGTGGAAATACATAAATCCCCCAATCCATGAAATTTATAATGAAAGACACATAATTGTATCTATAGTGGAATATTAAAAAACTATAGGAAATATAAATATCCCTCAATACAGCCGTACAATTAACTACTAGAGGAAATACATGGCTAGAATTTCTATCTATCTAACTAACCCCTTATGTCATAGTGTTATGGGTGAAATAAAAAGAGATCAAGTTATTCATAATACCCCTCAATATTAGATGGAATATCTATTGGGTGATGATCCACTAATCTCAAGTAGTATTAGGCTTAGAAAGTTAGTTAATATTGTCATATTCATCAGCAACTCTACCCATAATTGTGAGAAAAATGAGTATGTACTCGAACATAATCATCAAAACCCATGTCACACAAAGGGGTAAGAATTGTAGAGACCGGAAGCTTGACGTACATGGACAATACATTACTTTTGCGGAATACTTATTACATAACAAAAACAGACACACAAGGACTGTAATAGTTTAGTGTCTTTGGAAACTTGGAACGTAGACTTCTAATCATGTTGAAAGATCTTCAACATCTCCCATAAAGATCTTCCACTTTTTCTTTCCTTACCTAAAACATTTCTTTTAATCATGGGGGAAAGTAAAACATAAAAAGGTTGAGCTCAAATTCATAGTAAGGGTAAGCATGGATAAAATAAAACATACCATATACATTTGAACATAAAAGCATGAACATAATGTTTAAACATCAAAATCTTGAGCAAAGACATAAATCATGGAAGTACATAAGGCATAGATAATAATGGAACATAAATCATGATAAAATATCATGGTAATAAAACATGTAATTGTGGAATCCATTAAGCACATGTAATTATTTCCATACTAGCCAAGGCATTGCTTCCAAGACTATCTTGGTGGACAAATTCCCTTTCTGAATCGAGTTCACTCCTCGTTCCAGTCCTGTAATACTGAACCGGATTAACTTGTCATTCCACCCATGTCTATCTCATGAGATATAAATGTTTACCCAATTCATTGGAGGTAGATATAGGTCCCACCCATCTCATAATGATACCATTCTTATGTGTGCCACAAAATCATAAACCATATATCATAGCATAACCCATGTAATAAAAATGAGATTCTTAAACATTGTGACATCATAAAACAATTCATATAAGATAAAGGAATTCATAAAAATAAGTCCATCACAACATAATCAAATCAATGTAATAATATGGATAGAAACAGAACCCTTTATTAACTTAGATTGAAAATAATTTTGATAAAACACTTGTAATGAATTCTTGAGGAAAATATCCTTTTTCTTCAAAATCATTTTCTTTTTACAAAATGTCATGCAATTTTTAAAGAAAATGATTTTTTAAAAATATTTATGAAATATTTTGGAGGAAGCTTCATGAAAATAAGGCTTTATAAAACCGTAAAAATTCTTTTCATGCCGTATACGTTAAAAAAACATTCTTCTCGTACTTTTGTCGGAAAAGTCAAAAAGTACCTTGTAGGGTAAATAAAAGAAAGATTACTTCCATACCATGGGGTAAAAGTCAAAATGGGTAAAAAAGACATTAAACATACATGAATAAACTTTTATAAAACATGTACATGGATGATAGAAATAACCCTAGTAAATACTTGCGAATAAGAAATCTCGGATAAAAATGAGATTTGCAAAATTATCCCTTACCTTTGATCTGATATGCTTCATACATATCTGAACCTCTTGTATAATGATTGAAATAATGTAATTTTCTTATTATTGAATCATATTCATTGCTATGATATCATATATGTTTCACTTAGGACTTTATATTAACCGTTCTTTTGTAAATTCCATGTTAAAGCAGCGTTTTGGGTAAAATAATTTCATTTATCGTATGTGTTTCGACTTTTCGTTCATGATATTAATAATTATATCCTGATTTACATAATTCCAGAATGTAAAAAATGATTTATATATAATATATATTCATCATATACATATATATATTATAGATCGATAAAAGGAATGATATACACCATTCATGGAGACGGTAGGCCGTACGTATGCATGAACGCTGTTTTTGTTTCCTTATTGAATTGAATGAAACTAAATAGATGACATATATATATACATAAATACAGTAGAATTATTATTTCATATATTTTATTATGATTCATTATATAAACATTATGATCATTCATGGGTGGTTAACATGGAGAATGAATCTCATCGCTTCATGGAGACGGTAGTCCGTACGTACGCACGAGTGATGATATCGTTCCCATAATTATTGAATAGAATTGGAGTGGATGGTATAATATATCAGAGTCAGTATGATGTTATAATAACCATATATAGTTATTATTTACAACATTATAACCATCCATGTAAGGTGTTGGTGGAAAAACATATTTCACCACAGCATGGAGACAGTATTCCGTACGTACGCACGCGTGGTGATTTCGTTTTCAGTAGGATGGGTAGACGGTGAAATAGGGATGTTTCATACTTATAATAACATATCAGTATATGAGTTATAATGATGTTATTACTTCATAATGAAACAACTAAAGAAGAAGAAGTGGAAGAAGAAATAAAGTTGAAAGAATCGGTAACAGACATTACCTCTTCTTTGAAGCGCCTCTTTGAGACCTCCTCTTAGGGCACTAAAATTGGTCTTTAAAGAAGAAAAGAACCACTAGGATGTTTCCATGGAAGTGTAGAAGATAATTTTTCATGGTTTGGCTGAGTATGAAGGCTCAAAGTGGTGTGAGGAAGAGAGGGAGGAGGTTCCCTTTTATAATGGAGGATAGGGGCACCTTTGGAAAAAGTAAACATATTATTTTATTATAAAGTCATATTTGGTTTTAAATAGATCCAAATTGATATATTTCGAAGATAAGGTGGGTATGGATTTAAATCCTCTCATCCAATAGAATTTATACAAGTTTAGGTCATATATTATCCTTATCTTTTAGTTTTAACTCTTAGTTAATTAGATTGACATTTACCATGTCACTTTGTATTTTTATATTATATAGTTAATAAATGTACCATATACATCCAAGAGACCCCAATGTGGTTCATTAATGATACACCTATCATGATATATGTATCGTGGCTGAGCCTTAGATTTTTAGGAATATAATAACAATTAATAATATAATATTTTTTTTAAAAACTATTTTATGTCAATTTTGACACTATTTGGTAATTGATTTTTGTGAAAATTATAACAGAATGATAAGTTCAAAAAAAGTTAATTAAATATATTCTAACATGTCATATAAACATATGAAATTATTTTAATTCATAAAAAGTCTCAAATTAAATTTATTTGGGTATTTATAACATCAATTATGTCAATATTTTATTAATAAGATAATTACTGCATCATTATTGTGTCATAAATAAATTAAATTATTTTAAGTCTAAAAATTACAAATAAAATACAATTATGTAGGAAATCTATTTAGATTTCTAATGAATATTTATAGTTGAATTTATCTTATTTATAACCCTATATTAAAAATTATTCAGTTATTAAACGTTGATTTTAATTATTTTAACCCTTCTTTAAATAAATTAATAATAAATGTCCTAATCTAATCCAAGTGGGCCTATAAGGTCATACTTTATTCATAAGGTTTATTTTGGCCGAATTACACTTATCCAATAGAATTAGGACATGTGTTAGGGTAATAATAATATCATTTTTACCCTTAATTACCCTATTTATTTTCAACCGTGGTAAAAAAAAGTAAAAAGTTACTATTCACCAAAAACTATTTTCATCTCTATGAACCACATTTTAGTCCTTGATATTAACCGTGTCTCTCGGATTTTCAAAATTCCACTCACAGAAGTGGTAAAATTTTGTTTTATGAAAAAATTCAGTTTTTTTAACTACCACTTAGTGGTTTCACTATTCATCAAAAAATGAAAGTTTCCAGAAAAAATACCAAATGTTATGCCTAATCTATATTTGATATTATGAATTCAAAAATGATGTCTATTTTACCAAATTCAAAAAATATCAGTTACATTAACTAATTTAAAATTTAATTCATGCCGTCAAAACAAATAGCGTGTTTTTAAGAGATAATAACTATCAAAAGATTGACACTTGTTTATGTCTGGTTTAAATGTGAAATTAAATCCAATGACCAACATTGTATTAAATTGTAAAAATATATTCTAAATACACTTTAAAACCACTCAAATTAATAATTTATCCCTATTAATTATTTTTATTAAAAAATTTGCTTTTAATTAAAATTTAGTAATTTTCATTATTCATCAGAATATGAAAGTTCTCCGAAAAGTACCAAAATTTCTCCCTGAGCTAATTTTGATATTACGAATCCAAAAATGAGGCCCATTTTGAAAGATAAAATTTATAAAAATTCAAAAAGTGGGTATTACTATTCATAATGGCTAGTTCATAATAATATTATAATAATATCTCATTTAGTGAAACTCGGTATTGCGTACTACAAACGCTATCGAGGAAGGTCACGATTGCATGTAATGCAAGGCAAGTCAGGTATGCATGTTTTGTAAGCTCCTTCTGTTGTAGCATACAACACAAGACATTAATGAAATTAAAAATAATATTTTTCATAAAATCTCGGGGTGTTACAAGAATGGAGTAATGATGAATGATATAATTAGAGGAAATAATTTAGTTTTCTACATCAAACATACAATAAGGGTTTTCAAATGGAGATTTACATATTTAGACCCATTACTTTTAATTATTACCAAATCATTTGAGTCTACTAAGTTATAAATATTTCTCCATTAATAATTGACATGTCAACTAATTTAATTCCTTGATATTTAATTAATATCAACTATGAATATCATGAAGAAGAATGATATTTCATTATTATTAACATAATAGAATTTCATGATTAATATTTATTTTAAAATAAATATAAATTATTTAAAAATGCATCATAACTTTCCTAAAGATAACCCTAAAGAATTCATTGGTTGTGGCTCCTGAATCTAAAACTCTAGGATCCAATTCTAGAAATATACACATTAAATTTATGATTTGATACAAACATAGGACACATGGCCATGTTATATAGTAATACTACATCATTTAATTTTAAAATTTACTATTTTTCATAATAAATCACACTCAAGAACATATAGGGTTAGTGTATTGGAATATTCTATATATAATCAACATATTTTATAAAATATTCAACACATCTCCAAAATAGTTTCCTCACATGATACCCAAACATATCATACATTATTTTATCCTTCATAACCTATATAATGGAATTACAAGAACAGGAGAATATTGTTTTTCCATTTCTTGACTCGGTTCACTCTATAAATAGTGACTAGTCTAATTGGTTAATTGGCCTCAATCACACCTCCCCATATTGAGAAGGTTTAAAAATACTTTAAAGGGTCTAAATTTGGTAAGATTGGGAGACTATACCATTTAAATTAGTAATAAATACAATGAAAACATAAATAAAAGAATACTAGTGGAAGAAAACAAAAAAAATAAGTAATAAAAAATTCCCAACCTGGAAAAGACATTTAATCCAACCATTCATGAACATGATAATTCATAAATAAAAGGACGTTAATATACATTAGTTAACACAATACAATACATGAAACACATAAATAAAAAGATACTAATGGATAAAATCCATGAGCATTGTGAGTGGTAGCTTGGTCCTCTACTCCCGTTCTCCATCATAGTACATAAGAACTATAATACAATGTTGCTCTCTTCACTGAACCCAACTTACATACAAGTAATTTTTCTTGGTACAAAATTGTGAACAGAAATGTTTTTAAGTAAACATAGTATCCCTCCCCTAATGGAGACTAGTAGAAATATAATCTTTTATTATAAATTTAACAGTGTGCAGTAATATCAATTGTAAGTATAAAAATTATTAAATGATACAACCCAACCTATAAGTACAATCTATGATAAGAGCATTCTAAAAATAGGGAGTTACTATAAATTTAAATAAAATAATAAACTATGAAATACACCAGATATATCATGTATCATGACTACATGGAATGGGACCCACGACAATTGACAATGGATTCCTCCTCGAGTCTATGAACAAATCATAATAATGATCAATAAGGTCCAAAAACCAAGGGCCCATGGTTGAGGCATCCTCATTAAGGTCATGGTACATGTCCAAGGTAAACATGGTAAATACTTTAGTGGGGACCAAGAAGCTAATCTGAGGCATTCAAATAAATCTATTTCCGAATATATAATCTAAGGATTCCTAATTTTTAGAATATATAAAGGTACATTGGTTACCTAGTATGATAACCCACATAAGTTCCATACAACATTTTCAATACTGGTCCTATCCCACATTACCCATTATAAATGAAATACCACATTATCCATTATTAGTTTCATACTCCATTATCCAAGATGAACATATTATAAGGGATCAATGGCACATATTAATGTTCATGACACGTATCATTTCATTTCCTCGCATTCAATTAATTAATACACTTATATTCATGTGATATAAAAGTAAAGGGGGACATTTTTATCTGTTATATCCATGAATATAGATATAACTTCCACCATCTATTCATTGGAGATTCTACAACACACCAATGGATGGTTTTTTTACACAATAAAACATGATCATATTAACCATTTAATATCCAAAACCCTAAGGGGCGGCTCAATCCAAGGTCATAAAATCAAAATAATATCAAGGGACTCTATGTAAATTCCAAATAAATTTAATTATATTAGTCTCAAGTTTAAAAAATTTCCCTTTCTTATCCATGGACATTAATTATAACTTATCATAGACTATGTGATATTTTCTTATATTAACAACATATAATATCAATTTATCAGAAAATTGTCAAACATAATTTTATACACTTTAAGAGGTGTTTTGAAATAAAAAAGAATACGTTTTAAAGATACATAAGAAACACATAAAAAGGTGTGTTTCTAGTTGGGTAAGACTACCCCAAACATGTCTAGGGGTTTAATGAACACCAATGTTTTATTCTAGGCATTATATTCGAGGTATTTTAAAATTAAGGAGTAACAGACGATAATCATGGCACACAACACAATATAAACACTTTTAAGAAAAGAAATAATTTTAACTAAAAGAAATAGATCATCTATCTTATACTAAGGAATCTTCACTCATCAAATATCATGCTTCAATTTTTGATGGAATTATAGGAATTGATGAATTGGAAAAACATTTTAAATATGTAAAATATTAGCTTCCAAAAGGATTACACAAATGATGGTGAGAGAAATAGTAAAAAATAATTATGATGAGTCATAGAATTACCATTGGATATCCAAAAAACGAAATTTTTTTTATTAAAATATTAGAAAAGGGATATCCATTATACTCTATGGAGAAGGTAAGTAATACCTCTTATGTGGTGGAGTTAGTTTTCTTGAATGGGAGGTGATAGGAGAACTTTTTGTTAAATGAATGAAGGGACAATAATAAATTCAACCTTTTGAAATGGTTGCATGGTTTTTCACAAGGTTAGAGTAAACTTATACTAACTGATTTCTAGCACTATCCAAAGGCACATGGAATTTCATGGCTAGGTTAATAGTTTGACACACCATACACAAACTGTACAGAGATACTCTCTAAGAACAACACCCCTCACAAATCTTGGAGTGTGGATAGAAAAACCATTCATATCCCATAATATTCCCCTCTACATAAAATTTATGTATTTCGCATGGTTTTTTGGCCATTAGTTCACTTTTTGATAAAAAAATGTGATACCCATATCAGGTTTTATGGGATGCGTATGGGGTTAGAACTAACTATGTGTTGATTGGGATCCTCACATTTTCATTCAAAAAACAATTATTTCAAGACCCGATGCTCCCAAAACTCATATAGAATCCCGAGGAACTTCATTGGCCTTAAAATCATAAAAAATTAATTTTATGTTCTAAATATATCATAATTACATTGCGTATCTCAAATTAAAAATTACACCATCCACCAAATGAAAAATACAAATCACTTTGTAATTTCAACCTAATCCAAAACATATGATTTAAAAAATACCCAAAATAGAACATATCATTCCATGTAAACAATGTGTGACAACAAAAACCAAACTTATCCTACTATAGTTTTGAATTTTCCAATGAAATTTATGATCACACTATGATTAACTTTTTTATTTCTCCCTTACAAAAATATATTAAACAGATTTTTTATTTTAAGTTAATATTATTATAAAAAGAATAAATTCATGTATGATTCAATCATTTATTTTTTTTTCATTGTTAAAATTTTTTATTTAAATTTTTTTATGTCTTCAATGTAGATTCAGGTGCATTGATGTTCCCAATATGATGTTGACGAAAAATATGCTTAAGTATGCATGATTCCAAGAACACCTATAGAGTCAAATAAGGATTTTAGATAATTTGTGTATCCCATTGGTTTAATGTTTTCTATTATGATCCTAAATTTAGTGTCATATAACTATCGTAAATCCTCCCATGAAAATTTTGTTTATTAAGTGGACTAAAAAAAAGATCTATCCAAGAAAAAGTTTCCTCTCAAAGTGAAAAGTTATGTACAGTTTTCATCCATATCAGGATATATAGGCCTCCATGTGATACAAATTTTTATATGAATCTATTTAATATGTCTGGAATCATGTTTCTTGTTTTGGAAAAACTGAGATAATAATGTTTAGATTTCAAAAACCATTAGCTAAATGAAATTATAAAATCTAGGTTCCAAAAACCACCTTCACATAGCCTATAACTGGGAACATTCATCGCCCCATTTTTAATCTAGACCAAGAGATTGAAGTGATACCAAGTTGGATTTCTAGAGGAGTCCTATGATCCCCTTCAAAGTTTTTTTGACCTCTATATTCATAGGGATTAATAAAATGTAGTAATAGATCCACCCAAGCTTCTTCCTCCTATTGATGGTAGGATAAATGGTCAGATGTTATTATAAGGGAGATACACCTCTTGTAAACAGTGTTCCAGAACATATACATCTACTGGTTTTACGTATTTAGTTTTTGAAAATATTTCAATGATAAGTACCTTACTTTGATTCATGTTTTAATTATTTTTTTATTAAACTAAATGGAATAGTATTTACTTTTAACTAATCAGTGTTATGTTTTGAGTGTGTGACTTGTATAGTTAATATTGAAAAAATAATAATCATTTTATTCACCACTTATTTGAAATTTCAATTTATTATGGAATTCTTTATACCATTAATATTATTTTTACCTTGGTTATATGATTATTATTTCATAGTTTGGTTTGACATGAATTTGTATAAAAACAAGGAATGTAATCTTGGTTCCAATAAATTTTAACTAAACAATTACATGGAACCATAAATAATATCTAAAAATGATGAAATTTAAATGTTTTTAGTGAACTCACAACATAAACTTTTCTCATTTTTTTAAAATCCGCTTGTTTTCCATTTATTTAACTATTAGAATTATGTCTTTTTATTTTGAAAACTATTTTCCAAACCACCCTATATTTTAGTCTTGTATATTAAAAATAAATACTTAAAACCTCTAATGAACCATTAAAGATGACCAAGGGTCTTCCATATGCTCTAAATAAATTTAAAAACATAATCAATTTGATGTGTCATGACAACATGGTCAAAATAGGGAACTGTTTCTATGGACCACTATGATTTTTACTAATACATTTTGATCTTTTTTTTTATATTTTTGAATACTTATATTTTTTATCTTATCCCTTTGCATATATTTTTTTATTTTGATTTAATTAATATGTATTTTCTATGGATGATGTATTTTACTCAGGTAGATTTACCTCCTTTCAAACCTGAACTAGAGTGGATACTATGTCAATGAAACCAAGACACACTAGAGAACAATTTTATGGAGGACATGCAACACCGTGATACATTTCTGATTCCATCTTCTTTTCAAAAGAAACATGAAACTAAACAAATCATTTATAACATGGTGGAAGAAAACTAAAAACTAAAATAACTACCCTCACCATCTGTAGAGATCCTTCCTCCATACATTCTAACACATGGAGAAGGACCTAATTTTGAACTAAAATATGATTTAATTAATATATTACCAAGATTTCGTGTACTTTCTAGAGTATAACCACATAATAACATAAAATAATTTCATATTTTGCTCTAAAAATTAAAAACTGAAAATGTGTATAAAGAACAAGTAAAACATAGATCATTCTTATAATCATTAAAATATGCTAGAAAATATTTGTTATAAAATGTTATTTCCCTAATAAGAGTTTGGGCAGATATGAAGCACACATTGCTTGAAAAGTATTTACCTACCTATCCAACTAAAACTAAAAGGAAATAAATATTTGGAATAAGGAAATCACAAGGAGAAACACTTCATGAATACTAGGAAATATTTAAAATTCTTTGTTCATGTTTCCCACACCATCAAATATGTTTTAGAATTTTAGTAAAATATTCTATGAAGGTTTAATTTCTATGGATCGTGACGTGTGTGATGATGTTTCTTGTGATGTACTAGTTGTAAGACCCCAATTTCTATAAGAAGCCAAAAAAATGGATCATTACATATATATATATATTGTTCAAGTTTTTATGTACCCATTAGAGGAGTCCACGAGGTGAATAGTTTTGAGTTTGAGATAAATTTGGACATGATGTTTTAAGAGGTGTGTACTGTTCTATGATAATTTGCTCTTTCCCAAGGGAAATCTCAATCACCACCTCTAATTAATTTTCGTGTCTATTTTTCTCACACCCACTGTTCTAAACAATTCCCTCATCTGAGAGAACCTTATAATATTTTTGAGCCAATATTTCCATGATGCCTCTATAACTAACCCATTATTCAAGAACCATGCTATCTATCCATCCATAGGTGTAAATAAAGCCAATGCTATAGGAAAAAGATCTATTCAGGCCATCCTCAATAACCAGTGATCCAACTGGGGTAGAGTAGTCATCCCCCACCACTGCCCAAAAATCCTCAACCACCATAAAGGACTTTCCAATAACCACCTCCAAAAAAATGCAGTGACTAGAGGAAATGATGATATAAATGGATAAAAATAACCTCAAATTACAATATACCACTCAATATTCAATATATGACCTTAAAACCCAATTAGACCAACTTTCCAACTCGGTGGGGAAATCCAAAGTCTTATTTAATGTAAACTACCTTCTCAACAACCAATCAACAATAGTGATAAAAGAAATTTTAGTTTCATTAACCTTCGTATTGGAACCCAACTTCAAATCCAAATTACCCCTATTAGAGTCTTCCCCTATAGAGGTAACATCCATTACAACTATCTAAAATGATCCAAATAAGAACAATCCATGTATTGATAAAACTACCATCAAAGGAAAGAGTGTGTGTATTGATGAGTTACCTGGACCATCCATTCTTCTCCCATTTCCATATAGGTCCACCCATCCATGGATAAAACATGATACTGATCTTGACAAATAAATCAGAAAAAATTTTAAGAAAATTGCAGGTTTACATCACCTTGATTGATATCATGATGAAAATTCCACAATATTAAATTTTTATAAATAAGATGTCTACACTCCAAAGGAGAGTTAGAGGTGATGAAAATTCTATTTTATGTAGGAATGTACTTGTATTAATAGTGTCATCACTTCCCACAAAATACAAAATTCATGAAAAATTATTTATTTGGTGCACCATAGGGGATTATTTCATTCCCAATGGTATGACTTATTTGGTTTCTTCTATAAATGTCATTCCTCACTCCATTTTCCCTTAATTAATGGTTAGTGGTTTAAACCCCAAATAAATATTTTTTGAACTATAAAGATAGAGTACCACACACCCTAGTGGTGTGTTATTGTTTGTTCATGTGAGGGTCAAAATTTTATTTTTTCCTATATATCTTTATTTACTTAAAATGGAAGATGATAGGATGAATGGATATATCCCAATTATCATTTGGAGGCCATTAATTAAAACTTTAAAAAAACATAATTAATGTCCACAATGGTATATTAATTATGTATTTTGGTGGTGACATTTTCTACTTCAACATCCTTGATGCCATGACTGACCCTTAGAAGAAGATTTATCATTTTTAGTTAATAATATTGATGTAATCCCTTCACTGGAAAAATCTTATTCTAATTCCCCCAATCCCCTTTCTCAGTTATCATAATTCATAGACATGATAGGATATGATTCATGTGTTAAAGGTAGTAACGGTTTAGAAAATTCTCATGAATTTTTTTAATGGATGATTTATTGATCACTAAGGACCCCATGACCATTGATGATACTACTAATCTTGTAATAACTTATTCCTTTATTTGATGATGTTACCATTTAGTAGTTATATGAGATTAGTGACATATCACAGTCACATTCAATCCCTACAATCCAAAATCTACTTGAATTAGAACATAAACCACTACCTCAAAATTTGAAATATTCATATCTTGAGAATGGGAATAAGATTCTAGGCATCATTTCTAGATCACCCTATCCAGAGCACGAATTGAAACTACTTGTAATTTTGAGGTAGTATAAAAAGAATTATGATGAACACTTTATGACATTCCTGGAACTAACCCATCAGTTTTCATGCATCATATATTGTTAAAAAACGAGGATAAACCGATGAGGCAGGAAGAACACTGACTAAACCCAAACATACTCAATGTTGTTAAATTTTAGGTAACATAATTATTAACTACTAGAATCAATTACCCCATTATAGATAGCTAGTGGTTCAGTCCAGTTCACGTGGATCCCAATACAAATATTCTACCAATAATAAAAAAATGAAAACAATGAATTTTTTACAACTCGTGTGAAGATTTGATGGCATGTATTTATTGAATATCACTGACATAACCAACATTTTTAGAAGGACCATTTTCCATTGTCATTTATTAACAGTTTTCTAGCAAAGCTAGTTGGGAAGTCCCACCACTGTTTCCTTTATGGGTTTTTTTATACAAATTCATATCTATATTTCCTTGAGGATCATGAAAATATGTCTTTTACTTTCTCATTTAAAACATTTTTATATAAATTTATGGAATTTTGTATGTGAAATGCTCCCGATACATTATAGGGATGCATGGTTTGTATATTTTCGGTTAACCAGGGGAATTCATGGATGTTTTCATGGATGATTTCCCTGTATATGGTTTCTATTATAATGGATTTTTTATTATTATTTGTTATAAATGAAATTGTGGTATTTAAAATAATATTGTATTAAATTATGATAAATTCCATTTAATAGTGGAATAATGTATAGTACATGGACATGTAATTTCTAGGGATGGAATCCAAGTGGGTAAATCAAAAGATGATGACATTTATTCCATACCATTCCCTAAAAATGAACAGTATGTTCAGTCATTATTAGGTCAAATTTGGTTTTTTAATCATTTAATTCATTAGTTTTGTATGATTACACTTCCCCTCTCCTATATACTCTAAATAGAAATGGTATTTTATTTTGATAACGAATGTGAGGAATATTTTTACAAATTAAAATTGATTATCACATCACCCCAAGTAATCCAACCAACTTGGTGGGATTTACTCTTTGGGATCATGTGTGATGCCCTTAAAATGCATTCTGTACAACCTTAACAAAATAGGTCGATAAATCTCCACATGTCATATCATATACCTCACACACACTGGACTCTACCTGTCATGAACTAGCATAGGTACCCTATTAGCCCAAAAATTGAGTCAGTCCTAAAATGACATGAAGGGAATTCATGATCCCCACGGGTTAGTGACTAGCACCTAGATTCATAAAATATGTAACAGGGAAATAAAGTTACACTAAAAATGTAGTAGAAGAGGAAGAAGGCAGTATGTATTAGAAAAGAAACTCTATAATGTGTGAAGTACCAGAATACAACAAGGAATTAAAAATCCCAAAGTACTACAACCAATTTACTAAACTGTGAAAACATAACTAAGGTATCTATGGACCCAACTCCCAAATTCATAATCTTAACAGCTAGATCCACCACCAAGAGATCCCTTCCATTTTCCTGAATATGGAAGAAGAAAGGATGAAAACAGACAAAGGAAATAGTAGGGTGTGAGACTAAGCCCAGTAGGATACCACAAATGATTCCAGAATAGATTCCAAATATAGATTATCGATAAAAAACCATTCAATTTTCAAAGTAAACATTTTGGTAAATTCAAAATCATATTAAAAACATTCAATACATTTTCAAAATAATAGAAAAATAATTTTAAAGCACAGGCTTTACAAGAGATGCAATATTTCAAAAAAAATGGATTAAATATAATAGTTACATAAATAATTTTTTGTAAATCCATTAGTGGAATGTAAAGAAGTTTTACAGCATTTTCATACATGTATATCTCAAATATAAATAACCAAGTTAGGAACATGGTCATCATCTAAGTAAGAATGATAGTATTAAATAGCTATAGGATTCCGCACACTTTTAGTGATCACAGAAAAATGAGTATAAGCACCTCTCCATAACATTGGCCATAGGTGACTCGTCACCCTCCCATCGGGGTTGTGACATGGCGCATGTATGTTTTATAACATTTAATAGTGTAGAGCTTATCCAAATTTCTCACCATCTACATAAGGATTTCATGTGCTCTTATATAATGGAAAACTTATATTAAGACCACTTAAAATACCATAAATATCATACATCATTTCAAAAAATTCAAATTTATTTCCATTTAAAACTAAAATGGGGTTTAAAAAACATTCTCTTTCATCAATATAATATAACTAGGGTTTTTATCAAATCATTTTAAATACATTTTCCCAAGTTGTATATCAATTCAAAACAATTCCGTATTTTTCCCAATTCATTTCCATAATTAAATTCAATAATTTAATTGAAATATTTTCCATTAAATACACAATTTAAATTCAATATTTTTAATCAGATAATTTCCATAAAATTCAATTAAATTGGGGGTTTTCCTAATTTCATGCAAAAACTATTTGAAATCTCCCAATTCACTGAAATCGAGTTTTATTAATTATTTAAATAAATTTTGAGATATCGAATTTAAATCAATAGTTTAAATAAAACAATTTATATAGGATTATATATTTGGATAATTAGTACGGAACCACCTACCTCATGGTATTCGATGTCAGCTGCAAAGATAATCCCCACTATGTGGTTCAACACACCTCCTCACGGCCTTATTATTGTAATTCTCTACACAGAATTGATCGACGTTTTTCAATGGTTACAATAACCAATACTAGTTATTTTATTTGAAAAGAAAGTAAAATATCCTATGTGGTGATACATTCTCTCTCTTAGATATTTTCTAATTATGGATTAAAATATTACATACAATAATATTTTATCTCTCTTTATCAATTTTCAAATTATCTTTTTAAAATATTACAATTGATAATATGGTAAACAACATTTGATAATTTAATTTAAGATTTTCATTTGATAATCATGTGGTATTATCATTAATAATTATATGATATTATGTTTTGAAGAAATATGATAATAATTCTTTGTTAAAACATGTAATTATCCCATGATAATTTTGATAATCTATATCACATGACAATTACCTTACAACCATCCATTAATAAATTTTTATAATTATATTCTAACCATTATTACTTATAAACTATCATTTCACAATTATCGTATGATAATTTTAATTCAGAAATTATCCTTTGATAATTTGATGTAATTATCCATTATTTATTTTTGATAATTATTTTCAATAAAATGTGTAATTGTTCATTAATAATTAAAAACAATTATCGAATGAAAATATAATATATTCTCACTTTAAATATTAATGTGATTATTTTATGGTAATTTATTTAGATTATTTCATTTTAAAAAGTGAAAAATTGAATCAAATAATACCTTTCTTAATTCGAAACAAATTTTTTTTCTACTAATAGAGATAAATTAAAAGTTACTGATGAAGCTTAATTCCAATCAATAAAAATGTTGTCATTGACTTTAGTAGATTTATAGAATGATAAAAAAATAAAGAAATAAAATAAATAAAATTTTAAAAATGAAAGAAGAACATGAAGGGGTGATACAAACCCTGAGAGGGAGGAAGAGGAACGCCACTGGTTCCTAAAATCGCAACAGAGGCTGCCATATACTTGATTGATCAAATCTAAGAAGGTTATTAGGTTAATTGTATGCAACCTGATCGATCAAGAAGCGAACTAAACAGATTCAAATTTATTAAAAATACCCAAAATGCCAATGGGGTTGGGAATTAAGAACACCCACATTGAATACCATTTTTGGCCAAAAAATAAATGTAGATTTGTTAAATTTATCATAACAGTGTGTTACAAGAGACAGATATCAAAACAGCCAATAAAAAATTGATTTGGAAAACATGATTCACAAAAAATGGGGGGTTATGGTTTTGGGAAGATGAGTGAACAGTGCATTCCAAATTTATTAATTAAATTAATAATTAAATAATAATAATAAGGCTAATTATTTAATTTAGTTATTAAATAGCATAAAAATTTCAAGAGACCTAGCCAAACGCCCATTGCATGTGATATTTATACCATGATTAGTGTAAAAACCCCCTTTTGAACACAATGGTTGTCTTATATTTTTCATACAATGTAGTGTTTGAGAAATATTAACGATTTATTTTTAAAAAATTAGAATTATTAATTAATTAAAAATAAAATGTTTTTTTATCACGAGGAATTTGTACAAATGTATAGTGCTTACGAATTATATACCACATAAAGGGTAATCCTCTCATTCTGGACTAGTTGGTGGATTCATATTTACCTTATGATGTACTGTTTCGAGATATTTAATTATTTTTAATATAATAATATTTTAAATATTATTTAATAACTTTATCTCACAATCTAGGAATCCAAATGTTCGATGCCATCAAATATTATACCATTCCTATGATAAAACCCAAGTCTCAGAAATAATAGTGGTGTCAGATTACTCATATGACATATCATTTTGGATTTATTCAATCATTTTGAAAAAAATTTGTACTCTTAAAATAATTTATTTTAAAAAAAATAATTCCATCTTCAACGAGTCTTTGAAGGCCTCCAAATCACAAAGAAACTCAATGTCGAACCCCAAATATATTTAATTGAATGTTCCAAAATGTTAACTGTCATTTATTTTCTTTAATACATTTATCATGATTTCACTGGTTAATCATTTTTCCCACATATGATATTAATAGTTTAACAAAATAGGTTTAAGGAAAAATAAAAAACTATAACGGGGTGTTACAACCTCCCCACCACAGGAACTTTTTGTCCCTGGAAATCCTATGAATAAGACTCTACATGAAAGAGATGAACCCATTGATCTCTCATCAATGACTCCCTCTCCCATGTCTTGTGAGAATTGGGGTCATGCTATCATAGAACACAGAACAACGGTATCTTCCTCCAATGATGTACCTTGGACTCTAAATCAACAACCTCGACTGGTCATTCCATCATAGATAAATTAGGTTCTACTTCTAGATTATGCTAACTCTAAACATGATACCGGTCAGATAAATAATTTATAAGTTGAGATACATGAATAACATTATGTATCAAATTAATATGTGGTAGTATTTTCAAGTGATATGAATGTTTCCCCACCAAATTAAAAAACTCAAAAGGTCCATCAAAATGAGGATCAAGCTTCTCTTGCCTACCATGTCATTGATGATCCAACTAGAGTGAAACCTTCAACAATACCTAGTCACCAACAGAAATTTTCAAAGACATACAATGAAGATAAACATAAGACTTATACCATCTTCGTCCAATCAACACTCTCTAATGAGTCAACTGAATCTTATTTTTTATATGTTGGGCCAAACATTTTCCAACCAAGGAACTATCAATAATATCTGACCAACACAATGATGTTTTACAAGGAAAGACATAAAATTCCTTGAAGGATACATTCTTATAGTTGACCAGTAACTGTTGTTATATGAAAACAAAACCATCCCCAAATGATCATCCTAGTCCCCCCCCCCAATTCAAGAACAGAAGTGTGAATCATATCCTTAAAAAGATTATCCAATTAGGACTTCTTCTCTTTTTGTTCAGCTTTATCGATGCAGTAAGAGGGAATTGAAACTGGTTTAGTACCACGCATCAATTAAATTAAAAATTCAATCTCTCTTACAAGAGGTAAATCAAAAAAAGGTAGAAGTAAACACAATGGGAAACTGGGCGACAAATGGAGGGAGATCACCACTCATTGAATATCAATCCATTTCAAAATAAAACACAGATATCACTTTCCTCAACTCTAGATAATAAGTTACAAGTCGATTCGACCTTCGATACCATTCTCCATGAAAGTCAAGTGGCACACCCATGGGTGTAGTATGGTTGACCAGTCAGTGTTAAAAATAGATCTTATCTTTATTAGAATTGAGAATATCCACCGTGAATATGATATCAATCTATTTCACATTGATAACCGGAAAACTCCAAGTAAGATAGATATCTTATAGAGAGAAGACGCAAGTAAGAATTTGTAGACCCTGCTATCTTTTTGTACCAAGGGGTGTATTAATATCTATTGCACGTAAAAAAAATCCATTGAAATATTATGAAGATTAATTATATGGGTTGAAATAAACAAGTGAGATGAACTATTATCAAATAGAGATGTAACTAAAGAAGATGCTACAGTAATGGTACCTTTCATGGTCATTGTCCCATATCATCTTCTTCTAGACACTCTTCCACTATATAAAGAATTTTTTTTATGGATTCCTACGGTTGGAACCCATTTTTACATGAAGCATTTGATTTCTACATCTTATTTGGATGTTCTCATGATCATGTTCCATTACAGGGACTAAAAAAGTTATGGAATAATTTATTCATGTTCCCTAAATGTTCGTAGAAGCCATATTTCTTGGGTGCCTCAATGAAGACCCTCTTTGAATGCCTTGGCTGACCACATTGGTAGCATATAAAAGTGATTATTCAATGAATTATAGGAGGTAGAAATCCACCCTATTATTGAGGACTACTATGAGAGTTATCACACATCCTCATTCATTTAAAATAACTCATGCTTCCACTAGGAGAAAAAAGAGCCTTCATTAACATCAAATTTCTAACTATGTCCATCTCAAACATTATCTCCCTATCCAACTGCTGATTTTAAGTGGGTAGCTTTAACTATGAAACTTGAGAACATATATCTGATCAAATATCCAACCCTAAGAGTCGATAATTCATCCTCTCATTAGATACAAAGTCTTTTTTCAAACTAGAAAAGCTCTACAAAGTGATTTGAATACTAAGTCATTGTTTTTTTCTCCGATATAATTCTTGACACCCCCCACTAACTTCGACAAAACCATTGAATCTAGATATAACTAGTTGTGAAAAGATCCTTAAATTCCTTCCTTTATGAGACCTCATGTTTCCTCATCATTTCCATTGTGTCCCACTATCTTTTTTGTGGTCACTCCATCATGAAGGTGGGACACTTCACCTTGATCTAATTTGGAATCTCCAAGAACTCATATTGAAATTCTATCCTAACCAATCATTTTTAGACTATTAGGGATTGCATCAACCTTTAAAAATGGGTGATTACCGGTGAAGTAACATTTCAGAAATTTTTTGAAGAACATCCCCGAAAGGATCCACACCTAGAGACTGAACACGGACTAGTGGTGATGCTCATACCAAATCCTGTACAGTACGCACAATCACCTCAATTAGATTTGGATCCACAATTTGTTTCTATCACTGAGGATTATCAGAAGACTTATCCTGGAACTGATTCACATGACTTCATTGAGGCATGATGGGACATAACATCAGCATACACCGTTGAATACATTAGGTAGTTCTCAAACAGAGCATTGAGGGAAATTAATACCCATATAAAGAACAAACAAGATTTGGATTTCACTTTACCCAAATAAAAATATGGAAAGGATAGGACTAATCAAAAATATTCCTTTTAATAAAAAATCCTGGAAACATAAGGTTCAATTCGATGAGAGATATCTAGATAATCAATCAGTACTACCTCTTAAGTTCTGACAAGATTTCACAATGCATACTAACTTCAACACAAAACCTCAACCTAGATCTATGATGCCACATTTTCACGAACCAGCCCCGGTACCCTGGTTACCAAATAACCGATCTAGCCCTGACATGTCCCAAATGGTTTTACTAATCCCTACTGGTTGGTGACTAGCACCTAGCATCATAAAACATGCAAGTGGGAATGAATTTTCTACTAACAATGTGGAATAAAATAAACAAGGATGTATTCATTACAAAAGAAAATCAAGAAAGTGTACAGTACTAGAATACTAAAAGTCCATAAAAACACAAATTATTACAACCCATGTACTGAAATGGAAACATATCCACATGGTATTTAATGACACAACTCACCACATCCAAAGCTAAATAGCTAGATCCACCTCCAAGAGATTATTTCCCTTTTCCCTAACCTGGAAGAAGAATGTGTACAAACACCCTATGGAAAAAGTAGGGTGTGTGCCTAATCTAAGTAATATACCACCAAAGATTCCATAACAGATAAAAAAATATATATTATTGAATAAAATGATTTCAATTTTTAAAATAAATAGGTTTGGAAATTCAAAATCATATTTATACAAAACACGCTATACATTTATCAAAGTAATGGGAAAAATCTTTTAATGTACAAGCTTTACAAGAGATGTAATATTTCCAAAAAAAAAGATTAAATAAAATATCGACATAATTTATATTATATAAATCTAATAAATTCATGTAAAAATGTTCTAAAACATTTGAATACATTTATATCTCAAATATAAATAAAAAATGAGAAACATGGTAATATAAAAATTAGGTATGATAATATTAGCTTTCTATAGGATTCATCACTCTCTATGTGATCACAACAAATGAGTATACTCATGTCCCCATGACGCTAGACATAGGAAACTCATTACCCTCTCATCAAGGATGTGACCCAATACATGCCTGTTTTAAAATGTTTCAATAGCGTAGAGTGTAACCAAAATAACTCACCAACTACCTAAGGCATGCATGTGCACATACATGATGGGAAAATTATTTTATGACTACTTAAAATACAAGAGATTCCATACTTTCATTTCATATATTCCAATTTCTATCCATTTAAAACTAAAATGGGTTTTAATAAAAACATTTATTTTCCACAAGATAAAACCACTAGGTTTTTATCAAATCAATTTATCACATTTTCACATGTTTGAAATATATTGAAAGACAGTTCCTTCTTTTTCACAATTCATTTCCAAAATTAGAATCAATAATTAAATTGAAAACATTTATATTTGATGCATAATTAAAATTCAAGAATTTAAATCATCCTATTTTATTAAAGACACCCCATTTCAATTGAATTGTGGTTTTTTTAAATTTCTATTCCCAAACCATTTCAAACCACTAAATTCACTAGAATCGTGTTTTATTATTTATTGAATGAAAAATGGAGAAATTGAATTTAAATCAATAGTTGAAATAAATCAAGCAATTTAGGATAATAAATTTTTCTAATCAAGATGGAACCACCTACCTTATGGATGTCGAATTAGGTAGAAAAGATAAACCACTTTATGTGGTTCAATAAACCTTCTCACAGCCTTTTTATCGTATGTATTGAAACAGAAATGGTCTACATTCGTCAAGGGTTCCGATAAATAAAAGATTTTTTTTATTTTATAAGGAAATAAAATATCACAGGCGATGATAAATTCTATCTCTTGAAAAATTTTCAATTTATATATTAAAGTATTACATGTGTTAATATTTTATCTATCATGGAATATTATCAAATTATTCATTAAAATATTATATCTGACAATATGGTAAAAAATATTTGATAATTTTATTTGAAATTTTCATTTGATAATATAGTGGAATTATCATTGATAATTTTATGATATTATAATTTGACTAAATATGATAATTATACATTGATAAAAAAACTAATTATCCTATTATAATTTGGATAATCTCTATCACATGATAATTACCTTATAATTATCCATTAATAAATGTGTATAATTATATTATTATAATTATTCCTTAAAAATTATCATTTCAAAATTTTCATATGTTAATTTTCACTCACTAATTATTCATTGATAATTTGATGTAATTATACATTAATGTTTATTAGTAATTATTTTAAATAATACGTGTATTTGTTGATTAAGAATTCTAACCATTTATCATTTGAATGTTTTATAAATTTTCACTTGACAAATCCATGTGACTATAATTTGATAATCTATTGAAAATATTCCATTAATTAAGTGAAAAATCATATCAAGGAATATCTTTATTCCTTAAAAATAAATATTATTTTTCTTCTTCTAGTCTATACGAATTCAATGGTATAGACGACAAATATTTTTGATAAATAACATAGATGTTATTAACTTTAGATGATTTAGGGAATAAAAGAAATAAATAAATAAAAGAAATAAAATTTAAAAATATAATAAGAATAATAATGGGCACTATGAACTAGGATATCAAATAAGAGGACCAATATAGGTTCCTATCATCAAAATAAAGGATTTTGGATCCTTGATCAATCAGATCCAAGATGGTTTATAGTTTGCGTAAATCTAATGAGAATGATCAAGAATCAAACTGAAATGTTTCAGATATATTAAAAATACCCCAAACGTGTATAGGGGTGGGAATTAATAACATTCCCATTAAATACCATTTTGACCAAAAAAATCATTGTAGAGTTTTCAAATTAATTATATTAATGCATTGCAAAAAAATCTATTGAAAACTTTCAAGAAACATATAATTTTGACAACCTGAATCATCAAAAATGGGGGGTTACAGTTTGGGGAAGATGAGTGAACAATTCACTCCAAATTTATTAATTAAATTAATAAATAAAAGAAATTGATAAAGTTAATTAATTAGTAATATTATTTAATAAAATAAAAATTTAAATACACATGACCAAATGCCCATTGCTCGTGACAGTTATACACTGGCCTAGGTAAAATTCCTATTCTGAACCCAATCATGGTCTTGATGTTTTTATACAATTGAGTATTTGAGAGTTATTATTGATTTATTTTTTAAAATTCAGACTAAACAATTAATTAAGAAAGGTGTTTATCAAAAGAGATCTGTTCAAACACTTGACACTTAAGAATGATATACCCTATATAGGGTAAAACTCTAATTATAGACTCACCTGTGGTCTCATATTTCCTACATGATGCACCGTTTGAGAAATATTTAATTATTTTTTATAAAAATAATATTTTAAATATTATTTAATAACATTATCTCCTGAGTGATTCATACAAATGTTTTTCACCTTATAATGTTATACACCTCCTTAGGTAAACACCACATTTTTGAAATAACAGTGGTCTCATATTTCTCATACAACACCCAATTTTGGAGTTATTCAATAATTTTGAATAAATTTTGTGAGATTAAAATAATAAATTTAAAAAAATTATTCCATATTTTTCAAGGATTTTAGGGCCTCAGAATCTCCCACCAACTAAATATCGAACCTCAAAAATATCAATTGAATCTTTCAAAAGGTTTACCGAATTTAATTACTTTAACACATTTACCTTGATTTCGCTAATAAATCATTGTTTCTACTTAATATATTAATAATTTAATAGAATAGGGTTTTGGAATACCTGTGAATATTAACAGGGTGTAACAACCTCCCCATATCTTAATTAATTGTTTTCTCCAACCATAAATCCCTCTAGTTTATCCTTAAGAAAGCGGAAGCTAAACCATGTCTCATTCACTGGATTCACCTACTTTTGGAATTTAATATAAAAATAAGGGATAAAATGGGATCATAAAATCTACCGGCTAGACTAATAAATATTATCCCTGCATACTTAGAAATCGACTCAACCCCTTATATTCCTATAATTGATGTTTTTTATGAGAAATTGTACATAAGTAAACATTATATTCTTTTATATTACAAAATTGTAAAATTTTTTATAGTATCTTTTGGTCCTACTGATTTTAATAAAATCGTAGATGATTTTTTGAAACATGATTCCCATTTATACATTTTGAATCACCCATACAATTTGCAACATGTAGTGATCATTTCCTTAGGACTTGTGTTCCTAATAATGATATTCAGTCTACCTGTAGGTTCTTCCACACTCTTTATTATGGGGTCCAATTTATTCCCTAATGGACTGCCATGAAGTTCCTCAAATTAGGTAACTTTTGGACAATATTTTTTATTTGATTCCCATGACTTCAGAAAATTATTTCCTCACTATTTATGAAGGGGAAATATATCTAAATGAATTAAATTTCATCAAAACCATTTCTCTTGGATTATTTTTTTTATGTTTGGTGCATTGACGTTATGGGTCCATTACCCAATTCTTTTGGAAAATTGTACATTCTTCATGAATTTTATTACATGTTAAAATGGGTACGGTCACATGCCACATGGAATGATGTTTCGAAGACAGTTTTTGAATTCTTTATAACTAAAATATTCTATAGGTTTTGATTGTCTAGGTTTATCATTAGTGACTTGGGTTCTCATTTCTACAACAGAATAATGTTGTCAATTTTGCATCATTATGGGGTCAAGAATAAAATATGTACTAAATATCACCCATAAACCAATATTCAATATGAGGTGTCTAATTTATAGGTAAAACAAATTCGAGAAAAAATTGTTCGACCCAATAAAAAAGATTTGAGTCATAGGCTTAATGTTTCATTGTGTGCTTATAGTAATTCCTTCAAAACTCTAATTTTTATGTCACCATATAAGGTAGTTTTTAGAAATTATTGTCACCATCCTATTGAGATAGATAATTTAGACTATTGGATGATTAAATAATGTTTCTATTATTGTTTTGGTGTAGCTGGTTATAGAATGTTATAGATTCAATAGCTAGAAAAAATGTGTAGAGATTTATATGGGAACCACAAAATCTATACAGTGTTATCCAGGAATTACCATTACCATGTCATACATAATCATTAAATACACATTTTTAAAAAGTTATTTAATTAAAATTCATGCATTGTTGAGTCAATAAGGTTTTCTTATGACTTCTCCATTACTTATGGTTTAATTTTTTGAAAATTGCAAACACATTTTCTTAAGTTCTGAATTTGTCATTCCGTTTTACTTATAGTTTTGTCATTCCATTCTAATTATAGATTTCTCCTTACATATACCCAGAGAATTCTCATTCTGTAATACTTATAGATATTTTATTAAGATAAATTTTTCATTATGTTTTACTTACATCATTAACATCATGGTTTACTTAAGATTATGACGTATTGATTTTCTTAAGACTATGTGATTCCTTTTTTATGATACTGATACTGATACAAATGTCATACCCTTTATATGTTATCAATACCGATAAAAATATCATACCTTTTTTATGATACCAATACTGATACAAATTTCATACAATTTTTACGATACCGATACTGATACAAAAGTCATATCATATTTATGATACTGATACCAAAACAAATGTCATTCCATTTTATGATATGAATACCTGTACAAATATCATACATTTTTTATGATATCAGTACCAAAAAAGTAGTGATACCATTTTTGTCAATCCTATTTATATTTTCTAAAGAAACTTTTTTCTTGATAATGTTGGAATTTTTTAATGTATCCTTCCAATATTATCAGATTCAACGTTTTCTTATACATAACATTTACCATAAAATTAACATTGTTCCATATACATGAAATGATGTCGTACATTCTATTATAAACTCATTTTTGTCTATTTGAAACGTGTTTAGGTCCCCTAAAAATTTAAATAAAATATGACATTTGGAGTGGAGTTGACGGTTGAGAGGTTTTTCCTATAAATAAAAGTTCATTTGAATGATAAAACAACTTTGATAATGAACAATGAATAGAAAATAGATCAAAGATTGTGAATTGATTTCCAGAGAGAGGGGATCTTACAACTCTCAGTGCTTCATACGGATGTCTTGAACAGCTTGTTTGGGCAAGAAAACCATGTTCATAATTGCTTTGTGTAGACGCTGATCGTACTGATTGTGGGATTCCAGGTTTGGAAGACAGAGGTTCTAAATTCCTTCTAAATCGGGGGCTTGTAGGGATAGAACGACAGAGACGGATCTTCGGATAGAGGTATTACCTGGGTTTGGGTAAAAATTATTTTGATGAATGTATAAATCAAGGAACATTTATCCAAGGTTATTGGATACCCTTCTTTTTGGATTAAAAAAATCTTATTGTTTCATGTCTTCCTTTTCATTTTGTGCTTTATTCAAATGATATTTTTACATTGTTAATGTTAGAAAGTATAAATTTCTTATACATCCTAATTCTATTACAATTATAATATTAAATATTCTATACTTTTTAAGGTAGAAATTATCCTTTATGAAAATCGTTCTTATGTTTTTATCTTAAGGTGTTAAAGTTTAAGAAAAGGATTCTTTAAGAGGTTTTGTGAATATTAGTTCTACATTGTGAAACTATGTTTTCTTAAAGTTAAAATCTAACCTTACGAAATATATTTCTATAAGGTTAAGAAACATTCCTTAAAAATGTTTTATAATATCTTTAAAAGTTCCAAAGGAATTTTTAAAGTATACAATTCACCCCCCTGTATTTTGAGCATCTCATTGTAATATTCAATCCTACAATTGGTATCAAATGAGGTCTCTGAAATAATTATATTTATATATATGTTTTATCTCTCAAGATTTCATTATTCTTAACTCCTTATTATATTTTTTAATTCATATTTACAAACTGTTACTGCTAACATGTTTTGTGGAAAGAGATCTTCTTTTGGTATGGTAGGCGTTCATGTTGGATCTCCAAAAAATATCAATCTTACATTACCACCAGTTTTCAATGGAAATGATTATGAGTAATGGAGAGACATAATGAAGTCCTTTATGATAAACACAGGTGTAGATAGCTATATTATGTTAACTAGAGATTATAATATTTCTGATAAGGAACTAAGAACCTTCACTATTCCAGAAAAGGTGGAATACCAGCTGAACTTTAAGGTAAGAAATACATTGCTTTGTTACATGAATTGTAATATATATAGCCAAATTTCATCTTCTGAAGCTGCTAATAGTATTTATAATAAGCATGAAGTAACTCACTTTGGAACTTCAAAAGTCATTGAAACTAGAAAGCCATTCTCTGAGTTGAGTATCATGGTTTCTATTTTTCTTATGAAGAACCCTTATGTAAGGTACAACAAAGATTCATGACTATTGTCAACAGCTCAAAATCAATGGATATTAAGGGTTTAGATGATGGGATTCTTTTAGACATGATTATAGACATCATGCCTATCCAATGAGAATCCAAGAGGATAACTATAGATGAGAATATGAATGTTACTCATATTTCTCTTGATGAGCTGTTTGGAACTATTCTCCAACATGAAACATGATTGAAGAGAGGTGCTGATAACATTAGGAATAAAAATGGAAATGGAGGTGTTTCTTTTACAACTACATCAAATCATATGAAATCCAAGACACCTGAGAGTGTTACAAGTTCTAAATCTAAGAATTTATATATTCAATATGAATCTAGTTAAATTGAAGCTTCAGAAAATGGGTTAGAAAATCATTCTCTAATAATGAACAATATTATTGGATAAAATAACATTCAATATAAATACAAGAATAAATACGGAAAAAATAAGAAAGATAGATAAGGGACATGTTATTAATGCAGAAGAACTGGTCATAGTAGACCTGATTTTCCCTTGCTTATGAAAAGAGACAAGAAAGACATGAATTCTTAAAGGATCCTGAATAAGTTCTATAGATCAAAGAAAACAAATGTCTTGAAATCCAATGACACTTGTATTTCCAGTGGTGAAGATTATTCTAAAGACTCTTCACAATATGAATGTTCTGAGAAAAATTATAATGGTTTAAAATCCCAATCTCTTATTCAAAATCACGGTCTTATAAATATTGTACGAACTTCTGAATCCTTAACCAATATGACTTTAAGTGAAAATTTTCATGATAAAGGATTTTCCTATGATAAAGACACCTCTTCATCAGACAGAAATAATTATTTTCCTTCCAATGAGTAAGTTTCTATATTTTCTATGTTTTTTGAGATATTAAATAGTAAAGTTTTAAAGAAACATGAAAAATCAGGTTCTAGTGAATTTATTTTAACAAAACAAATTATTTATCTTAGAAAATATCTTGATATGAATTTTTTTTAGAAAATAAATCTATGAAACATAATCAAGTTAATTTTGAGAAGTATAAACTTTCAAAAAATCGTAAACATATGTTTTTAGAAAAATATGATTTAGAGGATAAACATAACATTAAATCTATTATTCTATAGGATAACAATTTAGTAATGAAAATAAAATAGAAAATATTTTCTTTGAAGAAACTTATTGAACATTTTACTTCTGGTAAATAAAATTTTGATGATATGTATTCTTTGATCCAACCTCATGGTAATAATCAAGGATTATGTTATTCTGATGAAACAAAAATCTTTAGAAATAATTATTTTGTTCCATAAAGAGATCCCTTTTGGAATAAATGTCAATGTTTTGGTTATTAGAAAAATAATTTTTTGTTAAATAATGTTCAATACCTTGGGTTTCATTAACCTTACTTTTCTAAACAAATTGGGATACCCATGATTTTATTATATTACAATTCCAGATCCAATAAATTTTGGATTTTGAAAATATAACTCTTTATTTTTTTGGATAATGAAGAAAGTACCAACAATATATAGTACATGGACAGTACATGTTCCTTTCACATGATTGGTAACAATAAATATTTCAAAAAGTTTTTAAAGACAAAATGTGGAAAAGTAACCATTGGATATAAATCTCAGGGAGAAATTTTTGGTAGAGGTTACATTTTTCTTCTTCGTAAATCTATTATTTCAACTGTTCTTTTTGTAAGAGGCCTTAAGAACAACTGCATTACCATTAAAAAAATATGTGATTAAGGTTACCTTATAAATTTTTGAATTTATAAATGTTTAGTTCACAATTCCAATGGTAAATTTATTCTCTCTGCCCTTTGGAATAATAATATTTATACCTTAAACCTAGAAGACCTTAGAAGTTAAGATCTACCTTGAATTAGTGAATTTGATTATTGATCATGGCTTTGGAATAGAAGACTAAGAAATTATATCTTAAGAAATATTAGTAACATTTCTAATAAATGACTTGTTACGGACCTACCAGAACATAGGTTTGATTATTCAAGAGTATGTGATCCATGTCAATATGGAAAGAAACATAAATTAGATTTAAATTTATAAGTGAAGTTACATCATCTAATTCCTTATAGTTGGTGGAAATGGACTTATTTGTTCCAATATAAAATGAATGTAATGGAGTAAAATACTATGTGTTTGTCTTAGTTGATGACTACACAAGATTTACATGGGTATATTTTCTTGCAAAGAAATATGAAGCTTTTTCTTATTTGAAATTTTTTTAATCTCATATTAAAAATGAGAAAATCACACCTTTGAGAACTATTCATAGTGATCATGGGGGAGAATTTTAAATTTAGGATTTTGAGACATTTTTTAGTAAAAAATTTATTACTCACAACATTTCACCTCGATGAACTCCTCAAAAAATGGTTTGGATAAAAGATGAAATTGTATTCTTCATGAGATGACTAGAACCATGTTGAGTGGATTTTATAGAGCTAAACATTTTTGGTCTGATGCTATATTTACTTCTTATTCTACTAAAAATTTAGTTTTAATAAGACCTTTTCCTAATAAAACACCATATGAATTATGGAATTCCCAAAAACAAAATTTTTATTACTTCAATGTTTTTGGTTGCAAAGTATTCATCCTGAATACAAAAGATATCTTACATAAACTTGCACCCAAATCCTATGATGAAATTTTCTTAGGTTAATCTACTAACTCTAAGGCATATAGAGTATTTAATTAAAACACTTTTGTAGTGGAAGAAATAGTAAATGTTAAATTTGATAAAACAGATCCTTTTGTTTTCAAACAACCTAAACTTTTTTCTGATATATTTTCTAAAACTACTCACTAGCCATTGATATATGATCCTTCAGATAATAAAATTGTTCAGGAAAATATTTCTAAAACATTTACCCCTGAATATTTTATACCCTATGTTGATGAATAAGTTTTTCCAAACCCAAGTCTGTTGTTATATAAGAATCATTCCAGTTATAATATCATTGGTAATGTTAATAAACTATTAATAACCAGAATTTAATTAATGAATTAATTTGAACATGGTTGTTTTCTTTACCAATTTTAAAAAAAGTCTCTATAATAAGCCTTTGGTTATAAATATTGGATAAATGCTATGAAAGATGAACTCAACGCATTATTATGGAATAAATTTTGAACCTTTGTTGAAAAACCTATGGAATCTTCTTTTATTGGAGTAAAATGGGTTTATAAAAATAAATGCGATGAAAATGGAATTATTTTTAGAAATAAGTAAAGATTATTTTCTAAAGGCTATAATAAACCTGAAGGTTTAGTCATTTAAGAAACATATGCTTATGTAGCATGCATCGAATCTATATGTATTTTTTTATCCTTTGCAGCATTCTATAATTTCAATCATTATCAAATGGATGTGAAGTGTTCTTTCCTCAATGGTTATGTATATAAGGAGGTCTATATAGACCAACCATATGTTTTTGAAGATAAAAATTAACCTAATAATGTTTAAAAACTTGGCAAAGCTTTATATGGACTTAAATAAGCCCCTAGATCTTTGTAGGATAGACATACATGATTTTTGCGTCAAAATAACTATGTTAAGGAAACTGCTGATCCGACAATTTTTTTTAAGAAAGTTAAAAAATATTTTATGATTGTTAAAATTTATATTCATGACATCACATTTAGATCAACTTAGAAATCCTAAACAGATTCCATTGCGAATCTTATGAAGTCTGAGTTTGAGATGAGTATGATGTGTGAGTTATCTTTTTTCCATGGTTTTAAATTTTTTCAAAAACTAGAAGGAACTTAAATATCTCAACATAATTATATCAAATATATTCTTAAGAAGTTTGGGTATGACAACACTAATTTTATAAGTACTCATATCAGAACCTCTAACAACCTTGATATTGATGAAACAAGGAAACATGTGGATCCAACATCTTATAAAGGAATGATATGAATTTTACATTACTTAATAGCTAGTCGACATGACATAATGTCTTCTATATACATATGTGTAGGATGTTAAGAAAATACTAATTAGTCTCATTTAAATACTGTGAAAATAAATTTTCGATATTTAAAACGAACTATAGATTGGATACTATTTTATTCTTCTGGAAATGATTTAGAACTTAAATTATTTCGGATGCTGTCATTTGTGGTTGTAAAATTGATAGGAAGTGTTTATTTAGAACTTATCATTTCGTAAGAGTTTTCTAAGTTTCGTAGTCTTGCAAGAAACAAAATTATGTAGAAATTTCCACTATTGAAGTTGAATATGTAGCAGCTCTAAGTTGTTGTGATCAAGTGTTGTGGATGCAATAGACACTCACAGACTATGGGATGAGTTTTACTAAAACTCAAATAATGTGTGACAACACAAGATCCATTTCCCCATGTAAAAAACCTGCACATCACTCTCGTTCATAACACATAGATATTAGTCATCAATTTCTAAGGGATCACACACTTAAAGTATATATTACTATTCAATTAATTAGAACACAAGAATAACTTTTTGATATTATTACAAAACCATTACTTTCCAATATATTTTAATAAAATAAACATAATCTAGGAATGATCACTATATGTTAATCACTCATATCTACTTCTTGTTTAAATCATCTCCTAATATCAAGATACTCCTTATATCAGGGGAAGTACATATGTTTTCATTCTTCATATTCATTCTTTTAGAAAATCTATCATCCCTTAAAAACAATATCTTTCTTTAAAAAATCAAAAAAATTCTTCTTTTTTTAATAAAATATATCTTATCTATATATTTGAAATTGATATTCTCATAATTTAAATTTTTTGAATATAAATTCTTGAACTTCACATTATCAGAATAAAAATTCTTGTAATCTAAAAACTTCAAAGAGAATTATTATAATTCTAATAAATTCTTCTATGTATTCCAAAAGGTAAACATTATTACTATTTATTTTCTAATTTTAAGTTTCAATTGTTGATATTTCTAGATTTTCAATTCTTTGTTTACCTTACCTCTATAGATCAGAATTTATATCTTCTAGAACCATCCTCAACCGTTAGATCAAATTAGGTTATTTTCAATTATTTTATTATCTTATGGGAGTTGATATGTCATTTATATGTCTATATAAGGGGTTCTTAATTTATGAACAACACTTAATCTTCCCTGATCTCTTTTCTGGATTTATTTTTCCTTCAAATACTTGAGTAAGATTCCACAGTTTCTTCACTAATAATGTCTCTTGAATCCTTATCAGATCAGATGCCGGTTATTATAGAAATAAAGGATTGGTAAATCGTTACTAAAAGACTGGTATGGCTTAATTTTGTTGCAATTTATGAATGCCTTATTTTTAATTTCATAATAACTAACAGATGGGAATGTGTATGTGTGTCTAAGGAGAAATCTCAAGATCCGGTTTACCCTGATCTAGTCATACAATTCTATGAATCTTTTACTTTATTTCAAAAGGATGGAAATGATGTGTTCAAATTCAAATGTTATGACAAAACATATACAGTTCCTTATTTGAAGGCAAAAAATATTCTCAAGATATAGTTACTTTCATATCCTACTTTTGTTTTCACATGTATGTTTCCTTATCCTTACAGGTATATCTTATACTTCTCTATTAATTTTTGAAAATCGCATAGGGGGATATTTCATTTGAATGAAAAATTTTAAAGATGACTCAAAAGGGAGAGAATATATTAATAATGAGTATGGTAAGAAATAATAATGGCTAAGTAAGGGGAAGTTTATTTTAAGAAGTAATTTTTATCTAATGGGGATATATTTCATTAAGTAAAAAAACTGAGGCTAAAGTTAAAGAATAAAATCCTTGGAAAACATAACCTAAGGGGGAGTTGTTTGTATTCATCCTAAATTTCTATTTAATAGGGAGATAATTCTTTTCGTACTTGTTTATCAAACTCAATATATTATTCCTTAGCAATGTTTTTTATGGTTTCTAAAAATGTATATATTGTTGAGTCAATAAGGTTCTCATATGACTTCTCTATTATTTATGGTTTTATGTTTTGAAAATATGAAACACTTTTTCTTATGTTATGAATTTTTCATTTCATTTTACTTATATTTTTTTCATTCCATTCAACATATAGAATTCTGATTACATTTAGCCACATAATTCTCTTTTTGTTTTACTTACAGATTTTTCATTATGATAAATTTGTTATTATATTTTGCGTACATATTTAATAGCAAGGTGTACATAGGATTCTGATGTATTGATATACTTAAGCCTATGTGATTATGTTTTTATGATATTGATACCGATAAAAATGGCATGCTGTTTTTATGATACCAATACCGCTACAAATTTTATACCATTTTTATGATACTGATACCGATACAAATGTCATGCCGTTTTTATGATACTAATACTAATACAAATGTCATACCAGTTTTATGATACTGATACTGATACAAATGTCATGTAATTTTATGATACCGATATAGGTACAAATGTCATACCATTTTTAGGATACTGTTACCCAAAAAAAGTTATACTATTTTTCTCAATCCGATTTATATTTTCTTAAGAAACTGTTTTCTTGATAATGTTAGAGTTTTTTAATGAATCATTTTAATATTACTGGATTCTATGTTTTCTTATACATAACATTTACTTAAACAAATCATCATTTATTATACATTAAACGATGTTGTAGAATCTATTACAAACTAACCATTTTCTATTTTACATGTGTCCAGGTGCCACTGAAATTTAAGGAAAATATTACCCATGCAGTGGAGTCGACCATTGAGAATTTTTGCTTATAAATACATGTTCATTTGAATGAGAAAACAAATTTGATGTTGAACAGTGAATAAAAAAGTGATCAAATATTCTGAATTGATTTCTAGAGAGAGGCTCTCACAACTCTCATTTCTTCATGTAGATGTCATGAACAACTTGTTTAGACATGAATATCTTGTTCGGACTTGCTTTATTGAGACTCTAATCATGCTGATCGTGGGCTTCTAGGTTTGGAAGACAAAGTTTCCGATTTCCTTCTAAATCGAGGGCTTGTGAGGATACTAAGAAAAATACCTATCATCGGATTGAGGGATTACATGGGTTTGGGTAAGACATACTTTCTTGAAAGTATAAATCTAGGAACCTTTATCAAAGGTTGTTGGATACCCATTACTTTAGGTTAAAAGAATCTTATTATTACCTGTTTTTCATTTCTAGTTGGTTTTCTGTCCGCTAATATTTTAAATTTTTTAAAGATAGAAAGTATAACGTTCTTATACTTCCTAATTCTGTTACTTTGAATATATTAATGCTTCTATAATATTTTTGGTAGAATCCTTCCTTTTAGAAAATATGTCATATGATTTTATCTTATGGTTGTAAAATTTAAGAAAGGGTTTCTTTAAGATGTTTTGTGAATATGTTTTGAACGTTGTTAAACTGAGTTTTCATAAAGATAAAATCTAACCATAATAAACAAATTTTCTTAAGGATAAGAAAATTTTCTTAAGAATGTTTTATATCAAATTTAAAATTTCTAAAGAAATTTTTAATTTATAAAATTCACCCCCTCTTGTATTTTGATCATCTCATTATAATATTTGATCCTCCATGTAAGAGGTTGCATCAGGGTAATATTCCTTCCCATTGGGTTTCCCCATAAATTGTTACTAATTTTTAACCCTTTCTTGTAATTTATGTTCAGAATGAAGAAACAGAAAAAAATTACTTTTAATGGGAATCTGATGAATCACATTCACAAAGCCAATTTGGAGTCCCTGATGGTGGAACTCCAAGTTCAAGAAGAATCCTATGAATGAAACCCACCAGGTTTTATCCTTCCTTCCCACATTCTATTTTATTACAATGAGAACACTATATTTTCAAGGTGTGGTGGTAGGTGGTATTTATGTGTTAGTTATGAATTTTCAATATCTTTTTTCTTTTTCACTTATTCTCTTATTGAATAATATTGTTACCTCCCATTTTTTATCTTGGAAACTTTCTTAGGTTTGTTTGGAATCTTAGTAGTCATTCTTCTTTTTCTATTCTAAACATTCTAAATATTATTTTTACCTTCCCCCCCTCATTTACCCCCTCACTTTTGTGTCAGAATATTAATTTTTTATTACCACTTAATCCTAGAATTTATTTAAAATGGATGATTAATTTCCTAATTTCATTTTGTTATAACCTTTTTTAAAATCAGTAATAGAATGTCATATATTGCATGAATTTATCATTGAGGTGTGTCTTCTTCGAGTCAGTTGTTTTTTTACGAAATAAATTGTGATATCATTTTTAAACCATTGTGAAGAATGTAACCTTTTTTTGAGTAGATTATGGGAAAATTATGTCACTTAATATCTCAACCCATATTTTCTCCCAACCATGATGTGTGAATTTTTCTTACTCAATAAAAGGTATATAAAAGATAGGTTTTTATTTTTCATCTTTTCAAAATGAATTTTCCAATTGATTGTTCATTATTCGATGTGTTTCATTACTATACCGAATTGATCTATGTGTGTGTACCTTTTATCCTTCTATTGTATTCCCCAATACAATTTTAATAAAAAAAAGTTATTAAGATAAAAAAATATGGGTTATGTCTTTGGTAGGTCAAAACCTCTCTTCCTATACCTTTGGACTTTTTGTAACTATTACAATTCGTGTCTTCAGGAGATCAAACATGGGTTTAGTGACAAGTATCTGATTTATTCTATGTTAAAAATTTGGAAAAAAAATATAATAATAAATTGGGGTATTGAAGAAATGTACAACATAAGGGAATAAATAGGTTAGGATATTAAGGTTTTACATTCAATAATTATTAAGTTAGTGGTTCTTGATATTTGATTGCAGAGGAAGATGGGATGCTTCAGTGGACATAATCATTTAAAACGAAAACATTTAAAATAACCTATATTTACCAGATATAATGTGAAAAGAATAAAATGAAATGTGTTTAAATCACACAAATTAACACATGTGGGGAGTTGGTGACATTTTATATTTATTAATTATTTTCTCAAATTGGTATCATTCAACTCCTTTAATTTCATTTTGGTACAATTTATGTGAAATATTTTTCCATGATCACTGATAATAACTCCATGGTGTGAGATTGTATTTTATCACATTATTACCAAGAATTAAATATTCATTGAAAATTAAATCATCATATAGTTTTTAATATATCCATTCATAATTATTGAAAATGTGATTTTTACCCAGAGTGAAAATATTTAAATGTGGGGCTGTGATTACACCGTGATTCACTATTTTATTTCACCCCTACACCATTGTATTAAACTGATTTGTTATTGAAAATTTAAATTTTAATAAGAAATTTCAATTAATTTCATACTAAATAATTTAAATTTTATCACCATTAAAATTTAAAATTTGAATTTTTTTATGTCATTATTGTAGTTAAAGGGGATTTTCAGAACTCGTAATGACGTTGAAGAAAAAATGGGTCTAGCTGAGAAAGATTCCAATCACACATGTGGAATGATATGGATAACACAACTAATATGTGCATCAAATTGGGATTATATTTTTCCTTATTATAAAAAATCCAATGAGATATAACTCTTATGAATACACCCAAGCCCAATTCTTCCATTAAGCTGGCCATCATTACCAATCTATCCAATAAAAATATTCTTCTTGAAGTCAAATGATATATTTTATATTTCATCCATATCTCACATTTTAGGCCTAAATATGATGCCTAATTTTCAATTAATCTATTCATGTTGTGTGGTAATATGTTTTTATATTTTAAAAAAGTGCTATAAGTCTTTCTATATTCTGAAAATGATGGTCCAGTTGGTTTTTTGAAATCTGTGTGCCCAAAACCAGTTAACAGATTTCCTATAAATTGGAACCGTATTAACCCCACATTGAATTTAAATAAATTGGGTGAATTTCTAAAAATTTGGAGTTACATAGTAGTAATATCATCCCCATAGAGGTTTTGGAGCTCCCAACCCTCATAGGGAGGGCATAAATGACGAAGGAGACCCACTAGATATTCCACCTCCCCTGGATAGAAGGCTAAATAATGGGATTTCCTTTTGAGGGAGATGAAAATCATGGAAAAGGAGTTTTAAAACATGAAATAATATTTTCATGATATATTTTGTGTTTAAAAATTTTTCATCCATAATTATCTTACCAAGATTCATTTTTTAATGCTTTGATTGATTAAACTGAATGTGATTCTCTTTATTTTTAACTGACCAGTGTGGTGTTTTCTTTGCATGGATTTTGTTCATCTATTTGGAAAACACTACAACACATTTCATATCTAATTAGTTGAGATTTAAATTTTATTTTTAATTTATTGTACCTTGAAAATGATTTGGACTTTGCCCAGATTATTTTTATGTCATGGTTCTGTTCAACATACATTGATTCAAACGATTAGAATGTAATCAGGATTCTCATTAATTTAATCGATTGAGTTACTTGAGACATTATTTAATATCAGAGAATGATTAAATTAAATGTGTCTATTGAACTCAAAAAGAACCATTTTTCTCATATATTTTAAAATCCTCTTGTTTTTTAACTATGGAATTCTATAACATATGTTGTTTTATTTTTAAAAATATTTTCAATTCTACCCCCAATTTTATTATTTTTTATTTAAAATGCACACATAAAACATAAAATTATCCATGAGAAATTTCCTAGGGTCATAAATATTATATAAACCACCTTTAAAAGCATAAAAAAATGTATGTGTCATGAAAACATTTTCATTGTCAATGTGTAATTTTCATAAACCAGACAAGCCTCTATGTTCCACTTTAAACATATGATGCTTAAATTGCTACAACTCAATAATACTCACATAATTATAAATGAAACAATAAGTTAGAACTTCTCCAAGGCTATCATACCTAAGAACTTCTCACTTTGTTTTATCTTTTAACAATCAGTCAATGGATCTTTCTGCCAAAGGTTCTAACTTAAAATGGCCAATTAAAAGAAATGGTAATACCACCTTCAAAAATTCCTATTTAAACACGTCCTTAAAATCCTATAGATTCTCCCTAAATGATTGTAAACATTAGAAACCCAATCATAGATTATTATACTACTCTAAATCTTTTATTTTATCCAAATTTTCATATTCAAAACTAATCAACATGTCCTCGATGCATTGACATTTCCCGAAAAATACTCATCTAACATTCACAATAAACACGATAACAATCACCAAAGCTCATAAATGACTTTTGGTGATGTATCCCAGCCATAAAATTTCTTTATTATTCACATTATCTTGCAATAGTATGAATATTTGGGTCACACAGATCTAGCATCCTTGGATCATCACAAGCTATCCCGGGTCAAAGACCCAATCATAGACATCACCTAGTCTGTGTAAAAATATGGTCATAGAGTTTAAAATGAAATATTTATGTATATTAGTATATTCATCCAACAGATTATGAGATACAAAAAGGTCATCACATGGCCATTTTTATGACCCTATTATCCTTCTCACATGAGGACTCCCACAGGTAAATGATATTCTACTAACCACACATGGAGTATTCCTAACATTGAACTAAGGAAAAGAGTTTACGGTTACCAGATCCCTTGTGTCATCCATCCTTATAAATAATGAATATAATGGATAAGATCCTTCTCAACACTGAGATATAATAAAAATGTCGCTGAAAACTCATCCTATGTCCAAATAATGGTTCCCTTAGTGTTCATTGTGATTTAACTCTAAATGAGGGTAACCACCCTCCCACAGCTAATAATGTACTCTCTACCATGTGGATTATTCTAATCAGTAACATTGTCAAAATTCTTCGGAGAAACTACATGAAACCATACAAAGATATTTACTTACATCATTTTATATCAAATGATCACTTATTATACGTAGGATGATGTCAATATATTGTGTATGATCATATCCAACTATGATTACACTAAAATTCAATCCATAGAAATTTATCTCTCACACTAGCCACACCCACATCAACCACACTATACATACCTTAATGAACCACTAACACTATGTATCCTAACTTGTGGGTCAAGGTCCACTCATAGGTCAACCATCACATTGTGTTTAGTTCATTTCCAATATATCCCTCATGACAGTGAACTTCCTTTTATTCACCCAATGATTTGGGTCACCATGCCTATAAACAATAGATTTGAAACCACCAACCCTCTACCTATACCCGAATACCCTCTAACATTACACATAAATGAGTTACCACACATAACTAGAGGTTACTAAACTCATCATAAGTAGTGGGATTAGAATCCCCAATAACCAAGTTCATGATTCGACTTATGCTCCCGTGATTCATCCATCAACAAGTCCAAAATGATCTTATTACTCGGTATGTTAGTTTCATTATAGTAGATATTCCAATGGAACTCCTTTTCAATAAATGGAACCTCACCTGTGACATTTTTTTTAAAATTAACACCCAAATAAAATCTTTATTTTCATATCCTTAAGCATTAATCATACAAATATTTCATAAAATTGCTATATATATATGAACAATCCTACTCCACAAAGCCAGCCCGATTAACATAAGCCTAATGGAATCACCTTTCAAGTATCAAGCTAGAAAGACCTAATCCTCTCTGATCATTCTAATATAGAACTACTCCCAAGAGGATCTTGATTTGGGTGTAAAAAGGATATAGAGTTTACAATCATTGGGTATAATAATATTATAATAATACATTGAGATTAAACCGGTTAACATTATCCTAGTGGAATCACCTTCCAAGTATCAAGCTAGAAAGACCTAATCCTCTCTGAGTTTTCTAATATAGAACTGGTCCCAAGAGGATCTTGATCTGGATGTAAAAAGGATATGGAGTTGAGAATCATTAGGTATCATAATATGATAATAATACATTGAGATTAAACATAAATAAAAACCACCCACCAAAACATGGGTTTATTTTCAGGGTCTATCATCCTTACCTGACTTAAACAGTCAATGAATGACACATAACTTTATTAGGAAATCTTCTTAAGAGTCTAGTGGTTTCAAATATTCAAGGGAATTACCACAACAAGAAGACCCCCTCTAAACCATAAAGAATCAAATTTAAAAAATAAAGTCATTCCTAATTATCACTAGGCTCTACCACCTATCTTTTTGGACGTAGAAACTATAAAAATAATCCCACATAGAGTCATAGGAAACTTCCATGATCCCATTAAAGACAACTCAATGAAAATCTTAGGCTAACCCTTAAATGATTTTTTGAACCATTAATAACAATTAAGTGGTTTTAATCTACCCATTTAAATCGATCCAAATTTATTATAAATATTTAATAAAAATCATATATGTGAACACTCACTTACCAATCATATAAAAAATTATACTAATCACTTTATTTACCAAAATTATGGAATCATTCTACAAAAATTGTTATATAATTTCCCTTTAAATTATATCAATTATCCATTAGTTCTCATATAAGGTATTAGATAAATACAATTTCACTCACAATCTACAGGAAAAATAATAATTCAAGTTTCTATTTTAATATTAATTAATTGACACCTTATATGAATAAATATCACATGGATAGAAAAGATATTTTATCATTTAGGAGATGTTAGTTCTGTAAGACTCTACTATACATTTATAGGAATTATTTTGTATGTGGTTGCTAAAACATTAAATATCTATCACTATTTATCACAATAATACCCTTTTGGGTGTTTTACTAAGGCATTTAAAAATAAAGGCATTTGAGGGGCCCGTCAATCCAACCAGGGTTCAGTTAAATTGGTAGTCATTCACAATTATAAAGTCAGGACTCTATAAATTATAATTATCTTCCCATTTAAGAGAAACCCATTATTTATCAATTAATAATAATTATAACACACCCTCCATGGAATTATTTAATACGAAAAAAATTCTAAAACTCGCCTATAAGGTCCGAGTGAAGCATATAAGGATTCAGTTATATAGTTCTCTATTCCCTTGTTATAGAGAAACAAGCGTTTAAAATTTTCAATTAACACTACATTTAACTACCATATATATCAAATGTATTCAATTTATTTAAAATTAACCAATTAATTACCTTTTTCATAATTAAATTTCAAAATAATTTCATTTCATTATATAATCATAGGATTATTAAATATAATTCCACCATCAAGATATGTGGGAAAACACATTTCAGGTTGATGTTGACAATTGGTTTGATAGGCCTTACATAATAATTGTAAAAATAATTATATATAACAATCATATAGTACATGTACATGTGGAAATAATCCTTCAATTATGGTATACAAATAATAATTCTAAATAATCACACAAGCATGCTATACAAATAATAATTCAAAATAATCACACAATCATGGTAGAAAAATAAGAATTATAATTACATGTAAATCATATGTGACTAAAATGATGTATGAATACACCTCATCTATTTCTATATCAACAAAATAAGTATATCCCATAAATTAGTAACCTTTATAAATACATCAATCCCTCAATGTGAAATAATAATCTTCTGTAATGAAGAATCCTCATGAAAAGTAGTTATGTCCCTCGTAACATAATCATTCACTAGAGAATGGGTTTTCCATTCCTTCATACAATATATTTACAAAGTTTCAACACATTACTATCCTCCAATTTATCACCCTAAAATACTATGATAATGAAATGAAAAATAAATCTTTGATACTATTTTTTTTACCTACCAACCCAGTTCACACTATAAATACTGATTGGATCAATTGGTGACATGGCCTCAAGTATTCCTCCCCATATTCTAGAGGATTATGATAGGAAGTGAGGGCCTAATGGTGGTACTTTTTGAAGACTATACCCTCTCTATCAGTACTAAATATAGTTGAAATGTAAATAAATTAATGGTAGAAGAATATTACAACAACTGTTAATAAATAAAAATAATGCAACCTATTAATTAAAATAATCCTACTATGCATGAACATTATAATCAATAAAAAATGAAATCTATATGTAGTATGTTATATAATAAAATAAACTCTACACATAAATAAATAGATACCAATATCTACACTCTACTTTCATCATCAAATCTAGCATTGTAATCTACACCCACACTCTATCCTAGTGAAAAATAATTATCATCCAAATTTGGGACTTTTACTTGAACCCGTCCTACATATAATAAACATATTTTGTTAGAAAACATTTTCTCGAATAGGTGTTAATATAAATCAATAGGCCACCACAAATAGAATATAATGAAAAACTAGTCTATGAATATAAATGTAACATTGTAATATATATCATGTGTAAGAGGTAAATTGATAAATTGATACAACCTGATCAACAAGTAAAAGATATGTTAGGAGCACTCTATAAATATTGGGTAAGTTTATACAGAAAAAAACTATCATCTATGGTATACATTCGATATAACATGTATTAAGCTTATGTGGTCCAGGAACTAGGTCCATTGACCAGTGAATTTTCCTCAACTCCAAGAAATATTTATAATGCAGACCTATAAGGGAATGATCTCAATGCCCATGGTCGAGGCTTCTTCATTAAGTCCATGGTGTATGTCTAGGTTTAACTCAGTAATGTATTGAGTGGATACCAATTAAATAATATAAGTTGGTCCAATAATGTTGTATTCAAGGATATAATTCAAGGCATCCTAATTTCAAGAATTTACCAGAGGAACGTCAATGCCATACTATCATATCCCTTATCAGTCTCATACCAAATTCTCCATTATTGAAGTCATCCTGCATTTACCATTATTGGTTCTATATGGAATTATCAATTATCTGTGAAATATCACAATATCTAATTTCAGCATATTATAAGTGATAAAAGGTCCATGTTATTGTTAATGAAACTTATAATTTGAATTCCTCAAGGTAAATCATTAATCAACTGAAAAACAAGTGATATAATTTTTTTCGCACATTACTATTTATACCATTCATCAATTCATAAATAAATTTCATTATTCATTCAATTAAGGTATTCCATCCCACCTTATGAGTTTGTTTCTTTACATAAGAAAGCATGATCAAAAAAACTGTATAATAGCGCACACCGTAAACGATAGCATAAAACAAGGTCATTAACTATTGAAAATATTTAGGGACTCATAGCCATGGTTGGAGTAATTTAATTGTTGGAGTCCCACATTTTATTTAATTCCCTTTATTATCTATGTTAATACTTCCCAATTGACATGGGATTAGTAAAATGGTCTTACTATTTGTATTACATTTACATCAGTTTAACCACATCATGTGACAGATAACTTAACACACCTAATGAATATAATTTAATAAACATTATATAACAGATAGTGATACATAAGATAAACACCTGAGGGGGTTTTTATAGTTTGGGAAGACTACCCCAAACCATGTATAGGGATTTAAAGAACACCAAGGTTATAGTCTACAAATTTAATTCAAGTTATTTTATAATTTAGGAGTAAGGAATTGGAAGTGTAGCATACTTAACAAGGGATACAATTAAAAAACAAGCAATCCAATAGGGAACACTAGTAGTTTTTCAACCATATACCAATAAAGCTTCACTCATCCATCATTAGGCTTTTATTAAATCCAAAATGTGAGAAATCAATGTATTAGAAAAATTCTCTAAAATTAATTTATATTATCTCACATGAAGATAAAAATATAATGTAGAGTGTAACAAAGATAATAAAGAAGAGGAATCATAGACATGTTGTTGACTATCTGATGCAATCGATAGTGTTTTATTCAAATTTCAGATGAGGGAGATTTATCAAATACTAGGGATGAGACGATAAGGGGATACATTATGGTGGAGCTATTGTGCATGATTAGGAGGAGAAAGAATGCTTCCGATTAAAAGGAAGAAAGAAAAATTTTTAATTCACCCTTTTTAAAGGGGTTCATGGTTTAGTCGCATAGTTAGAGTTATTGTTCATAGAAAATCCTCTAGAGAAATCCAAAGATATATAGATTCATATGGCTAGGAACAATGTTATAAAAACTATGTGAATCCAATGTGAAGCTATTGTCTAAGAACCTCAAACCCTCAAATGACTTGTCACAATATTAGACAAACAATACATTTCCCACACAATTCATCTCATTGATGATCTATAGAAATTCATAGGTTCATGTGTCCTTAGGTGAATTGTTTTTAAAACTATGTGAGATTTCAATAGTTTGAAAAAATAATTGGTTTATGGTTAGCACTAACCCTGTGATAATTGTGTTCCTCTCCATTTTTTCCAAAAAACTATCTTTCAAAGTATGATGCTTCCAAAAATCATCTGGACTCTCTAGACACTTCAGGGGATATAAATCATATCCAAAACAACATGTTAAAGTTTTTATAATTTTAATGTTTCATTAAAAATCTCAAATTAAAAATTATCCCATACAAAAGATGAAAGACTCAAATTCCCTAAGAATTTCAACCCGATAAGAAATATGGGATCATTCAAAAAAATTTAATGATGGTAATCATTATAAAAAATAATACACGTTAAAAATTGATCATAAGATAAAAATTTATATATTAGAACATAATCAAGAGGTATGAACATAATATAATTGCATCATTTCCAATAATGAATATATTATAAATCATGGGTTGTTATAAATGTAGTTTTTCATAAAAACAGATAGTAATTTTTTTGTAAACATGAGTTAATAATAATTAGACATGAAAACATAACATAGGTATAAAAATATATTATACAAATGTTGGATATATATATGCATATAAAATCATTCCTTATGTTAGGAAACATGGACAAGATAATCATCACATCATGTATGGAGTCCCATAAAGGATTTATTACTACCCAATCCCTAATAGGTCGTCTAAAAATATATAAGTATTCTCTCGATGCATTATAGTGATGTATAATTATGATCCAACCCCCGCTTACTGGATACAAATACTTAAGGTCTTGTGTTCACTACCCATTAATAGTCGTATCATGATATAATTCTTTACCCATTGCATTGGAATAATATTCAATTATAGAACCATCATTCCCAGAATGAAAACCCCTAAATACATATGATATATGAATGTGAAAACATTCTTAATTCAATGTTATCTTAATTATCCCATTAAAATAAATTGGTTTCATGAAAAATATATAATACATTATCATAATCCATCCATAGAAAGGAGTTGGATTATAAAATAAATAATATCCCCCATAAATCATAAGAATCATTAAAATATATCGACATAGATGAAAAAAAACCTTTTAAGGTAAGTTAAAATTTTATTTAAAATTAATAATAAATACAATTTTCATTTTTAAAACGTGTTATTTTAAAAGAAAAATTATAAAAAATGAAAAATATATTTAATTTGTAAAACAATAAAACTATAAAGGGTAATTTTTTAAATGATAATTGATTAAGGTTGTGTGAAAATAGTTGTATACTAAAATTTAAAAAGTATATTCATTTTAAACTTCTAAAAAGAAGTTCAATGTAAGAAAAAGTCAATTATACCAAAAAAAATTAAAAGATGATTCCTTTTGTAAATAAATTCATTTCCATTGAATAATTACTTAAGTAATCATGGGAACAAGATAATGATATATATAACACAATTTAGAGAATAAATACATAATAGGACAATATTTACAACTAAAAAGAAAAGATAAGGTTGATTTCTCTTACAACCATAAAATCATGTTAATTAAGAAATAAAAGGTAAAATAAATTGTTAATGGAAATTTAAAAACCATGAATACCTTGATTAGAAGAAAATATATCGGGTTTTGGAGATATATATCATAAAAAAATTTATATTGATATTGAGTCATAAAAAATCATGAATTCAATATTATATTGGAAAGAAACCCTTATGAATTTACTGTCTTTTGAATGAAAATAAATTGAATGAAAAAAACATAGATTTATTTCTAAATCAAAATTTTTTTATTAAATTTATTTTCATAAAAAACATAGAGAAATATATACATCATACAAAAAATATAGATCTTGAATATGAAACATATATTAATGAAAGGAAAATTGAAATGAGAAACCCTTAACATTAAGACTAAAATCTATAGAAGCCCTTAAACCTCCAATATAATAAACCTTACCATATAGATCAGTTATTTAATAAAATTACTCATATTTATTGTATTTTATAATATTAAAATATAATGATTAATTACCCATATAAAAATTATTTATTCTTTATTTTCATCATTAAATGTTTGTAATATAAATTGGTTTGTAAATGTTTTGTAAGGGTGATATTGATCCTTATTCATTGATACCAAGTTCATAATCACCATAATATTAAAGGGAGTGTTATTATTTTTTTCATTGTATCTTTTAGTCACATCTTCACTTCATGGATGGTGTGGGTATGGTTTCTGAGAATAAAATAGATGATAATAATCTTTTGGGTAATCTATCGATAACAAAAAGTTACATTATAATTATCATTCATTTTTTTCCAATATTGTATAACCATATTCATGAAATAAGTTGCTATTTAATTTAATATAATATAGTTGTTAATGTATGGATACTTATTCATGTATAAAATTGTGATGTTGGTATAGCATCATGAATTTGGTTGGTTGAACCGACCCAATCAGTAATGTGATATACTAATGAATGAGTAAGAATTTATAATTACATAATAGTATTTTTATTTTATAAGAATAATAATTATAATAATATAACATCATTACAATGGAGGATGAAATTTCAAATAGTGTATTTGAATAAGTAGTTTAAAAAATATGGTATGAACTTGGTAATTTGTTAGGTTCTCTTATTCACAACATGTGATCCTTTAGAAAAGAGGATTTCTGCTTATTTTATGAAACTAACAGTTACAAAATATATAATTTATGTTTTTGAGACAAAAAATTGGTATATATTAAGGAGGTTTTAAATTAATATAGTGTTTTTTATTTGGTTTATGAGATTTCCTTTTATAGGTGTAAATGAGGGACATTTCTATATAAATTTATGTTAGGAGATGTGTAATGATTGAATCACTGAGAGGTATGGTATTTTAGGTGGGGTAATGTGAGAAAGACATTTATATTTGACTCATAATCTAAAAAAATTTGTTTCATAATTCCTAAGGATAATTTTAATTATATAAAATTATGGCCTTGTTAATGTACAACTTTTTACCTATTTAAACCTCATTTACATAATTAACATTTATCCCATAGAATTTATATATTTTAAATAAAAATAAATGTTTCCCTTAAAACCCAATTTTTAGGTTTTCGTTAGTTCTAAATCCATATAATTTAATATGATTTGTAGATATGTAAAATTTAACTCTTCATTGAAAATATAAAATATAAAGAAAATAGTTTTGTAGAAAATTTACTTTTAAAACATAATGTGTTTTTTATACTATTTCACACAAAAAAAACTAATATGGTGAGTGTAAGTATATTTATTTTAAAATATATGAATTAAATTAGATTCATCACTTAAAAATCAAAATTTTATTTATTAAGATTAAAATACACAGTACTTTATAAATAGTTCTTTTAAAAATTGTCCCTTTTTAAGATTAAATTATATTAATGATGTCTATATTGTTTTAATTATTTGTCTTCCCAACATAAAACATTATAAACACATATGTATTGTATGTTTAATTGGAATTTTAGAAATATATAAAATCATTATAAGTTAAAAATTATAAAAATAATATGTTACATATAAAAATATAATATATATTAAAATGAAATATTAACCTTTTATTTCAATAAATAATTATTTATTTTTTATTATTATTATAAATTTTATATTTAATTTTACACAAAATAAATATATTTTTTGGATACATGCATAAAAAATGACTCTATTTCAAAAAACCATATTTTCAACATCCATATATATAACTATCATATTTCATTCCTAAATATTGTTTTACATATACTTATATATTAATTCTTTTTATTCCTTTACATCTCTCTTGAAATTTATATTATATTTATAATTATCATACTTATTTAAATAGTTTAAATAGTGTTTATAATCTCTATTGAAAACCACAATGATATATATTTTATGTTCATGGTATTTTTAATTAAATGGGGTTTTATTCCTCCTATAAATTTCATAATGTTATTTCCTATTTTATTTCAAATATTTATTAATTTTTATCTTTCAATAGAATATATTGAACTAATAAAATATTTCATAAATAAAATTATTTTTCTTTTTTTATAAAATATTCTTCTCAGTATAGTATTTATTTAAACTAAATGTACATAGTAAAATCATGGAGTGTTATATTCTAACACCCTTAAAATAAATTTTATATTAAAATTTCATCAGTATAATATAAAAAATAAGGGTATGTCTACATATTTATACCTCAGGTTTTCACGTATCTTTCTCAAACATGTTATTCTACCATATAACACCAAAAAGGAGATTATTAATGTTATATATAAATTTATCTCTATAATCAATGATTTTGAATAGTTTTTCCTCATAAGAGAGTTCACGTTTCAGATATAGTATATTGGAGTTTAGTACATGTGACGGTTCTAGTATGTACTCACTTAAAATTGATACCTGGAAGACATCATGAAAATGGGAGTGGGTTTTTGTAAGTGTTGGATGATAAACTTCTATCCCTACATGATCAAGTATTTGAAAGTGTTCAATGTATCTAGGACAAAACATTCCATTATTCTAGAATCTCATAACCCTCATCTCTTTTGATATTCCTCGAAATACCACAAAATGAAATAAAAAATTGAATCACATTGATAATTTTTAGACAATATTTTCTTTACATTATGTTGTTTTAAGGATATTATTAATGTTTTAAATATTCTATATCATTTTTTGAGACACATTTTGACCAAGAATCATGTATTAATTAACTTCCTCCTAAAATTATTGAATTTTAAATCTCTTTACATATAGATCCTTATATGATTACATTTTAAAGAAATAAATATAAATAGTTATTTTATGAAAACTCTACTAGTGGAAGGTATTGATCCCAAACTCCTTTTAAATCAAATGAATAGGACACTAGAAAATCCTATATAGTTTCATTAGTAACATTATCTTGATAATTAGAATAATAATGATAATAATTGTTGAAGATCATCTCTGCAATAAAGGATTATTGAACACTTCTAAAAAATATTGATGTAAACTTCATATGTTGATTAGATAAAATTAATTATAGCACCCCATAAAGCCTTACAACTTACATTATATATATCCTTTCAAGTTTTTCGAGCACTAAATATTATCCAATAAAAATGAAATTTGTTTGTTTTGGGACGTGATAAACGATACCCCAATAGAATTATATAATTATGATGTGTTATGTAGACCTACTGCTAAATAAATGGATATATCTACCAATTTCATATTTGTATGAGTAATGTTTGTATAATCCACATAGAGTTCTGTATTTCTATCTAAACATTTTATAATACCCAAAAATGAGATATGTACTCTATAGTCTCCCTCTTCATGTTATCCGACTATAAATGATTCATGAGATCTCAATACATCATTTTGTTTCTACAATGGATGGATAATATTACACTAACATCATGATATAATATCACTTTATTTTGATATGGTATTGAATGAACACATATTAATTTCCTAAATCTTATAATTTTATAACTATCGTTGTTAAAATCTTGAATATTCCATACATTCTTCTATATATATATACCCTCTTTTGTATATCTGTGAGCATTTAATGGATGGATTATTGATTTTAAATTTTGTCAAGCTAATATTTCTCTCATTCCCTCATGATTTCATAGTCTATCCTTCACAAATCCAAGAGTATTATATCCTTTCTTTAATTGTCATAATGGATAAGGTAGCATAATTCATCCAAATAAAATCATCATCAATCATGTTTTCCATCCAATGGGGTAAAAATATTGACCATTTATATTCCATGATCAACTCCAACCATTACCTTTAGTGCATGTTCCACACAATTTTTTAATATGTTCTTTATATTATTGTGATAAGTGTATATTTCACACATTTCATCGTAGAGAATATTATTCTATATCGTCGACGGAAATATCACCACTCATAACTCTATGTTATTAATTAGGTAACTTTACTAATCACTTTTTAATTTAAATTAGTCATGAACTACCACAATTTTATTATTCATGAGTAAACATTCCATGTCTTTGAGTGATACATCAGTATATATTACAAACCCTTATCCACTATAGGGTACTATAACTATAGAAAAAGTGAAAAATATTCTCTTCCACACCTTTAAATTTTCTTAAAACTAATATATCTTGATTAACTTGAGTACCTTTCAAGTTAACTTTTTTTTTTCTGGAATTTACATTCATAAAATATTTCTCATAAATCGTCAAAAATAGTAATCCAATAAAAGAAAACTGTAGAAATTGTTTATAGTAGTTGGTCTTGTTCATTCATCAATAACCTATATATTTTTAGGATCTATAGATATAATCCCTCTTTTGATTTCAAAACCTAATAATCATTATTTTTGTATCCAAAATTTACACTCGGATAAATTTAAAAATATTTTCTCCATTCTGGATTCCTTTAAAAAAATCCAAAAATAATCTTCATGAACTTCATTGTACATGGAATATATGAGAAGATCATCTATAAATGTTATAAAAAATTATTGAGTTAATTTTTAAAGAATAAGTTCATTAGATATATGATTATAATAGGGGTATTTTTATGATTGAATAACATCACTATAAATTCATAGTGCCCATATCCTTTAATGACAACATATTGGCTACATCCTCTATTTTCACCCTTAATAAATGATATCAAAATCAATTTTAATCATTGAAAATAATTTTTTACGTTACATATTATTGAATAAGTTATAACTATTAGGTCGAGGATATTTTTCATGGCCTTGATTTTTGTATGTCTATTACAATTAATATAGATACACATTGATCTATATTTTATCTTAACTGATATGAGTGTGGAACCATATGGTGAAGCACATAGGAATATAAAAACCCTTTCAGGATTCTCATAGTGTATCATTTTTAATTTCACTAGTTCAATAATGGATTTTATATAACTAGACCTTTATATAATCATCAATACAATAATGGGTCATATAGAATAATCATCATTTTAATTTGGGTGGAGATCAGAAAACTTTTCATGAAACATATCAATGTATTCATTCAATATTGAAAGATCCTATATACAAATTTTATCCCCAACTATTTGAGAAAATACCCATAATTATGGTGTTTTAATAAACTTATAATGGAATTTATTTCTATTTGGATTTTATGGATAGTCTTGCATCGATAGAAGATCATAGGTTGATTCATGATGGTGAAATGTGACATATCTATCATGAAAATTATTCTAGGATTTATGTAGTGACAAAAATTATAATCTCAATATAAAATCAAATTCCACTTACTGATAAATAATATTATTTCTTAGAATCTTATTCCCACAAAACTCTTACATAAGGGAGTTATATAATTGGTATAAAATCATTGTATCAATAGGAGATTTAATGAATAGTAAAATATCTGTAAATTGAGGATATATATTAGAGTCATTTCAATACATAATGAAATTCATATGGATAGGATCAAATTAGCTGTTTTCAATATTTATCATATATATAACCACCCTAAATTCATTATTATTTCTTCAATACCTTACTAAAACCTAAATGGAAAACGTGATATGAATAAAACATAATTTGAGTAATAATTCTTAGGATAAATAAAATCAATTATGACACCTTCATTAAAACCTAGGACATTTTGGGTTCATATTATATAAACTTTGGTTAATCATAATTTTTTTGGTTATATTCACTTATTATTTATAACCTAATAACAAAGATAATTAATCAAACTCTAATTAAAACTATTTCATATGATACCCACAACCCCTTTTGGTTCTAGAAAAAAAATCATTACACATTTTCCTTGATACCATCTGATTCAAATCCAACAATAACATACATATATACTACATCATTCTATATGAATATTAATTACATCCCAAAATAAATAAAACCATGAAAACTATAGGATTATTGTATTTAGAGATTATATACAAAATAAAATTATTTTAAAAACCCTTAATATTGTCCTACAAACACTCTTATCACATTATACTCCTTTTGAAATATCATACATAATATTCTCTTTCATAGTCTAATGAATGTGAACATAAAAAGGTTGAGTTCAGATGCTCAATAAGGTTACACATAAGAGAAAACAATAATAATAATAAGTGATTAGAATACAAACATGTAGGTATAGGAACATGATAAAGGTGTAAGGAATGAAAATTTGATAATCATTCCTAATAAAAAAATATTTCATGATTCATGGTGGCACATCTGGTTTTTATCTTCTTCATGTCATGGTTTAGATCAGGTTCATTGGAAATACCAATACTTATATTGGGGTTTTGGTGATATTAATTTTGAGTTTTGAACTTCCATATATTTATAAAGATCTTACATTGGGTTCCCTATTTCATGGTTGGGTGTTTTTGGTGAAAGGGTGGTAACTTCTTGATTTGGTCCAAACCGTGACACATTTCCATATTAAAAAACAAATTTGTTTATTTTATACCTCCTTTTTTAACAATTTTAACGAATTAAACTTCCCAAATTTCCTCCCATGACATATTAAAATCACCATACCCTTTTTTACCCCTTAGGAAATCATAAGGATGGTGAATTTGTGTTGTTTATTTAGGTATTAGGCCTGCCTGTGGACCCATTTCGATTTTTAAAAAAATATTTTGTTTCTTTTATATTGTATTCATATTTTAATAAGTTTCAGTGAATCCACCACTCAATCTGGCCTAATAACCATAGGCGCACCCCCATTCACTATTTTACCACTTTGGAGATCATCTTAGTCGCGAATTAGGGATGAAACTAATAATGATTCTAAAATCATTTCTGATTTGAAAAAGGTAAATTTTCTTATACATAAACCATTCATTTCATATTACATTATCCCCAAATTTATTTCCCACAGTTATTACTGACCTAAGGATACCATCCACTTAGTTTCAGGCTATTCCCTTTCCTCTATTGGTGCAAATGTAAGGGAATACAGAGAGGTTTCGAGATCTGAAGGTGAGACTCCTCATTTCTCCTCCATCTTTCTCCTCATTTCATTATTTCTTGGTTTTATATTATCCAATATCCATGATTTACCTATTTTTATATTATCCCATCATTTTTTTTAGGAAATTTGTTTTCTTTTGTGGCTGGTCGTCATAGTTTTGGGGTTTATAAACCCTCAGATGGTGATATCGTGTGTCTGTTTCCATTAAGCCAAGAATTTGAGGAATGATATCCCCTACACATACATTTATCATTTATTATTCATCATTTTATTATTTTTATCATAGAATATATATGATTATTATTGTTTTTAGCCTTTTTATAATTTTATTGGCGTACAAAATGGTTGGTTATGCCTTGTTTTGTGAAAGGTAGAGGTGTGTTGTCATAAAAGTGTGCACCAAGTGTTTGTTTAATTTTTCTGCTATGTTTCAGAATTTTTTTGCGAGGTCTATAAACTAGTTTATGGGTTTTTAACATTTTTTATTATCTTGAATAATATATGAAATTCAATTGGTTTTTTATTCCTTTTCATGTTCTTAAAATAAATTGTTTTGTTTAAAAGTGCATATCATGTGTTCAGTAAATTTCCCGGTTGGCATTTATGTGTTAAGTGTGATTTAAAAATTATTTGTTGGGATTTATAAAATCATTAGGAGAATTAAAAATGGTGTTTTTTGTTCCTTATATTCCATTACATTTTGTATTAGGTTTTACAAACAAATGGGTTTTTATACAAAATGTTTTGGCCCGAGTTGCTAAAAAATGGCCAGTTTCACATCCTTATGAATGTTGTTGTGTTTTGAATATGTAACCTGAGTGTTTTAAAGGATTTTTGAATGTTGTTTTTTTCCTATAAATGTTTTTTATACACCTACCTATTAAACTTTAAATTCATACCTTTTCCAAATCATAGTTTTGTGAAAATGTTTAATGGCTCATTTGGCCTTTCCTAAAAATGAAGAATGAGTGTTTTACATGTATATACCATGTTGCGTCAATTGGGATTATTTTATGGTCCATGAAATGATTTTATTAAATTTTTTTAGTTCTTCCAAATATGGTTGGGTTTCCTTTTGTTGTATTTTTGTACTTAAAAGAGTGTGTTTGAATGGGTTTTATGTTCAAAGCCTCAATACACACCTTGAAATTGGTTTATGAAAATTTGTAGTGGTTTATTCATCCGTGAAATAAATGTGAAGAATGTTTGATGGCTATTTGTGTGTTTATGGTTTGTGAAGGTAATTTTTAATTTAATTGATTGTTTGATAATATGTGTAACCTAATTGATCACTAAAGGGAATCCAAGGAATCTAGGTGGGCGGACATGTACTAGTTTTCCATTGTTCTCATGGGGTTTGGCCCTTGTTTCTCGTAGAACGTTTGATAATGACCTCACTAACTAAAAAAATTATGATTATGTTGGTTGAACACTAGGTTATGGGTATTATCCCTACTAGTGGCTCATGTGTATAAGAACAAATATTTATTAGGGTCACTTTCACTGTGATACGAGGTACCGAGGGCTCACAACTAACTAGTTCCTAGGGGTGTTCTTGTGACTAGTGATCATTGGATATTTTTACTCACCATTTAAAATAAGTGTGGTTTTTTGGTAAATTCAGCAGTGTGTGTGATTTATTTAAAAGTATAAATTCATTTAAGAAACCCTCTTGAAAACTAGTTTCATTTTGAAGGTGCACCTCTTTGAAAATTGCAACTAGAATTCTAGTTTATAAAACATAAAAGTTTTCATCTAGAAATTTTTTATATAATGGGTCCTCAATTAAAAAATAGACCATTATATATAGTATTTAAATATTTAAATTTTTTTTAAAGGTGTTCATTTGGAATATAATATCAGGTTAACATATAGAGTTTTAATACTCGTGCCTATAGTCTTCTTCTGTATTTAGAACTTGTGCAGGTTTCAACATGAGTAAAATCACGTTGGGTGATGTGTAATCATTTTTTTGGAGAGTGAATAGATTGTTCACATGGATTTATTTGGGTATCAGGTTTGGTCATTTGAGTATTTGGTTTAGTTTTAATTTTGGTTTCTTGTACAAATAATTTTCAGTTCAATTTTTTTGTAAATATATTTTGGGTTGTCCATTTATTTCCATTATTTTTTTGATTGTATATATTTGGGATAAATCATTCCCTTGTGTACTCTACCAATGCCCTCGGTTCTTGACTCCATCCCTGGAGGATCAGGAACACATCTTGGGACTTGTCGCAGGTTGTCCTAGGTGACTGGTTCAGGGTCGACTCGGGTAGTTCATGAAAAATGGTATAAGAGGAGGTAAACTCTTAGAAGACCATTATTTTTTAGTGCTCTTGTTATTTGGGGTATTTCAAGGTATATGGATTGGGATTGTCGGGAATTGAATGGTATGTTGGGGAAGAGCGTTGCAAACTCTTCATCGTTTTGGTCCTTGAGTTTCCATGGGATGTCCGGTTTTATTAGTGTCCTTTATTCTTATTGATTGTTTATGTTGGGATATACCAAGTCGAGTCTGATTAATGGGCCCCATGAGCTCTCAAGTCCTAGAAAGCCATGTGGAGCCGAGGCATGGTCCTAATAATTCACTCTATGTTGGTGTTGTGTTTGACATATGGTCCCCAACCATATGGTCAAGTCACCCAACAACAGTAGTTTCTTTTTGTGGCATTCTTGGACCTTGGTTGAATTCTGAATTTTTGTTTTGAAAATACTTATGTGAGAATTATGGAAATGGGATATAAATGAAGGATTGTTTTTTTAAAATTGCAAAAGGGTTTTTCAAAAATTAATTATAAGAATTATTTTGGAAGGTTGTGTTTTTAACCAAATTTTTGGAAGGATGTGGAAATGATTTAATGGGATTGGATTTTCCCAAATCTAACCTTGTTATTTTTTGAAATAAAATGTCTTGAAAGTGTGAATCATTTTATGATGGTTTAGAAACTTTCTTTTAAAATGAGGTGTTTTGGAATGTTTAAAATTGTTTGAATCTGATTAATTAGTTTTGGAATTGATTTTGATCAGTTGGGGTTTTCCTAGAAAGTTTATTGGTCTTAATGGCCATCAGATTATGAAAATATACCTTGCTAAATTTTATAAAATCAAAAGGGGTTGTATGATGTAGCTTGTTTTTTTTAAAAAAGTTTTTAAAAATTAAATGTGGTAGGTTTTTAAGAAAATAGTTCTTAATGATGTGTGGTTTGTTTTGTGAAATATGAAAAGGGTCATTGAATTTTTTGTTAGTGTTTTTTTGGAAGGTAAATTATTTTTGAAATAATTTTGTTTTGTTTAGTCCTTTGGTGCTTTCATGGGAGCTCACATGCATGGGTTTATTGATATCTGGAAGGGTGGCCTATTTGGAATGGTGGTTGTCTGTCAGGAGTACCATGGAAATGTTCATATGAGTGAGACTTGATGAAACAAAATTGGTGAATGTAGAAATCCACCATGTTAGTTTTTTTTTCAAATGTTTTTTGAGTTGAAAAATTGTGGAATTTGTTTATAAACATATGGTTATGTGGATTTTTTTCTTTTCAATGTGTTAGAAGAGTTGTTTATTCAGTATTCTTTCTTGGGATACAGAATTCATACTCTAGTTATGTTTTGAGATGGGATCTTGTTGGTGGATCAATTTTATAGTAGTGTTTAGTGGGTTTCTAAAGATGTGTCGGATGTTGCGATGAGTCCCCAATAATTTATCTTTTTTCAATATTTCCATTTTTATCAACCAAAATATTCTTTCTCATGTTTCACAAGCTAAATCCACCTCTGAAAATAATTCCTCATCTTGTTAGTTGAAATAGAGAGCTCTTTGGTCTCGATTTATAGTGTCTTCGTATTATGATGATTCTCTCGGTTATAGCAGTTGTGTTTGGTGATGCTTGGTGTGTTTCACTGAGTTCCTTGTTCATCTCACTTCCCATTCTATGTAAGATAGAATGGTGGTGTGTATTCTTCTATCTCTGTTGGATATTGGCATATTGTTTGAGCTAGTAAATTTCAGGAGATAATTTGATTTGTAGATTCTTTATGTGTCAAATAGTATGATTCATTCATTAGGGCTCCATCCATAGTCCATAGAGTGAGGATTTTCATGAAATTAGGAAATCACAAAAGGTGTGGGGAGCTCAATTAGGCTCCTTCCTCCGCCATTGTGGTGAAGTAGTTTCTATTTATATATTCTGGTAACTCATCACTATGAATATCCTCTTGTCATAAATAGCATGGTGGACTTACCCCTCATACAGCATTTATGATTATGTCTTCATGGATGTGGGATTCTGAATAATCTCCATGTGTGGACCACCTGTGTAAATCAGGTGGAGTCTTGGTGTTACCTGTTCATAGGTGGATGATGTTGGGTAGCCCCTTTTATTTGTGTCAATGGTCTAATGATTGGGTCCCCATCCCTACCCTCCCTGAGTGGTGGGTGTGTTGATCCGTGTAGAAAGTGTTGGCACAGTTCTTTTCCCCGCTGTTCGGTAGTGGGTGGTTTATATTTTCATGTTGTAAACCTCTTAACTGGGGTTTATAGGTTTTTCTAGTAGAGTTTTGGTGGGCCTGTGTGGGTGATTCCCAATTCTAGTTCATGGTGAATTATTTATTTTATTTATTTCTAGTTGGTCTATAATGGTTAGGAGACCCACTACGGGTCTCGAAGATCTTTCCTCTAAGGATTTATCATATGGTAGTTTTTATTTATTGGTGGGGAGTCTGTTACGGGCCCCACACCAATTTTTTGTCTTTTTTGAGTGAATATTGGTTTGGGTGGTTGTTGGGTTCATTAAAACAAGGCCTAATAATTTGGTTCTTGGCATGGTTGTGGATGTAGTGGCTTTAACTTTCCGTTGATTTTCACTAAGTTGTTGTGAGTTGGTGTTTTAATTGGGAAAGAGGATTAAGTTCTGTTGATGGTGAATGATATTTACTAGGATTGATAGGATAGATCCGGTTGATATATAATACTTAGGTGTTGTTCAAGCAACTGTAAAGTGTTATGGACTTCCGGGGATGGAAACATTTAATGGTGGGGATAATTGTCACACCCGATTTTTTGTTCTTCATTTCTTGGTTTGGATTTGGTTCATTGAAAATCCTGATACTTTTCATGGATTTTGGGTGAGATTAATTTTTATTTTTTAACTTCCATATATGTCTAATCATCCTAGTTTTTCTTCTCTATTTCTTTTTGGGGTGTTTTTGGAGAAAGTGTGGTTACTTCTTGATTTAGGCCAAAGCGTGACCCATTTCCATATTTGAAAACAAATTTATTTTTTTTATAACTATTTTGTTTTTTAAAAAATTTCACCCAATAAAAATTCCACATTTCCTACCTTGACATATAAAAACCAGCATATCATTTGGTACCCATTATGAATTCATTAGAATGTTGAATTTGTGTTGTTTATTTAGGGATTAGGCCAGCCCATGGGCCCATTTCCATTATTAAAAAAAATATTTTATATCATATTCATATTTTAATTTTTTTCAGTGATTCCACCTCCCACTCGAGTCTAATAACCATAGGTGCACCCCCATTCGCTATTTTCCAACTTTAGAGCTTATCATAGTCGTAGATTAGGGATTAAATTCTCAATGATTCTCAAATCGTCCATATTTGGAAAAGGGAATGTATCCCATCCATAAATCATTCATTTAATACTCTATTATACAAAAATTTGTTTCCCCTATTTATCCCAGACCTAAGTAGACCCTCCAATGAGTTTCAAAACATTACCTTTCCTCAATGGGTGCAGATTTAATGGAATACAAAGAGTTTTTGAGTTTCTAAGGTGAGATTTCGTCTCATTTCTCCACCCTTTTCCTGCTCCATTCATTATTTCACCGTCTTGTATTATCATATAGTCATGATCGACCTATGTTTCAGTTATACCATGATTTTTAATTGGGGTATTATCCGTTTGGGGCTGGTCATCATAGTTTTAGGGTTTATAAACCCTCATATAGTGATATCAGGTGTGTGATTGCATTACGCCAAGGATTTCAGGTAGAATATCCCATGCACATGACTTTATCATTTAAGTTGATTCATTTAATTATTTTTATCACCTTATATATATTTTTATTATTTTTTCTATGCCTTTGGATAATTTCTTGGTGTGAAAAATTGTTGTTTAAAACTTGTTTTGTAAAAGGTAGTGTTGTGTTGTCATAAAAGTGCACACCATGTGTTTGTTTGAATGTTCTACTATCTTTCACAACTATTTTGTGATGTGTAGAATCTGGATTATGGTATTTTGAACATGTTACACTATCTTGAATTAAATATGGAATGCAATTGGTGTTTTATTCTTTTTCAAGTGCTTAAAAGGAATTATTTTTTAAGTGAATGTCATGTGTTCAGTAAATTTCCCGGTTGGATTTTATGTGTTTAGTGTGATTTAAAAGTTATTTTTTTGGATTTATAAATGGATTGGAAGAATGAAAAATGTTATTTGTGTTTACGTATATGGATTTACAATTTGGATTTGGTTTTACATAAAAATGGGTTTTGGTTTACAACATATTTTGGTCCAAGTTGTTGTAAAATGGCCTATTTCACATCCTTATAATAATGGTTTTGTATTGAATATGTAACCGGAGTGTTATAAGGGATTTATGAATTTGTATTTCTGAATTAAATTTTGTGTATACACCTCCTAAATAAAATGGAAATTCATACCTTTTTCAAATGATAGTTTTTATAAAATGTTTAAAGTCTTATTTGACGATTCCTAAAAACCAAGAATGTTTGTTTTACATGTATATACCTTGTTTAGTAAATTGAGATTGTTTTATATTCTATGAAATGATTTTATTAAATGTTTTTAAGGATTCCATATATGGTTTGATATGGTTATGTTGTGTGTTTATACTTAAAAGAGTGTTTTTGAATGAGTTTTATGTGCAAAGCCTTAAAAAACTCATTGAAATTGTTTTTTTTTAATTAGTGGTTTGTTGATACGTGAATGAAATGTGAAAACTTTTTGTGGAATTTTTGTGTTTTTATTGTTTTGGAATGGAATTTTTATGTGAAATGTGTATTTTATAATACGTGTAACTTGATTGAGCACTAAAGGGAATCCCGACAATCTAGGTGGGTATACGTGTACTAGTATGCTAGTGATCTGGTGGGGGGTTGGCCCCTATTTCATGTAGAAAGTTTGAAGATGAAAACAATAACTAAAATATGATGATGATGATGTTGGGGGACCACTAGGTAATAAGAATTCTTCCAAATAGTGGCTCATGTGCACAATAAAGGATCTTTCTTAGGGTTATTTTCACCGAAATACAAAGTACCTGGGGCTCACAACTAACTAGTGCCTGGGGGTGTTCCTGTGACTTATGCTCATTGGCTATTTTGTACTCATCATCAGCATAAATTTTTTTGGTTGGAAAATTCAGCAGTGTGTGTGATTTATATAATATTTTACATTATTTAATGCATCCATCTTGAAAACTAGATTCATTTCCTAGTTGCACCTCTTTGAAAATATTTACTAACATTCTTGTTTATAAAACAAAAAAGTTTTTTTCATGAAACTTTTTTATAGAATGGGACCTCATTTTGAAAAATATACCTTTATATCTTGTATATAAAACTTGAAATTTATGTTCCATTTATTTTAAAGGATGTGCAGGGGGAATAGAATATTGAGCAATCCTACATAGTTTTAATACTCACACCTATAGACTTAATCTGTTTTTAGCCTTTGTAAAGGTTTCAAATTGAGTTTTATCACCTTGGGATACAAGTGATAATTGTATTTGAGATTGACCAGAGGGGTCACAGGGAGTTAGTTGGTTATCATGTTTGGTCAGTTGAGTTGTTGGTTTAGTTTATAATTTTAGTTTCTTGTATAAGTAATGTTCAAATCAATTTTTATGTAAATGTATTTGGGAGGTCCATTTCATTCCACTGTTTGTTCAATTGTTTATATTTGTGGGAAAGTATTCACTTGGGTACTTTACTGATTCCCTAGGTTCTTGTCGTTATCCCAGAAGGATTGGTAATGCCTCTAGGGACTTGTCTTGGGCTAGCCTAGGGGACCGGTTCAGGGTCGACTCAGGATGGTTCATGACATAGGGGTCCTAGAATAAGGTATGTGGTATAACATAATGCATGAGTAATAAGAGAATATAAACCTGACTGAGTAATCATGATCAATTGAAACATAAATTATTCATAAAAATTGGGAATATACATAAGTATAGAAAATCATTCCTTACATCAAAGTGTGCAACCAAGACCATCAACACATAGTAGACAAAGTACCATAGTGAATTGAGTTTTCTCCCCAATAATTTTTATGATACATCATTAGATATATGTTTTTATCAAATTAATTCTAGGGATTTATAATTTCATGACAACACTTGACTTATTTGATAGAGTCCCCTAAGATTTCTGGTTAATTATACATTATTATTATCTCAATAGATAATGATTTACCTCATGAATTAATTTAATATAGAATATTGTTCTCACCCATTATATAAGTTAAACACACTTATATTAATTCCATAGAAACATTAATTCAATATTAAATCCCTAATAACTTAATTAACACATGAAAATAAATGTTTTTTATGAAAAAAACATTAAGAAACTATCCTGAGACAACTATAGAATAGATTTTATCAATAAATATTATTTCATGTGAGTTAAACAAAGAGATAAAAAATTATTTTTAAAAAAATTAATATTTACTTTGAGAAATAACAAGAAATAAAAATTAAACTATAAACACATTTAAATTTAAATGAAATTTTTTTATCAAAAATGAATATAAATTTAATTAAGAAATCCTTGAAAACAGAGTGAGGGTTTCTATTAAACAAAATTGAAATATGTAGAGGAAAAATTAATTTGTATTGAAAACATTTAACATGGACGTTACATTCACATTTTTGTAAATATGACCATTATTGGCAGAAAATGACCACACCAAAATCATTAAAAGAAGATTCATTTTGTAAATAAAAACAAATTATAATGGAAATCGACGTAAAAAATTATGTCACTAGAGGTAATTACATAAATAAAACAATATATATAATTTGTCTATGGGATAAAAATATTTTTGAATAAGAATAAGAGATAATGTCAGATTCCATTACATGTAATACATAATGTAAATTATGACCAAAGGGGATGTAAAATTTTAAAGAGGACATTTAAAAATAATGATTAGTCATATGAGATGAAAATAAAGGCATACCTGGAGAGAAATATCATATAATTTCTCATGATGTATATTGATTCATATACAATATTGAATTAAAAGTGATATTAGAAATAAACCCCATATAACTATTGTTACTATTGAATATAAAACTATTAATTGATAAGATCATATATGGAATTATATGTCACATAAATTTTATGAAATGTAAGATGAACTAAATCCATGTGGAGGAATATAAACAAAATAAGGATAATGGTGATGAATGTGTAACTTATCTCAAAAAAATGATAATTAACACAAAAAACCCTTATATTTACTCATAGCCTTCAAATAGGTCCTTTAACCAGGTTTATAATAAATATAACAAAATTTATGCATTATTTCATAAAAATTTTCATATATTTTACATTTTATACTCTGAAATTATAATAATTTATTACACATATTAAAGTCAGTTATTATTTATTTTTATAATGGGATTTTATTATTATTGACTATTTAATTCACGTTTTCTAATAACGGTGTCAATCCCAGTTCATTGATAGGAAGTTAACTACTTTAAAATTAATTAATGTAGTCAATCTATTCTGTTAAAAATTGTTTTCTAGTCTAATTTTAATTTAATAAATGGTATTAGAATGATTTTTGAGAATGAAATCTATGATGATCAAGTTTGTGATAGTTTAATAATGATAATAAGTTACTATATAAGGAAAATTTATTTTCTTCTCACAATTCTAGAACCATTTTTTTTGGAAATAAATTAATCCATAATGTAACTACAACAGATTTTAGGTCCTTTAAATTGATACTTTCTTTAGTAGTTTATGTAAAATTAAACACTAAACTAGCACAACATCAGATTAAAATGAACATAGATGTATGAAAAATTAAATAAATATCATAATCATTAGTAGATAAAAATAAAATAATATATTAATATAATTAAAGATTATTATTATTATTAATTATTTTTTAAAGACATAACATTTTAAGAACAATTTGAAAAAGGTTATATTATATTACCTAAGAAATTAAATTTATCAAATATACAATGTTATAAAAATTACTAATATTTATACTTTTAATAATTATTTCAATATTAAGTTATTTATAAATTTATATGTAATATGATTAAATACACTTGAATATTAAGAACTTATTTTTAAATTAAATGATAATTTATTTACATTTTGGGATTTTTAAATAAAAAAATATTAATATTTTTACATTGAATTTTATTGAAAAATCATTTTTTAATTTTTAATTTCGAAATTATCTTAGGGTTATTTTTTTATTTTTTATGAAAAGATTTATTTTTATGTTAAAAGAGAAAAATATCATTTTAACAGATAACATTAAAATTTTACCTTATTAATATACAAGTATTAATTTCAAATTAATGAAACCTTATTATAAGACCAAATATATATTGTATAAGTCAATTAATAATTTTAAAAATTTTGGTTTTAATTTATAAGAACATAAATGATATTTCATAACATAATTTATATTTTTCCAAAAATACTGTTCTTAATATTCTATTCATAAATTATTTTAAAATTAATTTTTAACACTCTCATAAATTTAAATTATTAATATAATTTAAAAAATTCATTCAATACGTCAAAATAATGTAATAAATACCACCTTATCTTTTGGTATAATGATTATGTTACCTTAGCTAAAGTCTAGTTACCATAATTAAATCAAAAATAGTAAAATTTATAAATTAATGGGTAAAGTGATAGAAACATGTTTACAACCTATGAGAATTTTTTTTGAGAATTTTTCAACCCCGTCTCTACCCCACAACAATATTTCTCAAATTTTGGTGGCACTTTTCTTGATGGTGAGATCCCATTATTGAAAAGATTTGTCTATTTAAAGAAATCTCATCCCTTTTCACTTATAAAACTGGCTCCCCTCTCCTCGCATACCCTCAACAACAATACCATATTATTAGACCAAAATATACTCAAGACTCTAGAAAAAAATACTATACAACTTTAATAGTTTTTTATAGTCTAAAAATACCATCCCTCAATTAGTTAAAACCCATGGGTTGGGGATAATCGAAGAAGTGAGGCATAAGTTTCTAACCTCTGTTTTTAATTATATTTATTTTTATACCCTCATTATTAATTAAATTTTAGTAAACTATAATAAAATAAAAGAATTCTTTTAATTAGAATAATTATATATAATAATAATTACTGTACAATCATTAACCACCTTTTCCATTTTCTATAAAAAACAAAAATGATGACCAAATATTGTGCAGACTACCACCTACATGATATAACATGTTTCAGTTTCACTCACTAAAATACAATTTTGTGAATAATATATAATTAAATATATATATATATGATATTTTTTTAATCACTTTTTATTATTCAATGATAAATTATAGTAATCCATTCCTTCATATTATAAAAAATGAAATTACAATCCAAGCATAAGTGCATACTGCTTCTTCAATGGAACGTTGTGTTCTGCCTTGCATTACATTCAATCAGGTATAGATATGTGGTTAGTTATAATATATAAATATTTATTCTATTAAATTATTATGGTACAATAAAAAAAATTTGGAAACCATTTATTTTTATGAGTAATAAAAAATTGAAAAAAATACCATTCAAAACAAGCATAACGAGAATTAATCAATCTATTCATTATATGTAATAGATTTATATAAATTAAATTCTTTATATAAAAAATATTTATAATTATGATATATCAAACTAATAAATAGTAAACTAGATCATTATTCATTTTTGTAACAAATCCTCAACGAGACCATCTCATTATCACACATTAATCATGTTAGGTTCATGTTTGGGTCAGTTTGACCACCTACATGAATAATTGAAACATTTTATATCATGGATGACTATGATATATTAGTCATTGACATATTACAATGTAAATATTTAAATAATTATTTATTTTCATATCTTGAATGTTTATATAATTTTTTTTTTCATTAATTAACAAAACTACCTTCATTGATTAAGAATCATGAAAATACGATTGTAGTCAATTTCATCTTCAAAGATAAAGAATGAAACACTCATGAATGGAAGTTAAAATATAATAAATAAATATAATTATATCATTTAATTAAAATTGGTGATATGAGAATTATGTAATTTTTAGGAATAAGGACTACCAACATAACTCTTACCAAACTAGTGTGAACTATTTAAGATTACATACACCAAATATTAAAAATAATTAAAACATAACTACATATAATTAATATAAATAATGATTATAAATATTTATTATTGTGAATAAGGTTATTATTTATAAATTTAATTAACTATATTTAAATATTTATATTTTTTAGTTTATTTGGAGAATTAATCAAGACAATTGTAATGGTTTTGATATAAAATTCTTCTATTTGAGACATGTTTTATATTATGAACATAGATCTATTTATGTGATTTATATTAAACCTAATTATGATATTATATAATGAAATATATTTTATTAATGCAGATTAAAGTTAAATTTAATAATATATCTATAATAAAGGGTAGATATAAATTCTTCTCAAGTTATATGGGTTTTTGTTAAATCAATTCACATTCCTTGAGTTATAATTGTTCTTTTTGAATGTTTTTCGTATATGTTTGGTAAATTATACCATATGGTTTTATTATATTTTATTTTATATTGAATTATGTTTATTTATATTATTTCTTTATTAAACCCTATCCAAAAGTTTCTTACTTCATGAACTATGTTGCTCGTAAGGGAATTTGGTAACTCAAATATATTTATTTTAGTTATATGGATTATTTGGATCTTTATGATTAAATTTTCTCTTTATTAATTGATCTTAAATTTAATATTATTGTATAACTTATATTTATGGGGGATATCTTTTATTTTATTTCAAATCTTCATATATGATATTATAACCTCTATCCTACTTGATAGAGGTTTTTTATAACTTCCATTTCATAATTGGATCTTTATTTTATTTTCTTATTTTCTTTCCAGCAGATATTCTCTTATATTTTCGAGAAATCTAATATGTATTATTTTTTATGATTCATATAATTTTCATCAACCAATTTCAACAAATAACCAATTATATTTTTAGTACTTGTGTTTTAAAATAATGGTATTTCAAAATATTTCCTATCCATTTATTATGAAATGTCTTATCTTCCACCACACATTTACATTGATAATATTTGTGTATTTTTAATGACTAATTTATTAATTACTTTTTAGATGTACATTTTTTTCAAATATTTTGCTTCACCTTTAGTATTTTTTCGAAATAATCCTATAACATCTTCATTTTATGATTATGATGAAATTAATATATTTTAATATTTTATTGGGAACACATATTTCCACCACATGTGATATTTCAGTTAAAACATTTACTCTATATTTTTGATGTTTTTAGAAGAATTTATAATTCCCCAATATTTATAAAAAAATATTTTAAATGTTTTGAAAATATTAAATAAATTTATTATTTACAATGTTATTTATATATAACTCTTTAAAAGTATTTTTTATCCAATTCATTATACATAGACCTATATATTTTTTATTTAATTTTTTTCTTGTATAACCATATAACTTATTTATTAGGATATATTTTGTATTTTCACTCTCTTTTGAATAAATTATCGACCAATTCATTTGTATTTATTAATAATTGTTTGTTTTTGTAAATTTTATTCATAAAATTCATTTCATCTGTGAAAACCCTAATTTTATTTCTTTTGATTCATGGTTGTCCAGATAAATTCCATACATCAATTCATTGGGAAAATTAATTTCGTATCTATATACGATTTATCTATATGGTATAAATACCATTTAATTTATTACCAAATTGAATTATATTTACTTACTAATTATATTTAATTTCATCGGATACCCATTTATATTCCATTTGTTTATCATGTTATGGTTATTTATGGAGTTATTATTGATATCATTAAGGTAATCCATTTTAAAAGGATATTAATCCCCTTTAATTTAATAGTTTTTTTATTGTGTGTTGAATGAAACATATTTTATCTACAACTGTTCTTTATGCTCTAAAAAAGTGAATGATTTTTTTAAAATTTCTTATAAAATCCATTCTTGTTCATTGGTTTTATTTATTTTTTGATAATTTATATTCCTTTTATAAAACATGTGTATAATTAATATTTATGTGAATGGTTTTACTATATATCCCTCGTCTGTATTGGGTAATGCTTTACACCTACTGAGATGATTGTGAATGTGTAGGGATTCTCTATCCAAAATGGGAAATATGTTTTAATTCATGATCTGTAATGGGAAATAGGTTACTAAATCCTCTCCCAATAAATAAATATAGTGAGTGAACATTGATCCACTATGTGAAATAGGTTATGATACCTGATCTAGTATGTTATGATTCTATATGTATGCATGTACAAAAATTCTAATTTTTTCCTTGTTCCTTTAATATAAGTCATTTTAATGATATTTTTTAATGTTTTTTAATTAATTATTATCTATAAATTTTTGGGTATAACAATAATAGGTATTTTATTTGTAAAAAATATTTATCTTATACTCACTTATGATCCTTTATTGGTATCCCTTCTCTTTAATCTTACCGAGCCTCTGATCTCACCACATTTGTATGATTACATTTCCAGCGGTTATGAATATATGAATATATTGAAATATATAATAGAGTAACTTATATAATTATTGTTATATTTTAAATAATTTTTGTGGTTTATGAAATTTCTTTTATAGTGATAATGATATCAATTTTGTAAAATGGTCGTGTGTTTTGATTTTTTTATTAATTATAAAAAAATCAATTCCTAAAATGACTTGGATAATTATTATAGTGATATATTTTCTTTATGTCGTGTAATTTAGATATTATTGTCAGTGAGCTGCTATAGTTGGTATTAGATCATTGTTAGATATATTTAGTGGTTATGATAGTCCTGATTAAATATAAATTCAAATTTAAAAATGTATATAATGATTCATATGTTATGTTTTATTATAGACTCAATTGTATAAATTGAATATTAATTTGGTTATACTAAATATTTTTTTTTATTTTGTAAAATAAATATTCAAAGAAAACAACATAAAAAATAAGTATAGGATAATATCATAAATAATTTGTAATGTATAGATTTTTTTATCTCCTCAAAATAAAATCCCTATCAAGATACTATAATTGGATAAAAATTTCGCACAAATGTACCTAAGAGTAATTACACTAAAAATAGAATCCTAGGTATTAAGTCAATTATCATCTAGTGTGAGAAAAGACGCCAAAATTTACAACTTGTTTGACACTCCCAATGAATATTCAATGTTTAATTATATTCTATTTACAATACATTATAAATTATTCATTTAATTAGTGTATTTGGTTAAGAAGTATTATATATCAGAAAGCATCCTAGTTAAAACCCAATGATTTATAAGATGAAAAATGTGTGATACTGTTGAAATGAGAGTATCATAGGTTAAAAAAAGGTCCCATTAGGGATGAAATATTAGGATTTGTAATTAATATTAATATGATCATTTACTATTATTCTATTGAATAATATCCTAATCATTTCAGTTATAATTCTTTATTGAAATAGGATCTTGAAAATGAAGTTGAGAAAGGTTTGTATCTAGATACATCTTTGTCTTATTACCAAATAAGGGTGCATACTTAAATTCTTGAGAATCATAGTTTATTTTCATTATTATAGAAAATGTGATTTTCTTAGACATACCTATGGTTGTGAGGTTGATATCATAAAATAATTTAAATCTTGATACTCTGAACTATTTTCATTATTACAAGATTTTAATTGAAGATAATCTAGTATATTCTAAAATTTATGAGGATTATGTTAAAAATCATTGGATTTTACATCATCTGTTTTTCATTAATTTTTTTCTAAAATATATTAAATGGTATCAATAACCTTGAAACCTTCTTTTTATACAACATTGTTTTTTTTGCGATAACTATTGGAGAACATGTGATTGGTGTTTGGAAAACAAATAGGTTTAAGATTTATATTTTTTAGGTAATTAAATATTGATTTAATTTTATAATATAGTGCGAGATAGCATCTATATCCTTTGAATTTACTATTGATTTGATGAAAATTTTATCAGGAATATTTTGGGTGAATTTTGTCTAATTTATGTGATCATGATATATATAAACTAGTTTTTGGATTTATGAACTAGTGTTTGAAGATAAGAGTTTATTATCTATGTAATATTTTATTTTTATAGGGTTAAATGTATTGGATATTCAAATTGTTTTTGAAAAGGTATGTAATGGAAAATATATTCTTAGGATATATACTTGTTTGGGTATATGCTTGTATGAATAGATAAAGTTATTTGAGGAATGATAATAAACATGATATAATCTAGGAGAGTAATGTATATTTCATACTATATGTTATATACCAATTGATGAATATGATAAGAATCCTCGCAACTACTATCATATGTTAGGAATAATTAAAATTTTGAGGTCCCTATTTATTTTATGGGGTATAATGTAATGATCTATGATATTGGATTCTTTAAAATAATACAATATTTAATATCTTATATCACATGAAACACCAAAAAAATAAATTAAAAATTAAAACTAACCATGACATATAAAAAATTTCATGAATAATATAATCATTAATCTATAAATAGATAATAATTTATTAATATAACTAAATATTTTAATTTTAATTTAATATTTAATAAAATTTACACATTTTAATGGACCGTATACAATAATGGGTAGAGTATATTACCTAAAAAATGTAATTAATAAAATGTAAAAGATAATTATAATTATTAATATTTAATTTTTTAAAATATTATTTTAATATTCAATAATGTATTATTTTGTATGAAGTAATATTAAATACATTTGATATATATAAAGAGATTTTTTGTTACTTTTTTTCTATATATATTTTATTTTCATTTATATAAATAAATATATAGATATTGTAATTTGAATTTTAAAAACATTTTATAAGAATATAAAATATATATTCAGGTTAAATATTTTGTTTTTTATGAAAATAATGAATTTCAGGTCAATACTGCAGAATACATTTTTTACAGATAACCTATTATTTGTGAAATTATTTGGAAATTATTTGAAATTCTAATTTATTAATCCTTTTTTAAAGATAAATATTTATTTTATACGTGAATTTATAATTTAAAATTGTTGGTTTTAAATTATATCCACATATTTGGAATTCTATAACATCACTTATATTTTCCGAAATACAACTTTTTAATACATTATAACTTTATTATTTAAAATTTATATATTAATACTTTTATAATTTTTATATTTTCAAAATTATTTGAAATATAAAAATAATAGGACCAAGTTATCTTATATTTATCATTTTTATTTTATTTATAAATATTATGATTCCTGATGTGAAAACTATTTACCACAAAAAACGCTAAAATGTAAAAAGTAAAAATTCAAGGAAATTTTGATTCAAACTTATTAAAGAAAACTTTCAATACATTTTGAAGTGTTAGAAACCATATATTTTCCCCAAAACGTTATTTATTAAATTTACAATCCAACATCCGTGATATTGACTACACTTTATTTAAATTTTTCTTCTATTTACAACCTATACATCCCTACTCACTTACAAAAGTATATCTCATTTACTCACTTCCCCTCACATAAAAACATTTTACAATTGGACCAAACATTACCCATACTCCCCCCTTACATTAAAATACTCTTTAAAATGTTTTTTTATTCTCAAAATACCATCCGTAATAGGATTACCCCCCTACTCAATGGATATAATCCAAGAAGGGTAGTATGACTTCCAAACCTCTATTTCTGAGTTCTATTTTCTTTTATGAAACCCTTTTACTAAAATTTTCATTACAACAACAAAAAATAATAATATAAATATTCTTGTTATATTTATATGTTATTTCAAATATTTTACAATCATTAACCACCTTTTTTCTATATTATTAATAAAAAATAAACTGTTAATTGTGTGTTAGGAAGACTACCACCTCCACAACCCAATGTTATTAATTTTCCTATATTAATTTAGATTGATTATCCAAATAGTTAATTTAATATATAATATATTTATGAAATATTTTATATTCTTATATGATAATACATGTGAATCCTTTTCACAATTCTTTGGAAAATGAAATCATCATCCATGTGCATGTGCAGATTATCAATTCTATTGAATGGTGTGTTGCGTATTTTATTACCACCATTCAAGGAATGTTATAAGATAGGGTTTAGGTGATAAATAAAAATTCAGTGAAATTATTAATATTTTTGTAATTAAAATTGGATAATCCTTTAATGATATGAACAATAATCACTCATTGTAAATTTAACCACTCAAAACAAGAATATTAAGAGGAAAATGATCTCTTCATTCTAAGTAATAGATTAATATAAATTAAATTCTTCTTATAATTCATAAAAATTTATGATATATCACACTAAATGACACTAATTATGATCATCATACTATTTTTATAGAAATTTGTCAAATATAACATGTCCTTATCACCGATTAATCATGGTATGATCATGTTTGGTTCAGTTTATCCACCTACTGAAACAATAATATGAATTTATATCATGAAAGGATAAGGTAAAATAATAATTCGTAAATTTATATTTAAATATGTAAATAATTATTAATTTTCTTTTGAAGTGTTATATCAATATTCCACTCATTAATTAACAAAACATCATTCATTGGAATGAACAACTTAAATATGTTTGTTGTGAATTTAATCATTTAGGATATAGAATGAAACACTTATAAAAGTGTTTTAAGAAATTATAAATAATTATAACCCACCCATATATTAAATTTAATTATATTTTAATTTTTAAATTTGGAAGAATAATGAACATTGACACCACTCTTAGAAAACTAGTTTGAAACGATTGAGACTACTTAAACCATATATAGAAAATATCTATAAAAAAAATATATATGTATAAAATGGAAAAACGTTACAATTATAAAGGTTTATAATCATAAATATGTTTATTATGTATGTATTTATTAAAATTAATTTAATTAATCCGTATTTTTTGTGTAATTTTAGAATGAATCTGGTCCATGGTATGGTTTTTCACATCAAATTCCTCTCTTTGAAACATATTTTATATTAAACACATAATTTATTTTATGTTGATTATATTATTCTATGTTTAATTATTATATCATGAAATAATTTTAAATTAATTATAATGTATGTTAAATATAAATATCTCTACTTCAATAGGATTATATTTATATTATCCTCAAGTTATAAGTGTTTTTGTTAACTCAATTATCATTCCTTGAGATGTAATTGTTCTTCTTGAAAATGTTTTTAATAGTTTTTTTAATTATTACTTAATATTTTATTCTGTTTTATTTTAAATTTAATTATATTTGTTTTAAATTTTACCACCTAAACCCTATTAAAATGTTTATTACTTCATAATCTATGTTATCTGTAAGGGTCTTTTATAACCCTAATATTCTTCCATAAGTGATAATATTTATTTGGAACATGGATGTTTAGAATTATATATATAAATATATCTCTCATTTTATTTTATTTTTCGACTTATATTTTTAGGGAGAATTATTTCTTTTAACATAAATCTTCTTACATGATTTTTACCTCTCCTAAAATTACGACATTGTCAATAATGAACCTCTATCACTTGATTGGATCATTTTTTAAGTCCATATTTTATTTCTAACCAATGATATACTCTCTTTTTGTGATTGATCTTGTGGATTATTTTTTATGATTTTAATCATTAGCTTTAATAATTTTCAAAAGGAAAATATAGTACTATTTTTATGATATGGGTTTTAAATAAAAGGTATTTAATATTATTTTACATCCATTAAAAGAAAATTATTTTATTATCCGGCCTATATTTCCTTTTATAATATTTATAAATTTCCATGGAATCATTTCTCAAATTTTCATTTTCATTGGTAATTATTTTCCAATGTTTTTACTTCACACATTCTAAAAAAAATTAAAAGGTGACATGTAAACTATTCATTTTATGATTTTGTTGGAAAATAATATATTTTATCATTTTTTATCAGATTTAATCTTTCCAATTCCTTCGATATTGTATTTATAAAATTCTCTATAAATATTCATGGTATATAGTGAAAATATTTTTCTTCATTATTTATAAAATATGTCTATTAATTTTTTTTAAAGATCACAGATATTTCTTATTTCTTATGTTATTTTTACAATGATTCTTAAATATATTATTTCACTTAAGTCACTTTCTTCTGGAATATCATATAATTGAATGATTTTTTTAAATGTTAACATCATCCTTATTTCATGAGATGTATTATGTAATTTCCTTATAGTTTGGATTAATGATCTATAACTACCATTGTATATCCTATTTTTTGTGTATCAATATAATGTTTCTTCCAATGTTTTTCTTATGTGAATTCCCAGGATTTGATACATTTGGTTAAAGGGAGTTCACCTAGATTCCATTAATATAATTATTGGGGAAAATTATTATCTTAACCATATTCCCTTTATCTATATTTTTTAAAAACCATATTCTGTATTATCTTTATTGAATTGTATTTACATGAAAAGTTTTTTGATTTCATTGTATTACCATTTATATACCAAGGGTTTACCATACTACAATTATTGATGGGATTAGGAATGATTTACTTATTTTAAATAATTTGAAAAGGATATGAAATAAATGTTATTTACAATAGTTATTTATGATGTGTTTAATGAAACCCATTTTCATTACATGGTTTATTTACATTATAAAAATAGAGTGATTTTTATTTTAAAATTTTATATAAATTATTTTTATTATGGGTTTTAATGATGTGATAGTTAGATATTTTCTAATGGAACACATGAATATTTTTAATCTATAATTGATGTATGGGACATATATATCCCTCTAATTCATTGATTAAATCTTAACATGTAATGAGATAATTTTGAAATGATTATTGATGCTCAATCCAAAAATGAATATTGGTTTAAATACCTGATCCAGTATAGTAAATTGGTGAGTGAATCCGAATCTAAAAAAGTAAATATCTGAGTGAATAATTTTCCAAAAAGGGAAACATGTTTTTATACCTAATCCACTATGTTATGATTTTTACACTTATGGATGTACCTCAATTCTCAAGTATTAGTTGTTTCTATGATATGAATAAATTTTATAAGGTATCGTTATTTAATGTCATAATTTAAAATCTATGATTTTTTGGTATGATGTTCTTATGTATCTAGATTATTACCATATTAAAAACTTATGATAACTTAATAAACATAATTATCACCACATAACTTTACCCTTACTTTTCTTATAAGATAAATCCTTTCTTCTATTAGAATTTCCTTATGTTATGAAGATAATAAAAGATTGAATTTCCTAAAATAGTGGATTATATTTTGAATTAGTGGGAGCTTTTAAATAAATTTAATGGATTATGAAATTTCTTATATAGATGAATAAATTTCCATTTGAAAAAAAAGGAATTATTTTTTTGTTAGTTTTTTATACCGTTTCATTAAATATCTGAATGTATATGGTCTTGAAAATTTATTGTAATGAAATATTTTCGATAAATAATGTAATATATATGGTCATGAATGTAGGATGATATAAATAATATAAAATATTACTAGTTTTAATGTCTTGATAATTATTAAAATTTAAAATTATAATATTTGTATAGCATCGTTCATGTGGGTGGCTGAGACGATACAAAAAAAACTTTCCATAATACAGATTGATTAATAATAATTACTCATATGATAGTAATATCATTTAATCAAATCATATTTGTATTTAAATAAAATATTTATCGTGTATGATTAGTTTTAGAATGTGTATATAAGACAAAGTTATTTAAAATGATACTGAAGAACAAGGAACATTAATGAATTAGCTTCTTCTCAATAAGGGTTCCAAAGAAATGAAGGATTTAGGCTTATGAATTCAAACTAAAAGCTAATAAAATATATAAAGGATTATGTATGTGGATAATAGGAACGTATACAAGTGATATTCTGAGAAATATATATTTTTATAGAGTAAGGGATATATCCTTTTATAGAAAAAAATTAGGATTGTTTATTCAGAAACTTATGTTTAGTGAATAGTAAAGATCAAATCAATGGGAGTTCAGTAATTTTTATAAGGAAATTTTGTTATGAAATTATCCATTGAATACTACCCCATGGAATGGAATTATATAATTCTTATATATCAGTTTAATTATAAAAAAATTCAAGACACTTTTATTTACCCCTTTTATCCTCTTTCACCTAATTTTATTATTTATCATTATAATTAATACATTTAAAAATAATATAGTGTTTCCCTTATTAAAATATTTGGGTGTGTTGATTATAAATTAATATTATATCTAATTGAATTCACTTTCTAAATATGTGTAATTATGCTTTCAATGAAAATATAAAATTTATACAAAATAATTGTTTATAGAATAATGTCTTCTTAAACATTAATTTCTCGTAGTATGTGTTCATATTTATCCCTAATTAAATATATATATATATATATATATATTAATTAAAGTATCACATTATAAATATTTTAAAAAAAATGATAAATCTAGTAGTTTACGATTAAAACCAATAATATTTTAAAAAGTGTTGTTGGAAAATGTCCATGTTTAAATCCTAAAAAATTATATTTTCGTTTTTTTAATATACAAAAAATAATATAATAATAATAATAATAATGTATCACATAAAATTATATTTCACAATGAAGGAAAATATTACATTTTTATTTCATTAAAATTTATCTATTATTTATTAATACATTCACATTATTACTAAAAATTATAGAACATAAATGGACATATTAGAAAAATTTATACCCAATAAACATATTTCTAATGACCTTATTTATAACAACTGTGGTTCAAAATACCATATATATACACATCGTATTTCATTCCTATATATATTCTTACAAAAATTTCAAGAATTATTTATTTAATACCATTTAATATCTATCAACATGCCTATTTTAATTCTAATTATCTTCCTTTTCTATATTTTTCTAATTAGGGTTATGATAATCATAGAAAAATGGAAGCATAAATATTTTATATTCATGGTAATTTCTTAATTTTGTTTTTATTCTTCTTTTAATTTTATAAATTATGTTTCAAGTTTTATTCTCATAATTTATTAACAATTATATCTCATTATAAAAATTTTCTCAAAAAAATTATATATTTTTATTTATTTTAGTGTTTCATGTGAAAAAATCCATTCAACATAATATTTGTTAATGGAAATATACATTGTAAAATTGTAGAGGGTTATAGATATCATAATCATTATCGAGGAAAGAACCCATAATTAATTATAACAAAGGATGGTGATTAAACAATTAAAAATCCTTTCTTATTTCGTTACATAACTAATTCTCTTTCTTAGAGACTTTATAATGGTTACATAATGGTAAGAATGGATATGGATAATGAGTGGGGCCTAGAATAAGTTTTGGCTGAATAAACTATCTCCTCACATACCCTCACACGTAAGGTAGGGTCTCAACAAGTGAAAGTTTGCAAAGTGGAAACATTATGATATTGGGGGTGCGAGAGTACCACTCTAGGTGGTTTATCAGAATCTTGGTTGTTTGATCTAAATCATAAAGTATAGATCCATCTTCCATAGTTCTATAAAAGGATAAACATACATTATTGACATATATATGTAGTAAATCATATGTTCCAAATGATTGGATGAGTCTATTATAAGGGAGGGAGAGAACCTACATACCCAGCAATTCCATGTAGGTTACCTTTCAATCAATCATGTCAAACTACATATTACCACTAAAACATCAATGCATATGAAAATTAATTTTGGATATACAACTCCATTCACACCATTTTATCATCTAATTGGATGATTTAATTTAAAAGTGTCATTGGGTTCAATCTTTATGTGTGTATCATGCTGAATAAGGCCACGCAATTTGATTCAAGCTATACACTGAAGATCCAACGACCATCAAGGATCCTAATATAGATCTTCGATGCATGTATTTATATTTTTTCTCATGATATAATTTTATAGATAACAACCACTTGATTGATCAAAATTTATCATATAAACCAAATAATAATTTTCATTTCATTAATATGAAATTTTTACATTTCATTCAATCATTAGGTCCACTAATTCATACATATAATTTCTATTATAGCCTACATTCACAACACCATTACTCCAAAATCCTATGTTTTATGATCCTCAAACTGGTCTCATTATTTATATATTGGTAAGATGTATCTTAGAAAATTTTCTCGATAACATATTATTCCTAGATATATAATAATCACTAAATTATCCATATATGATTGGATTTTTTCTCCCTGTGTTTTGTTAAAAAATATAAATAAAAAATTTAAAACTTAAATGTTATTATAAATCCCAAGAATAATATATATAAATAATTTTTTTTGATTTTATGGATTGAGCCTATAGTATATGTATATATCTTTTAGAAATCTAATCCTCTCTCTAGATTCTCTAATAATTTGTAAGGCAGATTCTGACAAGAAAAAATTCAAAATTTATATATCATTCTCCATTTTAATATAAATTAATTTCTTATTTTATATTATTCATTTAAAATTGAATCTAAAAAATTATTTTACAGATGTTTAAAATTTTATGAGATAATAAATAACGATATCCAAAGAAACATACCATTGATGTGATCACTTTTCCAATATTGATCCTCCCTTATAGAACCTCCTCCTATATTTTCAGCATAAAAAATCTATTTTTTTATGGAATTTCCCTTTCTATAATTATAGAAATATATAATTTCATTGGAAATTTTTATTTAATTAAAAATATTTATAATTATTACATAATTCAATTTAATTTAATAATAAATTATATATAATATAAATAAATCTTAAACCCTCACTAAAAATTAAACCCTACTTCTCAAATATAATTTTAGAGTATTATAATTTTTATAAAACCTTAAATAATGAGTATAATTAGAGATCTATAATTATTAAATGTAATTTATTATTTTTAAAAAAAATTGAGTTCATGTTTCCCGGATTTTGAAAAATATCATCCAAGGTTAAACATTGTATATTGTATCCTCCCTACATTATTATTTTTCACACTTAAAAAGAAATATGTAAAAATATAGAAAATTAAAATGAATAAATCATATGACAAAGTGGTTGTATGGATCTCCCACATTTTCTTCTTTCCCCAAGGTACTCTCCTTGAATCATCCATGTCTCTAAGGCACCATACAAGATAAATATTCTTAAAATGAAATTCCATCTCTCACTAATCTTGTATATCCACAGGTTTCTTTAAAAATGATTAATTATCCACTATGATTATATAAACCCAAGAAATTATATTCGAGGGGTTTTATAGAGAAATCTAAAGCTAGGATGCATGTAATATTCTATGATCCAAGGTGATGCAAGATGTAGTTTGAAATATGGTCTATTTTAAATTCATTATTAAGTTACAATTTATAATTAAATAAGGAGTTGTGAATTCAAAGGGATATTCCTTCATTGAATTTTCAATTGAAAAAATTATCACATTGGTTAAATTTTATGTTTTGAATTTTTTTTGAAAAAGAAATCATATAGAGGTCAATAATTTTGTTTGTTAGGATAGATTGAAAGAAAATAGATAGTTTTAGCTGATGGTAGGTTGTCAATAAGTAAATTGGGGGATGTTAAAGGTATATTTTGCTAAAATGTGTTTTATGCTGCTCTAGACGATTAATTAAAGTAAATTTTGTCCTATTTGAGAGATTCATTCTAGTTGGGAATCATGGTAGTTAGGAATAAAATTAGTGAAGTGATTTTTTATAGTCTAAACTAAATTACTATGTTTGTTCAGTGGTTGGCCTATATAAATGGAGTGTTAAGAAAAAAGGTTATGAAATGTTTCGTGAGAAGAGATGGGTAAACATTTATTATTTCCAACAAATACCATACAATACTAAAATTATTAAAAAATTTATCATTGATTTTAAGAGGGGTTAAATGTTGTATCCTCATGAAAGGATTGTTCAAGATTTTAGAGAACCCTTATTTATATGATTCATTTTAGAAAAAACATACATAATCAATGATATTTGTATGAAAAAAGATTCATATATAGGTTGTACAAGAGGATGCATTATGAAGATAGTTATGTAAGTACGTTATAAGTGAAGGTTGTTGTGCAAATTAAGATCCATTAACTATACTTGATTGAATATAACAGTAGAAAGAAAATTTCTTAAAGGATGTTCTAGAAATATATTAGAATGAACATACCATAGATAATGTAGGTGTGTAGAGGAAGTTATCAAAAATATACTACAGAAAACATACAAGGGTGGAAAAAATCTATAAACATTATATGAGTTTATAATTAAATGGTGATGGTACTTAGATATGGTGTTCCTTGAAAGAAAAAATTAGTTCAGATAATTGAGGAGTTCCTCTAATGTTAGTGTTGGATAAATTATTTATAGTGGTTATTAAAGAGATCTGGGATTAAATTTAGTCTTTATATTCAGTATATATGGATGTAATGCACCTAGTAAATTATTTTTGAAATGAAAGGGATCATTTTATTGAGAAACTGAGAAAACATCTTATAGGTGTAGTGTCAAATGAGGAGTTAATGAATGCTCACAAATGGAGTTAGTGTTACAATACATAAACAATAATTATAAATTTAGTACTGATTATAATCATTGATCATAGTGAAAAAATTTATATCAAATGATCTAGTGAATATTAGTTCATTCTAGTATATTGTAACACTCCCACGTGTATTCTCCCTTGAGTAGCTCTTAGAGGTGAAATAAGAAAAAAACTAATACCTTCTGTTTTAATTATTTTTCTATGGTGTATGTTCATATAACTATGAAAAGTATAATAATTTCCAACCAATATAGGAAATGGATGACACATAAAATATAAAAAAATTCACTTTCTGATTCTCTACTAACATAGGGAATAATCAGTTGAAAGAAATGGTATCTGATCTATAGGTTGTAGATGTTAAATATATCATCAAAATTTTATTCTGGTGGAGAAATGGTGAATTAAATGGGTGTCATTAATTTTTTGGAATCAATTATCTAATTTATTATGAGGTCACAATTAAAATATCTTAAGCTATATGCTTTACCTATAATAATACATTAGATGCATGTTAGTGGTGTATTAGAATTATCCACATTTGGGGTAGACATGAAACAACATAATGTTGTTTCCAAAGAAAAAATGAGTTATCTAGAGCTATATGAAATAAATCCTATATTAATGTGATGACATAAAGTAAATCCAAGGTTATTTTGAATAAAATATATAATATACATGATTAATTTTATTCCAAATTCATCACTCGGACTTTATCTGTGATGCTTTGGATTTAACCTTGGTTGATAAATGAGATTTTGTGCTCATCATACCCTTCTAGGGGAATATTATAACCTACTGTATGAATCCCATAATGATTTAAGAATATTTTTAAAATTCAATCAAATATATTTGTGATATTCATTAACTCTATGATAGTTATTAACTAAAACTATACATTGATGAGAAAATTTATATATCATTGGTGTTCCATTTTCCACTTATTGGTTGGAATGTTGAATCTTGGTGATTAATGACATAAACGGTGGTGGACGGTAAATTAGAGGTTATGGACAATGGTGGGATTCATGGAAAGTAGGATCCCTTGACATTATTCCTTATTTTAGTCACTATCATTGACTTCATATTCTTCAGGATAAATGGATTCAAGGCCTACCATTGGTTGTCAATGGATTTGGTGATGGTGAGTGAGAGGTTTTAGTCTTGGGTAGTAGTAGGGGGATCAAGACGGGGTGTGGTATCTGATAATGGTGGTCCAATATGAGGAGATATATCCCGACATCCACAACATCACTGTCCTAAAAAGTCCATATGGTTTTATAAGACTAGGAAACCAATTCCATCACATGGGAGTATGGAGAAAGAGTAGTAGACTAGGTTTAATTATAAGGATTAGTATATTATATTGGAGAAATAGATTTGGATGATTGTGGTAACATACAATAATTTAAACAGTTCAGTATGCTATGGTGGTTGGTATGTATAATAATGGGGTTAACCACAAATGTTGTTAGTTTGAAAAAGGTATAATCATCATTGGGGATTGGGAGAAACCACATAATATAATGGAAAAAAATTATAAGATAAAGGAAAATAAGGAGAAGGAAAGGGATGAATTATTTATGATGGGGTGGACACATTAAAGAGATAGTGAGGGGTTTCTAATGTACCTCTTATCCTATTATCACATGATAATTTAAAATTATTATCCATATTATTATTATTATTATTACTATTATAGATTATTTTTTCAGTTATATTTTCATACTATGATGAATAATTGGAATCCCATTGTAACATCATTATCATCGAACCTAGATGATCTATTAATGACTATTATGTAGTATATAATTTTTTATCATGGCTTGAGTCATAAGTCCTACCATGTAACGTCTCACAATTTTTATAAGATGAAATGTAAATTTTTCACTTGTTACATTTTTTTTGATAAATAAATGAAATATCATAAGTATGTTTCTATACAGATTGGGATTGTGTAGTTTGTTGTTCCATCAAAGGACATTTTTGAGATGAAATAGAAATATAATAGTTTTTACCATGATATGACTGGTCTAGAGTTCATTCTAGTCTCTAGAAGTCCCAACTCCATGTAAGGGTAACCAGTGATGAATTTTAAATGTAATTGAGGCTTGAGGATATTATCGCCTTCACAATAATTCCATAACAAGAGTGGTTGCATGTGGTTCTGACAAGAGTAGGGGATTGATCGTTTACCTCCATAGCTCCATGGACACATTGGCATGTCTACACATTGGATGAAAGGTATTCCATATCCCATGTATCACCCCATGTGAGACTACAAAAGATAGAGACTGAAAATTGTGGTTCATTCTCAATGCCTCCACACATCAGGGCCGAGGTTTTCATGAATATTTTTCAAGATGGGTTTGGAGGTGGATTATGTGTACTTCATCAAACCAGTATCATCTTCAAGGTGCATGTTTTCCCTTTTATTTGGGGTGGTGGTGGTTATTCAACAAATACATGGTTTTTTGGTCCTATATATTTGGTGGCTTCCTTATATCTCTCTTTATTAAAAAAGTATCATGTTATATAGGAAATGAAGTAGTTATTACTCCCATAAAACTTTGGGGATGATATTCTTACCCTTTTTAATTTATTGTTTCTATATGGAACATTAAGTTGTGTTATAACCATTAAAATGATGAAGATGGCACTGAAAAAATAATTTCTTTGTGTTTGGGTTGGTGTGGGTTGCACACTTCGATCAGAATGATGGTATGATATCTTCGATTTGATGTGTTCACTTGGGCCCTTATGTCATATGGTATTGTCCTTGGATTAAATATTCATCAATATGTTTTTATTTTTTGTTTGTGTGATAATTGGGTCGGGATTTTTGAGTTTATTTTGGGGATCATGGTAAATAGACCCTGTAGGTTGGGATCGTTCCAATCTGATCCCATGATTATTAAATGATAGTTTTAGTTGTGGTTTCCATTGAGTGTTCCTTCATGATCAAATCCCCTCTGAGTAGGATATTATAATAAGTGTTTTACTCTATGTTTGAGGCTTGGGAAGTTGTCTTCTCAAGAGGTGTATAGTTTTTCAAAGAGCCATCGTTCTTCAGAACATGTAGTTTTTTTGGGTAATTCGTTACATTCTTATTACTGTTTGGTTTATTTAGGAGAAACTCATACTAAATATTTTTTATACTACTATATAATCTATGTATTAATTAATGAGGCATGGATTATCATTATTAAGAAGAAAACCTATAGCTTTTTCCAAGATTATATTTCTCTACTCCTTTGAGTTGAGAGGAACTATAGGTATGTTATATTTTTTTCATCCTTCCCTTAATACCTTTTAGGATTTTGAGGCATTGTACTTGTAAAATTTATATCACCACTACATGATATTTTGTCCCATGCATGTTTTGTCTCTATGAACAAAATATTTGTTGAACGTGACATTTTACAACATGGATTTGGTACATCCAGTGTTTCTTGTAGTGATGCAATATATGGTATTTGGTGGGATTTGTTGTTAGGAGTGACCTAATGTAGTTTTCATGATGTGGATATCCATATGTATCTTACTCTATCCAAGTAATTTTGATATTTTTTTGAGCAATGAATTTTACCTTCTATAATTAAATTTTTATATTGTACACGCTAAGATGTTTAGAAGATATATTAATTCATATTTTTTCATTTAACATATAAGAATATTTCCTGAATGATTTTGTATATTTTTTATTAGATTTTTATTTATAAATGATCCATTTTTTAGTTGCTGAATCCTACCATAGGTGTATTATTTCTTATTGAGGCTAGTCACCATCACTTAGCCTATTTGTGGTAGGGATGGAGTAACATACTAAACCGGTCTCCAAAAAATGTGGGGAACCAATTAGTTGAGTCATGTAATATTGGTGTTATATCAGGGCTACTTCTTGGTATAGAGTTTAGAGAGAGGTCACATGACTTCGGTTTTGGACATTTGGGGAGCCAATGCTTGAAGGTTCATAGGTTTTTTCAACATACCAGGGAAATTTTTTCATATTTGGTGTAAAAAAATAATCTATTATTGGACTATAATAATATACTAAATAAATTTAGTACTTTGTGTACTATTTATAGGGTACAATTAATATGTTCATTCATCTTGTAGCATTAATTGTATTGATTTTATCATGGAGTTACATTATACATTCCTAGATGGTTCCCTACAATGAGGATTTTGATTTCCATCAGGGAAAACGCTTTCTTTTCCAGTGATAAATATGATTTATGTAAATTATAGGGGAAAGGGGTTACACATATATATGAAATATTCTAGTATTATTCTCTCTAAAAAATATATGTGGTGTTCTACATAGATTATTTAGCTCAATAGAGTTGATGATGGAGATTTAGTATGATAATCATGGTGTATCTCATCCTATTGGAAGGGTTGATATTATCCATATCTACATGATCTAGGTGATCATGTATTAATGAACCATTTTATTGGTAAGGTTAGTATCACCAAAACATTCTTAGGGTTTAGAATTCTTTAACCATGAATTCGGTATTCTCACCAATCTAAGATCATAGTTGGTTCATAGAATCCTTATGCATGGTGGGTACACCCCACTTATGTGGTGACTTCTATTAGGGAATCATTTACCCATATGACATCATGGATTTTAGTACTCTCTCATGAATATATGGGTTTATGTTACGATCTGTGAGACATAGGTCCCCCATTTGGGAATAGGTTTCGAAAATCCCTTGATCTTAATGAGTTGACGTTAAACATACTATAAAGGGGTTGACACTCCCCTAGTATAAAGGGTGTTGTACCAACATCTATAGTAGTTGTGTTTTATATGATTTGGGGTGTCGTCCTTATTATTGTGAGAGTGGATAGTCCCCAAATGTACAAGAGTGCATATTTCCATTCATAGGCACATGGACTCTTCTCTTAGGAATGTGGTTGGTAGTCCCTTGATCTTAATGATTTATAGTCCCCTTATAGTATAGAAAATTTGGTATCACTCCCGTGATATGATGTGTCTCCACCATCTATAGAGATCTATGTGGTATGAGTACACCATTTGATTGGTGGATTACCCCCACTAACTTCTACATGGATTCATGGAAAAGTGAATGTCCCTCACTATAGATTAGTGATTTTTAAGAGTTTGGATAATGTTTATAACATGAACATGATATCTTGGGTGATAGTTTGTATATAGGTTGATCCATATGTTTGGATTAGTGTATCAAAATAATATCCCATCATATATTAGGAAATGTTGTGGAATTTACATCTTTGATGACCTAGAAATTTAAAACAATGTCAATAAATCAGGAGATTGAGGTCATCTTGATTGAGGATAGAGAAGGAAAGTTGGTATTCGGAAGCACAAAGAGGTGGTTTATTGGAGAAACGTTGTAGGGTTGATAGCTTTGGTGGATATAGGTGATAAAAATGGGTCAACAACCTATTGTAGTTGGTGCTGGTCGTAAAGAGATTAGTTTAAATAATGGATGATGTGAAGATGGGATCAACATCAGGGATTCAAGGGAAGAACCAAATAAGATCTATAACATTGATGAGGGATTCAATATTAATATGTCATATATGATTTATTCTTATGGAATGAGAAATGGGTACATTCATGTAATGTCTCATGTTTTTTATACAATGAAATGAACATTTTTTATATATTCCATGTTTTTGGTAAATACATGGTATATCCCTAATATCATTCTGAGCAGAAAATTATGATGCAATCCATTTTGAAACTTGATTCCATTTACATGATGAGATAAATAAATTTTAATTTCATTTTTGTTTGAATAGTGCATCGTTTAGGTCATTCTATGATGGTACCCAATCTATATGATGGTCACCCATGAGGATTTTTAAACATATGTGAATATTATGGACATTATCTATATCACATGAATTATAGAGTGGGAGTAGTTGCATGTGATATGGACCTAAGGATATGAAACTGAAAATTTAACCATATTCCTCTAGGTTGTAAGAACCCGGTTTTTAGTGCGAAACACTTTGGAATATTTCTTGATGTTATTCTAGAGCAGCGCCTTTAGACGACATGCGATTCTGAGCCCTAGTGTGTCCGGAATTATGTTTTCAGTGCGTTCACAATGGGAACACCAAATAAATTGGATAACTCCTAAACAATGATTCGTCTCGAAGATCTGAGTGTACGAATGGGTCAGAGATGGGGTTTTTACGCTAGGAACGACATAAAACAGGTCGATGTGGGACGTTTGGACCCCTCGCCCTCTTCTTGAACATTAAATAGATAAATTAATTAAATAATTAATTCATTTAACAACTTAACTAAAGTATCTATTAAACAGTGGATCTGATTGGAAAACTGAGGGCACCGTTGAGTTCAGAGCGTGTCGTTTACCCTAGGAGAGGTATAAGTTTTGCGGGCGCGGGCTGTCAGTGAAAAATGGCTCCAGTGGTCTTTTCGTAATTTGGCAGCCTCGGGCGTTGAGTTTAATAACTTTTTAATGGGGTATCAGATTAAAATTCCGAGACCTCTGTTGTGCTCAAAAGGTGGTGTTTACCATATGGGAGGCTTAACCTCGACCACGTCGGGCATTTCGGAAGCGGGTTAATTTGTGGGTTTTAAATTAATTAAAATTATAATTAATTTTCATTATTTAAACACCCCTTCCCCTTCCTCCCCTCTGTTTTCCCCTAGAAAAACCCCTCCTTGCCTCTTCTCCTCCACCTCTGCAGTGAGGCGCAACAACTCCGGAGAGGCACAATAATTTCGGTGGATCGACACGATGCTCTGGGGGAAGCCCAACGAGGTAAGAGGTTTTTGTTGTGTTTTTAATTCCGAACCTTTATTTTTGATTCATTTATAGAGTCGAACTATTATCCGATCGTCAATAGATGCCCATGATCGTGTATTAAGTTATCTGAGCTTTCTGACGCTTGTTTTGGATTCAAAATCCGATCCACGAGGCCTCCGCAGTGGTCCGGCGAAGATTCGCGGGTTTTTGGGGTACTCTGGCCGGCACGTTGGTCCGGCAGTTTCCAGCGGTGGCGGTGCCGTGGTCCGATGAGCTCAAGGCGGTGTTGGAGAGGCTCCAGGCAGAGGTGGCATCTCGGCAGTAGAGCCGCGTGAGCGGTTGGCGGCTGGTGTTGTGGCAGAGCGGCCGCAGAGATGGCTGTGGGCGCGATGACGGGCATCGGCGGGGCAGGGGTCTCCTTCGGGCGACACGGGACCGGCCACTCGGCCGGTCGTCACGACAATACCGGGGACTTTGTAGCCCCAGGGGTGGAAAGGACCCGCAACCCACGGGTCCACTAGGAAAAGCCGGACTGGCCGAGCCGGTCCGGGCGTGGACAGGCGGTCCGCACGGTGAACCGCGGACCGCCGGTTCAGGGAGTGGTGGGACGGCCGAACCAGTCTGGCCCACCCCGTTAAACTTTTAATGTGCCCTAAATCACAAACCATTGGTCAGATTCCCATGCCGTCTATGGAAAATCTTTCTTAGATTTGATCCGAATGTTTTGAAATGGTTTCGAGAATTTTTAATTCCTAAAACGAGGGGCCTCGGTGGCGCGACATGTACTTTAAGTGAATTGGAGTTTTTCTCAGGATCATGTTTTGGACGACGCGGACACGTTCGACGTTTGTTTTGAGCACAGTCAGTGGCGTTCGGACCCTGGCGCCAGGTTGAATCTTTCCAGTGTGGTTTCGGGCATTGAAACCGGAGTTGAGGCGTGGGCCCCACAGCCCGTCTTTTGAGCTGCGAGCATCGTTTAGCGACTTTTTTATTGGGCATCCGTTCGGGGCGTGCGAGAAGTCGATTATGGATATCTTTTCGAGGGGATAGCAATGGTGCAATCTGCCCGCCCTAATTCTACACGGTGGTGCAGGCCCCACCAAGGTCGTTTGGGTGTTGACGGTGATTTTCGATCTCTATCACCGGGAAACCGTTTTGGACATGTGAATAGTCCATCCTGTATACTTTTTCGAGAGGATCGCAATGGTGCAATCTGTTGGTAGAGCACTGGGACCGGGGTGTGGATCCCGCAGGGTATTGTTCCTGTGTGGTAAACTGGAATGTACCTTTTTATCCGAATATCTGTTCTACTCAAGTGAGTAGTGCTTTGGGCGTGTTTTTCCAAGAGCATTGCGATGGCGTAGTTCGCACGACCTTTTTCGGGGATGTGGTGTTGGTCCCACCTGACCCGGCTATAGTGAATAGTACCTTTTTCACAGGTTGACCATTTTGGGCGAGTAAGTAGTCAATCTCACGTGTTTTTCCATTGGGATTACAACGGTGTGATCTCTTCAGGCGAGTGGAGCCTCATACGTGATCTTATTAAATGTGGAAATGTGATGGTGCCCTGGGGGCAGTTCTTCTATTGTGTTTGTAGCGGACCCTTGGCGTGTGATTGCGTGAACTCCCGTGTGAGTGAAGTAATGCTTGAATAGATGTGGTTGGTCGTGCCACAGTCATTCAGGTGGAAAGTTGGAGATGTTACGTCACGCCTTCATGTTGACGTTGGGTGCCATGTGCACGATAGCCCTTGGGCTGAAAATGAGGTATACTCTGGGAGTATACGGAAGCGCTTGGAGGTACGTGTGGTTTGTACCTAATACTGTGTGTGCGCTTGGTTGGGTATTCACTTGGTTCCACACGTCGTGTGGGTCCCATGTGTGTGTCATTTTCTGCTTTGCGTACTTTGACCTCTCGCGACGTAGAGGGTCCCTCTGTGCTCATTTATTTGACCAGCAGGGTGGAGTTTTCCCCTGGCTCTGTGCTTGTTTGTTTGACCAGTAGGGTTGAGTGGTCTCTCCCTAGTTTCATTCTCGATGGATCAGCCAGTAGCGGTTCTAGTGACACCCAGTGATCGAACAGGCACTGAACCTCTTTTGGGTGAGTTGTTCTGGAGTTGAGTGGTTGCGCGGTACCCACTCAGTGCTCGGTTGGCTAGTGTTGTACCACCCAGTAGGGATGGCTAAAGCAGTTCTGGGTTTAACCTCTAGCAGGGCTGGGCAGTGGGTTGTTCACTAACATCTATGGTTTACCCTCCAGTAGATAATGGGCAGTGGGTCACCCGACACTCTTAGGGTCTACCCTCCAGTAGTGACTAGGTAGTGGGTCACCTGATGAAACTCTAAGGGTTTACCCTCCAACAGGGACTGGGCAGTGGGTCACCCGATGACTCTTTAGAGTCAACCTTCTAGCGGGTCTGGGCAGTGGGTCGCTCGTCATCTTTATTTGGGTCTACCCTCCAGCAGGGCTGGGTAGTGGGTCGCTTGTCGACTTGTTCCGGTTTTACCCTCCAGTGGGGATGGGCAGTGGGTCCCCATCGACTTCTTCCAGGTTTACCCTCTAGCAAGGCTGGGCAGTGGGTCTCCTGTTGTCTTACTCCAGGTCTACCCAATAGCAGGGTTGGGCAGTGGGTCACTTGATATCTTATTATGAATTACCCTCCAGCAGGGCTGGGCAGTGGGACACCCGTTGACATTCTAGACTCATTCCTTTCTACTAGGCTAGTCTGTGGATTTACTCCATGATTTCGGGAGTGTACCCTTGGTTTTATGGGTCAGTGAAGGAACAATCCTGACTTTGAGGAGACCTCTCGACTACGAGGCAGTGACATGGTGTGGTTTGGCATTCCCCCAAAACTCTCAAGTGCAAGGGGCACTTTCCCAACTGAGACACGTCCTTGCGACGTGACCTAAAACCATGTGGGTGATTCTGTGCCACCCAAAGTGGATAGTGTAAAGGTGCAGTGATTTGAGCCCTTGACTTGTGGTTTGGGGTAGATGTGTGGGATGCTGGGCATCAGTGGTTTTTACTTCTGGGACTATTAGCGACTCACCATTCTTGGGCTGAGCTACAGGATGGAGATCCCCTTATGGTTTTCTTGGGCTTCTTGACAGAGCACATGAATATGTATATACCTTGTTTCAGTACCCACTTCTTGGGCATGGTTACTCTCCCTTCAGGAGAGGCGAAGATGTTCGGGGTATGCCACATGCTTTCCGTGTCTAGCTTCTCGTGGTTGGACGATTCTACTCTCCTGATATAGGTAGTGAAGACTCGACGAGAAGTTCATCTTCTCACCATTTCCAGCTCCTTGTGTTTGGACAAGTCTACCTCCTTTCTTTTGTTGGGTTGTTCTGGACTCTCTACTGGTATTATACTGCACTCCTTGTTGTATTCCATTATTATTCCCTGTTCTCTCTACTACTCACCCTTCAGTACTTATTTTGTTTCTCCCTCGAGCCTTGGGGGTATCCAATTGAGTATTTTTATACTCACCCCTTCTTGGGCTTTGCCCGCACAACGTGTTACCTTGCAGACGACAGACAGTTTGGTCGTGACTTTAGTGGAGCATAGGAGTTCGGGAGCTTGGACCGTGTGCGATGGTCGTAGTCGGGTTCCAGGTTGGGAACCCTTCCATCTATTTTTCATTTTGTTCACCTACTACTAGGTTGTGGCACTTTTCTGGTTGGGCTCTTCTTTTTTCCCTTTTACTTTTCAGTTTACCTTCAGCTTCTACTTATACTGTATAGAGGTTGATGCACTTTATGGGTTATATATATCGCAGTTTCCCATTTATTTATATGTCTTTTCTTTTACTCTGCACTTTTTCATTGAGTGTGCTGCGTGTGTGTGTGTGTGTACAGTACTCAGGAAAAGGCCTCCCCGAGTTTTTTAGCCTTCGGTGCTTGTCGCCAGCCGCTGGCCTATGGAGGCGGGCTTGGGGTAGTTTCGGCTTTATCTCGGGTAGGGTCGGGTCGTGACAAAGTTGTATCAGAGGTGGTTAGTACCTTGGACATTGTGCGGACATACCTAAAAGAGGAATTGGTTGGGATTTAGGGCAATGGTGTCAATGTGTCTTGAGAGCAGCTCTCAGGCCAGGGAGTCTAGTGATGGTGCGGCGGACGACGTACCCATTCACCAGGACCTTGATAACCCGCATGTCGACTCGGCATGATGAAACACATGTTGCAGGGAAAAACTGGTTTGTGCATAACATAGGATTGTATCTTTGACTTCCCTTCTTGAGTCAGCTCCCCATCATTGTTATTGTTATATATATATATGCTTATCTGACTACGACACTCCTTGATAATATTCATGATGTCTCCGTGAAGACAGCCAGCCAAGATACCAGCTTTGTTTCGTGACGATGACCCTGTGAAATACGAGGCCATAGTCCATGACCCATCATACGAGCCCCATTCTCCGGGTGGGCCGGTAGCAGCACCCACACCTATTGAGCAACAGATAGTTTCAGCAGAGTCGGATGATCTTGAGTGCATGTATAGCGCGCTCTGTGAGTTCCAGTGGTAGAGACCGCTAAGGATCAGTTGTGAGCCAGACCCTCAGGTTGTGGAGGTTTGGCTCGAGGTAGTGGTTCGCCTTTTCAGTCTTGTACAGACGCCGACAGATCAGAGAGTGGCTTGGGCAGCCAACCTTTTTCGTGAGGTAGCTCGGCGTTGGTGGCGTCTGGTGACTCAGCTTCATGATGAGTGGTCTCTTTCTTGGGGAGACTTTTAGTTGTTCTGTGAGGAGTTTTCCCCTCCTGCTTGCGCCCCTTTCGGATTCAGGATCTCCTGCAGTTTCAGTTGGGAGGGATGATAGTGGCCGAGTACGCGGCTAGTTTCGCAGACTGTGCACTCTTTTACCCGGACATGGTCCATGAAGACAACATCCGAGCGCGAAAGTTTGAGCAGGGTCTCCGATGAGAGATTCGTGCTGTCAAAGTACCCTTGGGGATTTCCACATATTTCGGGGTGCTAATGCAGGCGCTGGTGATAGAGGGATTCTGGTCACATTCAAGAGTTGGTGGTGGAAGCAGGCATGACGGAGCTGACACGTCTGCCATAGCTAGCAGGCGCCGGATGACAGAACCTCGATGCAGGTGGCATTCCCACTACTGGTTTCGAAGAGGTTGTCGTATACCACTATGGCGAAAAGGCGTAGGGACTCATCCGAGGATGCCCTTCTGTAAGTGGATCCCGGGCAGTGGTCGTACACTACAGTGGCGCTGAAGGGCACCAGGTCAGCCCAGAGAGCGCCGATGTTATGCTTGTGATGGGAGATGTCACCTGGCACGAGACTGCCTGACCCGAGTTACTGAGAGCTTCGGGAAGGAAGTAGGCACACCAACACGACAGAGGCAGCTCCATGATTGGATTATTTCCCAGATAGGTGGTTTTAGTAGAGGAGCGAGAGAAGCTGGTAGTTGGGAACGACTTTAAGAGGTCTTCCCATCACCACTAGGTGGTCCACGTCAGGCTCTGGGAGCTGACAATTGGGACCAAGGACAACCACCATTTTTGAATGTCTATGATCCTGCAGAGCATGTTGTGATAAGAGGTACACTCTACATCTCTTCTACTTTCTGCATTATAATTGTTAGACTTTGTGCGTGAAGTGATTTTTCTCCCTGCTCCTTGCTTGAGTTGATACCAGGGTGACGCAGGGCGTCAGGTCTAACCCTATGTTGGTAAAGTAGAAGGTTTGAGACCCTTCTCTTTAGTCAATGGTGGAAACTCCTTCACCTTTCGAGCATGTAAGAGAGTCTTGGTCGTGGGAGAATGACTGTGAATCTTGCGTGACCAGATATCCTTGGGTGATTCACCATATAGATAATATGAAGGAGGGAATCACTGGGCCTTGTCCAATGTCCAAGCGGTGATTCTTGTTGTGGTGTGTGACGTAGAGGTTTGAATGGGGAGGTGATCTACCCCCGAGGTCCTTCGGACCAATTGAGACCGTGAAGAAGGATGGCAAGGTTCCCTACCGCCTTGCCCTAACACCAAAGGCTGGTTTGGGTGCATGACGTCTCCCACGTGAATCACCCGAGAAAAGGTGTGCATGCTCCTATGCATGAAATAAGTGAGGTCAGAACTCGCATGAACAGATCAAATCTGTTGGTCTGTGTGCGGTGGCGCAGAGCTGTGCGAGATTCCTTCTGGGTTTGGGAGAGCTAGGTGTGGGGTTAGTACCCTGAGTTGTTACCTAGTTTTTCTTTTCGGGGACAAAAATCCTGAAGGAGGGAATGATGTAAGAACCCCGTTTTTACTGAGAAATACTTTTTTAATATTTCGTGATGATATTCCAGAGCAGTGCCTTCAGACGGCATGCGATTCCGAGCCCCGGTGTGGCTAAAATTAAGTTTTCAGTGCGTTCACAATGGGAACACCAAATAAATGGGATAACACATAAACAATGATCCGGATCAGAGATCTGAGTGTACAGATGTGTCTAGAATGGGGTTTTTACCCTAAGAACAACATAAAACATGTCGGCACGGGACGTTTGGACCCCTCGCCCACTTCTGGATCATTAAACGGATAAATTATTTAATTAATTTATTCGTTATATGGATTAACTCAAGTGTCTCTTAAACGGTGGCTCGTATTGGAAAACAGAGGGCACCGTTGATTTTGGAGCGTGTCGTTTACCCTATGAGGGGTATATGTTTTGCGGGTGCGGGCCGTCAGTGAAAAATGGCTCCAAGGGCGTTTTTGTAATTTGGTAGCCTTGGGCATTGAGTTTAATACCTTTTGAACAGGGTCTCGGATTAAAATTATTAGGACTCCATTGTTCTTGGGATGTGGTGTTTACCCTAGGGGAGGCTTAACCTTGACCCCATCGGGCATTTCGGAAGCAGGTTAATTTGTGGGTTTTAAATTAAATAAAATATTATTTAATTTTCATTATTTAAACACCCCTTCCCCTTCCACCCCTCTGTTTTCCCCTGGCGAAACCCCTCCCGGCCTCTTCTCCTCCACCTCTCTGGCGAGTTGCGACAACTCCGGCGAGGGTCGGTAATTCCGGCGGATCGATGCGAAGCTCTGGGCGAAGCCCAGCGAGGTAGGAGGGTTTTGTTGTCTTTTTAATTATGAACCATTTTTTTGATTCATTTATAGCATGGAACTATTATCCGATCATCGATCAATGCCCATTATCGCGTAGCACCTTTTCTGAGATTTCCGACGCTTATTTTTCATTCAAAATTTGATCCCTGAGGCCTCCGCAGCCGTCCGGCGAAGATTCGCAGGTTTTGGGGGTTCTCTGGCCGGCACGGTGGTCCGGCGGTTTCCAGCGGCGGTGGCGCGGTGGTCCGACGAGCTCAAGGTGGCGGCGGAGCGGCTCCAGGTGGAGGCAATGTCTCGACAGCGAGGTCTCGTGGGAGTTCAGAGGCTGGTGTTGAGGCGGAGCGGCCGCGGAGGCGGCTGTGGGCGCGACGACGGGCGTCGGCGGGGCAGGGGGCTCTTTCGGGTGACACAGGACCGGCCGCTCTGCCGGTCGTCGCAACAAAACCGGGGTCGTCGTGACCCTGGGGGCAGCAAGGACCTGCGACTCGCGGGTCCACTCCGAAAAGCCGGACCGGTCGAGCCGGTCCGGGCGTGGACGGGCGGTCCGCGCAGTGAACTGCTGACCGTCGGTTCAGGGAGTGGTGGGCCGGCCGAACCAGCCTGGCCCACCCCGTTTCGGCCCGTTAAAATTTTAAAGCGCCCTAAATCACAAACCATGGGTCAGATTCGTGTGACGTTTGTGGCAAAGTGTTCCTTTATTTTAGAAGAATATTTTGTAATGGTTTCAAGAATTTTTAATTCTCGAAATGAGGGGCCTCGGTGGCGTGACGTGTACTTTATGTGAATTGGAGTTTTTCCGGGGATCATGTTTCGGACGGCGCGGATGCGTCCGACGTCCGTTTTGAGCACCATCAGTGGCATTGGGACCCTGGCGCCAGGACAAAGCTTTCCAGGGTGGTTTCGGGCATTGAGTCTGGAGTCGAGGTGTGGGCCCCACAGCCAGTCTTTTGAGCTGCAAGAAGAGTTTAGCTACTTTCTCATCGGGTGTCTGTTCAGGGCGTGCGAGCAGTCGATTTTGAATGTTTTTCTGAGGGAATTGCAATGGTGAAATCTACCTTCCCTAATTACAAATGATGTTGTGGGCCCCATGAGGGTTGTTTGGGTGTTGACGGTGATTTTCCATCTCTATCACTGGGCAACCGTTTTGGACAAGTGAATAGTCCATCTTGTATACTTTTTCGAGAGGATCGCAACGGTGTGATCTGTTGGCAGCACTTCGGGACTGGGGTGTGGGTCCCCGTGGTACCGCTTGTCCACGGTAAGCCAAAATATACCTTTTTCTCCGGATATATGTTCCACTCAAGTGAGTAGTGCTTTTGGTGTGTTTTTCCAATAGAATTTCCATGGCGCAGTTCGCCCAACCTTTTTCGGGGTCGTGGTGTGGGTCCCACCTGATCCAGCTATAGTGAATATTACCTTTTCACCGGTTGACTGTTTCAATCGAGTAAGTATTCTATCCCGTGTGTTTTGTTTTGGGATTACAACATTTTGATTTGTTCAGGCGAGCGGAGCCTCTTACATGATCTTATTAAATGTGGAAATGTGAAGGTGCCCCGGGTGCTGTTCTTCTACTGTGTTTGTAGCGGAACCTTGGCATGTGATCATGTGCACTCCCGTGTGAGTGAATTAATTCTTGAATAGATGTGGTTGGTCGTGGCCCAGTCATTGAGGTGGCAAGTTGGAGATGTTACGTCACGCCTTTGCTTTGACGTTGGGTGCCGGGTGCACGATAGCCCTTGTGCTGAAAATGAGGTATACTCTGGGAGTATACAGGAGCGATTAGAGGTACGTGTGGTTTGTACCTGATATTTTATGGGTTCTTGGTTGGGTATTTACTTGGAGCCACATGTCTTGTGGGACCCATGTGCGTGTCGTTTTCTTCTTTGCGTACTTTGACCTCTCGCGACGTAGAGGGTCCCTATGTGCTCATTTGTTTGACCAGTAGGGTGGAGTTTTCCCCTGGCTATGTGATTTTTTGTTTGAACAGCAGGGTTGTGTGGTCTCCCCCAAGTTTTGTTCTCGATGGATCGTCTGGTAGCGGTTCTAGTGACACCCAGTGATGGAACATGCGCTGAACCTCTTTTGGGTGAGTTGTTCAAGAGTTGAGTGGTTGTGCGGTACCAACTCAGTGCTCGGTTGTCCAGTGTTGTACCACCCAATAGGGATGGACAAAGTAGTTCCAGGTTTACCCTCCAACAAGGCTGGGAAGTGGTTTGCTCACTTACATCTAGGGTTTACCCTCCAGTAGATATTGGTCAGTGGGTCACCCGACACTCTTAGGGTCTACCCTCCAGCAGTGACTGGGCAGTGGGTCACCTGACGACACACTTAGGGTCAACCATCTAGTAGAGATTGGGAAGTGGGTCACCTGATGACTCGTTAGAGTCTACCCTCCAGCGGGGCTGGGCAGTGGGTCACTCATCGTCTCGATTCAGGTCTACCCTCCAGCAGGGCTAGGCAGTGGGTCGCCTGTCGACTTGTTCCGGGTTTACCCTCCAGCGGGTCTGGGCAGTGGGTCACCCGTCGACTTCTTCCAGGTCTACCCTCTAGCGAGGCTGGTCAGTGGGTCGCATGTTTTCTTACTCCAAGTCTACCCTCTAGCAGGGCTGGGCAGTGGGTCACCTGATGATGTATTATGGTATACCCTCCAGCATGGCTGGGCAGTGGGTCACCCGATATCTTATTATGAATTACCCTATAGTAAGGATGGGCAGTGGGACACCCGTTGACATTCCAGACTCAGTCCTTTCTACTAGGATAGTCTGTGGCTTTCCTCTGTGATTACCGGAGTGGGACCCTTGGTTGTACGGGTCAGTGATGGAATGATCTTGACTTTGAGGTGAGCTCTCGACTGCGGGGCAGTTACATGGTGTGGTTTGACGTTCCCCCAGAACTCTCAAGTGTGAGGGGCACTTTCCACACCGAGATGTGTCCTTGCAACGCGAACTAAAACTATGCGGGTGAGTCAGTTCCGCCCAAAGTGGATAGTGTCAAGGTGCGTTGATTTCATCCCTTGACTTGCAGTTCGGGGCAAATGTGTGGGATGTTGGGCATCAGTGGTGTTTACTTCTGGGGTTGGTGGCGAATCACCTTTCATGGGATGAGCTACGGGATGGAGACCCCCTTACGATCTTTTTCGGGCTTCTTGACAGAGCATATGAATATGTATATACCCTGTTTCAGTACCCACTTCTTGGGCCTGGTTACTCTCCCTCCAGGAGAGGTGAAGACGTGTGGGGTATGCCACGTTCTTTCAGTGTCTAGCTTCTCGTGGTGGGGCGAGTCTACTCTCTTGCTCTAGGTAGTGAAGACTCGACGAGAAGTTCATCATCTCTCCGTTTCCATCTCCTTGTGTATGGACAAGTCTACCTCTTTTCTTTTGATGGGTTGATTTGAACTCTCTACTGGTATTCTACTGCACTTTTTGTTGTATTCCTTTACTATTCGATGTTCTCTCTACTTCTCACCCTTATGTACCTTCTTTGTTGCTCCCTCGAGACTTCGGGGTATCCTATTGAGTATTTTTATACTCACCCCTGCTTTGGCTTTGCCTGCACTTGGTGTGCCCTTGCAGATGACGAACAGGTTGGTCGTGACTTCAGTGGAGCATTGGAGTTCAGGAGCTTGGACCGCATGCAGTGGTCGTAGTCGGGTTCCAGGTGGGGAACCCTTCCAGCTGTTTTTCCTTTTGTTCACCTGTTTCCAGGTTGTGGCACTTTTCTGGTTTGGCGCTTGTTTTTCCCCTTTTACTTTTCAGTTTACCTTCAGCTTCTACATGTACTGTATAGAGGTTGATGCACTTTGTGGGTTATATATATAGCAGTTTCCCTTTTCATTATATGTCTTTTCTTTTACTCTCCACTTTTTCATTGACTGTGCTGCGTGTGTGTTTGTACAGGTACTGAGGAAAAGGCCTCCACGAGTTTTTTATCCTTCTGCGCTTGTCACCAGCCCCTGGAATATGGGGGTGGGCTTGGGGTAGCTACGGCTCGAGCCTGGGTAGGGTCGGGCCATGACATAGGTACCTTGTGGAATGATTATGAACTAGATGGTACGTTTTCTATCTCATTTTTATCACCACCTGTGCAGCTCTAGAAGATAGAGAGTATTATTCGTAGTCCTTTCTCAGTGACACTTCTCATAAGATATCAAGTTCTTATGAATATGATATGAGAAAGATTTAGAAGAATATTTTTGGTAATCCCCCATACCAATCACCTTACCAAGTTATTGGTTATAATGTATAAGTGTATCTTCCTTAATGACATGGGGTTCAGGTCCTTCTTGTTGTGTGGATTCCTTGGAAGTCCCCTCTTACTATGATATATCCATTTGATGAGCAGTGATACAGATAAAAATCTATAGTGGGTTATGGAGTGGAATTTCCCCTTTTATAGGATGGTTTCTATAGGGGCAATTATTTGTGACACAAAAATTGAGATGAATGAAATAATACTAACCTCAATCATTCATAGCCTTTGGTGTCGTGTGGGTTCCCTGCATCGATAAAACCACTGGTACAAAGTCTCTGATGGAAGGTTATCAGGTGGGGCCTTGTGGAATTATTCAATTTCCTGGAAGTGAAGATTCACCAATATCATTGGGTGTTAACCATTGATGATGGGTGGTTGTTGATGTAGGTTCATATTTATTTTCTCATAGTCAATTATCCCTTTGACTTGGAGATTTATGGATTAGATCTCCTCCTGATGACATAGTTTTTAAATTTTTGTTTTCCCTCAAATTATCCTTCATTTTATCATCTCTATGGTGGATGTATAGATATTTGTTTTACACCTTGAATAATATATTTTAAGGTGTCTCCCCATAATATGGGGGGTTGTTCATGGATTCCTCGATCTATATAACATGTCAATGTTTGGTTCATTCCTTGCTTCCCAGCTGGTGTGAAGTTTATTGTAGGGGTCCTCAACCAATATTTTGGTTAAACTATAGAGAAATGTAAATTTCCATCCATGGGACATAGTTTATGGTTCTTTGGAGGTGAATTTTTATATTTCCTTTTATTTAGACCTCATCCTATGTATTTGTTAAAAATATTACCTTTGATTCATCCTAATTTAACGTTTTGAAATAAATTCATGTATTTTAGGCGAAAAAATTGAAATGGTCTAAAAATTGTTTTCTTTGTAGTGACTTTTAAATCATGATTAATAATAAAAAGAGTTTAAAAATCTTATAACATTAAAGGATAACATTATATATTTTTTATAAATAATTTTTGTAAATAAATTGTTTTTATGTGTAACAATTTTGATAAAAATGGATATAAAAGATAAATATACCTCATTAAGAAGAGAAATAAGAACTTATTTTCATTTTAAAATTAATCTTTAAAGATAAAAGTGAATTGAATTATTAATCATCGTGAATAAATAAATATTAATTTTAAATGACACAAAGGGGAAATATATACACAAAATGAATGTAAATTGTTCCATGTTATCAAAATATGTCTCAATTGATTGGAAATTGAGATGAAATCCCTAACATCATGTTTCATCTTAGTTGTTCATGATTTGAACTATTGTATAATGGTTTTTAACATGTTATTAATTTATACCATAATCATGTTAATATTTATAATATCATATATGACCCCCTTATAGTATTTTATCACCCTTTTGGGAATATTTCATTATTATTAATGTTTTCTTTGTTTAACATATTATTTTTATCATTCATGTTTTATCATAGAAGTTACAGTCCATATACTAAGACTGTGGTTTTATAATATATATAAGATTAATAATGATATAAATATCATATATATACACTAAATATATCATCATTAAATTATATATAAATTGTAAATGATAAAAAAATTGCATAGCTTCCGGGATGAGGTAGTCCTCAAGTATGCATATGTGGCCTTATCGATTTACAGTTGATTAGAAGTAAAAACTTAATATAAGATATTAAACTTTTTGAGGAATTTTTATTTAATAAATTTCATTTATATTCATTAGTTACATCTTTATAACCATCTAAGTAAAGCAGTGATGAAAAATTAATTATTCCACTATGTGGGGACGATATATCGTACACACACATGAGCAATGTTTACACTTTTTTACGCTAGAAAAGAGATGAAAAGTGGTTTATAATAATAATTATAAAATATAATTATGTTTATGATAAATTGTTTTTTAATTTAGTATGGTTAAAACTGATTTATAGGAGTTTAACTAGGAATTAAATTTTAATGATTCAGTTAAGACTGTTACCTCTTCTTTGAAATATTTCTTTTAGATATTACCTTAACAGTACACAGGATGGTATTTTAGGATTAACATGAACTTAAAAACATATAAATATATGTCTATAAGAAAATTTTATAGGAATTTTTTAAGATATATGTCTTAATATGTTGTAATGAACAGATAGAAGGGGTGTCCGTTTATAAGTGGGGGGAATGATATTCATAAAATTTTATAATATATTAAATTAATATAAATTATTTTTTACGTAAAAACTTCCCAAAATTGAAGGAATTCAAATATAAGATTATTATGAGTTGAAATAATGTCATAAAATAAATCATGGATAATGGTTTTTTAATTTTTTAACCCTTATCATTTGTTTAACCCCAATTAACCGTTTTGAAAATTACTGTATAATTATTTAATTTTATCTCTTAAGGGTAAAGAATAATACCATAAAATTAAAAACGTACCATAAATGGACCATGGTTTATTTTTTAAATCCATGTATCATTTATTTGGAATAATATAATATTTTTATTAGTTTTAAATCATTTAATAGAAAATTATTTTATATAAATTATCATAAAATTAATTTTTGACACTATTAATTTAATTTGACATTAAATACATAACAATAAAAGGTAATTTGAATATAATCCTTTACCAAATCTCTATAATTTTATATTTATCTAAAACAATTCATGGTAGATAATAATTAATTCCAGTTATATTATTTTTAGTATGTTTAGAATAATTTTTTTATTTTTCTATTAAATAAATTAGGTTCTATTGGTGTTGAGAAAGTATTTAAGATAATTATATCATCACTAAAAATTAGAAATAAATTACCGTAATAAAAAAAATTATCTGTAAAATTAATAATTAAAATAATAAAAAATATTTCTTTATCAATATTATAAAATAATATATATATTAAAAGAAGAAAAGTAGAATTCTGGTCTTTATCTCTCACTTAAATATTATAATGAAAAAGCCCTAAAAAATTGAATTAATGTCATATTTTAAAAATTGAGATGATTATGGACAAAAAATAGTCATACAAAAGAATTAAGGTAAGTGGTGGGTTGATTTTTAATGTCTTATCAAAATATTTTTTACATTAATTACCCAATTTACTTTTTATATAGTGCCAATAATTTATTACTGTTAATATTCATAATGGCCAAAAATAAAAGGGTCCAAATTTCCAAATTTGTTCCTAAAAATTCCATATATTGAATCAATTATTAAATATCCAATTTCAATAATTTACAGAAATTAATTAAATATTAAAACGAAGAACGCAATGAAAATGGTTTTTAGGGAAATTCCTTTATATGTACAATAAATGTTTCTATACATAATTCATATATAAAAATAATTATAAATTCCATAATTTGATTACTAATAATATAATTGAACTAATTGTTCTTAGATTTTTTTTAAAAAGTATCATTGTAAATTCTTGAATCCAAAATGTTTTTTTCAATAAAAATAATATTTTTAACCATTAATTAAAAAAATCTTTTAAAAAATATGCCAAAAATTTTCCCAAAGACTATTTTTAAATGATGAATTTAAAATTCAAGACCATTTCATAAAAATAAATTCTCTAAAATGGTATGATTTAATTATATTATTTTCTAACAGAATGAAAAAAAACATTTATTAAGAAAACATATTTTTAAATAAAAAATTGAATGTTTATATTCTATGAATTTATCAATAACGTTATATTGATTATTAACATCATATATATTGCATAATATTTTTATTCCTATTCATATATTCCAATTCAATGACTGGGATATATTGGTCATATTTAAATAATAATATTTTGTGGTTCTTTTAGGCTCAGTGCTGCATGTTGTACACGAAATCGAACATAATGTTCTGAAAAAAACAGGATATTTCATTCTTTCCTCCTACAAAAATTTCAACCTAAAAATGTTCATGACTATCACCTTATAAATATATGTAGTTGGTTCTTCTTCAAAACATTCTCAGGATCCCACATTTCTTCCACTATTTTATGATTTCCCCAATTTACATTTACCAATCGGGGTGTCCAATTCCTTAACACAATATTTCTAGTGTCAAGAATCTAGATAGGCTCTTCATTTTATGACATATCATGTTCCTTTTTTATTTCATTGTAGGTGAGCACATGTGGGAATTCTATTACAAAATTCCATAAAAAATACATATGTAACCCATCATGTACATTAGAGAGGCTATGTGGAATTTCCAACCAATTACACAGTACTACAATTCATTCCAGAATATCATAAGGTCTGATGTACCAGGGGCACAATTCTTCTATCTTAAAAAAACATATAGAATCCTTCCAAGGTGATACATTAAATAAAATAGGATCTGTCACTGTAACTTCAAAATCCATACTTCGGTTATCTACATATCTCTATTCAATGCATTGAGCTTATTTAATATGAGTTTGAATAGACTTTGCCATTATCATTATCTTTTTAATAAGATTGGGACCCTCATATTTTATTTCACAAATTTCTTCCCAAGTGGTTGGAGTATGATTCCTTTTTTCATATAATGCTTCATCAAAATCCATTTGAATACAAGAATGTAAACTATTGTTAAAGAAATACTCCACCATAGCTAAATTTTGATCCCACATACAAAGAAATTAAAGTGAGAAATACCTCAACAATTTTTCATATGTTTGAATATCCCTTTTGGACTATCGATCATTTTGGTGTTGATAGATAGTACACAAATGGATCTTAGTATCTAGAGACGTTTTAATACATTTTTAGAATTTAAATGTAAATCATAGAACATGATAAGTCATAATTGAAAGTGATGAATCATGAATCAATTCAATTAAATTAATAGAGATCCTTAAAATTACCACAATAGATAAACCAAATCTTAAATCTGGGAAGCGTGAATATTTCTTAAGGTGATCAACAATAACCCATATTTCCCATTTATTCTAGGAGTATTTCATAATCTAGTGAGAAATTCAATTGTAATTTCCTTGAAAATCCATACAGAAATAGGTATAAGATGCATGAATCCGATAGGATGCAGTTTCCAAGCCTTCACATATTGAAAAACCAAGAATCTGTATACATAATAAGAAATTTCATACATCATATTTTCCAATAAAAAATGTTCTTCAAATATCTATACATCTTGGTTCTACCAAGTGTAGGTTCAAATAAAAGAATAAGAACAAGAAGGGACATTCCCTATTAGGATTTGTTTCATAATTGATGATTAATCTTTTATTTACATGATGATAAATGTTCCGATCAATGTAAATTAATAAAATATTAATTAATTAATGAACGTCATTACTAAGATGCAAGATCATCACATATTATTTATAATTAATTTAAATAATTAAAGAATTACCTTTTGATGAGATATTTATTCATTAGTAGATCTAAAAAGTAATTATGTCTTATTGTCATTTCATTGAACAAATAAATAGTAGATTCCCTCTATTGGTGGTCTATAAGTGTTCCATTACCCTATGAACGTTGTCGTTCGAATCTCTAGGTGCTAGTTTGGTGGATCTAGATGATTTCATCATTCACCATTGATCACCCTGAGAATATCTTCAATGAATGGTTGTCTTCTTGACATTAGAGTAGTGTCAGAGGTGGATCACTCTCTATTCATGATAGTGTCCTTATATAGGGAGCTCTCTAGGGCACTAAGAGAATTCATTCTTGTTTTATATATGTATAATCAAATGAATTAGCCACAAAATGTAAATAATATAATTCATATTACATATATTTAGCGTTATAAAATTTTGATTTCACATGCACGCTTTTTAGTATCTTTAATTCATGTAGAACACAATGTCTATAATAATAATAATATTATTATTATTATTATAATCCTTAGCATAAAAAAATCCAACCAATTAAATTTAGTATTATTTATTCAAATAATATTCAATATATCTAATTTCTTACTATACGGATAAAATTAGTATATCATTCCTTTTCAATATTTATCAATCCAAGAATAATCAATATTAATTAAAAAAATAAATAACATTGCATTATTTTCTAATAAATAAATATTATATTCACCAAATAGAAGTTAAATATTTATTGAATTATTTTCTCCCAAAATATTATCTTGATTAACTGGTGACAAAGAATATGTGATCATGAAATCATGTATAATTATTGAACTAATTATGGGGAAAAAATTCAACATGTAAAAATAAATAATTTTTTTATTGAAGTTCTATATACACTGATTATGTGACCCTCTAGGCCTCTTTCTCAGCGGTGTTAGGTGAAACAACCAAAAGTCTACGGTTAGCATCTTGAAACATGCCAAGTCACCCATACAGAAAAAATTTGTTATCATAATCACATAAAACCACCTATATATATATAAATATAATTTTTAATATAATCCCCTTATCTCCATATCTCTAATTAAAAATATTTAATGATGGTTCCATCATCCAATGCGTTCGATTTATATTTCATTTCATTTTTGGAAAATAAACATTCCTATTGAACACCATGAAAATGGATTTATGTAGGAAATATCATTTCCATAGAACAGAATGAGGTACAAACTTCTTGTTAAAGATCATAAGGTAAAAATACTTTCTTGCATTATTCATTAATGAAATATTAATCGTGATGCATCCAACGTATCATACTTCACTGTGAACATTTTTAATCACAGTTTTCATCAATACATAAAATAACATGACTCATAACAACCATTAAAAATAATATTAATCTCTAAGGATCAATACACTTGTTTTAATATATAAAAATACAGTGACACATATAATTGGGGTGTTAGTAGTGGTAGGTCCTCTTTGCATAATTTTCTACACTATATGTTACCAAGGGAGTACACCATGATAAATTTCATTAACGTACAATGAGTCTCCACACATGATATCATATATTATAATTTTCACTAAAATTATTTTAGTCATCTATATAAAATATATATTTGAGAATATTGTCTTGGATATTTTAGGATTTCATCATAGAATGGAACTATTATGCCCTTTCATTGTGATAAATACTCTTACTAAATTATCGCATACAATGTCATGTAGAAGAAAAATCATGATGCGATAAGAAGTTTATTAATATTAAATATAATTAATATAGATTATCTTAAAGTACACAAAATTTGGTTCTAGGTAACCAACACTATCATAATCTCACTTTCACTGGAGCCAACTACTAATATCCTCCAGTCTACTAGCTCTCACATGATACTCATACATATTCTAAGACATTCCTTTAGAAAAGGGGTATTCCAGATTCTATTCCATGAGAAATATACTTACAATAACAACACCCTTCAGAGAAAAATCCCTCAAGAGGTGGTTCTTTAGGGGTATATTTTTTTCCATTGGTGTGACCATGGCTCATTTTCAGGAGCTACATCTGCATTATTATCACAATATAATGTGATAGGATATTTTATGATAGGGTCCACATAAAATTCATAGAAAAATTATATCCATGTAGATTTTCTGGGTGAAAAAAATCAACTATATATTTAGACTCTATTGTATAATCAATAACAATTGGATTCTTTGGACTTTTCTATCTCATACACCTCCATTGAAAAACAAAACATATCATGGCTATGAATTTAAATCATTCTAATCTATTTGAGAACAATAATTTGTGTAACCCCTGATGACTATCTACCCAAATCATCCGTTCACCAAGAACATATCCTCAGTTATTCTTATATAATTAAGGATAAATTTAATTGAAGACCTATGTTGTTATCCTGGATCATCTTGATATCTTCTAACCATGCTCAATGTAGAGAAAATATAAACTCTACTATATGGAATAGAATACATGATGGATAATATCACTAAATCATATCGAATATTACTCATTATATTTTCTCTTGTTGTATTTTAATTTAAATTTTCTTGGAAACATGTATGCCACGTAAAAAATGACCCAATCACTTCTTAGATTGTTCCATACTAAATCTATTTGGTTTTAATTTAATGTATGTACTTTGAATTAGTCTATTCATCCTCTTTTATCTATCATGAATGATCTTGATCCCAATAATTTAGGCTACTTCATTTATGTCTTTTTTGAGAAACACTTGTTTTAATTTTCATTAAATGATTGTAAGACTGCTATATCATTTCCCATAGGAATATTTAATTAATATATAGTACTAGGATAACAACAAATCTCTCACTAAAGTACTTGTAAACACATGTATCACATTCATTATTAACGAATCAAAAATATTCTATAGAATCATAAAATCAAATTTTCTATAACCCTTATGCTTTATTTAATCTAAAAATGGATATATGTAACATTCATATCTTTTAGACCTCACCTGGAGTAACAAAAACATTCCTGTTATATCACATATACAGCTTCCTGATGGTTCCCATTAAGAAAATTTTCTTTGATATTCATCTTCCAAATTTCATAGTCATGGTAATCTACTATATCATGTCGAAGGTTTGATGGATTTAAATTTGAAAACATGAGAAAAGGTTTCATTAGTGTTAATTCATTGATTATTTCTAAACTCTATAGTAACTAACCATTATTTATTGGTATTTAATTTTCCTTCCATTTCCTGTTTTCTCCAGAATACACATTTTTATCCCAAAATATTTTCCTCAACTAGTGGACCGAATAGAACCCATACATGGTTCTCATACATGAAATCCATTTTGAAATTCTTTTAAAATTTTTATCTTGAATCTTTTGATATTTATACTACATATTTGGAGGATTTAGGTTCATTATTATTAACCAATAATGATTCCCTTTATCTACTGACTATAAAACAATATCTCTTTGGATATCTTACTTATCTGGTGCTCCTACACATTAGATAGATTTCTAAAAAAAATCTACCACTAGGTCTTATAGAATATGTTTATATACTAACTCTTTTTTTTCATGAGCATGAACTTCTTCGAAATCAATCATTCTCCCACTATTATTCTTGTGGTTGTGAACCCTTTTAAGAAAAATGGCTTATCTAGATAAAATTTCATTTTTATATGAGGGATTTTATAGGGACTATAACTTTGTTTCACTATGATACTTTATAAATATACACATTATTACCTAGGAACTAGTTTATTTTTTCTGATAAGGACTTAAAAATTTTCTCGCAACACCATACAGCTGTATGGAAAAAAATTGATTTCTTTATACTCCATAGCTCAAGGGGAATTCTATTTTTCCTTTTTAGTCGGTAGATGGTTTAGTGTGTATTTAAGAGTTTGTAATGTATTTACATAAAAAGATAGTAGAATATCTACATGAATCATCATCTACCTTACCACGCCAATAAAATCATGGTTCCTTCGTTCACTAACACCATTCCACTATAATGTTTAAAATGTAGTTACATATGATAGAATCAAAAAATCCCATATAAATTTGATAAAATATTGGTTAAGGTATTCACAACCACGATCTGAAAAAATGTTTTTTATCTTCATTCCAAGTTGATTATCTACCTTATTATTTAATTCTTTTTATTCCTCAAATTGCACAAACTTATACCTCATTATGTAGAAATATCTGAATCTTCTCAAGTTATCAGTAAAATTTATGAATTTAGAATACCACCCATAAATTCTACTAGAAATGGTCCACACACATTAGTCTGTACAAATCCAAAATTCTATTTGGCCAGTTAACCCTATCCAATGAATAGTGGTTTGAACATTTTTTCTTATAAATAGGCATGGAATCATTTAAGAGGTTTTAACTCAATTGTGTATAAATAACCATCTTGACAAAGCATTTTCTATCACTGCTCAATTAATAAACAATGATATTTATGTCATAGAGGGTGTTATAGGATTTGTGAGAACATGATTCATTATAAATTGATAGTACATGGTTTTTATAGTTTAATTGATATTTAAATGTGTCGTACTATAACATATAATGTGTTTATAAATGAAATAAATTTTATTATAAAATATGAAAAGAAAATCATCTCTATCATAGAATGAAAAATATATTATTTTTTAGTAATAGTCTGTAGATAATAAGGTAATCTAAAATCGAGTATCATTATTATAGGCAATGAAAAGTTGAAATATCTAATATCTAGAGTAACTATCATTGCACCATTGATCAACCACTCCAATGGAAATATTGTGAAATTTAACAAGTTCTTATATTTGGATACAAATGTGAGTTCCAAAATTTTTATATAATAAAAAATGCATATGAAATTTATGGATTAGAATAATTAATGAACAAGAATGTAGCTTGTACGTTATTCTAGTTATAGTTCCTCTTCCAGTGGCCTTTCTTTAATCATGAAAAACATATAGATTCATTTTCATTTCCCTGCCTTTGGATTTTCCTCTAGTTAGAAGTAAAATTCTCAAGGTATTTAGACTTTTTATGATTCTTTTCCCCCTTTCCATGTCAATACATTTCTTATTCACCATAATTAATTGGAGATTTTCACACCCCATGCCCTTTTCCACTTGGTGATTCATATTAAGAAGTTATAAAAGGCTCTTCTCATTATTTCTCATGGTATAATTAGTAATAAAAACAATGACAGAATTTGGGAGTGAGTAATGTATGAGATGAATTAACAACTCATCTTGGAATTTAATCACTAAGATGTCTAGGTGTTAAATGTGGCCAATAATATAGACTATATGACGACTAGATGGATTTGAATCTCCAATATTGGTTTTAAATAGGGAATTCAATATCTTATATATCTATCATCTTGACTTCTGTTGATATAAATATAAATGGTGAAACATCATGTTATACACATGAAAGTCCTTATATAACTTCAAAAGCTCATGGGTCATGATGATTACAAGAAATACTAAACATCTATGGAATTGTTCAAATATTTATTATAGAGGGACAACTATTCCCTAATAGCCTATTTACCATACACAGAAAGAATAGGTTCTTTCTATACATGCAATTTTCTTTTCCTGGTATAGGATAACACATAAGATCATTTTCAACACTTGGTAAATTTTGTAGGTTTGATGGTTTTACTTGTAATGTATGGATCATATTTATATGTTTCATTTCATATTAATTACCATTTCTACAAATAATAAAAACCAAATTTTAGTACATTTTCCTTTAAAATTAGATAAAAAATAAAAAATATATTTATTAATCTTCCACTATATTATTGAAACCCAATTTCCCTCACCATTGGCTTTGAAATATTATTTTGATTCTATATTCTAGTTGTAAGGATCCAAATTCCCATTATCATCACCCTGACATTAGCTAGTTAAACTTTTTAAAAAAAATTATGTAGGTGTTATAAATACCAACCGCATTACGTCATAGTTCCTTCATCTATTGAGTAGACTCTCAAATCATGAAATCCTTAAATTGGATTTCTCCATTAATTTCCTCTTAGTTCCACAAAATAAAACTTTAGTATTCAACCTGTGATTTGAACTAATTTAATCCACCTGATCATTCAGGATATAATTCCCTTATAATTGAAAAAACCCCAAATTTGGCCATTCATTCCCATTGAACTATGGTTTGACTTTTAATTATGTAGTTTGAGGTTATAAAAACATAATATATATATAATTTGTCGACATTATCTGTTTGTGTTAATTTCCTAATTTATATATATTACATGATTTTTAAAATTAATAAAATTTACTTAAATGATTAACCATGTCTTTGATAAAATTTGTGCATAATCGAATTTATTTTGGTTCTATATTGCATTCTCATTAATTCATTAATTCATGTGACCATGATAACTAGTTCATAATAAAATAAACATGAAACTCAATTGAAATAAAATAATACTTTGATTTGATCATGATATTTTATGGATGGTTAGTTTATCTATAAAATAATAACCTCACCATAGACCATGGGGGATGAAACCTTGATCTATTTTGTCGTTCATGTTAAAACATTCCACATATCCATCCATGTAACTATTAGATTGGTTTTTCCATGATTCCAAACTTGATTCACCTACACTATATTAGGATGAACATCCATTACATGTCCATTAACTCCCTCTTATGTGAGGGTAACTAAATATTTTTATGGTATTTACTTAAATGAAATCATGGGCTTGCAGTCCATTACATAATAATAGGGCAGATGACACAAAGAACAATAATTTAATTTCATAATAAATTAAATGGTAACTGATGACAGAAAATGGTTTACTCTATTATCATGATCATCCATATACTATCAATAAATTCTTTGTTTAATAAAATAAAATTTAGTTTGAATCATTCATATTTAAGATAAAACACACTCAAATAAATTAATTATCTTCTTTAATTAATCAATTATTTTATATTTATTATCTTCAATATATTATTTATATTCTTACATATCATAATTTTAATTAAATTAATTAAATTTATTCTATAAAACTGTGTGAAAAAAATGTACATTGATGATATCACTATGGGTATCCATCCAAACTGCCCAATATGTGTTATATTGGTATAATTTTTACTCATGTGACATGATTGATACATTTCCAAACACATAATTGCATAGACTGTACTACCAACGTAATGACAAAACTAAACACATTGTATCAACGTATCATGTTATGTTTCAATGCGCATTGAGTAATGACTGTATTAAAATATATACATGGTATTAAATTTCAAGAATTAAGAAAAAATTGATTAGATATTTAATATATATATATATATATATCTAATTGCATGGGATGTACTACCAACATAATGACCATAACTAAAACATTGTTGATAAAGCAGTATAATAAATTAATTTTAATTATTCATAATTTGGTAGTGTACATGTCTTATACTATCCAACTAATCAATGTTTATATTTCTCAACATTTATCCATAACACAATCCTACAGACTTGACATGTAATTTTTCCACAAAAAATGATGGATTACATGGAATTTATATTGCAAACACGACATGTGGTCTCTATGTTACATGATCACCAGTCATGTAAGTTGTGTAATAGAATACATGTACTGTCTTTTAATAATGTACTACACAACGTGTATGGATATAACATGCTATGTATTCTGGATGACCGTTCACTATCCTATAGCGGAAAAACATGGTATATTTAAATACACTATATATGTAATAAATAAAAATGTCTTGAATTAATTATAAATTAATTCTTGGAGCATTGAACAAGGGTACATGTTGTCTTCTTTTTTATTAGCTATCCATAATCCTTTATACATCCAGATGAGTTCGTCAAATGTATTTAATTCACAAAACTATTATATTTTATTATATTTGAGAGAATGAATAATAAGAATTTATGATCTCACAATTTATATAAAGAATGGATAAATTATAATTGAAAAAGAATGTTAAATTTTTAAATAAATCAAAAATATTTAAATATTTATAAAAATTATGTGATCGATCACATACCAATTGAAGGTTCTAGGTATAGTGGAAGTACTATATGGGTCATTCTCAAATTATCCTTCTCCATAATTTATGATTAATCAAGTATTTACATAATGATAAGTTCCATGATCAAAAGAAATGAATCAAAGAATAGCTGGAGATTGTATGCTAAAACCAAGGTATAAGATCATTATATATTATTTATAATTAATTTAAACAACTAAAGAGTTTCCATATGATGAATTATTTTTTCATTGACATATCTAAAAATTCCTCTAAATCATACCATTTTTGTGTTGTAGGAATGAAGAGTATATTCCTTACAGTAGTGATCAACACATGTTCCATAAACATCTTAACATTTCCTAAGGAATCTCCGGGTGCTAGCACAGTTGATCTAGATACATGCATCATTCACCTTTTATCACCCCATGAAAATCATTATCCAAGGGTTAACAATGATCTCTTTAGACGGGAAAATATATATAGAGGAGGATCACTATCAATTCTTGAGATATTTCATAGAGAGGGAGCTCTGTAGAGCATCAAGAGAATTTTCTATGCTAGACGTTATGCACAACCTAATTAATTAAACACACTATGGAAACAATATAATTGGTTTATATATTTATAGGGATAGAAAAGATAAATTGAACATGAACCCTTACTATTATTCATAATTCATTAATAAATACATTCCTATAATAAAAATAATATTTTTATTATTTCATGGCATGAAAAAAGCAAGTGAATTAAATTAAATATTCTTCATTCGTATTAGATTCGATATATATTATTTCTCATAGAACCAAAAAACATATTCCTCTATTCCTTCACATTATTTATCTGACCTTTAATAATGTATATTTATTTAATAAATAAATATCATTTCATTAATAGCCAATAAATATAAATTATATTCACTAAATTGAAACTAAAAAGTTATTAAATATTAAACTCAAAAAATATTCTCTTTAATAATTGTTGATTCAATATATGAAATCAAGAAAATTTAAATTATTATTAAGCCACATATGGAAGTTAAATTTATTCAATTTGTTAAAAAATAAGTAATAATAACATTTAAGGGATGTTTTGGATACACTTAGCAAGTGACCCTTTATGCCTCTTCCTTAGAGACATTCGGTGAAGCATCCTAAAGTCCATGGATAGTGTCTAGAAACATGACAAGTAACACATAAGTAAATATGTTAATATCTGAATGATATAAAACCAAATGCAGAATATTATTTTTTTAATACAATCAATTTATTTAATTATTTCTATTCAAGCAGGTTGAATGATGGTGACATCAACTTATGTTCTTGTTGAATTTTTATTTTAAATTGTATAAATTGAACATATATGTAGAACACCAAGTCCATGGATATATTTATGATATATAATTTTGATCAAAGGGAATGAGATGCCAAATTCTATTGTCGGACTGGAGGACACATCTTTTCTCAAAATATTCAATAATGAATATTACTTCTGACAAACTCAATATATTGAACTTCGTAGTAAACATATGTCATCACGATTTTCTTCAAAAAATTAAATTATCTTACTTATAAAATACTTTTAGTATGATATTAATTCTTAAGGACCAATACACATGTCTGCATATTAGAACATCCAATGAAACGTGAGAATTTCTATTTCCTACTGGAGGTTCTTGTTCAAATAATTTACAACACTAGAAATTACCATGGGTTTACACAATAAAAAGGTGACTAAAATTCCTATGAGTGTTCACCCCTGGTTTCATATATCACTTTTTCCCTTCAAATGATTTCATCAAAAAATTGAACATATATATTTATGAACATTTTCATGTATCTTCTAGGTACTATTCATAATAGGGGAAAACTGTATCATTTTAGTGTGATAATTTCTCTTAAGATATTATCACAAACTGTGTCGCATAGAATAACAAGCATTATAAGATGAAAAGACTATTAATATTGAATAAAATGAATATTGGTTATCATAATGTACATAATAGTATATTCTAGGGAACCAATTCTAACACCATGGTGTATAGGGCTAATTGGGCTATGAGCATCATCCAATAATTCCCACATTATTTCAAGTATATATTGTATACATAACCACGATCCAAATTATATAATTCCATCTTTATATATGAAGTTTTACAATTTCCCATCATTTTTGGATTTAATTTTCATTTAAATATTATCATATCTATATTTATAAATTTCTATATTTTTTACTAAAAATTGTTTTTCAACCGTTTAAAAAATGGGTGATGTTTTCCCTTCCATAATAATTCTCATATCTAAATTTATAAATCTAGGAACCTTGGATCTATCTTAACCTAAATTATTTCTAAAAATCAATGATATTTCATACTCAATGCATATATTACCTTATTTTCTTTCACTATATGGTAGTGTATTGGTTAATAATAATCTTTTATTAGCATGATCCATCATCTTTTCCTCGTATTGATTTCATTTTATGAAAATATGTATTTTAGACTCTTATAATCTATGTATATCTCACATCATTAACCATAGCAGAAATGAATCCATATATTCAAAGAAAATATTACAACATACAACACAAAATCTTGAGTTGGATAGATTTTTTATGATACCTTAACTACGTTGATGCATATGAAACAAGTTTATCATTCTGTATAAGGATAGAACCAAGTCACTGTCGTATTCCATCACTATATAATACAAACCCATAATATTTTTATGGTAATGTTAGAATCATATAATTAATTAATATCCTCTTTAATTATTCAAAAAATTGTTCACATTCCTTTATTCATTTGAAATTAATCCCTTTATGTGTAACCTTGGTTTACAGGTTATCCAATATTTTTTTAATCGCAAATAGTAACCCTCCAAACCAGTGAAACTAGATTCCACAGTTATTTTCATTGGTGTAGGACATTATTGGATTAAATTTTAATTGTTGGATAAAATATGATTCTATCCATGGTAAAAATATATCCAATAGAAGAAAATTTATGAATCCAAAATTCACAGTTGCTAAATTTACCATATAACTACATTTCTGAAAGAGTCTCATGAATTATCCGAAATGAATCTCATGATCCTCACAGCTTTTAGAGTGTACCAGGATATCAACAATAAATATGAAAAAAATTATCCAGATATTCCTAAAATACTCATTTCATTATAACAATAAAAACAATAAATATGTTAGTTAAACCAAATGGAATTACTATATATTTTTAATGATCATACTTCGTATGAATTGTCATCATAAAAATTTCTTACATATTTACTCATTATTGATGATACTTAGAAAGAAGTTACATCTTTGAGAAATATTAATCCTCATGAAGTTGATCAAACAAGTCACCAATTTGAGGCATATGATACTTTTTCATTTTAATAATAACATTGATTTCCCTACAATCAATGGAAGGCTTCATATATCCATATTTCTTCATAACGAAATGAATAGAGGATCCCAAATGTAAAACACTAGGGAATATAAATCCATTTTCACACAAATTATGTATTTTTTTAAACTCCAATAATTCCATAGTGTCCATTATATTGGGAGTTTTTATATTGGTTTTTCAATATAGATTAAACAAATAAAAGACATAACTTTATGTTTTGGTGGATTCCCAGGTAAATCCTTAAGAAATACCTAAATATTTTCTTATAAAATGGGTACATCATCCAACCAAAGACTAACTTTTTCATCCATGGGATAGGTTTTCTATTCCTCCCTAAGAATTTCATTTATAATAGCTGCTGGAGTAGGATTTAATCATGACTTGGATGGTGATGCTTCCCCTCTAAATATAATGATTTCTATACCTTCACCTCAAATTTTAATTTCCATCAATAAAATTTTTCTTTATAATTTTAAATCTATTCCGAATGATGGTTTATATTGAAATAAAAAATAGTTATACTAATAATGTATATAAATAGGAAATGTCTACTGGTCATAAAGGGGAATAACTAATACATCCTTATTATCATGATATTTCCACGATCAGTTTTGACTAACAACTCCATTCATAAGGTGGTAGAGAAATATTTTTTTTGAAAACATGGAATATATAAAAGAATATGAAGATACGGAATCAAATAAATCATTTTCTAAATTTAACCCTATGATTAACATTCCTACCATCACATCATTGGGAACTTCAATCGGGTGTAGTTATCACATAATATTTTCTTTCTCCCCTTACCCACTTTATCAATACGTTCCCCTGATTCTTCAATTATTGTTGTGAATAATTATATATTTATCTATATATGAATCATTATAAATCATTAGTTTATATCTTTACTTTTATCCATTATCCAAATGAACCTAACCTCCACACTTATTACTAAATTCCATGCCATTTAATAATTTTTTTTGGATATTTATTTCTATAATTTTTTATGATGTGAATTTATTTATCCCCCTATTATTCATTGATTATAAATATTTTTAAATTTTTCTAAGAAAACCATTTATTATATTAATTTCCAATAAACTTATTGGATCTAGAAAATTCATTCTTTATTTTGATAGAACATAATATTATTTCTTTATATTATTAATGTGTTTTAGAAACTAGTTCCCTCTTAAAGGTTTCACATATGTATTTCAAAAAATGGTAAACAATTTTCTCTATATTATTTATATAATTTATATATTACAAAGTTAGTATTGTTAACAGAACCTCATTTTTAAAAAAACATTCATCTTCATTTTACTTTATATTGAATAACCTTATCTATATTTCATTTTTTTCTAATGAGGGAAATATTTTTCAAGTAAAATAAAATAAATAACTCTCAACTCCATATATTCTATTTCTTATTCCACCATAGTAATTTGGATCAATGGAAAACATTGATCCATATCACATATAATATAATACACTTCCATCATAACCATTTCCATTTCATTTCATCCTATGGTGAAAAATATATTGGAAGGAGACTTGATTAACTTCTTAGCTACCAGTTGATTAATAATTCTACTAAAATAAGGATTCTTTGTGGCATGAAATGATTATATATTGGTGTATCATATCATGTAAAATCATGTCTATCCATATTTTCAAGATTATTAGACATAACATGGGTTATCATACCCAATATTTTCATGATCTTCTAATCTATGACACCGACTATATTGGCTCGATCAGTGTGGAAACCTCTATATTGACCGTCGGTATTTAATCTCATTCATCCATTTGGAACCATCACTAAGTAATTTCAAAGATTGAGTTATCTCATAATCATCATGAGTATTGATCAGTAAAGTTAAAATCACTCTAAGTAGTTCTCAAATAATATAAAGTGTTATCATAATTATCATGTTTTTGAGGTTTATTTAAAATCTAGTTCCCATGCTTTCGATTAAACATCCTACAATACCAGCTATAATAACCCCAAACATAGTATCCCACATCTAGTGTATAAATTAATACATTGTCATAGAAACAATGGATCTAATCCCAATGTATTTAGTAATTTAATAGTCATGGAAAACCATATACATACATGATACACATGTTACATTGGGAATAAAATATAATCAAAAAATATAATGTTCAACATCCTTGAATCCATTAAAATAATTATTTTCCAAATCTTTGGAAAAGGAAAAAAATTAAGTTTGAGTTCATCTCCTCAGTAATGGTTACATACAATAATAGATATCATGAGTAAATAATGAATAATTGATATAAAAAGGTAAATAATAGTAAACACATTCCATTTAATTAATAACATGATAAAAAATGAATCCACATATAATATTAGTGTAATACTATCATGGATAATAATGATTCAATCCTAAATTAAGGAAATAAATAATATTGGATTTTATTATCTTATATATCATGATATCTCTCTTGTCAAAGCATTATCCAAATACAGTTTAAAACTATGGGTAAATAACCATTTAATTTTTACAGCTAATTTATTTTATATGACTTGTTGATGAATTGAGAGGATATAAAATTCTGGGCCTCACCCATCCCTACATGTCCAATTCGTTCTTTGTATATTAAATTATTCATTTAATTAATCAATAATATGTCCTTCCTTTAAGAATCTGTATTAAGTAACGAATATTAAATATCAATATTTTCCTAGTCAATCATATAAAATTCTATGTAAAAACCCATATGTCAAAATGGTATATAGGTTCTATAATAAATAAAATCCATGATAAAAAGAATGTGTATATTTAGGGGAGATATAATGTTCAATGTCCACAAGAAACTGAATGATTCAAGAGAATGTAAATAACTGAAAAATAAAAAATACAACCATTACTTCATTAGAAATACATGTTTCGAATGAAATTAATATTTTGGTGAATAAATAAATTATTAATTATTTTTCTTTCTAATAAATTTCATTTTTTAAAGAATAAGACTAGAATTGTAAAATAGTTATGGAATAGTAAAGGTTCATTAATACTGTATAAGTTAAAAAACTCTTTTTCCTTTTTTTAAAGAATGTTGAAAATGTCCCCTTTTAAGAAAAAATTATAAATATTCATTACATAACATGAAAAATTCAAGGTTAAAATAAAAAATAACTTCTAATTTTTTTTATTAAAAAGTATTTATGTTAATAAATTTTGAATGATATGGATTTGGAACAACAAATATCATATTTAGAAGATAAATAGGATAATATTTTATTTTAAAAATACTCTTGAAATACAAAATTTAATTGAACTATTAATCATCATGACTAAATTGATATTCATTTTAAATAATTCAAATGAAAAACATATACATCAAATAAAATTAAATAGGTGCATTTTACAAAATATGTCTCAATGGAGTATAAATTGAGACCAAATCCCTTAACTCACATTTCCTATTAGTTGGTCATGATTTAACCATTAATATAATTGTTTTAAAAATGTTGTTAATTTATAAAAAAACATATTTATATATATAATATCATATATGATCCTCATATAACATATTGCCACCCAATTTTCAATAATCCTTCATTATTATATTTGTTTTGGGATTTAACTCTTTAGTATTATGATGCATGTTCTTTCTTGGAAGTTATAGTCCATGAACATTAATCATGGTTAAATAATATCTATAATTATAATAATGATATAAATATCATATATTTCCATTAATCCTATAATTATTACCTTCCATGTAAATAGTAATGAATAATAGATCACATTGTTTTGTGGAGGTGGTAGTCCTCTCATACGCAGAAGTGATGTTGTCATTTTTCAATGGATTGGATGGTTAAAAATTATATATGATATTAAAATTCAAAATCATTAGTTATTTCATAAATATATTTAATATTCAATAGGTATATATTTATAACTATCCAGTTAAATTTTTCAGGAAAATTTAATTATATTTCTATGTGGAGATAGTAAGTTGTACGTATTCACAAGAAATTTTTTCACTTTAATAGGATATAAATGAGATAGTAAATGGTTGTACAATAATAAAAATAACATTTATGTATTTATATGAGATTGTATTAAATTTATAGTACCTTTACAATATATTATGATTAATTTGAAGAAGAAGAAAATTTACAAGAGTCATTAATGATGATCACCTTTTCTTCGAAAGAGATCATTTAGATCTACTCTTAAGGCACCTAAGGTTGGTCTTTTAGGATTACCAATACCCCCCAAACATTGGTAATGATTTTTAGAATATAATTGTGTATGGTTTTTTTGATATGTATTTCTCAATGATTTGTAAATAAATGAGACAAGATGTGTCATTTTATAAGTGATAGGAGGGTTATTCTTAGAATTTCCTAAAATATTAAATTAATATAAATTATATTTTTATCTTTAAATGTCACCAACTTGATATAATTAAGACATAATATTTTTATTAGTTTAAATAATCTCATGGAATTTTTTTTTTATTTTTTTTACCTTTTTCTTTTTGTTTTAACTCCCCATTGATGCTTTTGACAATTACCATTCTATAAAAGTTCTTCATCCTCTAAGTGTCAAGAATATTTCTGTAAAATGAAAATTTTGCATAAATGGAATATTGTCCATTTTTTAATCCATAGAAAATTAATTCGAATGAATATAATTTTTTTATGAATTTAAAATCACTTAATGAAATATTATTTATGGTAAAATATCATTTTTGTAATTATGAATATTTTTATTTAATTTGAATCCGAGTATAGAAATAAAATAATTGAATTCGAATATAATCCTTTCAAAATATCCAAGATATAATATTTATATAAAAAATTAATGTAAGACGATATTTATTTACAATTATTTTATTTTTATTATTTTTAAAATCATTAATTTTAATTTTATATTAATTAATTAAATGTTCTGTCTGTGGTCCGCAATCATTTAAGGATATTATTTCATCAGTAAAAATTTGAAATAAAATACCATGATAAGAAATAATAATTTACCTTTAAAATTTTTATTTTTAATCTAACATTAGTTGTACTAATATGAATCATAATCCTTTTTATATTTTGGAAGAAGAAAAGTAAAATTTTGTGTTTATCTCTCAATTATGTGTTATAAAGGTCAAATTCAATGCTAAATGGAATGAAATGGCCATATATTTGAGGTTTGGATGCTTGTAGAAGAAAAATACTCATCCAATGAAATTAATTCAACTGTTGGGTTTATTTTTAATTCCACATCAAATTATTTCTAACCATAATTAATGAATTTAACCTTACCATGGTGATAATTATTTAAAATTGTTACTATTTAAAATGACTATAAAGAGGGTTATATTTATCAAATTTATATATTCTGATTAAAAATGTTGAATATATTTTTATATATTCAATTTCACTAATTAAAAGAAATTAATTTACTATTAATACTGGAAAATAAATAAATTTTTTTTTCGAGTAACGAATTTTTAAGTATTCTTTTTTTATACCAAATTCAAGTATAAAATTCATTGAAAATTCCATAATTAGATTATTAACAATATAATTAAACTAAAGATTTTATTAAAAAATTAAACAAATTGTGACTTTTTAAAATATTGAAAAAATAATGTTTTTAATAAAAATATATAATTTATCATTATTCCTGGAAAAATAAAACTTTACTAAGAAAATTGAAAAAATTCACCCTAGGAAAATTTTTATATGTTTGTTTCAAAAATAATGTTAATTTCCAAAAAATACATTTTTTAAATGTGGTAAAAAAATTGTATTATTTATTTATAGAAATAAATAAAAATCATTTTAAATAAAACATATTTTTAAAGAATAAACAGCTAAAAGATTTTTTATTTCCTAATAACTAATCAATAACTTTTTACTGATTATGAAATTCAAATATATTCCAAAATATGGTTATTCCTATTGTTTTCTTCCAATTCCATGACTATATTATAATTCATATTTAAATAATAATATTTCATGGTTCGTTTAGTTTCGGTGTTATGTGTTGTGAATGCTAATAAACAGAGTGTTATTAAAATCATGGGATATAACATTTACCTTTTTCTATTATGAAAAACTAAACCATCATTCATGCATTATTCGGGCTAGTTCCTCTACGAAGCGATGACATCAGTTTTTTCACCCCCTCCTCTCTTTAATGAATATAATAGTGAAATTGGGGAATCCATATAACACATATAATATAATTAGGATTATGAAGTGGTAAATTAAACCCACATTCTTTCCCTCTCATAATTTGAGAAATTATAACATTAACCATGCATTATGAGGACTACCGCCTCCACGATGTAATGTATCTCATTTTTTGTTTAAATATCTTAAAATACGTTTCACCACCTTAAATATACCTAAATTATAAAATTATATATTTTTTATAATTATATTTTATCAAAATAAACAACCTTTATAATCATAAGCATCCATTTATTATGGTATATTCATGTTTTCCTTAGTCTAACTACTAAGATGAAAAATGATATATAATAATATCCTGGATGACGGTGAGAACATAATTATCGATAAAATGTTATGTAACTAAGAAAATAAATATTTTAATTTTTTATGTTATTGTTACATTAATATTTTACTCATTAATTAAGATACCACCAATCTTTTAATAAAAATAAACAAGATAAATTTTTTGGAAAATTTCACCTATAAGAACTATTACCAAAACATCCATTGAATGATTTTGTAACATTATAATATATCTTGAAAATAAAATATAGAACCCTGTATAATCTAGGAATGATGAAAATTTGGAGAATAATGAATAGAAACACCTATATTAGGAAATATTTTCAGAATAATAATGATTTATTATAGTTGATATTGAAAATAGATAACAAATAACTAATATAAATGTAAAGAATAATTGTAAATGAATTTTATAAAATGATATATATATTAATAAGGTAATTAAATAGGTTATTAGGATAGTTATTTTTTAATATATTATATTGAATCAAATTACTAAAATTATTGAATTAAGGAAAGGGGTTTGGTTGGTTGATGACATTATAAGGAAAATGAGGACTACAATGGAAAATAACATGCCCCACGCATATCTGTTTATTCAAAATCTTCTGAATATTGGGATTTTTCCATCAACCGCCATTTCCCCAAAACCACTGGGATTGTTGATGTTTGGTGTTCCACCTTCCCTAATAGATGAAATATCATCACAATTGAATGAATCCCTTTCCATTTATGATCTAGGATAGTGTTCAAGGCCTTCCTGCATGGAGATTCATAATTGGACTCCATCATGGTGGGTTCTTGAGGGGGAACTTTCCTAAAGGTCACCCTCATTTCATCTTCTTCCAGGTAATATGTCTCCTAGATGTTTTATTTCTCAGTATCCACTTTTGTGGAGGTTTCATCTCACCTAAAGTGGACACTTTTTCCCATATTCTTGTGGGATAGACTACCAAATAACATATTCTAAAAATTCATGAATACATAGGATCTATCTTACCCATCCAATGTATAATCACCAAACCAAAAATACTTCTACACTGTTCTATCCTCCTGGGAGTATTTTTAAAAAATATGAAGCTCGAGTTACATATTTATTGGTCGATGGAGGTTTGTCTTGTCCCATTGGATGACAGAGAACCACTTTGGATGAGACTTATAGTGTGTGGAAATTTGGATTTCACCTCTAGTGTTACCTCTCCCATTTCATAATATAACCTTCTTACATGGTATTGGTGATTCGATAACATCTTTTCCAGGTACTTTTGAGATGAATCACTAACTAGAAGAAACAAAAGTAGAACGAATATACGTCTCCATAGATCTCAAAATTCCACTACCTTCATGGATTATTTTACATGTTGAGTGAATGGTGGATTGGGAACATCCTATAGTTTATACATCATAGCTATGGTACTGTATGAGATATCATCTTTAAAGAAACTCACTGCCAACATATCATAGGATTCATCAGTGGTGGGTAGAGCACGATTAGATGGATATAATATTCCATGATGGGAATAAAATCATTTGGATCTCGATTACTCTTTAATGGACCAATCTATTGAGGGTGATCAACTGAGGGATAAGGCAACTCCCCATCTATCTAACCACCATGTGACCAAATTTCCAACCATGCAGATAGTGAACCCTCTCAAAATGGGAACGTTGTGCTTGATGGTGGTCCCCCACATGTGGGAAATTTCTGATTTCAAATTTACCTACCCATATGTGTTGGTTCTTATAGGCTTGTGGCCATGTCACATTTTCTATGTCAGTAGTGAATTATCTTATTTGAGGTTTGATTTTCCTGGCATGCTATTTTGCAGGATGATTTTACATGTGATGAAATATCATGCTCTACCAATTCTCCATAATTCCTAATCTTTTCTTATAAATTTCAATGATGTAGCATCTTTTGTTGACCTAATTAGACTTCTTATTGTGGATCTGTGTGAGACATCAAAGGATAATGAACCTCTTGAATCTATGGTTCTTCCCTCTATGACTCTAGTGGGGATGTTTAAGTTGCCCCGTTATGGAAAGAGGGTGTCATCACTCCCTTACCAAGAGATTCATACCCTGTGTTATATTTTTAGTACTTCGTTCTTCTCAGATCATTCCATATAATATAGTTTCAATATTCTGTTGCACGATTCGGAAGACTCTTGACCAGAAGCTCTCATCCTACCACCTCCATTTCGTGGTGTTCATACCCGGGCCCAATCTAAATTAAACTAGAATACTTCATCTCCTCATCATAGTGGATCATCGATGTTGAAGGTTAAATATTTGTTTTCACATATTCAAATATCTATTTAATCATTTGGAATGCCCCAGGACATTGTTATTGGGTCAAAATATATATTTATATTATCATAAATATGACAATCTAAAGCTTCTCCAGTGGCAGTTCTAGAGACTAAGAAACCTGCTTTAAGGATTTCAAATTTTTCTTTGTGCATGGTCCTGTAGGGATTCTTGAATAGTGATCTTATTAACCACCATATATTTGTTTTTTTAATAAATTTTTTTCAATGGAATTATTGTAATGCTCCAACCCGAACACTTGAGTTAAGAGTATTTTGGATAATTAGATTTGTCTTTTTCCCTTTATTTCAGACAAACGTGAGGCCATAAAAAGGAAAAATGTTTGGTAGTAATTTTATAAGATTGATCCAGAGAATTATTAATGTTTGTTTTGGGGTTATCTAAAGGTCATCCTCAATCATTCAGATAAAAAAGAAGGGGTAGTTTACCCTAGAATATATTTACACACTTTCACATTATTTTCCGCTCAAAATGGTATCATATATCTAGGATTCATAGGTGACAAGTTCACATAGTATAACAACCAAAAGGGTTCTCATCTCACCTGGTGTTGATTGGAAAATTTATTTTATATCATTTAGTCACATGTTTCGTTTCCAAATGAAATAGTCGAGCACTACGTTGGAATCATTTCTAACCATGAACCAATTATCATTCACCTGGAACAAATATCCATATACAAAAATAATTTTTTCCTCTATGATTTCTAGTCATCTAATACCAATTATAATATTTTGGTTCTAGGGTCATGGATGAAGCCCAAGGAGGACTTTATATAGATGGTTTTACAAAACATGATTCATCATCTCATAAGTGACCTTCATAATTTTCCAAACAAGAGTCCTTCTCATGTCATTATCCTGGAAGAGATCAAAGTAGATATTGGCTAAAATGAGAGTAAAATGGGATCCATATGGGATGAGGATAGATTTTTCACACTACATGATAAGAAAAAGTAACTGGTATAGATACTTATTGAACATGAAAGGAAAACATGTGAGAGATCAATAGAAACCTAACTGAGGTCGGGGATAAGAAAACGACCCACTTCTAAGCATGTATCAGGGAGATAAAGAAAATCATTGCTCCGAATAATCATCTAGATTTTGGTTCCTTCACATAGGATATAGATGTTATAGGAGGTACGGAGACTAATTATTTTATAATGTTTCTTTTTTAACCTAATACTGACATGTAAGAAGGATAACATAGAGATAATATAGATCTATTTGATGATATCCCATGGATGGTTCCCTTTTTTAAGATGTTCTAGAGGAACCTGTGATCAGGGAGGTGGTTTATGATCTTAATCAAGAGAGTTCACTTGGCCCTAACAGATTTTTGAGATCATTTTACACTTCATTATGGGATACGGTGTAAGGGGACCTACTAATGGCCTTTTATTACTTCTTTATATTAAGGATCATTCATTGAGTGGCATGTGCATCAACTTTGATCCTCATTACAAAGGTGATGTATCCATAAACTCTTAATAATTACAGGACAGTTTAGATTTTCAATTATTCATACATTGGGATCAAAAATATTATCAATATAATACATGTGTTTCAGTTTCCTCAATGGTTCATGGATTATCAACAAGGTTTCTTCAAAGGAAGGTCCACTCAAATAACAATTTCTATGGTTTATGAAATGGTTGAGGATGTCAACATAAAATCCCATGGATCCAATATTTTAGTAAAGATGAACACACATAAAGACTATGATAATATGGAGTGGAGTTTTATCATTAGGGTGATGAAGAGTACGTGTTTGTCTATATATGTAGTGGATATCATCTTTAGTGATTTTACATCACTATGGATGGATGTCTCTATTATGGGAAAGAAATTAAAGGTTTGTAAAATCTTTCTGATTCCCTATATAGGGAGACCCCATTTATCATAGTCTCTTCACCCTATCCAATAACATTCTTATTAGATATAAAGATACATAATTATAAGGGGAATCATTCATCCTTATCGTGGTAGGACAAATAATACAAAAATATACCATATATTTTTTAAGGATGATATGATATTTTTATTGAGTAAAAATTGTATAAATATTCATGAGTTCAACATGATCCTATAATTATACTGCATACACAGTGGAATGTCCATTAACTAAGAAAAAATCACTGTGTTCATTTCAAAAGGTGCACAAAAAGGCAAATAAATTTAATGTATGAAAGGCTGGTCATGAATATGAGATCATTTCCTATGAAATAGACTGGGAACCTATTTATTAATAAGGATTTGCATACACCACTTTTATGAGATGGTAAATTGAATTATGGAACACATATCCAATTAAATGAATTAGTTTCTCACATTTAGTGGGTGAATCACTCTTGACAACTACATCTTGTCTTCTATTCCCATGTATGTGATGTCTGTGCTTAATGTTCCCAATGGGGTCTTTATATGTCTTCAAAAAATAATGGCTATCTACATTTGGGACTCTCATTATGAATGACGAAACAACTGGGCTTCATGGGATAGTATGGTCAAGGAGGTGGGTGATGGGGGTATCAATCTGTGGAATTACATGAAAACCATGATGAAATTTAAAGGTAAAATGACAGGAGATTTCATAGAGGGTAAATATATAGGGTCCATGTTCATCACAACGAGATATTGAAAAATTATGAACAATGCTGAGGAGAGGCCTTCTTGTTTTTTGATCCCGATCTCTTTCCATATCCCTATTTTACAGAATCAAGTCAATTTGAATATTGTTTATAGAAAAATTAATTTTTGGGGTAAAAATTTGCTTGGTGCGGTCCATGGATTCCCATGTTTCCAAATCTATGACATCACCTTTTCTCAAGATAACAGGTTTAAGACATTTATCCATGACATTATTAATCATAACCAATAGAATTTCTTTAATAGTATCAACATAAATTTAGATCTAGACACGTTTTTCCCCGGTATCTACTTTGGGTGAGTTATTAATTCAAGGATCTCTCTATAGGTCTCAAGCATGAGGTTAAAAGGATGAAAGTAATTTAAAATTTGGTGCATTGATATTCCAATGAAGTAAATTTTTCTAGTGGGGAATCTCTATAATCATGCCATCCAAATAGAAAAATAAGTTAAAAGAATTAGGTTCAGTCTATCCTCTAATTGTCTTTATTATAGGGAATACAAATAATACTCTTATCATTATTTGTTCTTCAAGATTGAATGAGAACATGCTATTTGCCATGGTCTACATGAGCTCATTATGCTTGGGGACCAAGCCTTTATCCACTATAATTTATTCCAAACATGGTTTAGAGAGACCAGTAATAATATGTAGGAAAATAGGGAAGGACTCATTCTGGTTTCTGCGAGCTGGAGGAGCATTTGGATTGTGACTAACTATTTCTCCACAAAGGTACTCTAAGTTCATGGATCGGATTGATTCTCAATATGATTCTCTGGGTGGATAACCTAGTTCTTAACTTTAAATGATGGGATTTATCTTCTTCATTTTGAAGATTCATTGAATGGAATAATTCATCCCTGTCACCTTGATACATTAGTAGACAAGGAAGATGGGTGAGGTGCATACCACCAAATAGTGGTTATAAATTGAATAATGATGGATATTTCAATTCTAGTTTCATGTGGAGTGGTGGGTCTCTACATGACTTTAAAGGTTTTTGGGTCCCTGATTTTATTGAGGTCAATTTACATGGGGGTCTTGGTTAGCGGAGTCTTGGGTGATGAGGCATGGTATTGATCTTTTTCAAGAGAATAAAATATATCTAGAAGAAGTGTAAATTGACACTTCTATCATTCATGGATCACTATAAGAGAATATATCAATTCGTTTGGTTTATACTGTACCACATTTATAAATATAAAAAACTTCTGGATTCATGAGTTAACATATACCATAAGTGGTGTGAGTAGAATAAGGTGGCGAACTTCCTGGATTCTTGGGAAACCTAGGAGGGTAAGTGTTTTTCATTTTCCAATATATGTTCTCTTTCTATTGTTTTTGGAATCCTTTTTAGAGTGGATTCTCTAGGTTTGTACTATTGTATACCCCTTTATCAAATTTGGGTTTCATCCATGTTGTGCTTGCAATTAAATAAAATTAACATCGAAAGAGGGGGTTCTATGTCTCAAATTTAATTTCATGAGTCTGATTTCTTATTATGAGTAAATATATATTTGATATGGTTTAAATATCCATATATTTTCCTTTATTTAAATGGATTTTTATTCATAATATATCAAGTTCGTAAGGTTGTTTTAACAATACCACCTTTATTTAGTTAAAATGTTATTTATTGAACATTTTTGTTCAATTTTTGGTTGCTTCTACCCTAATATTTTTTTCCTTTCTCTTACAATATATTAAGAATAACACTTATGATTAAAAAATTTCTGAATGAATGTATTCACCCTAAAAATTATATCACTGTTGATAATAATTATCATCCACTTTAATGACGATTTCCCCTCCCTGTGGGCATTATTTCTTTTCTACATGTGTTCTTTTTTCTATTGAAAACACCAATTATATGTTTTATCGTTTAAATTTCATATTTCCCACCTTATATTTTTAAAACGAAATTTTATTGCTATTTTAATAATACTTTTCAACAAATCTATATAAAAATATTTTTTAATCCTTTATAAATAAATGTTTTATCATAAAATCTAATTTTATTTTGAAACCATTATGCATTTTTCAATTCACCTATATTAAAGATTCCATTGTAAAAGTAATAGATAAAAAAATCACTTCACCTTTTGGGGTCCTTTATGTATTTTCAAGAGATAAAATGTTATATTATTTTTATATATTTATTTTTAAATGCCTTCTTTTCAATTTATCAAAACTGACATTTTTAAAAAAGTGTTTTCAAAGTGTCTCCAACTTCTTATTTTACACCCAAGATAAAATTGTTCTCAAAAAACACTTCTAATTTCACTACTTTTACCCTCTATATCTAAAGGATTTATTTATATTAATGTTATTTTTCATGAATCATAATTTAATTTCATCTTATTAAATAGTATTCTGAGGTGATTGAGTTATGGTTATCAACCTTTATATTCATGATGTCAAATTTGGTGATACGATAGTTTTTTATGGAACCAAATTTTATTTCCATAGTTTATTTTTGATGTGTTGAATGAGATCCATTTTTTCTATAATGGTTTTCATTATATGTTGAATTATTAATATATTATTTCTAACATATTTATGATTTTTCATTAATAGTTTTTTGGGCCCTATATAACACTCCAATGCATTGAGTAAATCTTTTTATCTCAATAGATATTGAGAAATGAGCTTTGATGAATCGATCCACTGAGGAAAATAAGTGAGTAAATAATGATACTTAAAGTAAAAGAGGTGATAAAATTCTGATTTTCCAAAGGAAATAGGTGAGTTAATATGGTATACTAAGGGGAATGAGTGAGTTAATCTACATAAACTAAGAAAAACTGGATGTGATTCCTGATCTGTTATGCTATGATACATATTCTTATATGTGATCCATATTATTATTATTTTTTAAAACAGACTTATTCTATCAGTTTACATGTATTATGATCCATTTTTAGGGAGGTATGTTTTCATAATTTTAGGATCATGGATCTTGATTATTCTCTCATATTTATTTACATATCTTCTTCTCACTTAATATTGTCAATGGTAATCTCATATGATCCCCTTAATGAGAATCTAATTTCCCCTGATTCTTATATTCTATTTCCATATGATATAAAGACAATTATTACATGATGTGTGTTTATAATGTGGTTTGTAGTTGATAGATTATTAATGAATAATGATTCTTTTGTAAAATGAGATATTTATGTAGCTAATATTCCAAGACACAAAGCCTTGGTTCTTTGGTTTTTTTGAATATTAATGAGATGGGTTGGCTATTCATGTAAAATAATGAAATTTATTTATTTATTTATATTTGTTCACCATAACTAAATTTCTCCGAGGAAATATTTATACAGAGTATAATTCCCACATGGAGGAAAATTTCTCCCTTCTAATACCTGTCTAATAGAAGAAAAACTTTTCAACTAGTGAGAGTATATTCCAACCACTCAGTAAGTTTTATGACCAACATCTACTTTAATTTAAATTCTATAGTAAAAGGGTATCCTAGGTTTCCTTCACTAGGGAAATACCTACCAATATTTCAAGAGATATACCCTAAGATGAAGAAAGATGGATATCGATAATTGGTATATAATAGATGACCACATCAGGTTATTACAATTGCTTCGACAAGGAAATCATCCTAGGAGAAAATTCTGTATGACCAAATTTACCCCCATTGAGTCCCTTACCTCATTAATTAATGTGATAGTGTGACAACCTATACCAACACCCTCAATTCTAATAATAATAAAAATTATTTTCACACTATCTTGGATAAAAACTAAAATGAACCAACTATAACATTAAATAATCACATGATTTATTGAAAATATTTCATCACATACAAACCCATGACCATTTTTATGTTTAAGGAATTGTAAAATTATGAAATAAAAACCATCACATAATAAATCCTATATCTATATCAATTAAATCATATTTTTTACACTATTCCAAAAACATTATGAGATAAAAATACTTTAATGATATATAAAATAATATATATAGAACAGTAACATGATTTTAACCATCTCCCATAAAATTATAAAAGCATGATATCCTTATAGACATATCATAAATTATTATCCTATTCAATACGTAGGTAATGAAAATATCAGAAATGGTGATATCCAGTGCTAGGTATGGCTAAAAAAGAAAAAATAGTCATATATAATTGGACATAATATGAGAATATAGTTATGATTAATAATCAGAGTGAAATGATACCACATGATATAATCATAAAAACTTAATCATAGATAAAAAATTATGATTCATGGCATAAATATTTTGGAATAAAACATGTGTCATTGGGGTGTAAAAATAATATTCAATAATAATAATACTTGAAATCATGAAATATTCATAAGAATATATAATATAATATATATTTATCATAGGATCATAGAAACAAAAGAATATAGAAAAAATATAAAATATTAAATTATAAGAAAAAAAATCAAGGCTCGCTTCTGAGATGACATAACATAGTAAACCGAAACCCTTGATAGATTGGGTTTAATTCCTAGTTATTAAGAGATATAAAATGATACCAAATGCATTATAGGGATGTATACTTCTTTTCCCACAAATCAGATAACAATATGTACAAGAAAACATATTCAATATATGAAAATATTCATATTTTCATCAAAACATATTTAACCCGTGAGGGTTAAATGATTTTCATTAATATTTACCCAATGCGCGGTCATAATAATTCAACAGAAAGAAGGTGGATAGTATTATTATGACATATTCCAAGATAGTCATAAGAACCAATTATGGTTATTAACATGGACGATAAGAACTTTTATAAGAATATGGGTTACATAACACTTCTTAATGGTATGATATAATAATTGATCATGGGTCAGATCATTTGATACTACAATTTCAATATCCGAAATAGAAAAAAATAATAAGATCATATAGAGGGACATACATTAAACATCATAACAAAAAAGTGATAGATATTATTATTTTTTATGTAAAATAAAATCTAAATTACTAAATAATTTTGATAAATATTTTTTAATATGGTCATAAATGGAAACTTATATGTAATTTAAAATATTCATTTCAAGGGGCTAAAATATGAAATAAAAAATCATAATTTGAAAAAAAATCCAAATATTTATATCTGGAAAATAAAAAAAGGTAAATATAATAAAGTTGCAGTGAAAGATAAAAATATAAATTAGTATGATGAAATCCTTTTATTTATTCTTTAAAAACCTAAACATTAATTTGGAAAATAACACATTCAAAAATCAATATGAATATAAATTTAAATTTAAAATATATAAATCATGGAAGGATATATTGATAATAAAAAACATACATAAAATTATTAAAAAATATTCATGAATAAAAACCTAAATTAAATTTATTTAAAAAATTTGTAAAAAATGTCTAAAAATGTCTCATGTAGAAAATAATAAAAACATTAATTTTAAATGATTTTAATGAAATTAATGGATTATAAAAATGAAGTTAAAATATTATTTATGTATATATATTTAATTTCATGAAATATTATAAATAATATGGAGAGGTGGGATAATTATTTACAATCATAAATAAGGGACAAGGTTGATTCAACATACAAATTTCCTTTCAGTCAAATTATTAACCAAGGGGAAGAGATGTGATAAGAATACAAGTAAAAAATAAAAAATAAACATGGTAGAAAAAATAATAAGGGATTATAAATATAAAAAACATATAATTCCCAAAAATATAAATTTAGATATAGACAATCAAAAATTCAAAGCTGGATTAGAAAAGAAACCCCTACAAGTTTGTAAACTTTGAATCATGAACACTTAAATGAGTGAGAATTTTATGTTCATTTTAATAAATTTTAATTAATGGTAATTTTAATAAAAATAAATCCATTGTAATTATATAAACTACAAAAAATAATTAAGGATGTGAATGTTGATCTCTTATCAATAAAATAAAATTTCCACAACAAAACACTTACCGTGGATTCCTAATTATTCAAGCATACCATAACTTTCTCTATATTAAATAATACTGATTAATTAAAAAATTTAAAACCTTATAAATATTCATTATGTTTTTTATTAACATTTTATATTCATATGTTACACAAATATTACTTTTCTATATATAATATTGATATTCATTTGTTAATTGTTTTAATCGTTCCTAGTCCCTTTCAACATCACAGTTTTGGTCATCACTCCATGTAAAGAAGTTCATAATATTTATAATAGTTATGTTATTATAATATAATCTACATAATAATTTATGAATTTCAAGGTTTCTTCCATGGGAGTTTTAAGTATGGTGCTTCAAGATAAAATCCAAAAGATGTTTTTCACGACAATTTTTAAAGAATAAAAAGTGGTATATCAATAATTTTTGAAATATTAGTATTATCATTATAAAAGAAAAAAAAACCTTAATTACATAATTATTTTACATATTAGTATTATTTATGTTTCATAGTCATCCATGTTATAAATTTATATCATCGTTTGTGTATGTTGTAAAACCGACCCAAATAAGAACATGTTATAATCAATAAATTAATATGATTATGAAGTGATTTTGTTATAATATGATTATTATATAAGTATTATAATATTATGTAGATTTTATTAATTTAATTAAATTTTTTTATGAATTTATATAATAATAATATTTTGAAAATGAAGAATAAGAAGTCGCTACTTAAAAAAATCACATATTTTCTTGGAATCAAAAGAGGTTTAGAAGGGTTTAGAGTATTTTATTAAAGAAATAAGATACCCGACATGGGGTAGAATTAATAGTTATGTAAATATGGCTGATTATACAAAGGAACAATAATTTTATATATATCATATAAAACATTTTTAGGGGTCCTTTTATAAGGAGAGGGGCGGTTTTCTTGTAAATACTTATTTATTAATATTAATGGAATTTCATATTCTAAAAAAATCCAAAATGGATTAAAATTGATCAAGGATAGGTATAGATTGAAATTTTACTCTTAAACGTTTTATATATTAGGTTTCAAATATTTTGTGACTTCAAAAATTGTTCTTGAAATTATATTCCATTTAAAATCATTTTTGGGGTTATTCAAACAACTAAAAATTAAAAATATGTGTATGATAATAAACCTCATGAATTAATTTTATATCATTATTTATCTTTAATAAAAATATATTAAATTTATTTTCCATCCAAATTCACCAAAATCGTATCGCTTAAAATGTTTTTATGTCAATTTATTTCACTTTTCTCATGTTTTCAGAATAGTTTCATCGATGTTGTGTAGAAGTTTTGGATAATTATCATATTATTGAAATAAAAAAATAATTACATAAATATAATTAATAATAAAAAATTATTTTCATATATATATATATGTATATATAAATAATTTATATTTACTTGCATATGTATCTTTAAAAATATTTAAGATATTACTTTTTCGTTTATCACAATGTGAAAACATTGCATATGAATTGGGTTAGTTAAATTTTTCTATAACTCTATATTAATTAATGTAACGCTCTGACCCCAGTTACCCAGAGTTGGTGCATTATTACATAACATTGGCATGATCACAAAATATAATGTCTCGAATGACCGATTAGTTTAGTAGCCTTGGGAACACTGGATATATTCATAAGTCTTACATTACATCATAATGTGAAAAAAAAACTACAACAAAATCTTGTGTTCATATCCCCTCATACATTCCCTATAGTTCATTCATAAAATAATTCTTTACATCCTCGAAAGAATTAAAACATTAAAAAGGGTGAGCTCAGATGCTCGGTAAGGATATCAATATAGAGGAAACATTTATAAATAAACATAAACATTTAAGGAATGTATAACTAAAAAAGCCTTTTAAACTTGAAATTAGGCATAATATGGAAAAGATAAAATGAAATAATGCCATTTAATTATTCACATGGATATTCTACTAGTCTAATAATCACTTATAATACCAATAACCACTTTCATAATGATGGAATGCATAATTCCAGTCTATCATAACCACATAGTCAAGGCCTTGTGCCAAGACTAGAAATAAGATTTTGTCAAGGCCTTTTGCCAAGACACTATTTTGTCTCATGAGACCTACCGATGCATCGAGGAGCTATAGCGGGCTCCACCCATCACTTATTATGTCTAATGAATTCCTCATATGAACAGGTTTAAACATAACATAAACATTCGCATTAAAATTATCATATGAAATGTCAATACTTTCTCCATAAACCATGAATGGTATAAAAATAACACATCCTCAGTCAAACATATCACAAAACATTTAATACTATATGGACGTTTTGTATCATAATAAATCAACTTCAAATAAGATTAAAATCCATCAAAGGATGATTACATATATGAAATCCAAATTATTTGAGATAAATATATGTTTTTTTGAAATCATTTAAAATTCGCAAAATTATAAAATAAAACATTTACATATTAAATATTCTTATAAACCTGTAATTGAAGCTTCTACATATTTTATAATGGAAATAAAATAGCCGCACCCACCATATAAGTTAAAAAAATACTTTCTTACCTTAATTATGCTGAAAAGATTAATAAGGACCTTTTTTTGGAAAACGACGGAAATATTATTTCAAACAATTTTATATAAAGTCAAACAAGGGTATAAATAACTTTAACCCATAGTCTAAAAATATTATGAATGTTTTGAAATAAATTTTTAAGAAACATGGATGTGGATGATAAAGAAGTCCCAGTAGATAATTACGTATAAACAACCTCAGATAATGAAGAGATTTTGAAATAAACCTTTAACTTGTACTTTTCCTCAGATGAGTGTAGGTTAACCTCTTGTATAATGGTGAAATAATTGTTATTAAATTATACAAGAATCATATACATTAATATGATATCATATATAATCTTTTAACATTTCTTTTTAAATAATATCTTAGTATTATCGTCGTTTCAGGTGTTAACTTACTCATTTCCTTTTATATGTTTTGTTACATAAGTCAGGTTTGTTGTGGATAGGTTGTATCTTATTCATATATCGAATTATATCAAGTCCTTAATGTAAGAATGGTATAGAGTAAGAGGTTTCCAACCTCTGATACCAATTGTAGGATCGAAATATAATATGAGATTCTCAATATACAAGAGGGGGGGTGAATTGTGTACTTTAAAAATTCCTTTGGAACCTTTAAAGTTAGTTATGAATAACTAAAGTTTCCTTAAGAAAAGGAAAAGGCTAAGTTTAACAAAGTTAAACAAAGTAAATTCACAACACCTCTAACACCGAACTAAACTTGGAAAGAGATTCCAAAAGAAGGTTCCGGAAATATGGTTCCGGAAATTGAAACTTAAAAAAAATTACAATATGAGATTCTACCTTAAAGCGTATAGAATCTAAATGAATCAGAGTAAGTAAGGAAGTATAAGAAAGTAATACTTTCCTTAAGATACAGATTGCAGCGGAATAAAAACAAGTAGTAAAACTACAAGTAACAAGATAATAGTCTTTTAACCCAAAGAGAAGGGTATCCAACAACCTTGGATAAAGGTCCCTTGATTTATACTTTCAAGCAAGTCTGTCTTACCCAAACCAGGGTAAGCCCTCGATACGAAGATCGGTGTCTCTGTCTTGCTATCCCCGCAAGCCCTCAACTTCAAGGTGGTTGGAAACCTCTGTCCTCCTCAGCAAGGAAGCCCTCGAACTTTAAGGTAGTCGGCACCTCTGTCTTCCTATCCCCGGAAGCCCTCGAATGTAATCACCAACATTCGGAGTCGCACGAAGCTTTGAGAGTTAATAAGATCCTCTCTCTCTCTAGAAATCACTTCAACAGCATGTATGCACAAAATCTAAATTGTTCATCCATCCATTGCGAGATTTTTCAAATGAGCTCTTATTTATAGGTAAGGTCGGCTCCTTCTCCAATGGTCATATTTTCCTTAAAGATCAGAGGGACCTGTACACGTGTCACTTAGACAACGGTTAGTTTATAACAAAATGGACGACACCGTTTTATAACAAAACAAGTGTAACAGAATGTACGACATCGTTTTAAACTCTAACAAAAAGGTTCGGAATGAAAACTTCGGAGTGAAGGTTCGGAGTGAATAAATTCAGAGTGTATAAAACAATGATAATCAGATTCTGTTTAATAGGTGAATTCGGAATGAGAATTCGGAATAGGAATTTGTCATCAGATATCGTAATGAGAATTCATTATCAGAATTCGTAATGAGAATTTGTCATCAGAATTCGTAATGAGATTTCGTCATTAGAATTTGTAATGAGAATTCGTAATGAGAATTATTCATTAGAGTTCGTAATGGTAATTCTTCATTAGAGTTCGTATCTTGAATCTGGAATAGAACTTAGTCAGAGTTCATATCCGGAATTCGGAATGAGACTTTCTTATAGTTCTTATCCAGAATCCGAATCCTAAAACAGAATGCTTTATATCAAAGTTTCAATGATTCCGAGAAAATGAATCTGAATCTCATACTTAAGAAAAATATGGATGAAAATATGATAAGGATAAATTTTCATATAAAAGCGATTTTCCTTAAGAAAGCATTTTTCCTTATAAAAGCTATTTTCCTTAAGAAAGCAATTTTCCTTAAGATAAGATGTTTGTGATTTTCAAAACAAGAAGGAATGGAAAATTCATAAGGAAAACCTTATTGAGTCAACAATCTCCCCCTTTTTGGAAAGCACAAACATTCTAACGAAAAAGAAATTCTAAGAAGAAAGAAACATATTAATGCTTATCTCCCTTGTTTTAAGGATATATATAAATACGACTAACTCCCCCTTAGTCTTTGAACCTCTAAGGATCGTATTCAGATTTCCGGAGTGATGTTTCATAAGAAGGTCTTCTTTAAGAAAAACTCCCCCTTAAACAAGCTCTTATTAGAGTTCTTTTTCCTTGGGTATTTTTCTTTCTCCCCCTTTGATAAACTCTTATTAGAGTTCCTCTTTTTCTTAAGGATCTTTTCCTTCTCCCCCTTTGTGATTTTCAAAAAGAATTGGAGGGAATGGAAAAAAAATAACAAAGTACCTGAAATATTAGTAATGACAACAAAAGAAACAACAAGAACAATTCTCATTAGATTTGAAATGTCAGCAACAAAAGAATTAAGACAAAAAGATCGGATTGGGTTATTTCGGATCTTTCTCCTTCGACATGAGCCCCTTAAGAATCGTCTTGATCTTCTTCAAGTCTTTGTGGTCTTCTTCTGCTTGCTTCTCTAAGACGACTATTCTTGCGGACTGAGCTTCAATTATTTCTTCCTGAGTCTTCAACTTTTCTTCCTGATCTTTCATCTTCTCTTCCTGAGCCTTCATCCTTTCTTCAAACTCGATCCGATAATCCCTTTCATATTTAAAATTTTTTTGAAACGGAATTGAGCTTCCCATTCATATCTCTCACTACCTGAATCCGAAAGTTCTTTTCCTCTGTCAACTTCTCTTCGAAGGATGCAGTCAGCTCATTAATCTTCTTGTCTTCGGTTTCAAAGGCATCCTTAACATTATCTTGAAACTCATCAAGCAACCTCATCTCTTCCACATTCTTCTTCGACCAGCTTGTCATCCTCTTACAAGATCTTTTATGAGCTTCGTAACCAACAAAGAACATTTTGAACTGAGCTTCAATCTCAACACACTTATCCATAACCATTGATACGGAGTCGGTTTTCTGATTCAACCCATGTTGGAGCATCTGGCATCTAGAGTCAATACTAGAGAAAGTTGGAATGGTTCCCACCAACTTCTTTAAGGACTGAACAACAAAGTCATGCCCCAACGAGGATGACTCCGAATCCGAAATCTTGCTTGGAGAATTTTCTTCCTCAATAAGTTCCAACTTCCTCTTAGAAGAACTACCAGCTTCCTTCCTCTTTCTTACTACTCAGCTCGGAGTCTCAGAAAGAATTTTCTTTCCCTTATCTTTTTCCGGAATAGAATCCTGTTCCGGAGTTTTCTTTTCACTGTCAGAAACTTGAACAACCAAATCTTCCTCATCAGCAACTTCTTGAACACCAACCTCTACGTTTCCCATCTGAGCAATATCATGTAAAAGTTGTTCTTCTTCTCCATGATAGGCAACTTCTTCTTCTCCTTTCTCTTCTTCCAATTCAGGAGTAACTAGCTTTGAAGATTGAGCTTCTGAAGTGAGGAGTGATAAGTGTTCCGAAGGAGTTCCCTTGTACTCATCTACTTGATTTAGCACATCTCATGTCTCACCACTTCCTTCAGCAGCCTCTTCAACTTGTTCCACTTGCTCTACTTCCTCAGTATTAGTAGAAACAACCTCTTCTGGAGCAACAAGATTTCTTCCTGGAGTCTCAGGAAGAGATTCCAGGGAGAAAGATCTCGGAACTGGAATAGTTACTGAAACCATTTCATTGAACTTTAACAAGGCCTGAGCTACCTCAGCCTCGGACATCATCTTCTTAAGCTTCTTCTCCTTAGCTTTCCTTTCAAGCTCATCAGCAGTCTTTTCTTTCAGAGCCTTAGCCTCCGCAGGGTCCAATCCGAACTGTGGATCCCCTTCTTTCATCTTCTCTTTATCATCTCCCCACTTTTCAACGACCTCATCTGGATAGGTCTTCTTCTTTTTTGGTTTGGGAGGTGCGGAGTGAGATTCCTTAGACTTAGGATCTTTGACAACAGCTGCAACTTCCTTCAACTTCCTTTTCTTCACTGGTTTGGATGATTCCGGTTCAGCAACCTTCAGAACCATTTCTCCTTGATTAGGCAGGTCAACGAACTCTCCAATCTCCTTGTTGAAGGCCACATTCATCCTCTTAAGAGTGTCATCACTTACCAACAAGATTTTACAAACCCTTGGATTAGATATGCAAGCTACCTTGAAAGATTCTAGGCACCAAACAATGAGCTTTGATAATATTGCTGGGTACATAACGATCTGAGCTCTGAGATTTCCTTTATTAAGGTTCTCAATGGTTATAAGGATGTGCCTCATGAAGTTAAACTTCCTTAGATTTATCAGAAAATCTAAGATATAGATCTCACTTTTCTTCAAGCTGTCCTTATCACCTTTTCTTGGTACGATAAGACCTTGCACCCATAATTCCAGAATCCGAAAATTAGTAGAAAGACTTGCAATTTTCGGAGCTTTGTCATCAGCAAGTTAGATAGTTTCTAAAGCTTTCTCTTTGTTGAAGCTACCCTTGGAGTCTGGAAATACGTGAGAAATAAACTCAGCTTCACCTTCATAAGATAATCCTACCAAGCTTGCAGCCTTGGTGTAAGAAAGCTTATAAGTCTTGCCATATGATTTGAAAGAAAACTTCTCTCTATTATCTTCCTCGAAGAAAGCAACTGACTCATAAAACTCAACAAGCAAATCAGAAAATACTTCATCTTGATTCCCGGTTTTAGATACCGCAATATCCTCTCAGCCATTCAACCTGATATTCTTTGAGATAAGGGAATCATAATTGTTGAAGAAATCCGGATGGAGTAACCTTTCCCTGTATACTAACCACTGAGAAATAGGCTTGGTTGAAGACATTTCTTGAGAATCTAACTCTGCCGACATTCGGATCTGAAGTCCTCTGAGAAATTCGGAACGGAAAAGTCTGATGTTCGGAGCGGAGAAAACTGTGGTTCGGAACGGCCTTAAATCGGAGAGTCAGAGCTTCAGGACGCAAGAGCTTGAAACTGATGTGGGACGAGAAACTATGGTCCCCTTTATATAGGCAACGAGATGACGGTTCACATTCCATAGTTGATCTGACGGTTGGAATGAGCTGCGATCAGATCTGACGGTTGAAAATTTGAATCCGATCTTTTTGAGGTTTTATTAAAACAAAGAATTAAGAAATCTAAAATCCGAAAACAAAATAAAAGAAACTTCCAGCAAGTAAAATATGATTACGAAAACTTTAGTAATAAAATCATACCTTTCGGATTAGCTTAGGAAAGTTATTCGTAATGGGTAATATAAAGATGACTACGAAAAACGCAATATGAAAAACTGAATACGAAAAACTGAATACGAAAAACCCAATACAAAAATGTAAATACAAAAAACCTAATACGAAAAACAATCTTAAGAAGAAAATCAGTACGAAGAATTTAGTATGAAAAATACATTTTGAAGAACTTGGTATGAAAATTCCTTTATGAAACTTTCAGTACGAAACTGTCATTCCGGAAATTTTCAACATGAATACTTCCATTCCAGAAGTGGTCTGTTCAAAAATGTCCAATCTAAAAAATTGTAGTTCCGGAAGTTCCATTCCGGAAATCTTCGTTCCGAAAAGTTTGAAAACAAAATTTGAAAAACTTTGTTAACCAAACAATTAAATGTACTCCTCCTATGAAAAGGAGTTTATTACTGTAAGGAGACTTTTTCAACAGAAATTTAATTAAGATAGATTACCTTACGGTTATCATTCCTAACTTCTTTTTAATATATTCAAATCTATCAGAAGGCAAAGATTTTGTGAAAATATCATCAAGTTGATATTGTGTTCCGATAAATTGAAGAATAATATCTCCTTTGAGTGTGTGATCCCTAAAAAAGTGATGCCTAATATCTATGTGTTTTGCAAGGGAGTGATGTGCAGGATTCTTACTTAGGGAAATGGCACTTGTGTTATCACACAAAATTTGAGTTTTAGTAAAACTCAAGCCATAGTCTGTGAGTGTGTGTTGCATCCACAACACTTGTGCACAACAACTTCCAGCTGCTACATATTCAGCTTCGGCAGTGGAAAGTGCTACAGAATGTTGCTTCTTGCAGGACCAAGAAACTAATGAATCTCCTAACAAATGACAAGTTCCGGATGTACTTTTTCTATCCATTCTACATCCACCAAAGTCAGCATCAAAAAAGCTTTTTAGAACAAAATAATTTCCAGAAGTATAAAATAATGCTAGATCCATGGTTCCCTTAAGGTAGCGAAAAATTATTTTAACTGCCTTTAAGTGAGATTCCTTAGGATTGGATTGATATCTTGCACATAAGAATACTGAAAACATTAAGTCTGGTCGACTAGCTGTTAAGTAAAGTAGACTTCCTATCATACCTCTAAAAGATGTTTTATCTACTGGTTTCCCAGCTTCATCAAGATCTAAAGAATTTGAGGTACCAATGGCAGTACTTATACTCTTAGTGTTGTCATAACCATACTTTTTAAGAAGATATTTAATATACTTATTTTGAGATATGTAGGTTCCTTCTGGTTTTTGAGAAATTTGAAAACCAAGGAAAAATGTTAACTCACCCATCATACTCATTTCAAACTCAGATTTCATTAGACTAGCAAAAGAGTCAGTTAGAGATTTCTGAGTTGAACCAAATATAATGTCATCAACATAAATTTGAACAATCAAAAAACTTTTCTTATCTTTCTTTATAAAAAGGGTTGGATATGCATTTCCCTTAACATAGTTATTTTGAAGAAAAAATCCAGTGAGTCTATCATACCATGCTCGTGGGGCTTGTTTAAGGCCATACAAAGCTTTGGTAAGTCTAAAAACATGATCTGGATGTTTTGTATCTTCAAAGCCAGGAGGTTGTTCAACAAAAACTTCCTCTTGAACATAACTGTTAAGAAAATCACATTTCACATCCATTTGGAAAAGTTTGAAATTAAAGAATGCTGCAAAAGCAAGTAGAATACGGATAGATTCAAGTCTAGCTACTGGAGCATAGGTTTCTTCATAGTCTATTCCTTCTTGCTGATTATAGCCTTTAGCAACAAGTCTAGCTTTGTTTCTAACAATGACTCCATTTTCATCACGTTTATTTCTGAAAACCCATTTTACACTAATAACAGAAGTTTCCTTAGGTCTTTCAACCAAGGTCCAGACTTTATTCTTTTCGAATTCATTTAGTTCATCTTGCATGGCTTTAATCCAATCATCATCACCTAAAGCTTCATCAGTTCTTTTAGGTTCTAATTGGGAAAGAAATGCTAGATGTTCTACTTCGTTTCTTAAGGAACTTCTAGTCCTTACAGGTTGATTTACATCACCAATGATACTATCACCGGGAAGATTCTTAAGAAACACCTAATTTGGATTTTGTAAAACATGTTCATCAACATAGGGTAGAAAGTCTTCTGGGGTAAATGTTTCAGAAGTATCTTCTAGAACAATTTCCTTATCAGAAGGTTCTTCTATCAAAGGTTGATAATTAGTTTTTGAAAACACATCCGAAGATGTAGGTTGAGATGGTTTGAAAACAAAAGGATCTGACTCATCAAATTTCACATGTACTGTTTCCTCAACAGTACAAGTATTTTTATTAAAAACTCTATAAGCCTTAGAGGTTGTGGAATATCCTAAGAAAATTCCTTCATTAGATTTTGGTGCGAATTTATGTAAGTTATCTTTAGTATTCAAAATGAATACTTTGCATCCAAAAACCTTGAAGTAGGAAAGTCTTGGTTTTCTACCATTCCATAACTCATAAGGAGTTCTATTAAGAAAAGGTCTAATCAAAACATGATTTATAGTATAACAAGAAGTACTTACAGCTTCATCCCAGAAATGTCTAGCAATAGAATATTCACTCAACATGGTTCTGGTTATCTCTTGAAGAATTCTATTTCTTCTTTTAACTACACCATTCTGTTGAGGATTTCTAGGTGCTGAAAAATTGTGAGTAATACCTTTCTTACTACAAAAAGTTTCAAAATCAGAATTTTGAAATTCTCCTCCGTGATCACTATGAATAGTTTTTAATGGAAGGTTTTTCTCATTTTTAACTTGAGCTCTAAAACTTTTGAAATAAGAAAAAGCTTTAGATTTCTTTGCTAGAAAATAGACCCAAGTAAATCTACTGTAATCATCAACTAGAACAAACACATAATATTTGCCTCCAATACCTCCAGTTTGTGTTGGACCAAAAAGATCCATGTGCACTAACTGTAATGCTTAGGTTGTTGAGACTTCACCGATTGACTTAAAACTAGATTTATGTTGCTTGCCATATTGAAAAGGATCACAAACTTTAGAAGAATCAAATCTAAGCTCCGGTAGATCCTTAACAAGTTTCTTCTTAGAGAGTTTACATAGGTTCCTAAGATTACAGTGTCCTAATCTTCTATGCCATAACCAAGAATGATCTTCCATTGCACTTAGGCAAGGTAAATCTTGGCTCCTGAGGTCTTCTAAGTTTAAGGTGTAAACATTCTCTTGCCTGTTGGCTGAGAGAATAAATTCTTCCTTGGAATTGTGTACTAAACATTTATCATTCCTAAAATTCACAAGGTAACCTTCATCACATAACTGACTTATGATAATGAGGTTGTGCTTAAGACCTTTAACAAAAAGAACATTTGAAATTATGGTTTTACCTTAAAGAACAATATTACCAATACCAATAATTTCTCCCTTAGCATTGTCTCCGAAAGTTACATTTCCTCTTTCGTTTTGATAATCTTTTCAAAAAAGCTTTTGTTACAATTCATGTGCTGGGAACATCCACTATCCATGTACCATATATTGTTGCTGGTACTGTCTTTATTTTCCTGAAATCAAGAACAAAGTTAGATTTTCGGAATCCAAACTTGTTTGGATCCGAGATTTCCAGACAATAAAATTTTAGGTATCCACATCTTTTTGGAAAAGTAAGCTTTATGAAAACCTAAGGATTGGGTTTTATTTAAGGAACAATTCTTTGCCTAGTGACCACCACATTGACACTTAGTACAAAATGGGGCACTTTGAGGAACAAAATAATTGTTACTGAAAACATGTTTTGCATGGGTATAACCAAATCCGGATTTATTTCTTAAAGGTCGTATTTGGGAATACATCTTATCAAAATTTTCCTTACCATGGGTAAACTTTGATAAACACTTATTTAAGGAAAAAATTTCGGACTTGAGTTTTATAACCATGTTTCTATCTTCAAAATCATTAGTTTTTGAACTAGAGTTAGGCTCAAAAACATTTTTCTTAGAAATTACTTTTTCTAATTCTTTAGAAAGTTTATTCTTCTCAGAACTTACTTCCTCAAGATTTTTTGAAATATTTTCAAAATCAGCATTTTTCTTATCAAGATCTTTAGAAAGATCCGATATCTCTTTAGTAAGAATATAATTCCTAGAATTTTCCTTGTCAAGTTTCTTGTTGAGTTTGGAGTTCTCAATCTCAAGAAGTTCAGCAAATCTAGATACTTCTTCATAAGTAGGTAAAGTGTTTTCCTCATCAGAAGATGATTCTTCATCAAAAGAGTTATAATACTTATTATCATTAGGATTTAAGGAAACATTGGTCAAAGATTCAGCATTTCGTACCTTAGCCATAAGACAATGATTACCAATAGGTAATTTGGCTATAAGACCAAGATTCTTCTGTCCTGAAGATTCACAATCAGAAGATTCATCTGAAGAGTCACCACCACTGGCACTCCAGGTGTCATTAGCTTTCAGAACTTTCTTAGCTTTACCTTTGTAATACTTATTTTTGTTCCTGTCTGAATGTCTTTCCTTTCTTTCTTTCTTTTTGAGCATAGGGCAATCTGGTCTAATATGTCCATCTCTTTTGCATTCATAACAAGTAACTTCTCCATCTTTCTTATCTTTCCTGTCCTTTTTCTTTTACATAGATTGAAAGTTTCTCTATCCAGCTATCTTGCTCATCCATCGAGCAAGATTGGCTAATTCATTTTATGAGACTTCACTCTCACTAGATTCGGATTGGAAAATGACTTTCTTAGACTTGGATCTGGTTACTCTCTCAGGAGTCTTAGCTTTCATCTAATTAGAAGTTGTAGTAAAAGCAACAGTACCATTTCCATTCTTCTTCTTGATGTTGTCAGCATCTCTCTTCATTCTAGTTTCATGTTGTAGAAGAGTTCCAAATAATTCATCAAGAGTAATTTGAGTGACCTTCCTGTTCTCATCTATAGATGTTCTCTTGGATTCCCACTCATTGGGAATAATGTCAATTATCTTGTCCACAAGAGCTTCATCATCTAAACCTTTCTCTCCCATAGACTGCAGACTGTTGACGATAGTCATAAATCTTTATTGAACTTTACAGATAGGTTCTCCATAAGGAAAATTGAAGCCATGATATTCAGCTCTAAGCATAGCTCTTCTAGTCTCAATCACTTTAGAAGTCCCAAAGTGTGTAACCTCTAACTTCTTCCATATACAATTAGCTGCTTCACAAGAAGAAATTTGGCTATATATATTTCTAGTCATTGAACATAGTAAAGTATTGAGTACCTTATAGTTGAGTTGATATTCTTGCTTTTCCTGGTTAGTAAAGGTTCTGACTTCCTTGTCAGGAATTTTATAATCACCAGTAAGAATAACAAAGTTATCTACTCTAGTATTGATAACAAAAGTCTTCATACGATCTCTCCAGTATTCATAATCATTACCATCAAATATAGGTGGCCTTGTAGGATTCAGATTGTCAATCAAACCAACATTAATTCCTGTCATACTAAAAATAACTTTGCACACAAACTTGTTAGTAGCAAAGATTTGTAATAACAAGGTTCGGAATGAGAAAAGTTCGGAATAGAAAAGTTCGGAATGGAAAAGTGAGCAAGAAAAACTTGTATGTGAGTACAAGTATTTCAGTAACCTTGGCTCTGATACCAAATGTAAGAATGGTATAGAGTAAGAGGTTTCCGACCTCTAATACCAATTTTAGGATCGAAATACAATATGAGATGCTCAATATACAAGAGGGGGGGTGAATTGTGTACTTTAAAAATTCCTTTGGAACCTTTAAAGTTAGTTATGAATAACTAATGTTTCCTTAAGAAAAGGAAAAGGCTAAGTTTAACAAAGTTAAACTAAATAAATTCACAACACCTCTAACACCGAACTAAACTTGGAAAGAGATTCCAAAAGTAGGTTCCGGAAATATGGTTCCGGAAATTGAAACTTAACAAAAGTTACAATATGAGATTCTACCTTAAAGAGTATAGAATATAAATGAATCAGAGTAAGTAAGGAAGTATAAGAAAGTTATACTTTCCTTAAGATACAAATTGCAGCGGAATAAAAACAAGTAGTAAAACTACTAGTAACAAGATAATAGTCTTTTAACCCAAAGAGAAGGGTATCCAACAACCTTGGATAAAGGTCCCTTGATTTATACTTTCAAGCAAGTCTGTCTTACCCAAACCAGGGTAAGCCCTCGATACGAAGATCGGTGTCTCTGTCTTGCTATCCCTGCAAGCCCTCAACTTCAAGGTAGTTGGCAACCTCTGTCCTCCTCAGCAAGGAAGCCCTCGAACTTTAAGGTAGTCGGCACCTCTGTCTTCCTATCCCCGGAATCCCTCGAATGTAATCACCAACATTCGGAGTCGCACGAAGCTTTGAGAGTTAATAAGAGCCTCTCTCTCTAGAAATCACTTCAACAGCATGTATGCACAAAATCAAAATTGTTCATCCATATGTTGCGAGATTTTTCAAATGAGCTCCTATTTATAGGTAAGGTCGGCTCCTTCTCCAACGGTCATATATTCCTTAAAGATCGGAGGGACCTGTACACGTGTCCCTTAGACAACGGTTAGTTTATAACAAAATGGACGACATCGTTTTATAACACAACAAGTGTAACAGAATGTACGACATCGTTTTAAACTCTAACAAAAAGGTTCGGAATGAAAACTTCGGAGTGAAGGTTCGGAGTGAATAAATTCAGAGTGTATAAAACAATGATAATCAGATTCTGTTTAATAGGTGAATTCGGAAAGAGAATTCGGAATAGGAATTCGTCATCAGAAATCGTAATGAGAATTCATTATCAGAATTCGTAATGAGAATTTGTCATTAGAATTAGTAATGTGATTTCGTCATTAGAATTTGTAATGAGAATTCGTAATGAGAATTCTTCATTATAGTTCGTAATGGGAATTCTTCATTAGAGTTCGTATCTTGAATCTGGAATAGAACTTAGTCAGAGTTCATATCCGGAATTTGGAATGAGACTTTCTTATAGTTCTTATCCAGAATCCGAATCCTAAAACAGAATGCTTTATATCAATGTTTCAAGAATTCCGAGAAAATGAATCCGAATCTCATACTTAAAAAAAATTTGGATGAAAATATGATAAGGATAAATTTTCTTATAAAAGCGATTTTCCTTAAGAAAGCATTTTTCCTTATAAAAGCAATTTTCCTTAAGAAAGAAATTTTCCTTAAGATAAGATGTTTGTGATTTTCAAAACAAGAAGGAATGGAAAAGTCATAAGGAAAACCTTATTGACTCAACACTTAAACATTATTTTTAATCATCAAATGAGAATTATACTTGAATGGATACAATGAGAAATTAATCTCATCGCATTCGTGGAGACGGTAGTCCGTACATACGCACGAGCAACAATATCATTATTTTGATATTAAAATAATGAATATTTGGATGGTATATCATATATACAGAATAATTATAATGTTATAATTATTATTTAAATCAATTACACGTCATTTTCATACCCATCCAAATAATAATGTTTTGAATAACAATTACACCATGACGTGGAGACGGTAAGCCGTATGTACGCACGTATGGTGACATGTCATTCAAAGGATGGATAAAATACTGAATATGGTTATACCATATTTATAATAACATCATAGTATAAATATGATATTGGATTTATTATTTTAGAATGGAACTAACAAAGAAAGAAGAAGTTGAAGAAGAAATGAACATGAAAGAGGGTGGTGGAAACATTACCACTTCTTCGGGTTATTTCTTTTGATTTGATCAAAAGGGCTCCTTATGTTGGCTTTATGATCAAACTATGGCCTCTAGATTGAAGTTAAGGAATCTTAGAGGATATTTGGCCAGGTTCTGGCTGAACCAAAACGATTTGAATGTATGAAGAATTCATTTTAAGTGGCGTCCTTTTATAAGGGGGGAGGGGCTCTTTAGAAAAAACATAATGTATTATTTTATAATAAATTCATATTCGGTTTCTAATGGCTCCAAAGTTGATTATTTAAATTTTAAGGTGGGTATAGGTTAAAAACCACTCAACCAATAGGTTTTAGATAGGTTTGGGTTACTATATTAACTTTATCTTTTTGATTTAACTCTTTAGTTAAATAGTTTGACATTTACCATGTCTCTTTGTATTTTTATATTATATAGTTAATAAACATACTATAGACTTCCATGAGATCCCAAAGTGGTCAAATAATGATACAGATATCATTATATAAGTCCTTTGGCCAAAAATTATATTTTTAATAATATTATATCAATTTATAATATAATAGTTGTTTTAAAAACACCTTTATGTCAATTTTGACACTATTTAATAATTGATTTTTGTTAAAGGGTTAACAACCTTAATAATTCGAACCAAATTAATTTAAGAAATCATAACATCTATTGTTAACCAAGAAATTAATTGTATGTCATCAAAAAATTCAAATTATATTTATTTTAACATTTATAATACTAATTATTTGATTCTTTCATTAATAATGAAAATACTGCATCATTATTGTGTCATAAATAAATTTAATTATTCAATTTCTAAAAATTATAAATAAAATATCATTATCTAGGAAATCTTTTTATATTTCTAAAAAATATTTATAGTTGAAATTATAAAATATATAACCCTATGTAAAAATTGTTTTTATAAAAGATATAAGCTTCTGTGATTTTTGTATTTACTTTAACTTAATTAATATAAAGTGTCATTATCACTTACAAGTGGATCCATGGGGTCCCAAAATTGGTCCAGAGATTCACATGGTTGGACATGTTTGAAGAAATAGGGGTAAGAAACTTTTTAGGGTAATTTATTATTATTATAATATTTTTTTACCCTTATTTACCGGATTTACCTTTTAACCATGGTAAATAAAATATTTACTGAAGTAATTATTCAAAATTTATAAAATAAAAGTTACCTATTTACACAATTTTTATCACCTGATTCTAAATATTGAATCCATTTTTCTAAATTCAAAACACAAAAGTGGCAGAAATTAATTTAAAATTAATTCCAATTGTCAAAACAAAAAGCGTGTTTTTAGAACATAATAACAATCAATAGATTGACACTTGTTTATGTTCGGTTTAAATGTGAAATTATGTACAATTACTGACATTGTATTAAATGGTAAAAATCTATTATAAATATACTTTAAAACGATGCAATTTCATAATTTATCACTATTACTTATTTCGATTTAAAAGTTGTTTTTAATTAAAATTTAGTAATTTTCCCTATTCTTTAATATATGAATGTTAGCAGAAATTTACCAAAAATTCACCCTAATATAATTTTGATATTCCGAATACAAAAATGAAGACCATTTTGAAAGATAAAATGCATAAAATTTCAAAAAGTGGGTATTACTATTCATATTGGCTAGTTTGATTGGTTGTGTTGTATGTTAGAACTTGAAGTTTCATACAACACACATTATTGTATTATTCAAACAGAAGCGTACCATTGAAGATTGGGGTGTTACATTCTCCCCTGCTTCAAATAATTTTTCCCTCAAAATTTCTAAAATATTACTGCATAAACAGACTCGAGTGTTTCTTGATCATAAGTTCCTCGGGTTCCCATGTTGTCTCTTCCATCTTATGGTTTCTCCATAAAACTTTTGCCAGACAAGTCTTCCAGTTTCTCAGCACTTGTTCTCTTGTATCAAGAATCCAGACGGGCTCTCTGTAATAAGATTGATCGAGTTCGAGTTCTAATTCTTCATAGGTGAGTACATGTGTTGGGTCATGCATGTATTTTCTCAACGGTGATATGTGGAACGCATCATGAACTTTGGAGAGATTTGGCGGCATTGCCAACCGGTAAGGTACAACACCAATTCATTCTTGAATTTAAAAATTTTCAATGTACCTGGGACTCAATTTACCTTTCTTACCGAAATTTATAACTCCATTGAATGGATATACCTTCAATAAAATATGATCTCCTACATAAAATTCCAAATCCTTCGGTTGTCAGCATAACTTTTCTTCCTACTTTGAGCTTCTTTGATGTGGTTTTGGATCACCTTCACCTTTTTCCATTTTTTCCTCCACTTGTTCTGGGCCTATGAGTTTTCTTTAACCAACATCATCCCAACAGGTTGGTGTGCGACATGTCTTTTGGTATAACGCTTCATATGGTGCCATCAGAATACTTGAATGGAACCTATTGTTATAGGAAAATTATACCAGAGGTAAATATTGAACCCACATAACCAGAATGTCAAGTGAGTATGATCTCCAAAATTCTTCTAAGATTTGAATAGTCCGTTCTGATTTTCCATCTATTTTAGGGTGGTAGGAAGTGCTCAAATGAAGTTCAATATCCAAGTCATTCTGAAGAGTTTTCCAGATACTAAAAGTAAAACGTGTATCAAGATCAGAAACAATCGATAGGGGTACTCCATGAAGCCTCACAAATTCATTAATATATACTCTTTCTAGACGTTCAAGTGGTAGATCTTCTCTTATTGCAAGAAATTGTGCTGACTTGGTAAGACGATCAACAATGACCCATATTTCATCGTTCCTTCTAAGAGTCTTTTTTAGTCCCATGAAAAATTATATCGTGATATTATCCCATTCCCACTCATGTATGGGAAGAGGTATCATGACTCCTCTAGGCTGTTGCCTTCCAAATTTCACTTATCAACAAACCATACATCTTGATAGAAAATCAGCAATCTATCGCTTCATATTATCCCAGAAAAATGTTCCCTTAAATCTCTATACATTTTGGTGCTCCTAGGGTTTATAGAAGAATTTGAACTGTAATCATCATCCAAAAATTCCATTTTTAGATCAGGTATATTGGGATCTCAAAGTCTCTTCCCAAATTTCAAAATTCTATCTTCATATACAAAGTCACTCAATATCCCATCATTCACCGCTTTAATCTTCTTTTTAAACTCTTCATCATTGGTCTGTGAACTCTTTATCCTTTCTAGTAAAGATGGTTTCGAAAATATTTGAAAAAGTATAGATGTTTCACCTTCCATGGTTAATCTCATATCCATCATTACTAGTTCCCTGAAAATAGGATCCCTTTCAACTCTCATCTTGTTCAAACCTCCATGATCCTTTCTACTCAAAGCATCTTCCACCTTATTTGCTTTACCCAGGTGGTAGTGTATCATGAAATCGTAATCATTGATTAGTGATGAGCCATCTACTTTTCCTCATGTTGAGTTATTTCTGTGAGAAAATATAATTCAAAATCTTTTGATCAGTATAAATCTAACATTTTTCACCATAGAGGTAGTGTCCCCAAATCTTCAAAGAAAATATTACAACATCTAACTCAAGATCATGAGTAGGATAGTTTTTCTCATGAATTTTTAGCTGTCGTGATTCATAAGAAATAACACTATCATTCTACATATGGACACAACCAAGTCCTTTCTTTAAAGTATCACTATAAATAACAAACTCGTCATTCCCCGATGGTAGAGTCAATATAAGAGCATTGACTAATCTTATCTTCAGTTATTCAAAACATTCTTCACACTCCTTTGTCCAAATAAATTTAACCCCTTTATGTGTGAGCTTCATTAATGGGTTAGCCAATCGAGAAATTTTTTGGATGAAACGTCGATAATAACCTGCTAAACCTATAAAATTGCATACCGTGGTTATACTCATAGGTGATGGCCATTGTTGTATTTCTAAAGTCTTAGAAGGATCAACAGAAATTCCATTCTTAGAGATAATATTTCCAGGAAAAGAAATCTATTGAATCCAGAATTCACACTTGCTAAACTTCGTATATAATTCGTGTCTTCTTAGAGTCTTCAATATAATGTGCAAGTGATTTTCATGATCTTCATATATTTTGGATTATACCAAGATAACATCAATAAAAAAACAACAAATTCATCAAGATATTCCATGAAAACTATGTTCATTAGAACCATGAAAACATAGGGTGAATTAATCAGCCCAAAAGGCATTATTGTAAACATGTAATGCCCACACCTGGTTTGAAATGCTGTCTTTGGAATGTCTTCCTTTTTCACACACAACTGATGATATCTAGATCGAAGGTCAATATTTGAAATGTATTGAGCTCCATGCAGTTGGTCAAATAAATCATCAATGTGAGGTAGGGGTACATTTTCTTTACTGTTATAGCATTGATCTCCCTCTAGTCGTTATATAACTTCATAGATCCATATTTATTCTTAACAAAAAGGATAGGAGCTCCCCATGTCGAAACACTAGGGTGAATAAATCCCTTATTACTCAATTACTGTAGTTGTTTCTTTAGTTTAATTAATTCTGTAGTTGTCATTCTATAAGGGGTCTTCGATAGAGGCCTTGAACCAAGAATTAAATCAATGGAAAACTCAACTTCTCATTCTAGAGGATGTCCAGGTAAATATTCCTAAAACCCATCTATATATTCTTTCACAATAGGTACATACTCTATTTTAACATTATTTTCCTCACCCAAAGTTATTTCATTCTATTCCTCCCTGATAATTTAATTTAGTTGAGCTACTGGGGGTGGATCTAGATAAAAATTAGGTGGTGACAATTCTGCTCTAAAGATAAGGTGTTCCTTATCATCTTCATTAAAAATAATAACCTCCTTTTTCTTACAATAAATCATTGCATCATAGTCTGAAATACAATCCATACCAAGGATTATATCAAACTCAATCATAGGTATGATGATGAGATCAGCAGATAATGAACATTTATATGCTCTAATGGGGACTGATTCACAAAAAAAATTTGCAATGATACTTCCCTTATTAGGTTTTGACTGACAACAACCTTGTTGAATCAAATTTGAAATATCTAACTTTCTTAGAAAACTGGGAAGATATGAAACAATGTGATGATACAAAATAAAATAAAGCATTTACTAAACATGAGGAAACCATTAAATTACCTGCCACCATGTCTTTCTGAGCTTCTACCTCAGTAGTAGTGATAGCATAATATTGGCATTGATCCCTTGGACATTTCTGAGGTAAGTTCCCCTAACTCTTAGGACACTCATTTTCATAATGTCACATCTCCCTAAAATTTTATCATTGAACATCGGTAGCTTCTTTCTTCCCCGTGAAATCACGAGCTTGGTGGAATTTTTCACCACACTTGTAACAGACTCTGATTCCCTTCAAGTAAATACCAGGGTGTTTCTTACCACATTTACTACAGGATGCTTATTCAACATTTCCCTTATTCCCCTTATTTCCATTCCCAGATAGATCATCAGTTCCCTTATTCTCTTAATTTTCTTTAAAGTCATAAGACTTAGAGAATTCCTTTTCTGTCTTGATAGCACACAAGACAATATCTTCGTATGACAAGAAGGATTGTGAGACCAATGATCGATGGAGAAACGGTTTCAATCCATCAAAGAAATGATCAATAATACTTCTTGGGTAGTGTATATAATCTACAGCATACCTCTCTAACCTTGTAATGTTAGCCTCATACATTGCGACATTCTCATCCTCCTTTTGCCTCAGACTCAGAAATTGTCTTTCCATATCTCCTCGATGGTCATGAAAAAAGTATTTTTCTAGAAAAAATCTCATTGAACTCCCTCCAATCCATATGTGATACTTCATCATATTCATTCATGTTTTGAATCAATGACCGCCATTGATCAGCATCTCTAGTGAGGCGGCAAACTTCCATGATAACATTTTCCCTTTCACTACTACCCAAGGCATAGAATATTTTCTCTATGGAATTTATCCATTTCTCAGCTACTAAGTGATTTGTACTCCCATTGAATGTTGGTGGTTGTTGCCTCATGAAGTGATCTAACATTGATCCTCCACGTTGTGGATCTTGGTGCTCTATACAGGTAAGGTTATTATTCAAAACATTAGTGAGTTATCCCAGTATGGTGATTATATGATCAGCACCAGCTGCATCACTAGCTCCACTATAATTCACATGAGCAGGATGTCAATCCTTACATGGATTAAGTGCATTGATACGATTTCCATTCCTTCCACTACGTTCCATTTCTAAAAAAATGCCATGCACTAAATTAGTTTATGAATCACAATAAATAAATCCAACCTTGTAAAACACTTAACATAAATTGAACAATTTTTGGATATAATCCATAATCATAAAAAAAATGTTTTCCTTGAGAAATTATATAATCATAAACCCTTCATAGTGGTTTTTAAAGAAAATGAGAATTATCTATGCTTATCCCCCAGGAGTGTCGTAACCAGGAGTGCAGCAAGGCAAGTTGTTGTGAACCAATTCCCATTCGAGTCTATCTCAAATTGGTATTTTCAGATTTTACCCCTAGGTACATTTGTGCGAGATCCGCTTCTACTTGCTCATATCCAGACATGGATGTATTTCTCGGAAAACTCACAAAATCTCTACAATACCAAAATTCTACAAATTTTATCTATAATAATGCTTAAAGTCTCTCTTATATCTATGTGCTCTAATTAAAGTATTTCTAAATCTAGCTTCCAAGGTTTGTACTAAACTTCCTATGATACCAACTGTATTGCCCCGACCCCAGTTACCCAGGGTTGGTGCATTATTACATAACATTGGCATGATCACAAAAGATCAAGTCTCGAAAGACCGTTTAGTTTAGTAGCCTTGGAAACACAAGATATATACATAAGTTTTACATTACATCATAATGTAAGAATACTACAACAACATCTTGTATTCATATCCCCTCATACATTCCCTGCAGGTCATTCATAAAATACTTCTTCACTTCATGGAAAAAAATTAAAACGTTGAAAGGGGTGATCTTAGATTCTCAGTAAGTATATCAATATAGCAGAAACTTTCATAAATAAACATAAATTTTTAAGTAAAAGTATATCTAAACTAAAGCCTTTTAAACTTGAACTTTGACATAATATGGAAAAGGTAAAATGAAATAATTTAATTTACTTATTCACATGGATATTCTACTAGTCAAATAATCACATGCAATATCAATAACAACTTTCATAATGATGGAATGAATAATGTCAGACTATCATAACCACATAGTCAAGGCCTTGTGCCAAGACTAAAAATATGATTTTGTCAAGGCCTTGTGTCAAGACACTAGTTTGTCTCATTAGACCTACTGATTCATCAAGGATCTATAGTGGTCTCCAGCCTTCACTTATTTAGTCTAATGCATTTTTCATATGAATAGGTTTAAACATAAAAAAATCATTCGTATTATAACTATCGTACAAAATGTCAATACTTTATCCATAAACCCTGAATGGTATAAAAATAAAACATCCTCATTCAAACATATCTCAAAATTTTCAATACTATATTAATGTTTTGTATCATAATAAATCAACTTCAAATAAGCTTAAAATCAATCAAAGGATGTTGACATAGATGAAATCTAAACTATTTGAGATAAATATCTCTTTTTTTTAAAAACATATAAAAGTCACATAATTATAAAATAAAAAATTTACTTTCAGAATATTCTTATAATCTTGTAAGGTAAGTTTAGACTTATTTTATAATGGTAGAAAATAGCCGCACCCACCGTATAAGTTAGAAAAAGAAATTCTTACCTTAATTCTGTCGAAAAGGTTAAAAAGGACCTTGTTTGGAAAATGACGAAAAGATTCCTTTCAAACCATTTTATAAAAAGTAAAAAAGGGTATCAATTACTTTAAACAATAGTATATAAAATAGTAAGAATATTTTGAAATACATTTTTAAGATACATGGATATGGATGATAAAGAGGTCCCAGTAGATAATTAGGTATAAACAACCACGGATAATGAAGAGATTGTAAAATAAACCCTTACCTTGTACTTTTCCTTTGTTGAGGGTTGGTTAACCTCCTGCATAATGGTGAAATAATTGTTATTAAATTATAAATTAATCATATAAATTAATATGATATGTTATATGATCTTTTAACATTGCTTTGTAAATAATATCTTAGTATTATCGTCGTTTCAGGTGTTAACTTACTCATTTTCTTTTATATGTTTTGTTAAATAAGTCGTGTTTGTTATGGATAGGTTGTATATTATTCATATAAATAATGATATAATGTCCTTAAACATTATTTTTAATCATCAAATGAGAATTATAATTGAATGGATACGATGGGAAATTAATATCATTGTGTTCATCGAGATGGTAGTCCGTACGTACGCACGAGCAAAAATATCATTCTTTTGATATTAAAATAATATATAATTAGATATTATATGATATATAAATAATAGTTATCATTATATATATATATATATTATTTACATCAATTTCACATCATTATAATTCTCATGCAAATAAAAATGTTTTGAATAACAATTACACCATGACGTGGAGACGGTAAGTCATACATACGCACGTATAGTGACATGTCATTCAAAGGATGGATAGAATAATGAATATGGTTGTACCATATTTATAATAACATCACAGTATATAGAAAATAATGGAGTTATTATTTTAGAATGGAAATAACAAAGAACGAATAAGTTGAAGAAGAAAGGAACATGAAAGAGGGTGGGGAAAATATTACCTCTTCTTTAAGTTCTTTCTTTTGAGTTGATCAAAAGGGATCCTTAGGTTGGATATCTGATCAAACTATAGCCTCTATGTTGAATTGAAGGAATTTGGGAGGATATTTGGGTTGGTTTTGGCCAAACCAAAAAGCTTTATAGGTATGAAGAATTGGATATAAGTGATGTCCTTTTATATGGGGGGGCACTTTAGGAAAAACTTAATGTATTATTTTATAATAAATTCAAATTCTGTATCTAATGGATCCAAAGTTGATTATTTAAAGGATAAGGTGGGTATAGGTCTAAAACCACTCAACCAATAGGATTTAGGCAGGTTTTGGTCAATATATGAACTTTATTGTTTTCATTTAACTCTTTAGTTAAATAGTTTTATATTTAGCATGTTTCATTGTATTTTTATATTATATAGTTAATAAAAATACTATATACTTCTAAAAGACCCTTAATTGATCCATTAATGATAAAAATATCATTATATAAGTCCTTTGGCCAAACCATATATTTTTAGGAATATTATATCCATTTAAAATGTAATATTTGTTTTCAAAACTCTTTTATGTCAATTTTGAAACTATTTAATAATTGATTATTTTAAAGTATTAACAACTTTATTTGTTAAAAAAGTTCATTTATGAAATCCTAAAATTTAATATTAACCAATAAAATTTGTGTATTTCATAAAAACATTCAAATTATATTTATTTTAACATTTATAATAATAATTATTTGATTACTTCATTAATAAGGAAAATATTGCATCATTATTGTGTCATAAAAAAATTTAATTATTCAATGACTAAAAATTATAAATAAAATAAAATTATGTTAGAAATTTTTTTATCTTTCTAATTAATATTCATAGTCGAAAATATAACATATATAACCCTATGTAAAAATATCTTTCTCATAGATATATGCTTGAGTCATTTTTGTATTTACTTTAACTTAATTTATATAAAGTGTCATTATCACATACAAGTGATTGCATGGGGTCCCAAAATCAAACCAAAGATGCCAATTTTCAGACATGTGTGACCCAATAGGGGTAGGACATGTTTTAGGGTAATTTATTATTATTATAATATTATTTTTTTACCCTTATTTACCGGATTTACCCTTTAACCATGGTAAATAAAATATTTACCGAAGTAATTATACAAAATCACTAAAAAAAAGTTACCTGTTTACACAATTTGGACCTCTTGATTCTAAATATAGAATCCATTTTTATAAATTCAAATCACATAAGTAGCAGATATTAATTTAAAATTAATTTCCATTGTCAAAACAAAAACCATGTTATAATGAAATAATAACTATCAAATGATTGACACATGTTTATGCCCGGTGTAAATGTGAAATTATGTCCAATGACCAACATTTTATTAAATAGTAAAAATACATTTTAAATATAATTTAAAACCACTCAAATTCATAATTTATCCCAATTAATTATTTCGATTAAAAAAGTTATTTTTAATTAAAATTTAGTAATTTTCAGTATTCATCAAAATATGAATGTTATCAGAAAAGTACCAAAAATTCACTCTATGAAAATTTCGATATTCCGAATCCAAAAATAAATTCCATTTTGAAAGATAAAATTTATAAAATTTTAAAATGTGTGTATTACTATTTCTAATGGCAAGTTAGATTGGTTGTGGTGTGTGTTAGAACTCGACGCTGCGTACAATACCCGCTATTGTATTATTCAAAGAAAAGAGTTCCATGGAAGCTTGGGGTGTTACAATTAATATATATAAAAATAATTTATTAGTAATTAAATTTTTCTATAAATTCTATCCCATACTTATCCCCATATAAATATTATCATAGAGGAACCCATTTTGGCTTTTCCAATGATTAACATACAATACATCAACTCTAATACATGTATAGATATTTATATGCCTATAATATTTAATTTATATTAATTTAATGATATTTTTTTATAATAACATGATATATATTTCATTACTTTGATAAAACTATTTCAATAATTTTAATTTGTATTTATATCATTATGTTGTCATAAAAGATACAGTATTCTTGAAAACTGTACTATTCACCTAAAAATAAACATATTTAAAAAAATTAAAAAATCACCATAAGATAATTTTTCCACAATGAAACAAAACAATATTTCAACATTATTAAATTAAAATAAAAATATTTTTTGAATTATTGATAAAACGATATGTATTATTAAAAAATACTATTTCTAAAAAACTTTTTTTCCATTAATAATTAAATTAAATTTTATTATAGTGTCTTAATTTTTTATAGTAGGTTATTAATTTATTATAACAATAATTACATGAATTTAATCAACAAATTTTATTTATATCATTCTTGAAAATTAATAAATTTAATTATGATTCATCTCTTACAAAAAACAACTCCATTAAAATAAATGTTATTTTCACGGTTGAATGTGTATAATTTTCTCAATTCTAAACTAATATATTTTATTTATGGTAAATTATTTATAATATATATATATTTAATATCTAAATAAAATTTATTTATATAAACTATTTCTGAAAAACATTGAACTAATAATATTATACTGTGTTGCATTATACAATTTCACTTAGTTTCATATTTTTAATGATTTCATAACTTCTCATGTACTAATAATTTTTTAAAAAATATTTAAAATTCATAGAAATATGATTTAAGGAAATAAAATGTGTATGATAACCTGGGGTGCTAAATTCTACCCCCTTAGATGAATTTCTCCCCTAAAATTCAATTACTCAAATAAAAAATGTTGGTATCCAAAAATATTCATGACTCTATATATAATTTATTGTGATATATAAACTATAATATCATAGATAACACTATAAAACTCAACTTATGACTCATAAAATAGATACTTAAATATTTTCATTTTATATAACTATTTTTTACAAATATGAATCCTTAGTTGGTTATACATGTTTCTAGAGACATTCCATTTATATCTTCATTTTTATTATCTTATACTCAATAAAATACTAATGCCAAATTTTTTGTGGTAATATCAAATAAAATTAGTTTAAAAAAATATTAATATGATAAATCAGCCACACGATTTCTTATCATATGACAGAGTTATTTCAACATATGATATATTTGGTTCAATTATGACACAATTGGTTTAAACTACAACTATTTCATCATAATTACTATTTCTATAAGTTTCATATTATTAATACCAATTGCCTAATACATATAAATTTCATGAACTTATTTTACGATGATCATTATTAATACATTCAAAATCCAAAAAACATGCAAACATATTCTCCATGAAATAAAGTTACACGTATATCCTCAAGTAACATAAAATATCATATTGATTAATATTACTTTAATCAAAAGTACAACCAAAAATATATTAACCATTTCCCAAGATCACATTGTCACTAAATCACTTTTTAACCCCCAAGGTTATCATTGGAGCAAAGAATATATTCAAAAAAACAATTAAACCTTTTTCCCAATTAACTATATTTTTATCAATATCAAATCACATATCAATCCAAATGGTTATTTATACCATAAAATATATTCTTTATATAAACCAAATTAAATTATCAAAATATCATTATTCACATTAGAATATAATCACAAAAAACATATAAAGGTTATATATGGCTTCATACTTATGATCATCCATAAAAATATTGACACATAATGGTATCTTAAAATCATTAAATATCATCATTTAACAACATCATAACCTATAATGTCATATAAAACATGATATAATAAAAACTCAAAACACATAAACCAAGACACACCATTTATATGTGAAAACATATTAATTACACATCAACATTAATACCAATAAAAATAAATAAAACCCTAACCATAATTAATCAAAATATTTAAAGAAATAAATTCATCAATTAAAAACCTAATAAATTCTAAATTTTATAGTTTTAGAGAATTATAATATAAAATCATTCACTTAGAAAACCCCATATCTTTCTTCACTAAGTGAGTATTTTTCCCATTAATCAATACTCTTCATGATATGAGGTTTCATTATTCAAAGAAACAACCTTATATCTGTAACGTTGATATATTTTTAAATATCTCCCACAAAATTTTACAAACAATTGTACCCTTGTTGAAAAATCATATATAATTCCCCTCTTTATTACATGGGGAGTGTACATATAATAATGGGTGAGCTTAAATTCTCAGTAAGGGTGCACATAAGAAATAAAATTCAAAGATCATATGTGGGTATGATATTATCATATGTGTTTTAGAACATAACAAAAGTGAAATGACATAAGATAAAAGAATAATACCATTTACAACATATATTAAAATTCATGATTCATATAATACGACTTTTGGTATAACATTAAAGTCATAGGGATGTGGAACCTAGAGTCAATATTCGTGTTCCATGAAATAATGTTATAAACATAATAATAAATCATGAAAGTATTATTATATGTTCAAAAAAACATATTAATGTGTGGAAAATAAAAAATACTTTTTAAAAAACATAATTAAAGCTTAACTACAAAGAAAAGATATTTTTTTGATAGATTCCCATATTTTTTTGGGTTTACATCACACACCCTTACATTTCATCTCATTTGATACTACACATTAGAAAATTCATTAGTGTTATATATAATTTGTTTCCTAGATGTTACATCATTATATGTATGTTCATAAGTGTACCACCTAACAAAAAATTCAAAATTTTCTAACAAAATATTTAATTTATGAGGAATAAATGATTATCATGAAAATTTCAAAATAAAATATAGGCAAAAAACATACATATGAAATTGTAGATGATAATTTTAAGTCATAATCAAAGTGAAGCATAAGAAAAATTAAAGGTTTTTTGTTCAGAAAAAAATATGGAAACCAAGACAAAGAATAACTTTATTCTATATCATTTCCATAAATCAACCAATATATTATGTAATAAACTCAATATCCAGAAAGTATATTTGAATGGTATCTTTGGAGACTAGCAATATAATCTATTAAATTACTATTTTTTATGAAAATTATCCCATATTTCTATAATACTATATCTAATTATAATAATCACCCAAGATAATATCATCTTAATTCCATGGGAGTATATCATTGTCATATATAAAAGGAGTGTGTCACCAATATAAGCATTGAAAAAAATGGTAGATCAAAAATCACCGCCAGTCTCCCATAGTGGATTAGCAATCACAACCTATTTCCCATGGAATATTATTAATCAAAACCTATTTACCATTTTTTATTGAGCATCAACACTCATTTAACCTTTATAAAATAAGATGTTAAGATTTACCTAATGATTTTGATGGATATATTAAGCCTAGATATAACTTAAAGACTAACCATACACATGGGTTCCATAATAAAATATCAAATCATCACAAAATTAAAAAAACATTAATAATAATCGATTTCACATTATCTTTTAAATAGTACCATATAAATAACCATATAAACATGATTGATTAATTATAAATTCAATCACCCAATATATAGAAATCATAAATACATTTATAGGGTAATTTATAAAATTTAACATTCTGAGAATATTTATCCATTTTGATATGAAGAGAAAAATGGGATATCAATGGTAAAATAAAGTCAAATATATATTTTTTGGATTAAATTATAAAGATAATTTTTTATACATATTTGGATTTCCAAATAGTAAATGCATACATTATATATAGGTGGGAACATGGTCTTTAAATAAAATTTAAATTAATTGAATGTAATGATTTAGAGGATGAGAATTATTCAAAACATATTATAATTATATATAAAAGAAACTAATTTTTGTAAGGGGAACTTAATTAAGAACTAATTTTCCTTAGTGAGATCAAAGTTTACATAATATGTGAAATTAGATTATTTAATATATGGTACATTATAAGTCAATGTTCAAAATAAAATTTGTGACACATTGAACAATAATTTAGTGACCAAATTCCATTATGTATCAATGAATGTTTTAATTAAAATATTTTGAGAGAGAGATACAAATATTAACCTTAAAAGCTCAAGAAATGTAATACAATTATACCATGTGATAGAAATAGAATAGTGAAAACATGATTCCAAAGAAAAATTATATATAATAAGATGTATGTCTCAAGGGATTCATAATTGAGAAAAATAAACCTTACCCATACTCTTGATTCCCAAAGACATGATTCAAAAATATTTATCATAAATATAAAAAAATAATTAACTATTTAAAAACATTATTCCTTGAAATTCCCATTTATATCCTTAATTTTCAATAATTCTCATTGTGTATTATATTTTTATAAATGTGTGTTGATAATTTTTTTATAACTGTGTAATATTAGTGCCATGAATTTTCTTTACCTAGTGTTTAACATTAAAAAATCATTAATTTTATGATAATTGATTTCATATAATTTCATATATATTTATAATTCACTCACATGATATTTTTTTTGGTTTTATGAATGTAATTTTTTGAAACTCGTTTTGAGTTATTTATCAAAATCAATGAATTAAATTATTAGTAGTAATAGTTAATTTTATTTTATAGAAAGACTAATATTCATGAAAAATAATTCTCATATATATCATATATATCCATAGATAATAAACTAAACCCATCCGTTTAGTTTGTAGAGAAAACTGTATTGAATCATTCCATGGAGGTGGCTGTCCACAGGTATGCATGAATGATGGCTACATTTTTTGTGGAATAATATAATGAACAAATACATTTATTTATTTTTGAATCATAAACAATTAATATATGTAATAATTATTTATTAAATTACCCAATTATAACCACTATGTTAAGAGGTGAAGGAAAACATGTGTATTAGTCGAAGAGGTAGTCTACACAAACAGATGCTTTATGTTTTTGTTTTTATTAATGGAAAAGAGATGCGTAGTTAATGCATATACAAAAATTTTAATAAAATATAATAATTTTCATGATTCTTATGTTACCATTTTATTATGGTTAAATTTAATAGCAGGTTGAAAAAGTTCACATAAATAAATAAAATGAAAAAAGTATTAATTATAAATTTATACCTCACTTCTAGGATTATATCCTCTATGAAGGGGGTTAAACCACTGAGGGGTGGTCTTTTGGGATAACAAGAACCACTTTAATGTGTTTAGTAGTGTTTTTGAGTTTTTTTTGGAAAGGGTTGGGTCAAAAAAAGTGTGCTTTTTTGTGAGGATAAGTGAATATAGGAGTGCCCCTTTTATAAGAGAAAATAGATGGGATTTTTGTGAATATCGATAACCTTTAATAATGAGAAGTCAATCTAAATGAAATTGGATATAATAAATAAGACATAATACAGTGTATAAGTGATATGGTAGGTCAATTTCTTGATTCCACATTAAGACACATGTTTTTAAAATGTTTTAGGTCATTTACTCTTAGATATTTAATTTTATAATTTCAACTCTTACCAAAATAACTAGTTTGTATCGTAGTAACCTATCATTTATACATAAAAAGATGATTCTCACTATATAATTTCAACTTAACTATAGAAAATATTAAATATAATTAATTTTTTAAAATATTTAAATGTGTTAAAAATTAATTTAAAATTAATAAGTATATCATGTATTGAAAATAATTTCGTCAAGAAAATTTTAATTAATTTATAAAAAATTAAATATATATATTTAAACAGATTAAATATTTTTTATAAATTATAATATAACTCAAAAACATTAATTTGTTTCTAGAAATGGTTTCATAAATTCACAAATAATTCTAAAAAACTAGTAATTTCATAAAAGTAATGATATTGGTAGTAACTGTATTGAAGTATTCAACTAGATACAATTGTTTTATAATTAATCATAATAAATTCTTCTATAGATAATATTTCCAGGATAAATCCAAAATTTTTGTTTTTTTAATTCAAATCCTAAATTTAATAAATTTATTTTATGTTAGAACTAAATATATAGCTAAAAACTATTTTTATTGGAAAAGGGGATTTTTAATATATTAGGGATTATTTTTTCCTATAAATTTCTAATTCAAATAGTGTTAATCATTTTTTGATTACAGAAAATATTATATTTTATAAGAAATTATATTTTTGAAATAAATATTTTTTAAATTTTCTTAGCTATAGTAGTGTATTAGATATTTAACATAAATATTATTTTTTTATATATTTTTATATATTTCATAATTCCATTAATATAATTTATACCTTCCAATTTTATGGATACATTAAAACTACCTATTTTTATGGTATCAATGTTTTTTGTGGATAAATATATCATGAAATAAATTTATATAATGAGGAATATTTAAATAAAACTTGGTTTATTACAAAAAAAATTTATAAGAAGATGTGTTACTTCACTCCTTCAAAAGGTATCACATAAGAAGAGATTTAGAATTGGATTTTTTAATACCACAAGTTAAATATCAAAAAATAAAAGATATTAAGAGTGATTTATATGTAATTCATCAAACATAACACAAAAGGATGTTAATATTTATAGATATTTTCAGAAAAATAGTATCAAAATTATAAAAATATTTTTCATAATGCTTTTGTAAAATGGTTGTAAATGAAAGGTTATATTTATTTTCAAATATAAAATATAAGAGAATGAAAAGTGTAAATTGGATATATCAATTTTAAATTAATTATAAATTTAGATACATTTAATAAAAATATATTTAAATATAATAAATTTAGATTGGCAGATGAAAAAATACAACAGTTGGTTGAAATTTGTTTTCCTTATTCTAAAATATTGACCATTATTTTTAAAATGAAAAACATTATAAAAGAATGGGAATACAAATTAATTTTGGAAAAAAAATGAAAAAATGGATTATCATGTTCACAATGAAGAATGGAAGTATATGTTGGAAATTGAATTCATGTAGAAATTATTTATAAAATATTCTTTTCACACTTCAGTATAGAAAGTCAAAAAAAGAACATGCAGAAAACATATAAAAACATCCTATTAAAACATATTAAATTAAAGTAAAATATGTTTTCAAAATACATCAAAAAATTATTGAATCATATATAAGAACATTTTGTATAAAATACAATGATTATTGAAATGGAAGAGAATGACTCACGACCATAATAACAAGATAAGCACAGTTCCACTTACTAATATCCTTTCAATCAAATTATATACCAAAGGGGATAAAAATGGTATGAATACATGTAATCCATATAAAAAACAACATGTGAATAAAATCAATTTTTTTATTATGATAAATATTATGTAATTCCGTAAAATATGTATTTATACATTAAAAATCTTGAATTCAAAGTGTGATTTGAAAAGAAACTCTTATTACTATTGTATATTTTGAATAAGAACACTATGATATAGAAAAACATTAATGGATATGTAAATCCATTTAATTTCATTAAAATTATTATAAAAATACAGAAATGGTATGTATATACACCACAATAAATAAATAAGGTGGTGAATATAGAAGACATCTATATGGATGAAAATTGAGATGAGAAAACCCTTACCATAGATTCTTTCCTAGTCTAATACACACCAACATAATGTATAATAAATTATGAATAAATTATATTTTACATAATAACATTTTTCATATTTATTTACGTTTTTATTAATATTTTTTTCCATATATTAAGTATTTATTACTTGTTTTTAGTTAATATCAATCTACAGCTATCGACACTTTCAACCATTCATGTTTGTTTTCGTATAGTGGCTTCGCTTATAATTAAATGTTCTTGAGTTAATTATATATAGAATATTAATGGTATTTAAAAATATATTCCATAATTATTTATTATTTTACGAGACTATTAAATGTAATTTATAGGAATGATAATTTAAGATGAAATCATTAAGACACTCGTTTCGACTCTTTTTAATGAATAAAAGGTTTTATAAATATATTGATTTAAATTTTAATATTACCAAAATAGGATAAAAATAATAATATACGTATTAATATCATATAATACCATTAGATATTTTTTCATATTAATCCACAAAATCAATTTATATCATTATTCATGTAGTTTGTAGAACTGACCCAAATAAGAACCTCACATAATCAATAGATGAGCGTGATTATTAAGATATTCTATTACAATATCACTATTGTATATAAATAATCATCATATATAAATATAATTAATTATATAAACCATAATTTGGGAGATTTAAAAGAATAATATAAAATATAAAAAAGGATAATAAGTCATTACTTAGAAAAGAAAAAAAACACATCTTCTCTTGGAAACCATATTGGTTTTTTAGAGTTTAGACCGTTATATTAATTATATAAGATACTCAACATGGGAGAGTATTTTTAGGGAAGTTAATACGGTAAATATAAGTATGAAGTGAAATTTTATGTCTTTCTTGTAATGTTTGTTTGAATGGTGTTTTGATAATTAATAAATGTTATATTTTTGTAAAAATATATTTATTATTATAGAAGGAATATCTATTTAATCCAAATGGATCCAAAATGGATAGAAATAGATAATTGATTACTTTAGGTAGACAATAGAATCATTAAAAAATTTATATTTAAGGTTTCATGGTTTTTTTTACAGTATATATCATTCTTATCATTAAGTAAAATTTAAAGTCATTTTTTCAGGTTATTCTAAATTTTTTTCATTAAAATATTAAAATGATAAGAAAATTCATTATTTAAATTTTATATATTTACTATCATTTATTAAATATCCATGATATTCTTTAAATACAATATTTCTCCTAATCCTTACCACTTTAATTTTTTAAACTACTTATTTTAATTTTATTCTGTTTTCAGAATCGCTTCATCATTGTTGTATAAGGGTTGCAGATAATTATATTAAAAGTACAAATAAAATAATAAGATAAATAAAATTTCATAGTGATTATTTTTATCTTTAAACACAAGAAATTTATATTTAATTTCATTCTTATTATGAAAAAAATATTTTATTTTTATCTTTTACTTCTTTATCCGTACGAGCATTACAAAACATTTGGGTAATTAATTGGTTATATGAAAAAAAATCAGAAATACATGTAAATATAATTTATTAGTAATCATATATATATATATATATATTTGATTCTATAATTACCCCTTATAAATTCTATCTGAAAGGATCCCATTTTTACTTTTCCAATGCTATTTAAGAACGACATTAGCACAAATAAATGTTTTATTATTTATCATGAATAAATTTTAATTTATAAAACAGGGATGATATTTTAAATAAAATAAAACAAAATTTATCTATTAATTTGGAGAAAAATAATTCATTAACCTTTAATTCATATTTATATAAGGATGATGTCATAATTGATATGGAATTCATGAAAAATAAATTATTCTCCAAAAAATTAGATTCTTTTGACAAATTGAAAAAATTAATCCAAAGATTATTTGGACATGTTCATACCAATAATGAATTCATTTTTATCATAGTAAAACAATAAAACAAATAAATTTAACTTTTAAATAATAACTTGTGAAATATATTTTAAAATCAATACTTCGAAACAAAACAAGTTTGTTTGGCCATTAAAAATGAAGTTAAAATTCTTTCTAATTGCTTTATAATTTCATGATTATTTTTGGTTTACTTTATTAATCATTCTTTAAATTTAAGTAATATATTTTTATTATATCATTAATTAATAGTAATAAACTTTAAAAAAACTATTATTTATAATAAAATTTATTTTCTCAAATTAATTTATATGTTTTACCTATTATAAAATTATTTATTTTATTTATAAAAAAATATTCAGAATATATATTATTTATCCTATAAATAAACATTATTTTTATCAATTATATGTCTAAACTTATGAATTGGTAATATAATATTCAATGGATATATACCCGATTAATTTCATTTCTATCATATCTGATTTATTTCCTTCTCATGTTAATATATTTTAATAAAAAATAATTATAATTGATACAAAAATGGGTTATAGAATGTAAATGTGTAATAAAACCTAGGGTCTTATAGATGGAGGGTTGATTTATACTAGTACATCTTGAGATAAAATCATTTCTTGATGGGTGGATGATACGTGTCCATAACCAGATATATAAATATAAATTTATTAATAGTTACTGTTAGGGAGACCTAGAGTATCACTATATGCACATTGTCTTGACCTGACCCCCTTAGGCCACGAACCTGGCCATCTGACCTGATGGTTCCCCTATAAAACCTATGTTTAATCACCATCACACAACAAACTATCACCCACCAGGGACACATATCCAACTACTGACTATCCATATTTTCTAAAACATGCTCCATCAGTTTTCTTTATACTCACTGACTCCCACGCAAGTAAAAATCCTAGGGGGCCACCCATACTGATACTACTCTACACAATGGGAGATTAATTGTGGTGTTATTATATAGGGGGCTCCTGACAATATTGGTTCACCTTTTTTACATGGTTAGTAAAATTTATTCTTTTTATGTATTACTTTTCAAAGGGTGTTCCACTCACCCCCTATTAAATAACAATACCCTCATTATTGAACCCATATTGCAAATCTATGTAATTACAAAATACTTCTGCAAGGGTACTGGATTTGATACAATTAGTCATTACCCAACCTCTTTAGGCTAGGAACCTATTCAACATATTGGATGGGTCTCTTATAATTTTATGGTTCCCTTTCTAGAATATGATAAGATATTACCCACTAGGGTCACTTATCATACTAATGATTGTCCCCATATACCAACACATTTTATTTCAATTTATTTTTTCTCCATCACACCCACCCAATAAAACATATATTAAGGTCATCCATACTGATACTACTCTAGGTTAAGAATTATTAACTGTGGAGTTCAAATTTGGTAGGCTCTTGAAAAAGTACACCTTTCTAACATGGGTAGGGATATTTATACTTTTTATGACTCTCATTTATAATGGTGTCAGACACAACCTATCATTGGGTGGCCCCATGATGAAAGCATTGGAGTAGAAAAAATCTATGATAATGTTTCTATAACCTAGATGAGAATATATTTTTTACGTATTTAAATTTTTTATCAGATTATCTTTAAAAATTAGAAGACCACTATCAGAAAATTCTTTATTAGATAAGTCCCACACTAAAGAAGATGACTATTTAAAACCTCTATAACTAAAAATAGAGTAGTATTAAGAGTGTCACAAAATATTTATCTAGGTAGAAAGGACATTCCTATTATTTGAATATTAATGATTCCTAAGGGTAGATAATGAATATTTTCATAGAAAATTTCAATAATGAATTGATGAAAACATAAATCCACTAAATTCCCAAGTAGATTTTGGAAGTTTTCATATGTCACACCATGGGTGTATGATTTTATCAGATAGACTACTTCAAAGACTCACCGGATGTTGGATGATCAAGAATATATATATATATATATAATAGTGGTGTTTATATCCATCAGACTAAATATAGAACCTATACCTTCATCAATAACTAAATCTATGAAATATCATATAGTGCCTCAACCTGAGGGACCATACAAAAAGTATTTCAATCATTAAGATGGAATGATTGATCAAACCTGCATGAGGTTTGAGGATTGAAAGAATAAAACATATTATTTCAATATATATTATAATTATACTAGAAAAAAAATTATATTGAGTTGATGGATCAATATTTTAATATCCAAATCGAGCCCACTAGATTGGGTTAGGATAGAGGTTCTACAGAACATAGGTGATATCCCTTTGAAAACCAAGGCAAGAAATGAGTTCGAAAGGAATTATAAATCATTGGAGATGATTTTCATTGAATAATGAACAAATTTATAAATATAAAATAAAGAAAAATAACATTGTATGATATATATATATAAATTCAATAAAACATAACCCATAATGAAATACGAGAGTAGAGAAAGAAATTGAAAGGTAAAACACAGACACAAAAAAAGAAAGTAGAACTCAATGAAACTAAAGTGGCATCAACCCCAATCATCAAATCAAACATGGTCCCTAATATAACTATAATTCAAAATCCCACAACATCATCCCACATCAGTTCATATGTATAACATTTCTCCTATACTTGTATCATGATACACAGAATCTGAAAATTCACCGAATTTCACAAGAAGAGGTCAGTATAAAACTCAATTGGTAATCCATGAATACATTCCAACATACTATACTAGAAAAAGAAGAAGTTATCTCATTTTTATATTTATTAAATAAAATAGGGGTGGTTTTTAATATTTCAATAATAAAACTATTAAACAATTTATCAAAACCATAACCACTTGGAATAGTCCTTCCATAACTCACAAACCCATAAATGATGAATGAAAGTCCAAATACTCATGATCAGTGACTCATCCTGTCACAAATTTTTCCCCTAATAAAATATATCAGGTACAAAGTTTTCCACTATCTTTGTGCCCAAACCAAAAATTCACTATAATGTAGTTTCAAGAACTCATGTCAACCACACATGCCAAGTTTTTTGCAAAAATCATTTATTTTGAAAAAAAAATCTCATTCAATTAATTTATAAAATATATTTTTTTATCATTAATAAATCTATTTTTAGGTACTAAAAGAAGGATAATTTACCATTTAATGGTAGAGATTTATTTAAACATGAATCATTTATGTTATAGAATAAGTACTGTGATGGAGAATACACCTACCTGAAAAATATTAAAGAAAATAATGAATGGCACACAAAACCACTGAAACCATCCATGAATTTTTTCCCATAAATATATATTATTATTATCTCATAAAAATAAAAATCATATGACATATATAAATCCATAAAAAAGTAGATATATTTCTATATGATAAATAAGATTAGTAGATATAGAGAAAATAAGAAAGAAAAAAATATTACAATTGATTCTAGATATCCATCACATCTAAATTATATAAACCATATTTTGGATCAAATAAAAACTATAAGAATTCTAGTAGAGGATAGGATTATTAAATATTGATATTGCAGGTGAAAAAATAGGTCTTCGAGTTGTAAAACCATGTTAATATCTAATATTCAGATAATTTAATTCGTGTTTCTTTGTTAGGACAAATGGTTTGGGAAATAATCTGTTAATAGTTCACATGATACTATCTCAAACCCAACCCTTTCATGGATGGATTGAATTATTTGGAAAACAATGTTCCAACCTTTATTTTTACCATTGTTTCTATTTTATTGATTTCACTGAGAACACACCTAGTTTGGAAAAACACCGATCCAATCGTGCATCCATAACCATACACAACCTCCTAAATAGTTTCCTAGAGGTGTTTTATGGTTTACCCTAACCATCATAGAACCATAAAATCCTATAAATTATTCCAAAACACTATAATACTAATTATAATCCTGTCATACTTAACAGAATTATTATATGACTTCAAATATTTAATAGAATCAATAAATTTCAAAAAACCCATGGTGTGACATTCTCCCCATCACTGAGAATTCCTTTTTTGAAAAAAAAAGGATATTTTTGGGTCTTTGTAAATGTTTTGGTCCTTACACTAATATATAATATTTGTGTTCCTATGTATCTTCTAGAATTTGACCATGTCACTATGAGACTCATAAAAAACTAATTATTTTATAATAAAATAGATTCTTTTATTTATCCATAATCTAAATAAATATGTAAGTCAACATAGTACATGTATCAATATAAACATAGTCCCATCAAATAACACAGTCAGGATCAAGTTGGAACTTCTTCAATGGTGATACATGAAATACATGGTGCACATATCTGAATCATGGAGGACAACCCAAATGATAAGACACATAAAAAATCATTCTATAATCTTAAAAGGGAAAATGTATTGAGTATATAGTTTACCATGATTACCCAAATGATAATTTCCCACCCTTGAAGATAGATTTGGAAAAATAATCACCCTCATAAGATGATAATGGAAAACAAAGATGATCTACACAAGATTTATAACAGCGCTGAGCCGTCACAATCCCCTTATTGATCATCTATACCATATTAATTATATAATGAAAAATTATAGGTCATACATGTGATGTATCTCCTATTTAATCCTAAAAATATTATAATGAAAATAATGGCCATAAAAATAATCAAGAGGATCCATAGGTATCGAGTCATGATAATGGTTATTATATGAAAACATCACTAATGTTGTATGGTCCCCCCCCTATGAGCATGTAAAATCTACAATGAAACATATAATCATGTCTTATAATGTTTGGATCATACTTTAAAACTATCCATCCTATTTAGGATTAAAATTTATGATCATGTTCAATTGGGATCTAAGGAATTTCTGTAAGGATTTTCAAAATCCAGATGTAAAATAGGGATCTGGGTCCAACACAATTGAAATTTTAAATTCATGTAACTTTACAACTTGTTTAATGTAGTTTTATAAAAGTATTCCATCATATTTAATTCATGATTATAGATTAAGTAAGATAACATTGTGAGCTGATCTAAAATTATCCATACGGAATCATGTTTTCAAACAATTACTGGTATATATTGGAAACAATCCATAGCTAAATGATAATATTTCAACATGGGTGTAGGTATAGACCACAAAATAACATCTAGACATTGGTTATCTAACATTACCTAATAGTAGGTGATGCATGTCAATACATACCCCTCCAACCTTCTTTTCTTTCCATCCCAATGAAACTATGTTTTCATCACCTTATACATCTTCTAAATCTGAAGATCAACAACCCAGGTCATGTGTTTTTAGATAGAAAGAATTTGTTAATTATAATTTGGAGGACCAAAATCACATCCCTATAACACATTCTATATCTCCCATATAAAATTAATCCCTCATTGATCTCCACAATACCTTGTTTTTACATCACTATTAGATACTCGGGATCAGATGTCTGAGCATCTTTAACCTACTCAATCAAATATTTAACAATATTAACTAAAGAAAAATTTGAAACATGACCTTGCTCAACATAATGTAGATTCATATCAAATATCACCACCATCATCTACCACTAACCTAAAGCCCCTTTAGATAATTGACTATAGGAATCCATACTCAGTGAATTATTAATTTTATTTCCTTTACTTAGTGTATTAATCAAGTAAAAGTCCATCATATGGATGTATTTTATCCTTATTCATTTACATAGATTCAAATCACTCTATGGTCATATCTGTTCCAATATTTTATTTTTGATGAACATGGTGAACTTATCATAAAAGTGATAATAATTCCATATTTTCAAGGCATGGACTATAGTAAGTTATTTAGAAACATGGATCGGGGAATTCATATAATGAACCCACAACTATCATGAATCATAATATAAAACATGATATCCCTTCATGAGAATATATCCCAAACTAGATATTAATGCATCAAAATAGACCACATAGCTTCATTTATACTCTAGAAACAAAAGGATGTGTACTGATGAAAGTCAGACCTTAAGCACTCATAACTCGAAAAAATGTCATATTTCCATGGTTCCAAACCGTGGAAATGGGCCCAAAAATTGTCTTTTTTGCCTACGGTCACACTTTAGGACAACTTTGGCCTCTATCTTTATGGATGTAGGTCCCATCCTATTGGAAATATTTTGGAAAACGTTGAAATATGCCTAAACAATTTCCACCATGGTGGTTGACCTATACCCTGAGATTAAACCATGGCTATGGGATGCTATATCCATGGTTACAATTATGACCATATCCTCAGTAAACCATCGAAACAGGTTAAATAATAAATGTCACCATTGAGTTTTGATTAATTCACCTCTATTTTATGAACCACAGTACTCACCACTACACCGCACATAAATTCAAGATTATATATATATTATGATATATATATATATATATTAATATAAATTGCAGTAATATCCTCAAAACCATGGTGGTAGGTCTTCCCGCCAATGTTTTGGTGGGAATTATTTTCCTGAGGAAGTAGAGGAACCCTCTTGCCACGGTTTTGAAAAATCAAGGATATTGTCCATCGAAAAAATGGTCCTATAGCCATGATTTTAGAAATGTGGTTATAGGCGACAAAACTGTGGCTATAGGACACAGAACTATGGCTATAGCCACTAATAGCCATAATTTTAAAACCATGGATATAGGGCCATGGAAGTAGCATCATTTTATAGTAATTTCTAGAAAAACATTATGGCACTTGTTACACTATTGTAAGGGAAGACATTTCGTTGTCAAATATTTCATTTTAGTGGAATGTTGTAAAAATTTACAAAAAAAAAAATAGTCGGTAATACCTTATAAGATGAGGAAACAATGTATCTCAATACATTATTTGGTTGTTGGAAATATATAATAGCAACCCACATTTTAGGATATGTTGAGGATCCTATTTCATAAATTTTGTGGTCAAGGAAATGTATCAATTTATATATAAATAAAACATTGAAATATAATTAGAAAGGTGATGTTCACACAAGATACCAAATATTATTCCCAAGTGTGGATCATGATTAGACTTCCACCTAAAATACACTAAAATGTTGTCAATTAATACCATCACAAAGAATTCATGGTAAATATAACATATTTGATATTAGAATGTCATAATCACTGTTTGTGAATTTTTAGGACCAAAAGAAATAACCACATATTCATATTGACCATAAAAACTCAACAAAGTTGTCTTCAGAATATCCTGGTATTAAACATAAATTTGGTGAAACCCTGATCATAAATCAATATTAGAGAACCATTCAGATCCCCTTAATTGATCTATCATATCATTAATACATGGAATAAGATATCGACTCTTTTTCACAACCTATTTTAGATTATTATAATCTAGAAAAATTTGAAATTTTATATCCTCTTTCATTAAAAAAAATTACTAAGGCTACCCATATTAACATAATAGGTCGAATGAATCCTTTTCTTTCAAATCTATTATTTGAACCTTCAATTCCCTTAATTATATTATTAACATCAACAATATATAAGTGAAAAAATACCAATCTATTATAAGAGATATATAATAAATTCCACCTAATTATCTGGTTATAAACCAAATATGGTATTAGGGAATATATTAAGAAATTTTTCCATTATTGTTGGAAAATATATATGTTTAATGAAATCAATAGTTTTATATTTAACTTTAACCAACATGTAGGTGATAGTCCTAACCATTAAGGAAAAAGGTCTATCTTTTCTTTCATTAATATTCTAATATCCATTAAATATATTTTCAACCCAATCTATTTATTTAAAACTAACATACGGGGCGTAATGGTCGATGTGATCTTTGAAGGATTTCATACAATCCATTCTCGAAACCATGTCAACAATGTATATCCTAAGAATAGTAAAATCCCAATGAAAAATTAGCCTCATAGATAGTCATATAACACAAGAAACACTTTTTAGACCGATATTATCATTGAATGAGTGGTTCTTGAAGTTTCATTGCATCAGTTATCATTTATAAATGAAATCCAATATGATCTAAAATATGGGAAGAAATAAAAGAGTGAGACATTCCAATATAAATAAAATATTAAATTATAATAATGTTTACAAAATATAGCCTCACATTGTCGAATAAACAGATTGATCATTCATGATCATCTACTCAGTACCATGTAGTTTGTTACTAGGTGGTCTTGAAAATTCATTATTGATCTATTATGGATGTGATAACATCAATGGTTTTAGTGTGATATGAGAGTCACCCAAGGTTTTTTGGTTTAGGTGGATATTATTATTCCCATCAATTAACTCATATAAGAGTAAATATACTATGACATGTTCAATGAATTACCCTAAATCATCCATTGATCCATCATATAAAAAAATTTCAGATGTCCCAAATTTCCTAGAATTTTGGAATTATCATATAGGTTTTCTGAATTACTAGATGATATAATTATAATATATATGTTGAAAACATCCTGAATTATTTCTATGGTGAGGTGTAAATTATAATTAATCAACCTAATGGTTTCCTAGTTTTTATATTTCTTGAGATAACTCCCCATATTTCACTTATTCCCTTTGTTGGAGCTCCCACTTATACTCATGTAGGTAAAATTGTTACCCCCAACACAAGATCCCAATATTTCTTTTTCACCTACCATCAACATGTTCATAATCTCTTTATAATTTTCTTAATAGAATAAACAAACTTGAAGCATATGTCAGTTCATAGACCTAACTAAAATATCCTCACCTTCAAGTGCTCATTAGAGGAAACTTTAAGAGAAAAATGAATAAACCACAAGAATTAATCTAAATAATAAATCATTGAATAATTTTACAACATCATAGAAAATAAATCTATTTTCTTTTGTATCTTGTTGTTGGGGGGAACGATTTTTTTAAATAACTCCTCAAATCCTAGCCATGTCAGGTCCTAGTCCTAGTTATCCTTGATAAAAATATCACACCACTAGCTTAGAAAGATCCTATAACATGAAAATCACAATATTCACTTTAATTTTTACTAGGATTCCCTAGAAACTAAAAAATAAAATTTTCTTCCCTATCAATTCCCTCACATTTTCTTTTCATGGATCATCCTGAAAGATTAGTGGATTCGATTTCTATAATACCACACACCAATTTTGATGGTGTAGCTATGGAATCTGATTTCCTGTATCCATGGCATGAAATTTTTAAGAAAATATTTGTACTGGATGCTAATTTTATTATTTTTTTGTTTGACCAACATTATTAATTGAATTCTCTAGTTGGACCGCAATCCTGAGACGGGTTCTAATCTTTCTAATAAAGAATGGAAAACAGCTCATTCATCACCTACTTGAAACATAAGTCTTATAATATTATAAATCATCTAATCCAAAATAATTATAAAAAATTTCAAATAAATCAATCATAATATATGTAATACAATATTAGTGAGAGGAATTATGACAAATTTATGATATGATACACTCACTAGATAAATCCACAATGATGAGATGATAAAACACCTATAATTTATTTAAAATGTATACTTTTAATGACCTTGGTTACATATATATCAATATAAATAGGTTATATCCATTATTTATTCTATATATTTCATGGTCTGATTATCCAATATCTATAGAACCATCCCATGATAATGGAACTAAAAAGACTAATACCATTTATAGAATGTAAAAAAATTATAATGAAGGTAATGTAATATAATACAACAATAACTAAAATTCTTCATTAGTGTAACATACAGAATAAAAATGTTAAACATTGACACAAATAAGGGATTCAGAACTTATGAAACCGAAGTGGCATAAACACCAAGAATCATCGTAAATGATCTCCAGGTACTTAATCAATGTCCCAAGCCATTGAATTATGATGCACCACTAGATGAGTATAACACCTTTAATTTTCATATATCTTAGTACTAACCAACTTCAAATGCTCCAAAGTTCCCCTGATGGGGGTGAGTATAAAAATTAGAAGTTATTCCACAAATAATTCTCAACACAAACCTCTAGGAACATGTATAAGTAATCTAAAAACTATATTTATATCAACAATAAGTATAGGAAATATTAAATATTTCTATAATAAATAAATTAAATATGTTACCAAAATCATAACCACTTTTAATCTTCATTCCCTAAATCACATACCCAAGAATTTAAAACCAAATTCACAATACTCTTGAGTGGTGACCGGTCCCAGCACCAAGTCATCACCTATTGGAATATAACATGTGCCACCTTGTCACCTACCCCATGAGCGAACCAACATAGAATCATAAATAAGTTTCATGTACTCACACCAAAAAACACATTCCTTGTTCTCGACAAAAACAATTTCTATTAAAGATAATTTTTCATTCAAGAAACTTATCAAACAATTTTTTTATCACTTCAAAACTAAGGATTTAGGTGGTAAAAAGACTTTTTTTTTAAAAAAATAATCGAGAAAGATTTATAAATCATTCCATCAAGTTAATCTAATGGGGTATTAGTCAAGTGGTGAAAAACATCATTCGTATGGAATATTTCTATGGGGTTGTTTTAGACCATTTATGGCCTCCTTTTAGGGATTTAAGGGAATTAATGATGCTTTGATCATGGTGGGTGTTATGATGTGGGTAGGGGTGAGAATACACTAATAGTGGTGTTGGTGTTTGGTGAGGGAAAAATTAAGGTTCTAGTAATTGGTTATATGGTCCACATGCTGGAGGTGGAAGGGGATAACATATAGTGATGACAATATTGGTGTGGATTGTGGGAATTGTGAAGATGGTGATCCAAGCTCACTCAATAGTGGTGGATATTGGTGGCACCACAAATGATGGGTGAGAGTAGGTATAGGATTAACATAGTGTTAGAAACCAATTGTTCTGGTCATGATGGGTAAATTCAAGATTCATGTATTGGGGATCTAATGATCGGTGATGGATAGTTATCATGTTATCATAGTTGATTTATGGTTTTTGGTCTTAGGGTCATGTTTTCATGGGATACGACGCTCAATAGGACTACATTTCATGTTATAGGTTATATTGTATTATAAAATAAATATGGGTTTTATTATATTAATAAAAATGGGGACTCCCCCCCCCCCACATAAATAAAAACAAGCCCTAAAGTTCAATAACAAGTAGGGTGGGAGATAACAACCTACCACAAAAAGGTTAAATAATATGAAGGTAAACCCATGAAACCTCTAGATATATGATTAAAAATCTTCCATTTAATAGATCCAAATTACATATAATCAAAATAGACACTATATTACTTATCTCAATCTATAACATCCCTTAATCTATAGCTCAATGATAGATTACCCTATGGGTCTCGAGGAGGTCTAGAATTAAATCCCAAGAGAGTACATCCATTGAGTTTTAGGAAAAAATCATTTAATTATAATATAGTCACTTAACACTAAATTGATGTAAATATAATAGACTGTGTCTATGGATAAATGAGACATAATATGAGTAGATATATAGGGAGTAGTGAATAATAGATAATTACCATTAATTCCTGAAATTCCACACACCTTGATTTTCAAAAAATTTTATCTAGATAAAAACGAATCAATATGAACTCTTTTCAGAAGAGAGGAGTTTGTGATACAATTAGGATAGGTTAAAAATGAGGTTTTAGGGTAAAAATTGTGTTTAACTATAATTTCAATAGATGTTAATGAATATTTCTAGGTTAGATTACATGTTTCGGGAAACAATGGATTGACCATTGACATGACACCATCCCTATAACAGCCCTTATGTGATTTCCTCCCAATGATCAACAAATAATGTACCAACCACAATTTCTCCCAATGTATCCACTCACAAATTATCACCTGGAACGCACATGATTATTAAAAAGTGTTAACTTTACTAGAAACATCCCAAACCCATTGTACGATTTCCTGGAAAAGGTTAAAGGTTTCCCCTAACCATGATCAAAATGTTCACTCATTGAAATTCTTCCAAAATAGTCCAAAACCATCCTAAAAATCATGAAACATAACATAAGTATCACATATATTAAATACATAATAAAATGGTAATTTAATAGATACTAGGGGTGTTATAATAATTCTCCTCCATGGGTGAGTGGTACCATAAGTGATGAGTATGTTATATAAGTTGGAATATGTATGCAATCACCTATGAATTGGTGAGTCTGTCTCTACATATAGAAGATTCCTAAGTTGACTAGATCCATGCCATTATAGAGGTGTACGTGGATTTTATACAAGTATATTACATGTTTTCTCCCTCATTTATAGTTTGGCCTCAACAATGAGTTGTACCTAGGGAATGCTCTGGTATCATTAGTAAATTTTTAAATAACCTTGGATAAGGTCAATAATAGGAATATACGTTTGGAAAAACTTGAAAAAAAGGTTTCATCATACCTAATGTGTCCCCCTTGGTGGCATTGGTGTTTTTATCCAAAAATAATGATCAGTTCTGGTGGATATCTATTGATTATAACTACTAGAATTTGGTTATCATAAACAACAAGTACCATCTATTAAAATTTTATGACCTCTTTAAATAGATGAAGGGAGTGAATTTGATCTTATAGAATGATATTATATCCAAATATCACAAATAATAGGTTCAAAAGTTCTTTATTATTATGTTAGCATTCATATATTGTTCTACTCATTTCAGGTTTCTTGTTCTTACTTTCAATATAACTAACACCCAAGCTATGTACATGGAAATTATGAACTAGATCCTGAGACATTTAATAGATATTTTTATGGTTATCTTCGTTAATTACATCCTTATCTATTCAATATCATAAAATTATGTTGATGAGAATATGATGATTTTTCTAGACCAACATAAGAAGAACCTATTTTATGTAAATATATTAATGTTTTTTTTATTCAAGAGGACCAATTCCTAGTTAATTTATTCTAAAAGGGTTATATCTATATAAATCCAATTAATATTTACATATTTATATCTTAATATCCCTCCAAGATCATGTTTTTAGTGTATAATTTTTATCGGAAGATGGGGTACTACTAGAAATTCGTTGCTAAATTCTCATAGATTATGGTCCTCATGACTTCCCTTACACTAAAGGGATGACCTTTCATTTGGTATAATTGGTTCCCCATTTCATTTAATGAGTGGAAACTATGGTTTACTAGTAATTATCTTTGATAGTTATTAGAGGATGGAGTCATGTACATTGTATTATATGATGCATTTGGAGTTACGATTGGTTTTTTACTAATTAAAATGTAGGTGGTGATTAAAAATTGGTTCTGACAGTTGAGAACCCATGAGTAAAAAAAACATGATCCATGATTTTTATTTTGTAGTGGTTATGTTTAGATTTTTTATTAAGATGCATTATCTTCATGGAAGATAATTCATAGCATATATAGACCAAAAGATCCTTTGCCTCATGTTTACAAAGAGATATCCTAACCTAAGGTACAAAATTTTGTTAGAGTTTTCATTGGATTATAATATTCATATTGTCTATAATATAGAGAAGAGAAATGTAATGGATGATGCCCTTATAATGAATTATTTTTCTTACTTTCTTTGGTAGGACTTTGACTAGTTTTACTTTTTATGTTTTTATTGATGGTTGAGGGTGAGTAGATTGTTTACAGTCAATAGCATTTTCTCATTTTATTTTATAACATGTGAGGGATTCCCTATTAAGGTACATTAATAATAAGGTTTTAGTATGACCATATATCCTCAGGAGATACATAAGATATATATTCTGATGGTTGGGAGTGGACCATCCTCTTTTCGAGATGAATAATACCAAAATTTATTTTTTATTAAGTGGTAATGAGGTATTTTCATAATTAACCTATAGAAGTACATTCTAGAGTGGAAAATATGTACTATAATTTCATGCATAAGTTTTAATGAGAATTCATGAAACAAATTTATTACATGATTGTATTATGTTACCTCAGCTATAATTTCACACCTCGAAATTTAATTTAGTTTTATTTTATTAATTATTTTCCTCGGGTTCTCGCACCAAGGTCTGTGTTGGGTCCCAGATTAAAATTATTATCATTTAATATTTTTACTGGGTACCAGACCTATGTACAATCACCATGCAGTTGGAAGTAGCCACGCAGCCAGCCCTGGTGTTAGTAAATTGTTAATTATTCTTATTATTACTATTTGTATTATTATTATTATTATTATTATTATTATTATTATTATCATCATCATTTGTATTATTATTTTTATTTTTATTTTTCTTCATTTTATGATAACTAACTTTATTATTGTAATTTATATTATTGTTATTATTGGGTGTTATTAATTTTATTATAATAAAAATATTATTATTTTAAAAAAGAGGGTGAACCTAATCTACCAGTGGCGACCACCCCACCATTCCATGCGTGAGTCGCCGCCTCACCCTGCTCAGCGTCCCGACCCTCTCTGTTCGCCCTTAGCTCTCGATCACCCCTACATGACCCTGACTCCACCTATATCCATCCCATTATCATCATCCACCCTTGTCCCCCATCCTGCGCGTGTCCTCTTCCTTGGCCCCTCTCCCTCGCCGCATCCTGGCTCTCCCCACACCCAGTACCACCTTCACCCTCGAGCTCCTATGCCAGCCGCCCTCTTGGACACAGCCTCTCACCTCACCACTCCGGACCGACCAACGATGCCTCGTCCTTCTTCCCTCTCTCCCCATTCACCCCCATTTTTCCACCTATGCCCCATCCTCAGGCCCTAAAAATCTATGCTCCCTCTCATGCTCTGCACCATGCTGATGGCCAGAAGCGCACCAACCCCCATGCTTGGATCCACGGTGTGCGCCCTCACTCGGCACACCAAGCCTCCAACCATCTCTCCATACACCAGACCTAGCTATCCACTCTCCGGCTGGTACCCTCCGGTTCCCAGCCAGGCTACCTCTTCCCTCACTGCACTTCCATCTAGTCATCCCCTCTCTCCCTGTGGCGGTTTGACTTCCCCTCATTTTTAGTGGTCTTCATAGAGCGACCCAACGGTGACCTCCCACTTCATCGCTGGCCAGTCATGAGTTATCTGGACCGACATCCTCACATGTGGTAGTTTTATTCCCTTTTTAGTGTTTTTATTTAAATGTTCAAACCTCGGTATATTGAGTGTCGATTTTCGTGATTTTCTAGTCGTTTTAGGTATTCGTTTGGTGTGTAAGAGGTTGTTCCTCTTTCTGTGGAACCGATGTCACGTTTTCTTGACATTGAGGTAGGAAAATCTTCATTTCTCATATCTGCATAAGTCCATTTAATTGTTGAATGTTTTTAATTAATTAATTTACTTGATTCGCATATTTTCAAAATATTTGGTCAATCATTTATAGTGTTTTCAAGTTAGTTTGTTTTGTTAAAAAAATTATAGTTTTTTTATAGTTTTGATAATTTATTTGATCTATTTATAGAATTTTTAATAAACTATTTTATTTCTTTAAATAATTTATTTTAAATGGGTAGGGATTCTTATAAATTTATTTATACGTTGTTTGGATTGCTTATAAAATTCATTCAGTAAATAGTTATCTTGTTAGAAAATATTTTATAAATCAGTTTGGTTATTTATATAATTACTGATAAATTTTTTGGATTTTTTATAAAGACGTTGTCATTTTAGATCTTTGATGGATTTTTATGGAAATTATTTACTGTGTGTTTGATAATGCTAAAGGCCTTCTGGAAATTTGAGAAATGTTTGGGTTGTATTGTGTTCAAAACTCAAGGGCCTATCTGGCACTTTCATATTCTTTGTGTGTTTTATCTTGGCTTAAAAAGGTACATGGACTCTTTTTCGTAAATTCATGGTGTAAAGGCCTATTTGGCCATATTTATGTAATTGTGGTGTTTGTTCTCTTGGAAATTGTTTTGGTGTGTTTTTGGTCTTTCAAGATGGATTTGGGTGTGTATCAATATAGAAGATTTGGTGTGTTACCTAATATGATTTTATAAAGATAATTAATGGTTTACTAATGATAAAAGGGGTGTGAAACATGTTTGGAGGTTTTTTTGGGGTGCGTATGGTTTTAAAAGTAGGTTTTAACATGTCATGTGATTTTGTTAGGTTTTGAACACCAAATATTGGTTGAGTTTCCCAGTTGACTCTTAAATATGGTTTATGATCATTAGATATACTTTTTTATTTTTATGAGTGTAATTTACTTGCTAGAAAAATTATGATAGGTGCTTTGAAATGGTTTTTCACGCTAAGTGGTCAATGCGATGCCTCTTTGGATATTGTAAAAAAATGTTTGTTTCTAATGTGATTTGTGTATCTGGTTATTCACAAATATATGGATTTGTAAAAGTGTCAAAAGTCCTTGTTGTAATCATTGGAAGGGTTGTTTAGAAAACCCATTGTGGATTTGATCTTTTTATTTATTGTCTGATCATGAGATAGGAGGGTCCTCAGTATGGATCACCATTTAAGAATATTTATTTTAAGGCATGAGACCAATATTGTGGTGGTCGGGGTGCTATCGAATTGTGTTGTGTTCTTGGTTATATATGTATGTCTTGTTATATGAATGTGTGGCACACCTATTTGTGAACAATGCTCGGAATCATGGCATAAAAAGGGGGTTTTATGAGAATTATTGTTGCACTAGATTAGACTATGCATTGGATAGTGGCCCTTATTATGGATATTTTTCTACTAGGGGATTGTGCCACTCGGTAAGGCTAGGTAAGGAAACACAGAGCATTTGGAAATTACGATGTCATTGAGAGTAGGCATGCCATCAGGATGAGTCACATGTATAGTATATTCTGGTCTTCCTCCATGTTCTTACATTTTCTGTGATCCTTGGATATGAGAACTGTTAGTACAATTAAACTCGCTATGTGTGTGGAATCATACCCTTGAACATGGTTTTGGTGTTTTATTGGAAAACAATTGTATGTGTGGTTGGTTTTAAAAAAGGATTTCAATGTAGCTATTTTGGAAAAGTTTCTATAAGCCCTACTTTATTTAATATCCTTGTTTTTTAATTATAAGGGAAATGGAATTGTGATTGTATGTTTTCAAAATTCATTGTATATATTGAAACCTTATTTTTACATTTGTAGTTCAAACTAGTGTTATTGGTCAATTTTGGAATTGGAAAATTCGATGATTTTATTTTTCATTTTTGGCATCCCTACTATGTAATTCTAATGGTCACATTTTTTTCATTTCACTTGATCCTTTGCTCAGGTTTTCTTGGATGAGTTTCTCATCATTGGAGAAAGGTCACCCTTTATTTTGGAGGTGACCTGGAAGGTCAAGTGGTGTTGTGTTAAGATATTATGTGTATTTATTTTTCCTCTCCTCGAGTTCAGTTTTATTATTCTGTTTATTCTATTTTTATTTTTGATCTTTGTTCTTGGTATAAATCCTTCCAAACGGTAAATATTTGATGCTCGAAATTGGTTTCCATCACATGGGGATTGTGAACGTCCCTCGGGACATGTTGTGAACCGGCTTGGGTGACTGGTTCAGGGTCGAACCAGGCTCGTTTACAACAAAATGGTATCACAGGAGGCCCATGTTATTTGGGGTGTCCAATAGATGTAGATTAAGACTATCAAGATTCGAGAGGTAGGTATAGGAAGGACATCATTAACCGTCACCCATTCCAAAGCTCGATTCGCTAGGGGTAGTTAGGGGATTGAGTACTTGTCTCATTCTGTTTTGTTTTCAATTGTAGGATGACAATGGAAGAATGCAGATGTTACATCATGATTTCGCATGGATTCATAACCCATGTGGAATCGCAGTACACAATTTATGTTCCTCCTAGTGGTTGACCCTTACCTGGGGTATGGCCCACTACCATGTCACTAGGTTAAGAAAGACTAATAGTCACTCACTCTGGTAGTTTGATGCATGTTAAGTGCCTTCTTGGTTCTGGTTGGTGTCAGTTCACTTTTGAAAATGAAAAAAAGGATTTTTTAAATGAAAATGATTTATTTTAAATGGATTTAAATATGTGAAATGGGTTTTAAAAACTGAAATCTCTTGGTCTAAAAAACTGGTGTTTTCTTGGAATTGTTAGAGAAAACGTTTGGGTGCAACCTCATGTACTATTTATAAACATTTTCAAATGTGAAATAATGCATGGGATGTTTGCGTTGGTTTTAATGGATGAAAAAGGATGAAGACATATGCAACGTTTCATGGTATTATTGAGGTTTGTACTTAGTATTAATGGATTGACATTATTTTTATAAAGTGATTTTAAAAATGGGTAATGATTTTTGGAAATTTAACATCGTTTGAAAATTGGGTTTTCTATTTGAAAATTGGAATTTAAAGAAGGTAGTTTTGAAATTTAAAATGAAAAGAGAATTTATGGGTTGTATTTGTACTTGTTTTATTTTTTGAGCTGGTGGTTTTGGCTCTGAAATGTTACTTTTAATTATATTTTGATTCGATGTCAGTTTTAGTTTGGGGTTTTATACATTTTTCAAAAAATTCCATCAAAAATTTTCCCCAAGGTTTCTGATGAGTCATGCCCAGTTTTTTGTCATTCTTTTTCATTTTCTTTACTTAACGGTGATCAGGGTCTGCTAACAGCAGTTATGTGGTTTGAAGAGGTCGACATGTTTTTATGATGTTGGGAACTCCTAAGTCTGTTAGAGTTCGAGCTTTATTAGGATTATTTGAGGGTCCGGATTCAGATGAATGACATTTGTTCACACCACCGTCAATGAATTTTGGGATGATGTGATATGAATTTAGATCCTTCGTCATCCGATTGGTTATAACAGAATAGGTGAAGGAGAAGAAAATGGAAAAGGTAATGCGTATTCAACAAGGACAATGGACGGTGAAATCATATGTTTATCATTTCGAGGAACTTTTGTACATTACTCAAGATGTAACATTGTAGGATTTGATGAATACTTATTTCCTCACCGTGGGGTATTTGTCCAATGATCATGGAGCGGGTCCTCCCTTATAAGGACATCATTTCGAGAAGCTGGTGGATGAGGCGTACTTAGATGAGTTGGTCATCAGAGTGCAGATGGTCTGAAATCTAGCGTATCAAGTAGCTCGTAAAGGATCCCCATCGGGAGAACAGGGTGTGCCAGAAGGACTTATTTTTGAAGACTCCTCTACAATGGTTCTGACTTATAGTTCTTCTGACCGTTCAGTGGTGTGCCACTAGTGTGGTTGGTTAAGGCATGTGAATCCATCATGTTGCATCCTTCCAAAGACATTCCATCATTGTAGATGTCTGAGTCATCTATAAAGGTTTTGCAGGAAGCATCGCCTGAAGGGAATGTTGTGACTGAAGGAATTCTAATGCCTAATTGTGAGGTTGGATATGCTTCAGCCATCAGAGCCATAGCCAAAGGTTTTGGGTTGAAGCTCGCGTATAGTCAAGAGTTGTCGGGGGTGTGAATCCTCGGTTTTGGTTTTGTGTTCCGTGTTGTAAGTGGAAAATTTAAAGTCTTTTCATTCTGGTTTTTTTGTTGTTAAATTTATGAAGATGTAATTTCATTTTTTCATCGTGAAGTTTTGATGGACTCGATATCTTATAGCACAAGAAGTCATGTTTTTGTGGATTCAGTTTTCTGAATCGTACATTTTTCTTATAAGTGTGTTTTTCCCTTTTATGGGTTGATCACAATTTAATTAAGTTCTTTTGGAGGTGTATGTGCCTACAGAGGAGTAAAGGCCTGTGGTTATGCTTCGATTCACTGTTTGGGGTTATGCACTTCTCAGAGTTTTTTCTCTAGTGTCCAGGTTTTTCGGTACGGTCTGAGAGTTCCATGTTTCAGTGGAGGTATTATTTCTCTCATTCTATAGAAGTTAGTTTGGATCGATTGGGAGTCCCCTCCACCTTACCAAAGTGCTACGTTGGGTGTTAAACTTCCACACTAGCTGAGTTCTTATGGTGTAGATAACCCTCTGATGTTCTCCTACCCTATTGTGTTGTGGTTTCTTTCGGTTTCAAATGAGCATGATTTCTTGTTTGTTCTAATTTTTGGCATGGTGATTTCTGGGGGAATAAAGTGTTTGTTTTGGGTAGAATTTTCACACCCCAACATTTAATTTATTTTTATTTTATTAATTATTGGCCGTGGGTTCTCATGTCATGTTCCAGGCTGGGTCCCGGATTAAAATCTTTGTCATTTAATATTTTTACTGGGTTTCAGACCTATCTGTGGTCACCGCGCAGTTAGCGGTAGCCACACAACCATCCTAGGAGTTGGGAAATTTCTAATTATTCTTATTATTAATATTGGTATTATTATTATTATTATTATTATTATTATTATTATTATTATTATTCTTTGTATTATTATTATTATTTGTATTTTTTTATTATTATTAATTTTATTATTATCATTTCTAATATTGTTATATTTGGTTGTATTTATTATTATTATTATTATGTTATTATTATTATTATTATTATAAAAAAGAGGTTTAACCTAGTCTACCCATGGCGGACACCCCCCCCCCACCACCCATTGCATGTGCAAGATACCACCTCTCCCTTATCGTGGTCTCAACCCTCTGTGTTCGACCATGGATCTGGGTCACCCCTGCAGGACCCTGCCTCCGGCCCTCTGCCTACATCTGGCCCACGGTCTTATTCTGCCCCCAACCCCCATTCTACTCTCTCACTCTAACTTGACCCTTGGTTCTCACTGCGTCCCGACTCTCCCCGCACACACTACCACCTTCGCCCTCGAGCCCATGTGCTAGTCGCCCTCCAGGCCTTAGCCTCTCACCTCACCACTCTAAACCATCCAATGATGCCCCGACCATCCGCCCTCTCTCCCCAGTCTCCCTCTTCCTTCCTCCTATGCCCTGAACACACACCCTGCAGGTCTGTTCTCCCTCTACTTCTCTACATCCAGGTTGTCGGCCAGTAGCACACCAACCCCCCTACATGGCTCCATGGCGCGCACTCACTCCCGATGCACAAAGCCTCTAGCATTCTCTCTAGCCACCCAACCTAGATAGAAATCCTCCAACCACTCCTCTCTGATTCCTAGCCAGGACACCTCTGCCCTTTCTGCACTTCCATCTAGCCATCACCTCTCTCCCTATGGTGGCCCAACTTCCCCTCAGTTCAGGCGGTCTTCGTCGCGCTAGCCAATGATGACCTCCCACTTCTGCTTTGTCTATCCGTGAGTACTTCGGCCTGAAGACCTCGCATGTGGTAGTTTTATTCCCTTTTAAGCGTTTTTAGTTAAGTGTTAAAACCCCAATATCTCGAATGTTGGTCTTCATGAGTTTTTAGTTGTTTTAGGTGTGTGTTTGGTACATAATAGGTTGTTCTTCTTTTCGAAGAAGAGACATCACATTTTCTCAACTTTGAGTTAGGAAAATCCACATTTCCCCTTTCCACATAAGTCCATTTAATGCTTACAATTTTTTAATTAATTATTTTACATGATTCGCATCTTTGCAAAATAGTTGGTCAATCTGCTATAGTGTTTTCAAGTTTGTAGGTTTTGTTAAAAGAGGTTGTTACAGTGTTTTTAAGTTTGTGTAATTTGGTTTATATTTTTATAGAATTTTTAATAAACTATTTTATTTTTTTTAGAATTTTTGGTAAACATTTTTGGTTACAACTATTGTTATTTATACATTGTTTGTCTTTCCTGTTATTGTCATTAAAAAACTAGTTAGCTTTTGAGAACAGTATTTATAAATTGGTTGGGTTGTTTATATATTTACTGATAAATTGTTTGTCTTATTTTACAAAGGAATAGTCATTTTAAAGCATGGATGGATTTTTATGGAAATGAATTATCGTTTTTTTGATAATTTAAAGGAATTTTGGAAATTGAGAAATATTTCGGGTGTGTGTTCGAAACTCAAGGGACTGTTTGGGATTTTCATATGCTTTGTGTGTTTCAGCTTGCCTAAAAAAGTTACTGGGACAATTTTTGGTAAATTCCTGGGGTAAATGCCCATTTTTTCATATTTATGTAACAATGGTGTTTGTTGTTTTGTAAATTATTTTGGTTTCTGTTTGGTCTTTCAAGATGGATTTGGGTGTGTATCAATATCAAAGCTTTGGGGTGTTACTTAAAATGATTTTATAAAGTTCTTTAAGGGTTTCATAAATGATAAAAGTTGTGTGAAACATGTTTTGGGGTTGTTTTGTGGTGTTTATGGTTTTTAAAGTGGTTTTTAACTTGTCATCCTTTTTATTAAGTTTTTCACAAAAAACATTGGTTGAGTTTCCTGATTTGTTCTTTGATAAGGTTTATGATGTTTGGTACTATATTTTGATTTTTATATGTGTAATTTTCATGAAATAAAAAAGATGGTAAGTTCTTTCAAATGGGTTTTCATGCTATGTTCTTGATGCGATGCCTCTTCGGCCATTGAAAAAACATCTTTGGAACTAAAGTGATTTGTGTGTCTCGTTGTTCAAAAAAGTATGGTTTTGTATAAGTGTCTAAAGGCCCAGTATGAATCTTCAAAATGGGTTTTTGGAAATCCCCTCTCAGATTAGGACTCTTTCTATGTAGTTTGATCATTAGACTAGAGGGTCATCGGTATGGGTCTCCTTTTGAGAATATTTATTTTAAGGAATGAGACTAATTTTTAGGTGGTTGAGGTGGTGTTGAAATATGTCATGTGCTTGGTTATATATGTATGGCTTGTTGTTTGAATGTGTGGAACAAATTTTTGTGAATATAGCAAGAAAAAATAGCATTGAAAGGGGGTTTACTGAGAACGATTGTTGAACTAGTTTAGACTACGCACTGTCTAGTGTCCCTTAGTATGGATTTTTCTCTACTAGAGGATTGGGCCCCTCGGTTAGGCCAGGTAGGAAGACACCAAGCACTTGGCCATTATTACATCATCAAAAGTAGGCATGCCTTCAGGATTATTCACATGTATAGTATGTTCTAGTCTTCCTCTGAGTTCTTAGGTTTTACATGATCCTTTGAAACGATCACTATTATTATCATTTACCTTGATGTGTGTATACAATCATACCCTTAAACTTGTTTTTTGTGTTTTCATAGAAAAACTATGTATTTGTTGTTGGATTTAAAAAATATTTCAAAGTAGCTATTTTGGAAATGTTTGTGTGATCCCCTCTTTATTTCATTTCATTTTTTTGAATTATAAGTGCAACAAAATTGTGATTGTTAGTTTTCAAAATGCATTGTATATATGAAAAGCTTATGTTTATAACTGTAGATCAAACTAGTGTTTTTGTTCTGTTTTGGATTTGGAAAATGAATGAATTATGTGGTTCATTTTTGGCATCCCTACTGGGAATTCTAATGCTAATTCCTTTTTTATCATTTCATTTATAGGGTTACATTGATTAGGTTTTCTAGGATGAGTTTCTCATCATTGGATTAAGTCCATACTTTAGTTGGGAGGTGACCTGGAAAGTCACATAGAGTTATGTTGAGATATTAGGTTTTTTTCTTTTTCCACTGCTCTAGTTCATTTTTATTATTCAGTTTATTCTTGTTTGTTTATTTAACTGTTTAAATATGTTCTTGGGAAAAATAATTCCCAACGGTTAATCTCTGATGCTCGCCACTGGTTTCCATCCCGTGGGGATCAGAAACACCCCTCAATACATGTCTCAAACCATCTTAGGTGATCGGTTTCGGGTTCTTGGTCGACACAAGATGGTTCATGACATATCAGTAGCTGATGTGGAGCACTAGGTCCAAATAGATTTTTTGTATCCCTATTAGGTTCTAGAATAGATTTATTATGACATAAAGCTGGATTTAATAATAGGGCTCCCATGACTAGTGAGATTTCATGATGCTATTAAGGTTGATCATCGATAGACTGACCAATTGATCCCATTTCCTTAATATTTAGTAGCATTATTCGATTGAAAGATTATGAATCATTTATATAGATATTCCTATCTAGATTCATGGGTTAATAACCCCTATATATTATTTATAATATGTTTTCTTAATATAAATTATTACACATAATTCGGTATATATTATATTATAAAAACATGTATAACATAATGAGTTGTTTCATTAATTGAAAACATTAAATTTATATTATAAGTATAACCATGAAAATTTAAAATGGTAGAAATGGATAATAAAAACCCCAAAAAATTATTTATAACTGCAAAATATGGATGATGTTGATCTCCTAGAATTATTACAGTCATAGACATTACTATAAAAGAAATTAAGACATCAGTAATCGAATTAAAATTTTTGAAATGAAAATATTATTAATCTTAGATGATAAAAGGTGATTTATTAAAAGAGGAATTAAATTTAATTTATAGTAGGTAATATAACCATTATAAAAGTAACTTGGAAATTAAAAATAGTAACCAAGATGTTAGGAATTGTAACCCAACCATTGGAATAGTAAATTGAATTTAAAATTGTAAAATATGAACTAAATATTATCTATAGGGAATAATTTAAAAAAATTATATCATTTTAATGATATTAAATAAACATAGATATTAAAAACCCAAATAAAAAATAAACACAATTTTTATAAACTATATTTTGATCCATTTTGTAAAAAATCATAAATTTTATTTCAATAGTTAAAAATTCCTATGTAAGATTTTTTTTAAATAAATTCAAATATGAAACTCATAATGTTGAAATTTTATATGGTTTATTTTTTGGTAATTTTCAAAAAAAAACATATCATTTTTTTGAAAATAGAAAAAATAGTGCTTTTACACAATCGGTATACTTTAAATTACATAATTCATGATTTAATAATGACAAAAACCAATTCTATAATTTGAAGATCTAAAAACCACATATTAAATACGTTATATAACATATGATATTCTAATTAAAAATATAAAAATTATTTTACAAAATCATAAGTATAAATTATTCCATGAAAAAGTTATTTTTCCAATTTTATTTTTAATATAACAATTTATTTTGTTTATAAAGGGTTTTAAAGTCATAATGATATATTTTTAAATAAACTATAATTCCTAATTTCATAAATATCACTATTATATGGTTTACATTAAAAATTATAATTTATTAAATATTTTGACTGAAAAATATCTCTCCTCTTAAGTATAAACAACATCACCCCCCTTTGAGAACCAAAGACCCTACAGTTATAAAATAAGAAAATCCATCAAAATTATTTCTATTAATACTCTTATCATCTTAAATGATGTTTTGAAGGAATATAACCCCAATATTTTATTTATTTAATGGCAATATTAATGGAATAAAAAAACCAGTATGTATGATTACTTCATCTTTTATTTCATTTTTCTCTTCTCTTCTTCAATTAATATATTTTCTCCTGGCCAAAAAACACATAAAATTAATTAAATACAATTAAATAATTATGTTAATGATTTTAACCTTCAATAATTATTTTATATAAAACATATCAATATGTTATAAATATCTCGCATCCCATGTATATAGTTTCTTTTTAATGGTTGGTAGACCATCCATGAGGGAATTTACAACTCTCGACTTATCGCCACCTTCATGGATGGTCATAATAAATTTTCATGGATACATTATTGTATAAATATATTTTCTTATTCTCTAATAGATTTAATTTTACAAATTTTTAAATTGTAAACAAACAATATCATCAAATCAAGTAATGATTTGATATTTTAAATAAAATAAAATATCAAAATCTTTCACATTTAATAAGGATGATTTAAAAAAGAAATAAAATGATTATAATTGATAAATATTGAAAAAAGAGATCTTATTATACTTCAATTTTCATGTTTTGTTAGAAAATTACTATATTATTTTGGTAGAAAAAGATGATGTAATAAATTCGGACCTTAGTAATGGGAGTTCTCAAACCCAACTCTTTCCTTGGGGTTATATCCCCTCTCTTTATTTTTATTGTGTATTTTTCTATAATGTTTTAAAATTTTCAATTCCCTTTTATTTACATATTATTTTGAGGGATATTTATGATTCCACCTCATTGAAAATATTTATAACCCAATTACAATGATTTTTCAAATAGTTTTTATTTTCCAAAAATATACAATTGACACATCCTGAGTTTTCTCTTGTTCACTCTGGAATAATAATTTTATTTCTTAATTGGATAATATGATATAACACATATTTTTTGTATTATTCATGAACATGATTATATCATTGTTGATAATTATTATTTTATAATTTTTTAACATGTTTTGTTTTAACATTATACAATATTTCTTCCCAACTATGTGTCATTTTTGAACCCTGTGTTATGATGTTTAATTATTATGCATATGACCTATTTCATGCATTTTTAAAATAATTCCATGATGGTTATAATTATGAACACAAATTATAAAATAATAATGATACTTATGCTTACCCATGTACTACTGATTCATGTTTCTTAGTACCTCCATGTTATTCATTCACATGCCAATAATTTATCTCACCCCTTTCATTAATGTATATCCTTAGTTCAATATATGTACTAATTAGAAAATGGGAGATTTTATGAGGAATATGAAATTGTATTTAAAAAAATTATAAGTTATATTATTTACATGCAACACCTTGACTCTATTAACCTAGAGTGAGTTGTTATTTTAATAAATTGGTTGGAAATACAAGGGATCATATCTCGAGTGATGGAATAGTCTAATTATCTATGGAGAGTATATTAAAACATGATTCTCATATTACATTTCAAAACATGAAATATAACACAAAACTCCTACACATTACATAATTATATCTTCTTGTAAATCATGAAAATCATCAATAAATCCCTTTGTACTATCTTAGGGAAAGGAAAACGTAATAAAAGGGTAATATAAGATGTATAATAATAGAAATCATAAAATTAAAGATATCATAGAATAAATATATCATGAATAAAATTTAATATATAAATAATAAAAAAATATAAGATATTATTAATTTTATAAAATATTCCTTAATCCATGGATGACATAGAAACATATATAATCAAGTGGATAAAACAAATTAATTTCATAATGATATAATACTAACTTTTGGACAACATAATCTTACCATTCATGAATTTTTTTAATTAATAAAAGGTAAATAGTTATGGCATATGCTGAATACCCAAACTAGTTTGTCTAATGAGACCAAATGATGTATCTAGGGTATATGACATGCCCCACCATTTGCAGAATAATTCAATAACATTCATTATATGAAATGGGTGAATAACAGTTCAATAAATAATGAACATAAACATTCATATTGAAAAACAATCATAAGAAATGTTAATATTTTTATTAATGAATGTAACATTATAATAATCTATCCAAATTAATATGATGAATGATATCATTTGAGTATATCCACAAAAAATAAAAATTATTCCTAAAAGGATGTTGACATTGATGAAAATACATTAACAATATAACTACATTATTTCCTAAGGAAAAATACCTTTTAATTATGAATTATCTTTTTTTTCAAATCTGAAAATTTCAAGAATATTGTGAATAAAATTTTATTATAATATAACCACGAAAAATTGTAATGGAAGATTAAAATAATTGAATTTTAATGAAGGTTATGAAATTCATTATTATGGTAAATATAAAAAAAATATTTTGTTCACACCATTGGTAAAATTTACAACATTCAGAAAATGAAAAAAAATATTAATTTTAAAACTTTTTGTATGAATTTAAAAGAGGGTAAAAATTAATTTAATAAATAAATGGATAATATTAGAAAACCTCATGGAAGAATTTCATGTAAAATATGTTCACTGAATAAATATATTTCTCACTATGTTGAAAAACAAGTTTGGTTTTCCATTAAAACATTATTATAGTCTTTTAGAGTTACAAATAAAGTAAAAAATTAAAATAAAACTTCAAAACCCTAAAAATAACTAGATAAGAATTAAATAGATAGATTTTATGATTAAAATATCATATAATTCCTCCAACCTAAAGTTAAACCTAATAAACCCTGAATAAGGTTGACAATGTGAAATAAACCATTATCTCATAAATAAATTACTTAGTAAGAGATTTTAACTCCTTGTATAATAAATTTAAATTTATTAAAATTCTATTCCCAAACCATATACATAATTTTTAAATAATATATGATCCACTGGTAATATTTCAACAATAATTTTTTATAATGCCTCGTTAAAATCATTATTTCTGAGTGTTAACTATTCCATTTTTCATGTATGTTTCGGTTCGATTGTTTTGGTACTTGTATATTTATCATGGTTCCATAATAACCAAAATTATAATAATTATATATCTATGGTATATACTCATTATATAAACATTAAATATTATTTTTTAATAGTAGACATCAAAAATTAACTAAATTGCTTCATAGAGGTCGTAGTCCACACATACGCATGACCATCATTATCAATTTTTATTAGGTGGGAGGGTAAGAAGTTAGAAGATATATTATATTTTTTTAAAAATAATTATATCATAAATATAATATAAAGACATTATAGAAATCATAATAACCGTACAATAATGTTTGTGATGAAAACAAATACATTTCTTCGTGAGGCGGTAGTCCACACGTCCACATGAGTGATGCTTTAATTTCCCATTTGATGTTGAAGAAGAAAAATAAATGATTTTACATAGAAATATTAATATCACAATGTAAGGGACATAAAAATTTTATTATATCGTCATGGTTATCTCATATTTGAATTATATATGAGAATAAATAAAATAAAAAAATTGATTAAGATTTATTCCACTACATTGGACACCCTCATTTATCATACAACTTAATCATTCTAGGGTTGATATTTTGATAAAAAAAGGCCCTCTCAGATGTGGGTATATATTTTAGAACTGTATTAGAGCTATATTTGAGGATATAAACTGCTCTTTAAGTTCATGGCAGACATGAGAGGTGGTGTTCTTTTATAACTGAAAGAAATGGAACACCAGAAATTACTCAATTTTTTTTATTAATATAATGTTATTTTGTTGATAAAGATGATCAAAATTATAATATTATTTAATATTATAATAGTAATATAACAATATAACAATATACTTATGTTTACTAATGTGTTTTGTGTTATCTTTAAGCCTTATCAATTTATTTTTAATCCATTAAACTAATTTTACCCTTATCTAAGGTGATAAATATTTATCATGGTTACTATTCATTATGACTAAAATATAAATTAATATTATTACCTAATAATCATAATGATGATTCATAATTTGTAACCAATTTTAAAATATTTAATTTTTATGAAAATAAAAAATTAATTTTATTATAAGTGTGTCAAACGCAACAAAAACTGTTTTTATAGTAACGTTTCTTTAAGTATAAAAATGATTACCCAAAAATTAATTATAACTTTGAATATGGTATAATTAATGTTATTTTTTGATATAAAATGAAAATTATTTAAAAAAAATTAAAAACCAAAAGGAACCATTCATATACTTTATTAATAAAAAATAATGGAAAATTATTTTTTATTTGAAAATATATGATAAAAAGATATATAAAATATTAAGGATATATTGATAAGTTAATCATTAAATTTTTTTATTAATTTTTTTAATTATTAAATATATAAATATTTTTAGAAAATATATGTATAATCATTCAATTTTTTATTATATCCTCATAATTTCAAAAAAGTGACCGTTTTTGTAAAATCTATGTTTTTCTCTATTCACAAAAAAATAAATTATTTCAGAAAAATATAAAAAATTAATCCAATTATAATTTTGACATGATGAATTAAAAATTAAAATTTATTTCATAAAATTAAATTTATAAAAATTAATTTTTTGGGTTTTAATCATAAAATTTTATAAAGAAATGTGCAATGTGCTATTGTTTCTCAAGAAACAAAGGCCTATTATAGTTGAATCATGGATGTTACATTCTTCCCTCCATCAAACAATTCTTCCACAAAATTTCAATAATGACTCTTCTTGAATAAATTGGTTAGCTTTTCATCATTACTTCTTAAGGATCCCTCATCGCCTCTTCTATTTAATTATTTTTCAAAGGAACCTTACAAGCTGATTTGTTAGGTTCTCAACACTTGTTTTCTATTGTCCAGAATCATGATAGTCACTTTAATTAAGATAAATATGTTTCCAATTATATTTTCAAATAGGTGCTCACATGCATTTGGAATGTCATATAATTCCAGAATAAGGAGACATGGAACACATCTTAAACATTAGAGAGGCTTGCTGGAATTTCCAAATTGTAATCCATATCTCTAATTATTTGGAGAATTCAAAAATATTATATATTCCCAAGACATAGTTTCCCATTCATACCGAATCTAATATCATCTTTTCATATATATATCTTCAATAAAAATTGATCTTACACTTGAAATTTTAAATTCTTTCCTTGGTTATCTTCATAAATTTTGTCTCTAATATGAACTCTATTAATATAATTCTTAATATTCTTCACTTTCACCATTATCTCCCCAAAAATATCTAGACCTACCAGTTCACATTCACTAACCTCACCATGTAAAGTTTCAATATAAATATTTTTTCTATATAATGATTTATACTGTTCCATTTGAAATATTTAATGTAAGATATTGTAATATGAATATCCTATCAAATGAAAAATATTATTCTCACTTACCTTGAATTTCAATCGATCTAGACCTCAACATTTCATATAATGATTTAATAGCCTTTTCTAGTTTCCCGCTAGTTTGATGATGATAGGAGATTCTAAAACATATCTCGATGTTGAGAGACTTATGAAGAATCTTCCAGCATTTTTATGTAAACTACAGACCAGGATCGGATAAAATAACAAAATGTGTACTATAAAGTCTCACAAATTCATTATTATATATTCATGTTAGGATCTCAATAGGCTCATCTTCCATTATAGAAAAAAAATTTACGGTGTTAGTAAGGTGATAAACAATAACATGTAAGGAATCATTATTTCTAGGATTCTTTGGAAATACAGTGAAAAATTGCATAGTAATTGTTAGAATTTGTGTCCAAGAAAAAATTAATTGAACTTTGATTACGATAATATTTAATTACAAATTGTTCATTTTTTACATTATTTTAATGTAATTATGACCTAGATTATTTATCTCATTGATGAGGTTATAGAAGTTTCTCGTTATGATGAGAACCTTGACGTGCTGTGATTTTATTCTTGAATATAGTTCTGCGGTTGGTTGATATACTATGAAGGGAGACATATAATATATATCATCAGGTGTGATTACTCATAAGAATATGAGACTTCTTGTCATTAATTTTTCACTTGGTAATCTCCACGAAAGTATATTATTAGAATAGACCCAATAGTTTAAATTCTTCAAGTTTTGGTGTCATCAGATATTACTGTATGCGAGCTTGTGTAATGTTCCTTAGATATTAATATTATCATTAATATGTGACATGACTCAAGCACATTAATTTGAAAATGAAAACATTCATTCCATATATTGGTGTAAATTATGGTACATTGAGTGTGTCATGAATGACATGTTATTAATGGATAATTCAATGAAGGATTTTTCCATTCAATTTACGGAAGTTTATATCTCAACCCTTTGATTGAAATACAATTTTAACCCTAGTATTCAAATATATGGTGTAATGAAGTTTTTTTTATTATGTATTCAATGATTAACATATCAAGAATATAGGTGGGTTACACTATCATGAATCCATCTGGATGAGATGTTGCGACAAATGGGTTATATTAAATAGTGAGAGTTCATATGTGGATGTCATCGTGGAAACTTTAATCACTTTTTCTTAGGTACCTTAACCCGTTTTTATAGAGTAATCTTGGTCATTAGAAAAGGGAGCCTAATTCCAACTAGATAAAATCCAAGAGGGTCACACACTAAGTGTTTCTGGTGGTCTTGATTAAAGTCTATTGGAATTTAATTAATGGTATAAAGATTATTCTCAAGACCAATGAATAATATTATTCAAGTTAAAATAATCACATAAATAAAATAAATAATTATTCACTACATCGCTAATAAAGTAAATTTATTTATTTTATTGAACCTTTAATAAATATTAATTTAGTGGTCTGTGCATAAAATATGTATCTGCAATAATAAAATATTTATTTGGGTTTTCAATAAATGGAAGAGGAGTTCGAATGTATTAAGTTTGTTTCTGCTGATAAATTAATTATTTACAAGTGAAAAAATATTACTTATCTAGGTGTCACATAAAATTAATAAATTATCATTTTTTGGCTCTAGATTTTATTTATGGTTCAGTTTTTCACAAGTTTTCACACCAAAAATAATGATGTTGTTTTTGTTATTAAGTGGCATGGTTTTTCTCAAAGGGTACTAATTGTATTTATTAGCAATTACACAATGAAATGTTGTAACTAAAGCCATGTGTTGATAAATAGATGGGTACATCTATTGTGCCATATAACTGCTAAAACTTGATAATTGTTAGGCCAAAAACCTTTTCAATTTCTACTCCTCTCCTCTCTCCACCTCAATAATGATATAAGTTCATCAAGACGGAAGAACAATAAATCAACATATATTGATGCAACACATTTTCATCTCCATGCTATAACCCAGAGAATTAGTGGCATTGATCAGAGACTATTCGAGCATGTTTGGGTCACAGCTTGATGGATTCTACTTTGGATCCATATAAGAAAAACAAAGGTAAACTAGAAGGGTCATTTCGGATGATAAATAATAATCAAAGAAGAAATTACTAAATACCTTGGTATTTAATTTCTTTATAATTAACTAAATTAAATATAAACATGATGTGAATGATACTCATTCAATGTTCCGACATTTTTTGTTCTTTGTCTAAATCGTTGATTTAAATCTATTGATACAAGCATTCATTGTCGTATTGATCCCAGATTTTTCTTCGATTATGGAAAAAGAAACATTGGTCCCTCCCATCCCCATGATTCCACGACATCCTAATCCTTCATGTGGTATCATAGAGGTTAAATAATAATTTATAATTATTTAAATAATTTAGTGATGATTTATGCTTTAATAATTTTTTTTAAATTCAAGGATAATCATTCTTGTAATATGATTTTTGATATATGTTCTTCCTATTTCATTTCTTTCAGATCTAATAGAAAAGAATAATTTCTGGATTAAAATTATACTTGGGACCACATCAGGAGGTTCCGATGATTCTGTCAAGGTAACTCGATAATACATGTCATGTATTCAGACTAATGCACCGTGTAGTTATTTTCAGCGGATCAGGAGTAATTTGGAAATTAGTCAACCCATGTTAATTTATTACACATGGTGTATTTTACCCATACACCTTGTGTTGACCAGGATAGATCAGCACACGGTTATCGGATTACATGTCGTGCAGCCCATTGGACATAATGTGTATACCCTTCAAGTTAGGGGCCATATTGTGTATCCCTTACAAGGCTAACCCATTCGGTAATAGTGTAACTAATAGAAAACATACCATGCTTCCAACTAAACACGCCGTGTAATCTGAGATTTTCTAAGTACACCTCAAATGTCGTGTCCCTAAGCGTGAACTTCAAATAAGATGGTGAAGTTAGTACATGTCGTGTAGTCGGAACTACATGCCCTGTAAATTACTAAATTACACATCATTAATGTTTGTGTAATGTTAAGAACTACATATAATGTGTAAATTGTAAAACAAGTTGATACTCTCTACTTTGAAGCATAACATGTGGACAAATAATCATGTGATTTGTGTAATCATACATGAAGTACATGTTGTGATATTAATAATTATATCATTTATGCCATATATCACTAGGGTAAATAATAAACAAATATATTACTTGTTGGGTAGATTCGAATGAGTGTTCACCATGTTACCTCCAAGGTAAATTTATTTGAAATGAATTTATTTTGTTTAGAATTAAATGGATGAGAATCTCATAGAAATTAGAAAAGGATTAAGATAAAGGACTAATAATTAATCGATTCAATCATGATTTATCTTAATAATAATGATTAATGAATTTAATTATAGTTTTACTAAATGCACAATTTTTTTTCTTGTATTTGGTTGATCATGAGCTAGAAAAGACCTTTATATGTGATTGGTTTCCTTTTAAATTATTTTAAATTAAATTTTTGGCCTACGAGCCATCTCTCCTTGTTAATATATATTGATTTTGATCCTGTGGTTTATTTTATGTAAACCCCCTTTATACCCTTCACCTATGTGTGAGTTAAAAATAATATGTAAATGAGGGATCTCCCATGATTTTGGAGGTGGTCTAAGTTAGGAGTTGAGGCGATACCAATCCCAGGAGATACAAATATGGACAGGTGTAAAGTGTAGAGACGAACCATAATGTGTTCAAGGAGTTTCTCCCCTAACATTGGTTTAGTTTATCAACCTACATAGAAACAAACCATTAGAAAATCTCATGATAATTCCCATTACCTTATTCAATTTATGTCAGTTGCATGGTTTTTCATTTTGAATGTGTTGTCATGATCACATAGTAAATGAATTAACTATCATGTCAGATGGATCTAAAATAAACTATGATTATGAATAAATATCATCCATACATGTTTAATCACTTAAGTAAGATCCATCTAATATTAACAGGCATGTGATAATCATAATAGTCAATATACCCATAAGAGATAAAAATCCCTCAATAAAATATTAAGTTTGACTAAGCCATCCATTACATGATTATGGGAAAGACTAAATAAAGCTATGTGTTTGACCAACCATTAATGGGACACATAATTTTATACAATAGTATCTTATTAATGTTTTAGGTTTACTTAACCATTTTACATCAAGAGGAGTATCCCTCTATAGACATGGTGAAAATTTAGAAGTTAGTGTTGTGAAAGTCTGAGTCCGGATTTTAGGATTAGTGAGTCCACTCAATGGATCAAGGAGTTGTAGGCCTCCCATTGGAAAAGACATGCCTCCCCAAATTCCTTTAAATATCTTGACCAACCATTGTTTGGGTTATGAAAAATGGAATATAGATCCTTTCCACTAGAATATTCTAGCAACAAGTCATTTTGTGTTTAATACTGAGGGCCATTGAGACCTGATAAAATAGTGTGTGACCTAATAAAATTAAATTATTTTTTCCCACAAATTTTTGATCAAGAATGTACTAATAATCTTCTATTTCATTTGAAGATTAAAAATAACATGTTCATCAACCACATTATCCATATGATCAAAACTGGATAATGAAAACATCATCATCAGTAGTAACTTCTGGAAATGGTTTAGGAACCATCGGGTAATTCTACACTATGAATGAAAACCTTATTTTTTGGAGTCCTCGTTACCTTATAGGTCATCCCATTAGGTGGGTGATGAAGAGTTTATGGTCTACAATAATCATCTGAACAACATGGTCGATGTTCAATGTTTGATGTTGTAATCAACGTCTAGTGAACTCATAAAGTCTCATTAAAAAATGGATGTATATATAATTCTTCAACACCATAATGTTTATTACCAGGGGAGAGCTAGATAAGATTGGTATGAAATATCCAAGGCACTCTTTCAGAGTAAGCTTAGAGAGGGTTCCCCTGCTGGGCCTCGTCTAATCAATGTCAATGTCTATATTGAGTGCTTGGTTATTCTAGGTTTTAAATATCCCAATGTACAGGGAACCGATATCATTTTCACATCACTCTCTCAGATCATATATATATTTTTTGAAAATTTTAAGAAGAACAACATTGTAAAGCCTCTATCAAATCTTTTTATTCTCATTCTCCAAGTTGAAAAAGACATGTAGTGTGAAAACCATTCCGTCATCATGGTGAATAAAAGGAATGAGATGGAAAAAATAATTAATCCCAAAGCTTATTCACACCCTTTCAAGAATATGAAGACCAAATTGGGGGAAATTGAATAAGAATATGTCTGTTTATCATGTGGAAGGAAGGGTCATTGGAAGAAAAACTGCACATAGTCAAAGAAGCAAGGGGAAGTTTTAGTCATGTTTGTGCTCGAGGTAAATATATATATATATATAAATTTGTATTAAATACATATTTTGGTTCTCACATATGTATTAAAATAATAGAACCATGTTTATTTAAGAAAATTTATTGAGGGGAGGTCGATCTACAAACTGCCAATGGATCTAGACTTGTTTATGATATTGGAGACTACCACCTCACATTGCCTACTGGGATGATAATAGAGTTAAAGTGTTGTTATTATGGTCCTTCTATGACCAAAAACATTATTTCTATATCCACACTAGATAAATATCGATTTAATTTCTTTTTTAGAAATGAATATTTATTCTCTTATAAAGATAGTTTTTGTTTTGGTGAGGAACATTTATATAGTGGAATTTATGTGTTTCATTAAACAAATCAAGTAATGTAAATCGATAACAATGTTACTTCACATGTTCCATACCACACCCAACTATGGAATCACTAACTAGGTCATGTAAATGAAAAACAATTGACCAAATTACATCAAGAATAATATTTAGATTCTTTTGAACTAAAACAACTTGGTGTATGTCAAACTTGTTTACAACACAAAATGACCAAATACCGATTTAGTTGGAAAGAAAAAAAGATAAAGAGATTCTTGAATTGGTTTATACTGACGTGTGTAGACTATTTCTAGTTGAAGAAAGTAGTGGGTACTCATATTTCCTATCATTTAATAGTGATTTTAGTATATATGGATATATTTACTTAATGTGGAATAATTCAGATTTTTTAAATAAGTTCAATGAATACAAGAATAATGTTGAGAACCAGATTCGTAATAAATTTAAGAAACTCCACTTTGACAGTAGTGGATAATATCTTAATCAAGAGATCATTGATTACTTATGGGAGCTTGGGATCCTATACTGGCTCACTACTTCTTACATGCCTTAGTGGAATGATCTTAGGGAAAGGAAGAACCAAACCTTGTTTGACATGGTGAGATAAATTATGAGTCATGAACATCATCCATTATACTTTATGTAATATTAATTACAAATATTGATACACATACTGAACCAAGTACCATCTAAATCTATAAACAGTATTCCATGTGAGTTTTGAAGTTAAATAAAATTCATGTTATTGAATTTTCATGTGTGGGTATGTGAAGTTTTTTTCAAGGCCTATTTAGGTTACAATGTTTTACCCGTGGCACAATGTGTACTTTTATAGGATACACCAAGTAAAAAAGACGATATTACCAACAAAACCCCTCAGAAAAATTTTTTATAGTGGAAATCCACACCATATTCAATGAGAGGTAACACATCTCTAAAATATATAGTGGAAGAGAGATAGTCATTGACGAAGTTGAGGCTCAGGGCATATAGAAGTTGGTACAAGAGCATATTCCACAGGTCCCCGTTAAATAAGAATATGTTTTGAAGATGCAAGAACTGAATTAGAGTACAAAAAATGTTATAAAACCTAAACAATATAATTTTCTAGTTACCGAGGATGGTTTCTCATTATTTGATAACAATGAACCTATAACCAATATTGATGTAGTTAGTGGAATAGATGTTTCCATGTGGAGAGAATCCATGAATTCTGAAATGGATTCCATGTACCAAAAGAAGTCTTGATTTTGTTATATCCTCTTGTAGATGTAAATCCTGTTGGTTGCATATGAATATTCTATAAGATATTGGACATGGAGGGACAACTCAGTACCTTTAGGGAATGACTAGTTTCAAAAGGGTTTAAACAACGTCAAGGTATAAACTACACGAACACTTTTTCACCAGTTTCAATTCTAGAACCCATAAGCATTCTAGTGGCCATTACTTCTTACCATGACTATGAGAATAGGAAAATGGATTTCAAAACATCTTTCCTTAATGAGAACCTTCAGAAATATGTCTATATAACATAACCTAAATGAATTGTGACTCCAGAGGATGCTAATAGAACGTTTCAAAAAAAATTTATGGATTAAAGTAAGCATCCAGGTCATGGAAAATTCATATTGGTGAAGCCTTAATAGAATTTGGTTTTAGAAAGAATAAATGGGATCATCATGTCTACTAATGGCTTAGTGGAAGTGTGTTCATTTTCCAAATAGTACATGTTGATGAAATATTACTTATTGGATGTGAAATATCAGTATTAACTTGCGTTAAGGCATCGTTGAATAAATACTTCCCCATAAAGGATTTGGGCAAGGCATCATATATTCTTGGGATCATGATCCATTGTGATATATCTAAGAGATTTTTGGTCCTATTTCAAAGTACATAAATTGACAATATACTGAAGAGATTAAGTTTGGAAAAAAATACAAGAGGTGATTTTTTCCAGTGTAACATGGAATTAAAATATCCAAGAAAATGTGTCCACATATACATGAGGAAGGAAATATAATAACAAGGACTCCAAATGCATTAGTGATTGGTTAAATCATGTATTTCATGATATGTACTAGGCTAGATGTTTCTCATGAATTATGTGCAGTAGGAAGATATCAAGCTAATCCAGGTGACCGTCATTGGATGGAAGTCAAGACTAACCCTAAGTACTGGAGGTGTATTAAGCACATGTTCCTAGTTTATAGAGAAGATGAGGAACTAGTAATCAGAGGATATGTATATTCTAGTATCCAAATTGATCAAGATGACATGTAGTTGAAAATGGGATACATCTTTACTTCGAATAGAGGTTTCATGAGATTGAAGAGATCAAAGAAGAATTTGTTCACAGATTCTAAAAAAGAGTCTGAGTATATATTAGCTTCTTAAGGTATCTAAAGAAGAATTTTAGATTCAAATCATCATCCAAGAGATGTATTTAGTGCCTAGAAGTAATGATCCCATCACACTCTTTTTTTATAATACTGTAGTGGCGGCTCTTGGAAAAGATCCAATGTCAAATCAACAGAGAAGGAACGTGGTTCAGAAGTAAAATATCTTGAGGAATATTTTTCATTGATGTGAATTTGAAGTGGGGATCATTTACATATAAGAAAAATTGGTGGACCCCTTGACTAAAGCCTTAACTCAGAAAAAAACATGATCATCATGTGAGGTCTAGAAGACTAAAATTTGTAGGTAGTTGGCTATAGTCCAAGTGGTAGTTTGATAGAGCTGGTGTCCTAGAACCATCTATTTTTACGTAGATTACCTAAATATTTAATTACATATTGTTCATTGTTCTTGATGTCTATGATGTAATTATTTCCTATTGTATTTTTCATATTGATAAGTTCATAATAGTTCCCTATTTTGATGATAACCTCGAAGTGCTATGATCATGTTCTTTAATGGTGTACTTTGGTTAGAGGACATACTGTGAAGGGACACATAGTACACAGACCATTAGGTGTGAGTAATCATAGGTATATGGGACTTATTCTCATGAATTTCACACTTGGTAATATCCAAGATAGGATATTATGAGAACAGGCCTTCTGGTAGTAATTTCTTATGTTTTGGTGCCATCATATATTCCTATTTGTGAGCGTGTGTAATGGTCCTTGCACCTTACGATTATCATTAATATGTGTCACGACTCACACACTTTGATTTACTGATGAAAACAATCATGACCTATATTGGTGTGAATTAGGGTACATTGGGTGTGTCATGAATGAAATTTTTCTAATGTATATGTCTATGAAGGATTTTTCCCTTCCATTTATAGAAGCTGATATCTCAACTATTTGATTGAAATAGAAACATCAACCTAAATTCCATACCCATGGTTTAATGACAAGTTTATTTCTATTAGCCAATGAAGGATGTATCAAACATATATATTGGTTAAACTATCATGAAACCTTATTGAAGAGATATTTTGAAAAAGGGATTATATTACACAATGATCATTCATATGTGGATGTCATCATTGTGAATTTATGTTGTTTGTCTTGGGTTCAATAGCCCACTTCTAGATAGTAATCTTGTTCATTATCTAGGACTTCCTTATAAAAATAAGAATGAATCCTATAGTGTCACACACTAAGTGTTTCTAGGGGTCTTGATTAAATTATTTTCAAATTTAATTCATGGAATAAACATTATTCTCAAGACCATGGAATAATTTATTCAATTCAAAATGATCTCAAAAATTAAATAAATAATTATTCACTAGATCATGAATAAAATATATATTTTTATTGAACATTTAATAAACATTTATTTATAGGTTTTTTAATAAAATATTAATTTACGAGAATAAAATATTTATTTGGGTAATCAATAAATGGAAGAGGAGTTCAAACAGACCAATACAATTTCTGGTGATAAATTAATAATTTACGAGTTAGAAAAAATTACTTAACTAGGGGTTTCATAATAATAATATTGTTATCATTATGTGGATTGGGATTTTATTTATGGTATGGTTTTGCAAAAGTTATCACACCAAAAATAATAATGTTGTTATTGTTATGAAGTGGCATGGTTTTTCTCTATGGTTTATAATTGTATTTGATAGCTTTTAGGAAATTAAATATTTTAACTAAAACTGCATACTGATTAATATACGGTTGCATCTATTTTTTCATAGAACCGGTGATGCTAGATAATTATTGATCCAAAAAACATTTTAACTCTTAAATCCTCTCCACTCTCTCCCTCTCAAAAATGAGGGATGTTCTTCAATACCGAAGAACAATCGATCAAGATCGATCGACCCATGACATTCACATCACCGTGCGAGAACACAGAGAATAAGTGGAGTTGATCGGAGACTATTAGAGAACATTTAGATCACCACTAGATGGATTCTACCTTGGATCCTCATGAGCGCAATGAATGAAATCAAGAAGGGTCCTTTGGGATGATCAACAATCATGAATGAGGAATGTACCAAATATATAGGTATTTAATTTTTTCAAAAAAATTATTTAAATTAATTATAAACATGATGTGCAAGATCCTCTCTCATGGTTCAGACAATTTTCATTCAATTTTGAAATATTTTATTTTAATTGGTAGATACTGGAATTCATCATAATATTGATCCTAGATTGGTAATCGATTATAGAATAACCAATGTTGGTCCCTCCCAACGCCGTGCTTCCAAAACATCTTCATCCTTCATTAATATCATCTCATTTCCACATAAGAATAGGTAGAGGTTACATGACACATTTAAAATATTTCCTATTCGCTTTTACCTATTGACGAACAAAGCATCTTGATACATAGTATAAAATTTCCCATACCATCTTATTCCACCAAAAATGTTTCTTCACATACTAATACATTTTGTAGTTATGAGGGTGTATAGAGAAATGAAATATATGCGCTTCATCTAATAATTCTTTTTTCCACTAAGGAATAATGGAACAAAGAAACTTTTTATAAATTAAAAAATAGAATATTCAGATATAATGTGTAACAACATTGTATCATTCATATATTTGATTTTATTTTTTTAATATTCTCATCAATAAGGTGATAAATAGTTTATTCTCTCTAATAATATTGGTTGTAAATTATTTATAATATATTTTATATTTCCCATTCCTTAAAAAATACCATATCCATCTATATAAAATCAATAAATCTAGGATCTTTTTCAATCATCATTTTAGTAAAAACTCAATGACCTATCACACTCAACACATCAACCACGTTATTTTACTTCTCAGGGTGGATGTGTATAGAGAAATTTTAATCCTTGAGTATATTTAACCATCTCATCTACCTCATGTAATTCTTTTTCAATGTAATTATTACTACTAAAAATGAAAGATTATGAGTTCTATAATTCATTTCAAGATTATTTAGCATCCATTTTGAATAAAAAACTCTAAAATTATAAATTAGGATGTATCCAAGTGTATTATTTTATGAATCACTATCTATCACAAATCCATCTCTTAATAGTGGTAAATAAAATATCATTATATTGACTAATGTCCTCTTTAATTTATCAAAAATATCATTAAATTATTCTGACCATGTGAACTTGACCACTTTAAATTTTATGTTAGTTAATGGGTTTTATAATTTAGTAACATTTTGAAAAAAAATTCGATAATAGAATACTAATACAAGGATGTGACGTCCTCAACCTAGCTTCCACTAAAGATTAACCAATACCTATTGTCCACATGTACTCACTCATATATCCCCTAATACCAGTAGTTTTTAACTAGAAGTGAGGGAATGGTCTTGTCTTTAGAGAGACTATGACATTATTACCACAATGTAGCACATCAAATCAATAATAAACACATGTAAATAGAAGAAGAAATATAAGAAAATTGATAGGTCAATAGAAGTATAAAACAATAGTAAGAAATAGATGAAACTAGCATAAATATATAAAATCCGATGATAATATTTCATTTCACTGTAATTATGGTAATCATGGATAATGATCCGTATACAGGCGTGCTATAAAAATGATTATAAAAAGAACCAAAAACTATCCCCAACTTATCCAGATCCATCTTGGTGATCTTCTAAAAACTCCATCCTATGAAACAATACATAATGTATACGATGTAATATGATTCCCATTATAAACACCTAAATGCATATAGTATTCCGGGGTACAAATGTTTGAACTGATAGGGTGTGATATAAATATTAGTATGCTACTTCCAATGATTTATATAACATCATGTTAATGTAATATAAACTGAAACAGTGAAAAAATGAGTATATAAAAGAAAATAATTTCAGGAATGTAAATACCCATGTACCTTCATCACCCCTCTTCTAGTGTCTAAATAAGTAACTAGTTCATTAATTAGTTATTTTCATTTTATATTTACATTTAGGTCATGTGAGGAATATTCACCACTGAAATCACCTCATGATAGTATTAATAAATGTCTCAAGATGTAACAGGGAAACAAATATTTATATTAATAATAAAAGGGATCCAAGGTAACAACTAAGGCATCCAAGAACTCAAGGTTAAATGACTCATTAGTGACTATAGACTATATCAGGGATAATATTGTAATATAAGGAGCACCATCCATGGAATTCCATAATAATATGATCTAACTGAATCCAAGGAATACATCCAAGGTAATCATTATAAGCTCGGGATAGGACCAATGATGTAATGAAGGAACATTATGTCCATAGAGGTCATTCTTGATCAAAGGAGTGTATCCATGTAACATTATAATAGTAAATTAGGGATCCTATGATGTCATACTGAGAATCCACTAAAACATAAGGATTTGGTTCCCATGTGGTTATTAACCAAGGCAAGCAACATTCTTGAATAGGAATGGTGTCTATGTGTGCTCAAGGAATTACCTTAGGAATACAAAATCTATCTTGATTCATTCCACTAATATAATAGTTTCAAGGTTCAAATGTAATTGGGAACATTAAATTTAATAAATTTTATAAATTAGGTCATTGAATACTCAATCCATTTTATATGTCATAATGTTCAATCGATTTCCTATCATTAGTGTGACAATGCCAATTGACTAAAAACTATTTAATTAATCCATTAAAATCATATTCATTTAATATGGATCACTATGAAACCATCCCATAGCTAGGGAAAGGGGTTCTACAAACATGAAACCAAGACATCATATTAGAATTTATTTGCCGAAGTCATGTATATATGATATATCTACCAATTCCACATTCAATTGATTAATTAAGTTAAAACACTTACCATAGGTGGGTCAAGATATTAGATTACATGTAACATTCCTTGATAAAATAATAATTAAATTTTCATTTATTATGGAAGGCTATATTTATAAATATAATTTTAAGGCACACCCAAATGGGGGTACAGACAGACAGTTCAAGAACTAAAAACCCAATGATGGACAACACCTTACCTAGGGTGGTCAAATATATGGATTTAACCACCAATAATGAATTTAATATATGGAAATGGTCTTATAAAAATGATATATCATATAATAAAGGAATATAAATATAAAAAATAATGCAAAAGAAAATCAGTGTGTGCCCATGAAATTTTCAGAATTTGAATACAATTAAAGGATGAGTTATAGACCACATACCATAGGCCCGTACGACTCTCCTCGTCCAATAACAACCACTAATCTATCATGGATTAGGGTAGATATAATGAAATTATAAACATACTGATTATTGTAAATATGAAAATACATCTAAATATAATCATTAATAGGATTAATAATAATGAAAATTTAAAAATAAATCAAGCACAAACTGATGTAGAACCAATGAGATAGACGACACATCAATCTAACTCTATAAATATGAATTTGATTAAATCCAATCATATGGGTAATTCATTTCATTACAAAGGGAGTAGAAGGGTGCTATTGTCCACTGGAGAAGAAAACCAATGGAGGGTCTCATTTAAAACATGACCTAATGTCAAAATAACTATTTGACCCAAAATTACCCTTCTCATGATTTCTTTGCATGGTGATCCCAATGGTGAACAAACTGTACATGGTCTACTATAATAAAAAAAACTACACAGTTTTGCAACATAGTTTGGGATATTTTGTGTCAACCGTGAGAAACACCACTGCTGAAATTGTTGACATTTTTTAATGGTCGTGAATCCCATTTCACATGGTTAGACCAAACAGTTCACTTCCGTCTTTTCATTTTCTATCCTCTCAAGGTTAAAACTAATGGTGTGGGATTCCATTCATGGTTAAGTTTAACCACACAATTGGCCATAAACCTACACTAGTCGGAGTTTTGAGATACAAAAATTCTCCAGAATCCCAAAAACCCTTAAATAAATCATTATTCATTCACATTCGATCTGTAAAAGGTAATTAGACCAAAACGTTAAATGATCATACCTAATTTAAAAAATAGGCTCTTATAGTCTACCCACATTAAAAGAACTCCTCCCCGATTTCAAATTATGAGGTTAGAGAAACACTTTAGGAGAAAAAATCTTGCCACTAGGAATGTAGATTGGCCTCCAACTCCCATGTCTCATCTTTTACATAGTTGATTTTCCATAACACCCACACTAGAGGGACAAAATGGCCACATAGATCCTCTATTCTATGGTTTATGATGCATATATGATACTCCTCAAAATAATATTCAACATATAGATCAAATTCCTTAGGATAAAAATCATGATATGGGTCATCATGATACTAGTGAATCTATGAAACATGTAAGATGTCTTACATGGTACAGTACCTCTAAGGAAGTAGAGAATGATATGCAACTGATCTAACTCTATAAAACAATCATCATAATATTTCTATCTATACTGAGATGTAGACAAATTCTTTCTGATCTGATGAACCTACTCTGATGACTCATGAACAATATGAGGACCTACTAGGGCTCCATCACCTAACTCTTGACATTATTAGGGTGATGTTCATGGCTTACTATACATGCCTCAAAAGGATCCATCTGTATTTTCTCATAAAATCTATTATTATAGGAAAACTTGATGATAATGACATTCTTCTACTGGGAACTAGTGAAATCGAAGACGAATGCTCAGAGAATTTCTAGGAAATCAAGTATCATTCGTTCCTTTTTTCCATCATTCTAAGGGAGAAATGTTGTCATCAGTAGCACCTATATACCCATAGCCTTGTACAACCCCTTCAAGAACTATGACATAAAAAATCATCCCTCTCTAAAATGGTAGTATGAGGAACCCCATGTAGTCAAATGATATCATTAATATATAGTTTTCACAGATCATCAACATGAGTAAGTCTCTCAAATAAGAATAATGTGGGATAATATCGTTAGTATGTCAATTACAAACCATATAATATCTATGCCACTATGAGACCAAGGTAAACTGACTACAAACACCGTGGAAACATCTTCCCAATATCATTATGCAACTGGAATTAGATATATCAAGCATTCAGGTATTTGGTGCTCCACCATAACCTGTTAATAAATGGAACACCAAATGATAAAGCCTGTTATGTCACATTTCATCCCATTCCACCAATACTGGTGTTGTAAATCTCAATACATTTTGTAGATTCTTGCATAGACTGGCCACTAATAATCATGTGAATATCTCATAAAACTCTCTCTCATTTATATAGGAATCCATAAATTCACAAGTATATAATGTATTTAATCTCTGTACACAAACCAATCCATAGGAAGTTCATCTCTGGAAATACTCTCACACAGAATAGAACCCTCTAGATTTGAAAATTTCATGTTCTTTACCTTCTCAAGGAGGTACAAGGTAAATTTCAAGGATGAGAGATATGATTTCTCAAAACTACAATGAAACATCTAATGTATATTTTAAAAGCGGGGAATCAATTTTTGTTCATCACTGGCATCTTGTATGGCTTCTTCCTGAGTTTTCTGACTTAATGCATCAGCTACTCCATTTTTTTTTCCAGATATATAGGCAAGCTCAAAATCAAAGAACTAATGATATTTTAACCATATTCACTATCTAAGATTCAATTAATTATCTGTAAATATATATTTGAGTCTCTTGTGGTTCGTATAAACCACAAAGCGCTCACGAACTAGATAATGTAACTAAAAACATTAAGGCATATATAAATTATGCTAGATCAAGGTAGCGTGTTAGGTAATTTCTATCATGAGGCCTCAAAAACCATGTTCCATATATAAAAAATATATCCTCATACATCAGAACAACTCCTTGGCTGATGCTTGAGGCAACACAAAACATTATAGTCCCTCTGTCTGGATTTATAAGAAGCAGAATAGATGTGGAGACAAACCTCCTTTTCAGGTTTTGAAAGTAATTCTCACACTCTTATGACTACTAGATCTTAACATACTCATTTTCAAGACTATTAAGATGTGAATAAATGTGTGTTAATTCAGGTATATAACACCTAAAATAACCAACCATTCCTATGAAACTCCGTATTTCAAACACATTCCTTGGATTCTCCCAAATAACCACAACACTAACCTTCTCTTGGTCAATAGAGACTCATGATTCAATGTTAATATGACCCAAGAAGTGAACTTTTTCTATCATGAAATGGAAATGAGAAATTGTGGCATAAATTTGATGTTACATCGGTGTACATAGAATGATCTCAACGTGATTATCGTGGTCTCTAATAGTGTGAGAATACACCAATATGTCATCCATAAATACACCAACAACTGAATCCAGATAGTGATGGAACATAACATTATTCAAAGCCGTTAAAATATAAGGCATGTTTGTAATGACACAAAATTTTATTAAGGAAAATTCCTCTTGAAATAATTAAATGTATTATAATGTATAATGGTTATATTAAACATATGCACTTTATTAGTTTTATGTTTTTGGATTTTAAAATACTGTTATGAAATGTAATTATTTCTATTATTTTCGTTGAAAAATGATCACATTATTAGTATAAATATAAGGATTTAATTAATCCAATTTACTCTGAAAAAGGAAGAAATGACATCATCTAGTATAATTTCTCCATACAAAGTCCATTTGTCAAAGAATAGAAAAGAGGCAGTGTCACTGGGCTTCACTCTAGACCAATCCCAAGATGATCTTCAACATGTTAAGTTTGAACAAAACCACCTATGGTAGTTGTAGATGTTAATAGAGATTATCAGCCTAGCAATGTTATCCAATCCTGTCACGCCCCGACCGCAGGTATCTTTATTCTACTTCTTTCTTGGTCCCGATTTAAATTTTTTTTTCGAGGTTTAGTTGTGTCGGCAGTTTCACGTCGGTGCGCGGTCATCGCATCGCTGGCGGTGATCGTGCGTTCGGCCGGGTGACTATGTGTTCACCCGGCATTTTAAATATTAAAGTTTTTACGTTGACTTTTTGCTATTATTACTATTTGAGGTGCGTTATTATTATTGTAGTTATTTCCCGTGTATGAGTATATATATATACATGTCTATATATGTGTATATATATACATATGTATGTACTTTAATACGTTATGTTTATATAGGTGTATATATATATATAATGTATCTACGCGTATATGTTTATATATAGGTATATATATATATGTGTTTAGGTATGCGTATGTATACACGGGTATTTTGATTATAATAATTATTATTAAAATTAACTAACTTTTATTTATTATCATTATTCTATTATTATTATTATTATTATTATAAAGTTTTATTATTATTATTACTATTAATATTATTATAAATTCTGTTTACCATTTTTATAAAGTTTATTATTATTATTATGTTTTAATATTATTATTAATATAGCGTTTTATTATTATTATTATTATTTTTATTTTTATTATATATATATATATATAAACCTAAATAAGCCCTACCCTACCCCTACAGCCGCCACCCGTTCCCCTTCTCTCTTCCCCGTTTTCCTTCCCCGCGCCTGCACCACCTCTTCCTCCTCCGGCCAGACCGGCTGCCTGCCCGCCCACGGCGATCCAGCTGCTCCCCGACCTCCTTTTCCTTCCACGCACCCCCTGATCGCCCCCCCCCCCCTTGCATGCGCTCCCCGTTCGGCTTCGGTCGTCGCATCTCCGGCTCCCCCGCTGCTCCGCAACTCTCCCCCGCTTCCCTCGAGTCGGCCTCCCCTCACCGCAGCCGTCCCGGCCTTGCTCCGCACCTCCGGCCTCCGTCGCCGGCGCACCTCCCTGTCCGGCGTCCTCCCTCACCCCACTGCAACCCTCGGCCTCGCCTCCTGCATCTCCCCTGCTCCCGCTCCGCCCCATCTCCGCCCCGACAAACACCCTCCTGCCCTGGCCTCCCTCCTTCAGCCCGCGCCCGACCGCCGCTCCGCTCCCTGCCGCGTCACCGTCCCAGCCTCCCTGCTCCGCCGCCTCCCGCGCGAACCCCCCCCCCCCCCCCAGGCCGTAAGCTTATTTCTTTTCCTTTTTTTTCATTTTTGTTTGTTTGTTAATTTTAATTCTATAACGATTAATTATTTTTATCATATTAATAACATTATAATTATGTTATTATTATTATATTATTATTATTATTGTTTTATTGTTATTATTATGTTAATATTATTGTATTATTATTATTATTATGTTAATATTACTTTATTATTATTATTATTATATTATTATTATTATTATTTTTATTGTTATTATTATTGATATTAACATTTCATATTATTATTATTATTGTTATGATTACTAACATATTATTAATATTATTATTATTATTATTATTACTAATATATTTATTATTATTTTAATTATTATCATATTATTTTTATTATTTTTATTATGTTATGATATTATTATTATTATTATTAAATTATTATTATTATTATGCTATTGTCATTATATTATTAGTATTATTATTATTATGTTAACATTATTTTATATTATTATCATTATTATATTATTAATATATTATGATTATATTAAATTGGCATTGTTCCTATTATTATTATTGTATTAATATTATGATATTATTATTATTGCTATTATTGATATATTATTATTATGCTAATTATATTATTATTGTTATTGTCATTGTTACGACTATATTATTATTGTTATTATATTAATACTGATATTAATATTATATATTGGTTACTGCTATTATATTATTATTACTGATCGTTAAACCCGTTTTTCGGTGTACTATTTTAGGATCTGTTTGACGGCGCAATTCGATGCGCCATTTTCGCAACGGGAGTCTTGGGCTGTGTCATTCGTCTTTCCGATTCGAGGTAGGTCTCCCTATGCACTTGCCTCTATATTAAGAATTTACTTATTCCTTGTCCTTTTATTAAATTTCAGTAAATTTAAGAAAACAATATTAAGTAGTTTTTATAGTGTGGTGATTTGCTGATAATGCAAACTGTTTAATTCTAGCATTTCATTAAAAGTGTTTTCTTGGTTTCAATTATGGGATTTCATAGTAATGTCGTTAAATGGTTCTTCCTGAGTAACGAAAGACATGTTGAATTGGGTTTTGAAATTTTTTTGGCATTTGTAAATTAGTAAATGTACTGTTTATGGAAAATGGTGTTTTCTTATAACCTTGATTAGAGAAAACATCGTGTGACCTTTTGAAATTGTTTTTGGAAACTTTACGTGTGGTTCTTGGTTGACGAAAGATGTTGTTCCTTGTTGTGTTATTAAAAATAATTCTTTCTAGGTTGTGAAAGTTGTTTATGTTCTTGTTTGAGTGTTTCCAAAAAGGGGTTTTTGCGAAATGATTAGGTAATGACATTTATATTTTCAGAAAGGTATTTTTGACGTGCGTGAGTTTTGAAATATTGTTTGGGTGTGGAAATGGTGACTTTTGTGTGCGATATCTTGTTTCGCCTGCGATATGAGGAAGAAATATACTATGTGAATGTGAAGCTTGTTTGAGCACACGGGGAAACCCTGGGTATCTAGGTGGGCGGACTAGAACTAGTGTGCTAGTGAGCCGGATGGGTGTCGTCCCTGTTTCACTTAGCTGGATTGACGTTTGCAACACTAACTAAACATATGATATCTGAGGGTCGTGGCCTTCTAAGCCACGTGTTCTGAGGGTCGTGGCCTTCTAAGCCACGTTTTCTGAGGGTCGTGGCCTTCTAAGCCACGTTTCACCGAGACACGAGGTTCTAGGGTCCCACGCGAGCTAGATGAACCTTAGGGGATTTACCCATAGTGATCTACCATCTCTGGCGTGGTGCCTTCCGTCGGCATACGGGGGACCACTTGGGTGTGAGTGTGTGCGTGTGTGAGTATGTGTGTGTGTGTGTGAGTGTGTGAGTGTGTGTGTGTGCCCATGGTTATTGCTGACTACTTCTGTTTTATTTTTACTTGGACTTGGTTTTCCTTGCCTGTTTTCTTTCAGTCATATTTCACAGCCTATACTGTTAGACTTTAAAAAAAATGGTTTTTTTAAATGAAAATGATTTATGCGCTTTGGGTTAGATTTGAAAATGTAACACTTTGCTTTTCAGAATGAGTTTAAAACTAATGAAATGGAACTAACTTTCGAAAAAGAATAAGGGAGATGTCTCGTGTTTGATTGTCAAGTAAAACATTATGAAAAATTCCTTTTGTACGTTATAGTTCAAACCTGGATTATGTAGATTCTATATTTACTGGCAGTGCATTGGGATTTTGTTGTGAGGCTCACCTACTGAGTACTTTTGTGCTCACGCCTATCTTTTACCACTTCAGTTGCAGGTTCCTTGTGTTCAGGTTTTCCTGACTTGAGTCGCTCAGTGATGGGGTGACGTTGGTTTGTAGTTGGGTGGTGACCCGCGAGGTCACGTGGAGGTATGTAGTGGTTTAGTTTTGTTATGTCTTTAGTGTTTGCCCGTTTGTTTAGTTTACTTTCGTTCTTTTGATCCTGTTTTTAGTTTGGGCTAAAATCGTTCCCAATGATTGAAACTTTAAATGCCCGACACTTGTTGCCATCCCGGGGGGATCGGGAACGCCCCTCGGGACTTGCCGCGGACCGGCTCGGGTGACCGGTTCAGGGTCGAACCGGGCTGGTTCGTGACAAAATGGTATCAGAGGTGGTTCTTGTTATTTGGGTTGTCCGGTAGAAGTAGATTAGGACTGTCGGAACTCGAGGGGTAAGTACGGGAAGAGCGTCGCGAACTCTTGCTCGCACTGATCTTCGAGTTACCAGGGGTAGTCCGGGAATTGTGTCCTTGTCTTTTCTGGTTTGTTTTGGATTGAGAGATGATGATGGATGCAAGCCGACGTTACGTCGTGATTTCACATGGAGTAGTGACCCATGTGGAGTCCGAGTACGTGGTTTGAATTCCTCCTAGTGGTCGACACTGACTTGGGACATGGCCCACTACCATGTCGCTAGGTTGAGCGTGACTACTGGTCCCTCATTTCAGTGATTGATGCAAATTTGGATCCTTCTTTTGTTTTGGTCTGTGTGAGTACGTTGTTGGGAATGAAAAAGGGTTTTTGAAAATTGGACTGGTTTCTTTTAAAAGACTTTGAATATATGAAATGGGTTTTAGAAACTGAAATCTATTGATTTGGAAATCTTTTGTTTTCTTGGAATTGGATAAGAATGGTTTGGGTTGAAACCTCGGTTCCTCTTTATGAACGTTTGCACATGTGTGAGAATGCATGGAAAGTGTGTGTTGATGCACGTATGAATGGAATGTGGATGAAAACATGTGCAACGGTTCATGAGATTACCTGGGTGTGTATTTGAAATTAAGGGGTTGATCTTGTTTTCTAAATTGGTTTTAAATGGGAAACGGTTTTGGAATGTTTTGGTTTGAAAGTGGATTGGTTTTTGGAAAGTGATCTTGAAAAAGGGTGGTTTTGAAATCAAAAATGAAAAAAGGAAATTTTAAAGAGGAGATTTTGTTTTGGGTTGTGTTGTATCTATTTGGTCCTTGTGCTGACTGTTTTTGATGAAGACGCTTTTATTGATGTTGCTTCGATTTGATGTTGGTTTTGGCTTTGAGTTTTATATATCGCTCAGGAAATGCCGCCCAGAAAGGTCTCTAAGGATTCAGATAAGTCATGCCCAGTTTTTAGTCCTCCTCAGACTTTGCCTATTCTCCGTGGTGATCAGGGTCCGTTAGAGGCAGTGAAATGGCTCGAGGAAGTAGAACGTGTCTTTAGAATATTGGGAACTCCCGATAGTGTAAAGGTCCGTGCAATTATGGAGTTGTTTGAGGGTCCAGCTCCGAACCAGTGGAAGATGGTTAACCCACCGTCAACGCAAGGTCAAATGACGTGGGATGTCTTTAAAACGGTTTTCATCCAATGGTTTGTACCTGAGGAAGTGAAGCTGGAGAAAAGAGGGAGCTTGTGCATATTCAACAAGGTCAACGGACGGTGAAGGCATATGTTGACCATTTCAAGGAACTGATTTCCTTTTCTCCAGATGTAGCGTCACATGAACTCATGAAGGCCTCTCTTTTCACTGGGGGTCTTCGTCCAGAGATCAAGGAGCGAGTCCACCCTTATAAAGAACTTTGTTTCGAGAAGCTGGTGGAGGAAGCTTTCTTGGCTTAGTTAGTTTCTGGTGTGCGGGTGGTTAATACTTCAGCGTCCCCTGTTGTTGTTCGTAAGAGTTCCCCCTCTGGTGAGGAAGAGGCGCCAGAGATACCTGTTCCTAAGGAGTTATCCCCTTTGGTTCCAGCTTCCAGTTCATCGGAACATTCGATGGTATGCTTTCAGTGTGGTCGTTTCGGGCATTTAAAGTCGTCTTGTCGCAACCCTCCGAAGACGTGTCATCGCTGTGGTTGTCTGGGTCATCTGGGGAAGTTTTGCAAGAAGCGTTGCTTGAAGAGGAAGCTGCGATGGTAGAATGTCAGTACCTGACTATGAGGCAGAAGATGCTTCAGCCATCAGAGCCCCGGCCACAAGTCTCGGGGTGAAGCTCGCGCACAGTCAGGAGCCCCCAGGGGTGGGAAGCCTTGGTCCAGGTTTTGTGTTCCGCGTTAGCAGTGGAATAATCAAGATCTTTTAGTACTTGATTTTTCTGCTGTTAAGTTTTGACGTTATTGTATGTTCATTATTTTACCATGGGGTTATCATGGACTTGTTCTATTATAATCCAAGTAGTCTGGATTATGTAAATGTGTTGTTTTTCTAAAAAGTGACAATGGACTTGTTCTATGATAAATCTAGGTGGACTTGTCGTGTGAATGTAATATTCTAAATCGTGTGTCCTTCTTAAAAGTGTGTTTGACTCTCGTGTGGATTGACCTCGTTTTAGTTATGTTGTTGATGTGGTTATGCTTTGTGGACTTCGGTGGATCATGTCTCCAATTTGACAATGGTTAAATGTTTTTTTTTGGTTTTTCCCTGGTGTTGAAGGTTGTTGGCTCTGGTCGAGGATTTAATGTCTTGACGGAAGTGTTGTTCTAATCGTGCTATAAGAGTTGGTTTAAACCGGTTGGGAGTTCCCGCGTCGACCCCCCTTTCCTAGGGGTTTCTATTTAGATGGTCAACTTTTCTGCACTAGTTAAGTTCTTGTGGTGGGGAGAACCCCTTCGTGTTCTCCCCTCAATCTCGGACCTTAGTTTTCTCTTCGATCGGTCGGGTGTGACCTGTGTAGAATAAGGTCATCCCTGAGTTTCTCAGTTTTCTTCAGCTCCTTTAGCTCTGTTTGGGCATAGACTTGGTTTTTGTCTGACTAGTGGCCTGGTGACTTTCTGGGGGCAGAAAGTGTCTGTGGTGGGGAGAATTGTCACACCCCGACCGCAGGTATCTTTATTCTACTTCATTCATGGTCCCGATTTAAATTTTTTTTTCGAGGTTTAGTTGTGTCGGCAGTTTCACGTCGGTGCGCATTCATCGCATCGCTGGCGGTGATCGTGCGTTCGGCCGGGTGACTATGTGTTCACCCGGCATTTTAAATATTAAAGTTTTTACGTTGACTTTTTGCTATTATTACTATTTGAGGTGCGTTATTATTATTGTAGTTATTTCCCGTGTATGAGTATATATATATACATGTCTATATATGTGTATATATATACATATGTATGTACTTTAATACGTTATGTTTATATAGGTGTATATATATATATATATAATGTATCTACGCGTATATGTTTATATATAGGTATATATATATGTGTTTAGGTATGCGTATGTATACACGGGTATTTTGATTATAATAATTATTATTAAAATTAACTAACTTTTATTTATTATCATTATTCTATTATTATTATTATTATTATAAAGTTTTATTATTATTATTACTATTAATATTATTATAAATTTTGTTTACCATTTTTATAAAGTTTATTATTATTATTAAGTTTTAATATTATTATTAATATAGCGTTTTATTATTATTTTTATTATTATTATTATTTTTATTATATATATATATATAAACCTAAACAAGCCCTACCCTACCCCTACAGCCGCCACCCGTTCCCCTTCTCTCTTCCCCGTTTTCCTTCCCCGCGCCTGCACCACCTCTTTCTCCTCCGGCCAGACCGGCTGCCTGCCCGCCCACGGCGATCCAGCTGCTCCCCGACCTCCTTTTCCTTCCGCGCACCCCCCGATCGCCGGCGCCCCCCCTGCATGCGCTCCCCGTTCGGCTTCGGCCGTCGCATCTCCGGCTCCCCCGCTGCTCCGCAACTCTCCCCCGCTTCCCTCGAGCCGACCTCCCCTCACCGCAGCCGTCCCGGCCTTGCTCCGCACCTCCGGCCTCCGTCGCCGGCACACCTACCTGTCCGGCGTCCTCCCTCACCCCACTGCAACCCTCGGCCTCGCCTCCTTCATCTCCCCTGCTCCCGCTCCGCCCCATCTCCGCCCCGGCACACACCCTCCTGCCCTGGCCTCCCTCCTTCAGCCCGCGCCCGACCGCCGCTCCGCTCCCTGCCGCGTCGCCATCCCAACCTCCCTGCTCCGCCGCCTCCCGCGCGAACCCCCCCCCCCAGGCCGTAAGCTTATTTCTTTTCCTTTTTTTCATTTTTGTTTGTTTGTTAATTTTAATTCTATAATGATTAATTATTTTTATCATATTAATAACATTATAATTATGTTATTATTATTATATTATTATTATTATTGTTTTATTGTTATTATTATGTTAATATTATTGTATTATTATTATTATTATGTTAATATTACTTTATTATTATTATTATTATATTATTATTATTATTATTTTTATTGTTATTATTATTGATATTAACATTTCATATTATTATTATTATTGTTATGATTACTAACATATTATTAATATTATTATTATTATTATTATTATTACTAATATATTTAATATTATTTTAATTATTATCATATTATTTTTATTATTATTATTATATTATGATATTCTTATTATTATTATTAAATTATTATTATTATTTTGCTATTGTCATTATATTGTTATTATTAATATTATTATGTTAACATTATTTTATATTATTATCATTATTATATTATTAATATATTATGATTATATTAAATTGGCATTGTTCCTATTATTATTATTGTATTAATATTATGATATTATTATTATTGCTATTATTGATATATTATTATTATGCTAATTATATTATTATTGTTATTGTCATTGTTACGACTATATTATTATTGTTATTATATTAATACTGATATTAACATTATATATTGGTTACTGCGATTATATTATTATTACTGATCGTTAAACCCGTTTTTCGGTCTACTGTTTTAGGATCTGTTTGACGGCGCAATTCGATGCGCCATTTTCGCAACGGGAGTCTTGGGCTGTGTCATTCGTCTTTCCGATTCGAGGTAGGTCTCCCTATGCACTTGCCTCTAAATTAAGAATTTACTTATTCCTTGTCCTTTTATTAAATTTCAGTAAATTTAAGAAAACAATATTAAGTAGTTTTTATAGTGTGGTGATTTGCTGATAATGCAAACTGTTTAATTCTAGCATTTCATTAAAAGTGTTTTCTTGGTTTCAATTGTGGGATTTCATAGTAATGTCGTTAAATGGTTCTTCCTGAGTAACGAAAGACATGTTGAATTGGGTTTTGAAATGTTTTTGGCATGTGTAAATTAGTAAATGTACTGTTTATGGAAAATGGTGTTTTCTTATAACCTTGATTAGAGAAAACGTCGTGTGACCTTTTGAAATTGTTTTTGGAAACTTTACGTGTGGTTCTTGGTTGACGAAAGATGTTGTTCCTTGTTGTGTTATTAAAAATAATGCTTTCTGGGTTGTGAAAGTTGTTTATGTTCTTGTTTGAGTGTTTCCAAAAAGGGGTTTTTGCGAAATGATTAGGTAATGACATTTATATTTTCAGAAAGGTATTTTTGACGTGCGTGAGTTTTGAAATATTGTTTGGGTGTGGAAATGGTGACTTTTGTGTGCGATATCTTGTTTGGCCTGCGATATGAGGAAGAAATATACTATGTGAATGTGAAGCTTGTTTGAGCACACGGGGAAACCCTGGGTATCTAGGTGGGCGGACTAGAACTAGTGTGCTAGTGAGCCGGATGGGTGTCGTCCCTATTTCACTTAGCTGGATTGACGTTTTCAACACTAACTAAACATATGATATCTGAGGGTCGTGGCCTTCTAACCCACGTGTTCTGAGGGTCGTGGCCTTCTAAGCCACGTTTTCTGAGGGTCGTGGCCTTCTAAGCCACGTTTCATCGAGACACGAGGTTCTAGGGTCCCACGCGAGCTAGATGAACCTTAGGGGATTTACCCATAGTGCTCTACCATCTCTGGCGTGGTGCCTTCCGTCGGAATATGGGGGACCACTTGGGTGTGAGTGTGTGCGTGTGTGAGTATGTGTGTGTGTGTGAGTGTGTGTGAGTGTGTGTGTGTGCCCATGGTTATTGCTGATAACTTCTGTTTTATTTTTACTTGCACTTGGTTTTCCTTGCCTATTTTCTTTCAGTCATATTTCACAGCCTATACTGTTAGACTTTAAAAAAAATGGTTTTTTTAAATGAAAATGATTTATGCGCTTTGGGTTAGATTTGAAAATGTAACACTTTGCTTTTCAGAATGAGTTTAAAACTAATGAAATGGAACTAACTTTCGAAAAAGAATAAGGGAGGTGTCTCGTGTTTGATTTTCAAGTAAAACATTATGAAAATTTACTTTTGTACATTATAGTTCAAACCTGGATTATGTAGATTCTATATTTACTGGCAGTGCATTGGGATTTTGTTGTGAGGCTCACCTACTGAGTACTTTTGTGCTCACGCCTATCTTTTACCACTTCAGTTGCAGGTTCCTTGTGTTCAGGTTTTCCTGACTTGAGTCGCTCAGTGATGGGGCGACGTTGGTTTGTAGTTGGGTGGTGACCCGCGAGGTCACGTGGAGGTATGTCGTGGTTTAGTTTTGTAATGTCTTTAGTGTTTGCCCGTTTGTTTAGTTTACTTTCGTTCTTTTGATCCTGTTTTTAGTTTGGGCTAAAATCGTTCCCAACGATTGAAACTTTAAATGCCCGGCACTTGTTGCCATCCCGGGGGGACCGGGAACGCCCCTCGGGACTTGCCGCGGACCAGCTCGGGTGACCGGTTCAGGGTCGAACCGGGCTGGTTCGTGACAAATCCACCCCAAGAATCCATCACCATGGAATACCTTACCCTTAGGTCCTATGCGGGTGTCAACGGGGTTATGTAACAAGACCCTAGAACTATGATTATGTGCATTATTTTTGTATATATGATATAAATTAATTTTATTACTGTTATATTGTAAATAGGTTTAAATGGGAAAATAATATTTTTAGTTAATATTTAAATTCAATTAATAAATATATTTTTATGAATTAATGGATTTTTGAATTAAATAAAATTTTTATAAAATATTCTATCTATATTTATTTTTATTAAACATAAATTATTGTACAAATTTTATGAATACAATTGGAATTTTTATTAAGGTTTGAGAACTGTTTTTTCCAAAAGCCATGAATTTTGAAGAAATGCTAGTTTTTATTTTAAAATTAAAATTTCTCATATTTAGAAATTTTGTTAGGTAAAATTAATATTACACTTTTATTCAGGATTTCAAAATTATCCAACGGTGAATTATTCATTGTTTTATGAGGTAATCGAATTTTTGGGTTAAAATTAAATACCATATAAATATATAATGTGTTTTATGATATCATAATGACCCAATGTTGATGTGATAAATTAATATAAAAGGATTTTCGGACAATATATGTTTTAACTATAAACTAATGTGCTTTTTGATTGGTTTTATTCATTTTATAATTCCTTAGTGGACCCTCCATAACTTATAAAATAATTAAACATTTTAAAATTATTTACTTGAGAGTGTGACTCACATCCACAGAAACAAGACTAATATTTTAATAATTTCATCCATTGGCCTTATACAATATTTTTTTCTAATCCCATTTTCCATAAACCATGGTCAAAAACTACAGGTTGGTTTGTGGTTTTAAATATTTAATTATTTAGATTCCAAAACCAAAGTTTATGAATTAAAATTTCTTTGTATGAAAATGATAAAAGGAATAGGCCAAGAAACAAACATCCTAGACACTCAAGGAGGCTTGTAATGTTGTATCATTAAGGAGTAATCAATCAAAAATTACCTACACTCCACTGGCAGGGTGCCCACGTTTCCATAAATAACCACCTCGTCCCCGACACTCCCAATCTTCGAGAGCGCATCCACAATAAAATTTCCCTCCCTCCAACTATAATGCATGAGCTGTCCTTGATTAGTCTCCAAGGCACACATCATAATGATGTAAGCCATCTCCCAAGGCAAATCCGACCATCCCTGAACAAATTTAACCAAAACATCTAAATCTGACTCAACTTCCGACACCTGAAAGCCCATACTCATGAAAACGGTGAGCCCCGTGAGAAGGGCACGAGCCTCTACCCCTGGTGAATTACCCATACGATAGTAAGAACTAAAGGCCAGATGCACTGAACTGCCTGAGTTGATTAATACTCCACTACCACTCATACTGACAAGCTTGCAGGATCCGTCCACGTTTAACTTGAGCCCACTGGAAGGAGGATGCCATCTTACCAACCTCCCTTCAGAGCTGTCCAAAGCGCGAGGCTTACCCTATAAATTGCATGCCGCAGACGAGTTCTGGAAAAATCATCAACAACGAGACCATCTCATTGACAAAATATCTTACTCTCAACAGGATCAAGAAGATTGAGCTCTGGTATCTCATGCGTTCATTGTTCCTGGCCTCCAAAATAACCCCGTAAACGACAACGAGAATAGTTGTCTACACCTTGCAGTCGGAATCTCTCCTAGTCAATCCGAAAAATGTTGGGGTATGATTTCCATACACTACTATACTTCCCTACTTCTTTTAATGATGATATACCTCTTTCTATATCATTAATCTCTCCCATATACACCCATTACCATGCCAAAAGTTTGTAAGAGTTATTACATTTCTCCTCTTTCTTCAAGTTTCTTTATTATGTTACGCCTTCTATTATAAAATTACATGTGTAGGGACATGTATATATGTGACCCATTTCTTTCCATTTCAGGAACATATTATGATTTACTCCATTCTCTCTCATCAACCATTTTTTAAGAGTTTTTATGTCACGTCGTTATGTTTTCGAAATTACACTGTGATTTTCAAATCCAAAATCATTGTGTATTTAATACCATACCCATTTCTATATAAAGGGTATTAACCATTACGAACATATATATATATTTAGTGGTACTTACATGTATGTATTCCACATTACTTAATCTTGTAATAACTTATTATGTTGAATGATTCAAGTTATACGATCCATGTGGAACACTTATGCATGAAATGAAATTTTATAAAGGGTGTCCCCAAATAGACATACAATGCATTGGGTAAAGAATAGTATCATGATATGTCATGTTCAATGAGTTTTGAATAAGGATAATTCATGTGAAATGAGGTTTAACACATTCCAATTCATGTTCAATGAGGTTTTAGTCCTTCTCCATGTGCAATGAGCTAGGGCTCATGCTAATATCATGTTAAATGTTGTTGACACATTTCCATGTTAAGATAATCATGATATATCATGAATTTATGTGCGGGTTTCTCTTGTGATCCATTGATATTCCTATTTCTTAACATATACTTTAATCTTCATGTTATTCTCTTTTTAATCCCTTTCTATGATTTATAGATCACTCTTTTCTTATGCATGTCCTCAGGTTATCTGATGCAAAGATAAGTACGATGTAATGTTGTGTTCATGTAAAATCTTTTTTCAATAAAGATGTTGTATTTTATGATATAATTTGTTATGTAATATTCATAATTTTTTAAGACACTATACCTCTCGATCCGTATATTTTCCTTAAGTTAAATTTTATGTAATAAATCACGTTTAAGTGTGTTAAAAAAAGCAGGGTTGTTATAGTGGGTATCAGAGGATAGGTTTTGTTATTTTTGGGATTAGGATTTAAAAACCCCAGTGAAATACTTAGGGATAAGACTAAGTATAATAAAAAAATCCCTATATTTTTGTCAGTACAGAGTAAGTGGTTTATCAATAAAATACATCCATGTCTGGATACAAACAAGTAGTGGTGGCTTTGGAATAGATGTATGTAGGGGTAAAACCCAAAAACACCACTTTCAGCTAGAATCTAACGAGAACAACGAAACTAAAACGGGTCTTGATTCACTATTGGTTTGACACTCCCAGAGGATATTATTTTGAAAGATCATAAGCATACTATGAACCATCATTAAGGTAATAAAAAATCCCTATGAATATATGATTGGAAGTATATCATAGATAACATAGATTGAAGCATATAAATTAATATGTTAAGGAAATAAATGTAATTTATATGTTATTACTTTTTTCAAGGGATTCTCGTTTTTTTGTTACCCTTAAATTTTTTATTCCATCTAATGTCTAGTAATATAAGGACTTGGGGTAACAACTGATATGAAGATCAATGTAAAGATTGTTCTAATGAGATTCTCAATCCGATCAGAGCAGGAATCAAAATCATTGTCATGATACACTCTTAGTTAACTCATTTTTTTAATAGAAACATGGGTTAAGAGGAACGTTCAACCCCCTCCCCCCCAAAAAAATAACAATCCACACTTGAGAGCTTCATGAGGCAAATACCTCGTGATTTTAATGGATCATTTAATCCATCAAATACAGAATAATGGATCAACTCCCTTGAAATGATCTTCTTCATTATTCAGTGTTAAGAAAAAAATAAGGTTATTCTGGCTACTTATCATATAGAGGGTGAAGCTGATCGGTAGTTGAAATTGATCAAAAATACTATGCCTGAGGGATATATCGAGGATCTGGAATGGAAGGATTTATGAAAATATTTTTCTATAAATACATTCCTTGTACCATCTGACTTATGATGGAAAGGGACTTTCTTCCCCTTAAGAAAAAAGATGATGAATATATCGACGTGTATGAGGAAAACATAATAATGCTTCCATGATATGCTTTCATCATTATCATTACCCACCAATTCAATGTTGACCGCTTCATTAGAAACATATCCTACAAAAATCCCTAGAGATCCGTGAATTAGATAGATCTGAGAAAATTTTCTGATGATCCCTCAAAGTCAAAATGGAGATTGGGGAATCTCAGGGGTATCTGAGAGAAAAGAAGCCGAAGGTGGACATTAATTATGGAGGTCTGATGGATAAATCCAATGTGCTAAGAAATTCTATCACCCCCCATGCTATAGGTTTGGAAAGAATCACCCAAGAAATTTCCTAAAGGGGATGGGGAAATGATTTTGGAGTGGAAGAGAAGGGAACCTGGCCCTTAATTGCTGACAATAAAAAACACATTGTTGCGATAGAGGATAGGAATTCTATGTTCGACCCTCGACGAATTTTTCATTACATCAACCGCAAATAACTCGAGCACTTTGAAAACTTGTTCCCTAAGAAAAGGGTTTTTAGAGGCAACCAACAACCTCCAAGGTAGAAAGGGAGATCTTTTTCCATCACTACCACCAATGTGAACCCTGAAAATGAAGTGGTGACAGGGACTCTTGTTATTCATTCAAGTATATTGAACATAATTTTTTATTCTACTTTCATGAATTGTTTTATACCCCTTGAGTTTAGTAGAACAATCCCAACACAATAAAAAACATGGAAGTAGAGATGTCTGTTAGAATGGAAAATGGGGAAAATCAATGCATCCCAGGAATATAACTCCTCCCTTATCCCTAGTTGTAGATTATTCTTCCTAGTGAACCTATTCATACTCCCTATAGTGAAATTTTATTCAGTTTTTTTTATGGATTGTCTTTCCATATATAGAGAAACCATAAATTTCTTTGAGAGGGAAATTATTCTTCATATGGAGAATCAACCACCGATTCTATACAAGTGCAAGGAGGAGGATGAATCTTCTTTAGCACCATCATCTCAAGAGTGGATTTTACTACCCTATAGGAATCTGTATCTTGCTCAGATGATTGAGCCTATGGAAGCAACCATCCTTGAAAAAAATTAGAATTCTGAGTAAATTTGAGGAAGTGTTTACCAATGAATATCATGGAATTCCACCTCGAAGAAATGTTTATTTCTCAATTTATCCTATACCTAGAGAATTTCCAATATCCAAGAGTCCATATGGAATGGCTATTATGGAGCTTGAGGATCCTAAGGAACAATAATTGGAGAGTCTGGATAAAGGGTTTATACACCCAAGTACTTCACTATGGGTTTCACCAGTCCTCTTCATCAAGAAGAAGGATGGGTCAATGTGTCTTTGTATTGATTATCATGAGATCAATAAAATCATGATAAAGAACAAGTATCATCTACCATGAATTGATGACTTGTTCGATCAGGTACGTGGAACACAATACTTATCTAAGGTGGATCTATGGTCAATATATTACCATATAAGGCTAGAGAAAGAGGATATATCCAATCTTCTTTTTTTACAAAGTACATGCACTATGAGTTCATAATAATGCCTCTCAGAATCACTAATTCTACATAAATCTTCATGGACTAGATGAATAGAGTCTTTAGAGATTAACTCAACAAATTTGTTGTAGTACTTACATAAAATATTCTAATATACTCCAAAACCAAGGAGGAGCAGGAGGATAATATAATAATTTCACTAGATACCTTGTGAAAGAATAATCTCTATTCAATGTACAACAAGTGTGAGTTCTGGTTAAAGGTGGTCCCATTATTGGGTCATATGCTCACAAGTAATGGGATATCTATGGATCCCTCCAAAACAGCTACAATTGAGGGATGGTTGCGACCAACATTGGTGACATATATCCATATATTCCTAGTGTTAGCTGGATATTATCATTGATTTTTGATATATTTATCATGATTTTCAAAACCTCTTACCAAGATATCTCAAAAGAGTATCATGTTTTCTTGGAGTCATTATTGCGAAGACAACTTCATGGAGTTGAAAAGGAGCCTTATCACTACACTGGTTCTCACACTACCCACAAGTGGAGAACATTTTGTGGTATTTAGTGATATTTTGAAGAAGGGAATGGTCTTTTTTTTGATAAAAATTGAATAATCCATCGACTATGCTTCAATTCAATCGAAAGTTCATGAGAAAATCTATACAACGCATGATCGGGAGTTAGATGTAGTAATCCTCGCTTTAAATATTTGGCGACATTACCTCTTTGGAGAGATGTGTGAATATATATATATCACAAAATCCTCAAGTATATAGTCACAAAAAATGATCTAAATATGCACCAATGAGGATTGTTACAACTGATCAAGGACTATGATTTCTCAATTCACTACCATCCAGGAAAAGTGAACAAGGTGGCAGATGCTCTAAGTAGAAACTATCCAACTACACATTCATTGATGAGAATTTAAAAGGATCAAATATTCTTATATTTGATGAAGATGGACATGGGAATCATAAAAAAGGTACCATCATCAATAACTTCACAATTTATATCTCAACTCCCTCTTTTAGAAATATTAAATGATTATCAAAAGGATGGTGTGGGAATTTAGAAGAACGTGGAAACTATCAAAAAAAAGTTAAATCCTTATATTTAAATGTTAATAATAAAGTAATTGTGATATTTGGGTCTATAATATGTGTTTCATCAAATTTGGAGTTAAATATTGAACTTTTGGATGATGCAAATAGTTCAAAAAAAATTATTCACCTAGGAATCACAATAATTTATCGAGATCTCTGAGATCATTATTGGTGGGATAACATGAAGAAGGAGATCATTGAGTATATATCAATGTTCCTAGTATGTCAGCAAGTGATGTATTATAGGAATAATTCTAAGAGGATGTTGGAACCATTACCCATACAAACATGGAAATGGGAGAACATCACTATGGACTTTTTCACCAGACATCTGAATACATGCAATGGAATGAATGCTATCTGGGTTGTTATAGATCAACTTAAAAACACTGCACACTTCATTATAATTTGGGAGGATTTATTATTGGATCAACTAGCATTGATATACATTAGAGAAATGATAAGGCTACATGGAGTACCACTATCGATTGTATCTGACTGATATCCAAGATTCACCTCTATGTTCTGTAAGAGTCCCAAACATGCTCTGTATACTGATCCAAACATCAGTACGACTTATCATCCTCAAACTAATCAGAAATCTGAGTGGACGATCCAAACACTAGAGGAAATTTTGAGATCCTGATAAATATACTTCAAAGGTGGATGGGATCAACATCTTCCTCTGGTTGAGTTCTCTTACAATAACAGTTTCCACTCAATCATCTAAATTCCTCCTTATGAAGCCCATTATGGGAAGAGGTTTAGAACACCGTTATGTCGAGATGAAGTTGGGGAGTGAAAAATTATAGGACCAGAAATGGTCGACAAAATGGCGGGGAGGGTTAATACCATCTAGTAGCATATTAAATCTACTCATTGTCAAAAAAAGAGTTATACTTGTAATCATTGACGAGACCTATAGTTTAATGTTGGAGACATGGTATTCATCCACATATCATTGTGGAAGAGAGTTATGATATTTAGTATGAAGGGAAATCTTACTTCAAGGTACATTAGCCCTTTTGAGATCCATGATCGCATTGGAGTAGTTGCCTTTTTGATAGAACTCCCACCAAACATATCTCATGTACATGATGTATTCCATATATCACTCTAATGGTGGTACATACCTAAACCATCGCATTTACTCAATCCAGAGGTTATACCATAAGAGAATTACAGCCCCTATGAGGATAATCTAGTGATGTTGTTAGATTACTGGAAAAAATTTATACAAAATAAGACAATTCCCCTCATCAAGGTGTTGTGGAGAAACCAGAAGGTTGAAGAGGCTGCGTGGGAATCTGAGTATGTGATGAAGTAGAGAGACCCACATCTTTTTTAGTGTGGTAAAATTAAATTTCATGGGTGAATTTTCATAAGGGGATAATATTGTAACGACACAAACTTTTATTAATGAAAATTAATCTTGATCTAATTAATTGTATTATTATGTAGAATGTTTTTATAAAACATATGCACTTCACTAGTTTATGTTTTTGGATTTTGAAATACTATTAATAATTGTTACATTTTCTATTATAGATGTTTAACAGTGATCAAATGGTTAGTATAAATATAGGGCTTTAACAAATCCAATGTACTCAAAAAAAGTAAGTGATGACATAATGCAGTTGAATTACTCCATACGAAGATGATTTTTCGGAACTCGGAATAGAGGGAGCATCACTGTACATCACTCTTGACCAATCCCATGCTGATATTAAAAACGTTAAGCTTTACACTTCTGCAGAAAACGTTTTTAACCGCACCATTTTTTACGTCAGATATATATAACTGACGTGAAAACCTATGATATGTTGTTTTTTACGTCGGTTATTTTATAACTGACATATAAAATTCTGAGAGTAAATTTTTTATGTTGTTTATTTGATAAAAACATAAAAATTAGGTACTTAATGAATTTTTTACGTCGTTTATAAAATAACTGACGTAAAAAGGTGGCATCTGAGGCCTTTTTGATGTCAGTTATTTGATAACCGATGTAAAAACCCAACCCACAGAATTTTTTACGTTGTTTATTCAATAACCGACATAAAAAACCAACACACGGTAGATTTTACATCCGTTATAAAATAACCGATGTAAAAACTATGGTTTCTAATGTGTTTTTTATGTCGGTTATAGGATAGCCGACGTAAAAAACCAACACACAGCTTTTTTAGGTCGGTTATTTTATAACCGACGTAAAAAATGTGGTATCTGATACATTTATAGCATCAGTTATTATAATAACTAAAATTATAAATGTAATAAAAAATAGTTTATAATGTTGTTTATTAAATAACAGACGTTATAAAACATTTAAAAAATTTATCACGCCCCGTGGATTGTCATTTCTGATTTTTTGATCGACAAACCTACGACTCATCTCTCTCGCGCGGAAAACCTAGAATCGAATATTTGATATAGTTTCGTTAAAATCGTTTTTTCATCATCATTTATCATCTTCACTCTCCTCAGATCTATCATCTCTACTCGCAATACTCAAGTAAGCCTCCCATTACTTTATTTTGTTTTTTTTCCGGATAGTCTATATTTATGTTTTGTGATTTTATTATTTAAACTAGGTAAGAATATTTGATTTCGAACCCTCTTACCTCATTTTCCCATCATCATCTTATTTATTATCACCAGATCTATTAGATCAACTCCCAATATTCAAGTAAGCCTCACCTACTTCTATTTCTTTTGTTTTTATTTCGCGGATTCCCTACATTTATGGTAATATTTGTTGTCATTGACAACTAATGATCTAATTCACCAATATTACTGCAATTTATATCTAAACCATTGTGATAGACACATTCCATGTACCAGTGTGATTTATTTTATATGTATATATGGTTTTTCAGGGTGGAATGTTTTTTTTGGATCTTTGGTTGTTTCTATTTTGGGTATCACTTTTTGTTGTTCCATAAAATATTTATGTCGCTTATTTTTGTGGACTATTATATGTTTTCATATTCTATTAAAACCGGATTCATTGAATAATAGAGCATTTTAGACTAGTAGGAGATACATTTCATGGTTCTCATTTTGAATAATGGCATGATACAAAAACTAGTAGCTTGAGGTTAAAATCCCTAGATATGCCAAAACTAGTAGTTTGAGGTTAAAATCACATGGTTATGGGGGGATGTTCAAAGGGTTGGGGGCTCTCTAGGGGTTGGAGGTTGTCCAGAGGGTTGGGGGTTGTCCAGAGGGTTTGGGGGGATGTCCAGAGGGTTGGGGGCTATCCAGGGTGTCCATGGAGGTGTGGGGGGGGGGGCAGTCCAGGGGTGTTTGTGGGGGGGGGGTCAAAGGGGGTGGGGGCTGTCCAAGGGGGTGGGGGCTATCCAAGGGGTTGGGGGCCTTTCCAGAGGGTTTAGGGGTTGTCCGGGGGTGGGGGATGTCTAGAGGGTTGGGGTGTCCCGGGGGTGTCCAAGGGGGTAGGGGTGGGGTGGGGTCCAGTAAGGGCGAGGGTGATGTCTAGAGGGGTGGGGATGTTTAGGGGGTGGGGGGATATACAGAGGGGTGGGGGCTTTCCAAGGGGTGGCGGTGTTTAGGGGGTGTCCAAGGGCATAGGGGTGGTGTTCAGAGGGTTCGGGGGGCTGTCCAGAGGGTTGGGGGTGTCCAGGGTGTCCATGGAGGTCGGGTGGGGGCAGTCCAGGGGTGTGGGGGGTCTAAGGGGGTGGGGGTTTCTAAGGGGTTGGGGCTATCCAAGGGGTCTGGGGCCTATTCAGAGGGTTTGGGGGTTGTCTGTGGGGCTATCCAGAAGGTTGGGGGGTGTTCAGGGGGTGTCCAAGGGGGTAGGAGGTGGGTTGTGGTGTACAGAAGGGGTGGGTGGTGTCCAAGGGGTGGGGGGGGCTGTCCAGGGGGTGGGGGTGGTGTCCTGTGGGGTGGGGGATGTCCAAGGGTGTGGTGATGTCCAGGGGGTGTCCAAGGGGGTGGGGTGGTGTGCAGAGGGTGGGGGTTATCCAAGGGGGGTGTTGGTGTCTAGGGGGTGTCCAAGGGTGTGGTGGTGGTGTCTAGGGGTTGTGGGGGATTCCCAAAGGGGTGGTGGTGTCCAGAGGGTGTCCTAGGGGTGTGGGTGGTGTCCAAGGGGTGGGGGGATGTCCAAGGGGGTGGTGGTGTCCTAGGGATGTCCAAGGGGGTGGGGGATAAGTGTCAGTTGAGATTGACTATTGCATCATGGTTTGTGAGATTATGACATGATGATTGTATTGTTTCATGGATATTAGTGTTGAAATATGATTCTACTTTGTTATATATATTTTGACCAGTCATCAACTATGATAAAATTATGGGTTATGGGGGAGACAATGTCGTGGTTTTCAAATATGTTTAGTTATCCTAACCCCATTGTTCCCCGATGATTGGATTTACATTTTCATTTTCTCCATCTGAGTTTTTATTTTAAATTTCATTTTATTCTTAGGTTTACACCATTTTCTCACATTTTCTATCAACCATTAAAGGAACCATTGTTTTCATTGATTCAATGGAATTTAAAACTGTTATATCAAACTATATTTTATTTTTAAAATCATATTCAAGCATATTTTTTTAAATACGCATAGATATGTTTTATATTTCAAAATTGTTTTGAATTCAAATTATTATTATTTTTATATAAACATATACTTGTCTTATCCTTAAAAGATGTATAATTTTGATTTTGGTTATAGGTAATAATGAGTCGAAGTTTTATTACGGCACATCGAATGAGCAATGAATATGAGGAAGGTGTTGATGCCATTTTGGAATTTCTTAAATGAAATGTTCCATGTAGTATGATTTTTTTCTGTCCATGAATTAAATGTTTGAATATGAAGAAGTTGAAAAGTAAAGAGTTAAAAGATCATCTGATTTGTCATGGTTTTAATCCCAGTTACAGACCTTGGATTTGGCATGGTGAAACTGGAAGGAATGTCACTGATGATGATGATTTGCAAGATGGTAACTCCGATGGAATTGAAGAAATGACTCACGATATTGCAGCAGAACAAATTGAGATAGAACTGCTAGTTGTGCATCTATATGGTGATGCTGAAAAACCATTATATCCCAGTTGTACAGATTTTACGGTTTTGTCGGTGGTGTTAATATTGATTAACCTGAAGTCGAAACATGGATGGAGTGATAAAATTTTTACAGAGCTACTACAATTGATGAAAGACATTCTTCCAAAAGATAATGATCTTCCAGATTCACATTATAAGGCCAAGATAAAATTATGACTGATGGGATTGGGATACAAGAAAATACATACATGTCTGACTGACTATATGATATATAGGAAGGAATATGAATTTCTGTCAGAGTGTCCTAAATGTGGGACATCACGGTATAAGGTGAAAGAAAAATAATAGGTTGCTGTGGAGATTACAATGATCCCTTCAAAGGTATTTTGGAATCTTCTTATAATTCATCATTTCAAATGTGTATTTGCTAATTCACATGATCTAAAAGGGTTAAGATGACATACTGATGAGCGGTTATGTGATGGAAAAATACGCCATCCATCTGATTGTCCACAATGGAAGAAAAATTTATGAGCAGTATTCTACATTTGTAAATGAAATTAGAAATCTCAGACTAGGGTTGTGCATAGATTGAATGAATCCATACCGAAACCCTAGTAGCACACATAGTTCATGGCCTATTTTATTGGTAATTTACAACCTGTATCCTGATGTTTTTATGAAGCACAAATATGTAATGTTGAGTATAATTCTCTCTGGTCCGAATCAACCTTGAAATGATATTGATGTTTACTTATCACCATTGATTAATGATTTGAAACTTTTATGGGTGGATATTATAAGGGTGTATGATTCTTATAAAGTGGAATATTTTCAACTGCATGCAGTGCTTTTGTTCATTATAAATGACTTCCCAGCATATGGAAATTTTTTTGGATAAAGTTTTGAAGGGCATAAAGCATGTCCAATTTGTGAACAACAGAAGTCATATTGTCAATTGCATCATGGGAGGAAAACACTGTACATGGGTCCTCAAAAGTTTTTTCCTATGGATCACACTTCTAGAAGACTAAGAAAGGCATTAAATGGCTTACAAGAATTTGATATTTCTCCAAAACCATTATCCCCTGATCTGTGTTTTGAGAGGGTGAAAAACATTGATGTGATATTGGGAAAGACACAGAAATCGGGTAATGATGGACATTTTTTTGAAGAAAAGGTCAACATTTTTTGAGCTACCAGATTGGAGATATCATAAAGTTTAACATAATATTGATTTCATGCATGTGGAGAAGATAATTTGTGATTTTTTTATTGTAACATTGTTAGATAGTAAAGGAAAGGCAAAAGATAGCTTAAATTCAAGATTAGACTTACAATCAATGGGAATACGTTTGGAGTTATCTCCCACTCCTAATGGAAGACAAACATTTTTCCCCCGACTTGTCATACATTATCGAAGAGGGAGAAAATTAGCTTTTGTCAGTGTCTTCATGATAGCATAGTGCCAAAAGGTTATTCTACAAATGTAAAAACTTTTGTCCCATTGAAGGACATGAAGTTGATAGGTAGGAAATCTCATGATTTTCACGTCATGATGAAACAAATTCTACCAGTTTCATTACGTGGAATATTTCCCATTCATGTCAGAAAGACTATAATGAAGTTGTGTTATTTTTCCAATTTAATTTTTAATAAGGCGATTGATGTGAATGCTTTGAACATTTTGGAAAAGGATGAAATTTGTATACATTGTCAATTGGAAGTGTATTTTCCTCCAACGTTTTTTGATATAATGGTGCATTTAATGATTCATCTGGTTTGAGAAATAAAGCTTTGTGGACTTCTATATCTTCATTGGATGTATCCTTTTGAAAGGTATATGAAAATATTTAAGGGGTATGTTAAGAATCTATATCGACCTGAAGCCTCCATTATTGAAATGTATATTTCTAAGGAGGTTGCAGTGTTTTGTAAAATCTACTTGGCGGTGGCGAAACACATAGGTTTTCCTCCATCTTTCCATTAACGAGTTAATAGTGAGGGAAAGGGGATTCGTGGCTTGAAAGTCAAATCATTTTCGACAGAACATATGAAGATTTTAGAATTATACATCTTGAATAACATAGCTGATGATCGATCATATATCACATTGCATATTAATGAGTCGAAACAATGTCATCCAAAGAAGAAAGAAATGTGGATTTTGAATAAGCACAAAAAAACCTTTTTTCAGGGTTTAAAAAGACCTTGATAGGTAGATCAGATGTATCAATGACATTAAAATGGATAGTGGGTGGTCCATGTTTAAATAATATAACATGGTCTGGTTATGACATTAATGGCTATACATTTCATACGAAAGCTCAGGACAACAGTAGTACAGTTCAAAATAGTAGGGTATTGGTGTTTGAAAAAGCAATGCATTTTTCGAGTGGTAAGGACCAAAACCTAATTTTTGTATCAAGTGCTTATTATGGAGTTATTGAAGGTATATGGGAGGTTGATTACATTAAAATTAATGTTCATGTTTTTAACTATAAATGGTTTATTGGTATCAATAGTGTCAGACACGATGAATTTGGAATGACACTTGTTAATCTGAATAGATTGGAAGACACAACTGATTCTTTTATAATGGAAACACATGCCAAAAAAATTTTCTATGTAGTAGATCAATCAGATATACAGTGGGTTGTTGTTTTACAAGGGAAAAACAACATATTGGTGAGGATAAACTTGATGAAGATGTTGATTTATGTGAGATCCATACTTCCATCGAAAGATTAACAAAACATAATGGTGGGCATGTTAAAGACATGGTTTTTTCCCTATGTAATGATCACGATGAAGGAATTTGGGAAAACAATCAATTTTTACATTCCTAAAATTGTAGGAAACATTTTTTATTTCCTTTTTATATTGATTTTTTTCATAAAATATTAGATATTGTAAGTTTTTTTTATTTAAATGTGTATTAAAAAAATATAAGTATAAGTTTTTTTTTGTTTTATGTTTTTTTAGTTTACTTTATCATGTTTTCCATTACATAAATTATATATCTATTATTTTTTTTCAGTGACAGTTAATTTACCATGTTCACCATGTTTATCGTGTTTACCATGTTTACCATCTTGACCATCATTACCATTATTGAACATGCTTACAATATTAACCATGTTTACTATTATGTACCTTAGTAAAATTTTCTATTTTATTATTATAGTAGTATTAAAATATTTGAATTTGTATATTTTTGAAGTAATGCTTTTTTATTTGAAGGATAATGACAGATCAATCAGTTGATCAACCACATGATTTTGGAGATGAGGATATTGGTGATACCTATGGGGAGGAACATTCCCATGCTCCTCTTGATGTTCCCAAGTCTTCCTCATGTTCTCTTATTATGACAAAGAGTTCATGAGTTGGTAAACGTGGGTGCACACATTTACCAAAATTATCACTTGCTCGTACGCAGGATCATAGGATACTCGTTGAGTTTGATGAGGATGGAATTCCTAGAGGTCCAAATGCAAAAGATTTTAAGAGTACTGTATTAACTAAGGGTAAGAGAAAAGTAAGCGATTTGTATGATGACTGGAGAAGTGTGGATAAAGTAATAATCTCTCAGTTGTGGGAGAAAATTTTGGTAAGATCTATTTCTATTGTTTTCCTATTATTTAATTGTTTCTAGTATATATAATATGTTTAAACTCTTCTTTATCAGATGACATTTGATATTCTTGACACTGGAGGAGTCAGGACGAAATGCTTATCGATGGATATCAGGAGATGGAGGAATTTCAAATCAACCCTCTTATCTGATTTCATTTTTGGTTATAGGAGTCATTAAAATCCATGTCGTATATATTCTTTTATAGATGAAGACACATAGAGGCAGTTTGTTGAAAGTAGAAGAAAAGAGTAATTTTTGGCAAGGGAAATGTAAATTTTTATAACCTTTCTTATATAAATGATCTTATTAATGTTTTTTAATGATTTCATTTTCTTAATTTACAGAAAAAAAAGAAATATCATCAAAATATCCAATCTAAAAATGTATACCCTCATAGTTTATCTCGGGGAGGTTATGCATTTTTGGTTGAACAAATGATGGCGGAAGAATTACAAAAACTAAGAGCTGAGTCTTCAACTTCTGGAATGGTGCCCCCCCCCATCCCCTCCATCTAGACTTGAAAAATGGAAGAGAGATCGGATGGGAAAAAAGGGCAATATCTTTTAGAAGAATATAGAATCATATATGAGAGGTTTGTAAGATATCTATTTTATTTATTTAAGTTAACTATTTTCTTCATATAATTTCAATCATTACAGAAATGTTCAATTAATTAATATAGGACTCTCTTGAGGAGCAGAGCTCAAAATGGGTATTTACAGCTGCTGGGAGGCAAGATATTTTATCTGCATCATTGGGAAATCCCGAAAATCCTGGTCGTGTATGAGGATATATAGTAGATGTATTGGTAAGAAAAGTATTTCTACGTTTTTCAACTTCTAACATTGAGTATAAGGCCCCAGCCTTAAACCTTACTTAATATTTAATTAAATGAATAATTCACATTTATGATCTTTTCAGGTTTAGAGTTTTAGAGAATTAGGACATAACTATTACATCATAAAAGATTACAAAGTAGACACTTATACTAAGTTTCCATAGAATAAAAACTCTTAAAAGAAACATGTCTAGTTCCATGTTTTATATAGAATGACTTTCCCTTGACCCTATTCCACATTAAGTCCTATGAAAAATATTTCAAAAAACTTGGGGTGAGCATAAAAATATCAGTAAGGGATACACAAAGAATGAAAATTGCTAGTTTATCAAATCAACAAGTAAATCATGTATACTTTATCAAAGTAATACTTTTCACCTTTATGAAGTAGTAAAAACTCTTCACTAAATAAAATATCATTAGTTACCCTTTTTAACCAAAATATTACCATAAAACCCATATAATGATCACAAAACATATAAAGGTAACTTGGGACATAAACATACTTAAATGGAATAACCATATGGTCGACGTCCACACATATCACTTAATGGAATAGCCATACGGCCGACTTCCATACCCAATGCATTGGAGGTTATTACATAACCACCCATCCTGCTATTCACGGCACCACTCATCATATGGTTTATCACGTAACCACCTGTCAAATGTCCAAGTACCATTATAAAATCATAAGACATAAAACAAAAATACTGGAAAGAAAAAATTTCCACACTTTGACCATAATATATCACATAAATATATTGACATAACAAATCCATTATAAAACCCCTTTTGAATACAAAAATACATAAAATATTATATGGTATTTATTTCATTTTAAAAACATTACGGATTGTTGAGGAAGCAAAAGACCAAATAATAATCACAGTGGCGGAAAAGGCCGTTGTCGCCGCGTACGTTAAAAGAAATATTACTTTTTTTCATTTAGTAAAATGCTTCATAGAAAAACATTCCTTTTGTATAAAAGTAAAAGTCAAAGGGGTTTATACACCGTATAAAAGAAAGTTGTGTATAAAACAAAATATGCCTCAATGAAAGAAGATTGAGACGAAGTCCCTTACCTCGGGTCCGACTTGACTCGATCGTTCTTTAACGTCCTGAATAATAAACATGATTTAATTTATACTTGCATAAGAACCTTTTTCAAGTTAATTATTCCTTTTATATCACTTATTTCCTTTTTGTAAACATTATTTAATCATTTAAGTAAATAATGTTTTTTTGTCGATATTTGGTTCTTTAGTCGAAAGTGGACTTCTTACAATTACATGTTGTTCGTGTGGTCAAAAGTTCATTATATCAAGAATGATATTCATGATTTGGATATCATATATATCATATATATCCAGAATATACATGTAATTATAATAATACATAATCATTTATAGGTATGAAATGAAATGCATCATTCATGGAGACGGTAAGCCGTACGTACGCATGAACGCTACTTTCATTTCTATGTCATATTAATGGAATTAAAACTAAATGAGTGGTATGTATATTTTAATTCTAGAATTATATTAATCATTTATATGTAACATAAATCATATATAATAACTTTAAATCCATCCATTATACTTCCCACATATGGCATTAACGAATCAAATCACTTTGAGGGGGCGGTAGTCCGCACTTCCTAAAATGAAGATATCACGTATACCAATAATGGAAGCCATAAAGGTACACCATAAATGAAAAATACAGAAGCTTAAGGAAACAATAAAAATATTATATATCATATATAATTATAGTGACATCTTAATGGCCACCTTTGAAGGTGTTAGAATAATTTTGAACAATCATCGTTTCGTGAGGCAGAAATTCGCAATCCACAGAAAGAGTATGTTCTTTAACCATTAGATGTAGGTGTGTGTAAGTGTAGCTCAAATTATCCTTATAAAAAAATCCCATTATATTTAAGATACTGTATTTTTTATAAAATAAATGAATAAAAAGAGTTTAGGGGGTTGGAAAAGAAAAATAAAACAAAAGAACACAAGTGAAGACATTACCTTAAAAACGGGTAACTCTTTTTGATTTGAGATCAAAGGCGTTCTTGGGTAGACTTATGCCCAATGTGAGGCTTCTTGGAGTAAAATAGGGATGTGGAGAGACAAAAATAGCATATCTTGGCCGAACCAAAGGCTTGAGAGGTGTGGGTAAGGTGGTAGAGGTGGGGGCCTTTTATAAGAGGAGAGGAGGGGCACTCTTGGAAAGTAAGGAAATGTTACTATATTTTAGAATGTGTTTCGGATTTTAATGGTCCCACATTGATGTTTTTATAATATATGGTGATAAGGGTTAGAAATATACTCATACAATAGGTTTTTTTACATGTTTATGTCTTATATTTTACATTATCTTTCCATTTTATTTTAATCGTTAAATAATGAGGTAATCGCTGCATCATCATGGTGTCATAAATAATTTAATTTATTTAATGTCTAAAAATTATAAAATAATACTATGATGTAGTAAATATTTTTATCTTTCCAATGAATATTTATAGTAAAAAATATGTCTTTTATAGCCCCATGTAAATTTTTTTTTAGTAAAACAACTCATGTTTGTGACATTTTTATTCTAACATTAAATAAAAAGATATTAATGTCATTTTCCATCCAAAGTGGCTCCATGGGGTCCCCAAGTTGACCCATGAATTTTATTGGTCGTCCATGAAACATCCAATAAGGGTAGGAAATGTTTCAAGTTCATTTCATATTATTAAAACCTTATTTTTACCTTAAACTACACTAATTACCTCTAATCGTGATTAAAAACTTAAAAGTTACTATTCACCAAAAAATTATTTTAATCCCATTGAACCACATTTTACTTCTTAATGAAAGCCATTTATGTCGGATTTTTTAAATTAAAAACACAAAGGTGGTAAAATTTCATTTAAATGAAAAAATCAGTTTTTTTAAGTACCACTTAGTAGTTTCACTATTAATCAAAAATTGAAGTTTTTCAGAAAAATACCAAAACTTCCCCCTAAGGTATATTTGATATTCCGAATTCAAAAATGATTTATATTTTACAAAATTAAAAACATATAAGTTACATTAATTAATTTAAAATTAATTCCCGCTGTCAGAGAAAATAGCGCGTTTTTATGAAACAATATGTATCAAAAGATTGACACTAGTTTAAGTCCAATTTCAAAGTGAAATTAATTACAATGACCACTATTGGATTAAATGATAAAAATATATTATAATTTAACATTAAAACCAATTAACAATATAATCTAATAATATAAAAAAATTATATTAAAAAGAGGTTTTGAATTAAAATACAACGTTTTTCACTATTCATGAAAAAATGAACTTTATCGGAAAAATACCAAAAATTTACACAAAGTAAATTTTGATGTCCCGATTCAAAAGAAGATTTTTATTTGTTCCAATAGAATGTATAAGAGTGACCAAAACTATATTTAATGATGGTTCGCCATCAAAATGCGATAAGTGAACCTTTAGTGAGAATTAAGGTATATATGGCTAAAATTGAATTCTTTTCGTATTTTAAGCCTTTATCTTTTATTGGATAAATGTAAAAACTTTTAAAAAATATATATAATCATATTTTTGTTATTTCTATCCATTCCTGCCAATACAAAGGCTACGTGTTAACTACCATTTAAAATAATATTATTTTATTACTAGTGTGCAACGTAAGATTTCAAAGAAACTCTTTGTTGTGTATCAGGTATGCTATCGAACATAGCAACCCCTTTAAAGTAAAATTAATATTTAATTCGTAAATATTAATAAATATGAAAATTCTTTATTCTTTATTTACCGGGGATGTTACATCCTTCCCCCCTTTTGGGAATTGCATCCTCGAAATTTTCTTCACTTAAAATATGTGGGGGTATTTATCCCTCATAGCATTTTCAGATTCCCACGTTTCCTTTTCAACCATATGGTTTTTCCACAAAACCATTACCTAGTGAATTACCTTATTTCGCAACACCTTCTCTCTTCGGTCATGAATTTGGACTGTTTGTTCTTCATAAGAGAGATTCTCTTCCAACTGAACTACCTCCGGGCTCAAAACATGAGATAGATCTGGCATATACTTTCTCAACATTGAAACATGAAAAACATTGTGTACCTGGGACAAACTCAGAGGTTATTCCACTCTGTATGCAACTGATCCAACTCTCTCCAGAATTTAATATGGTCCAATGAACCTCGGACTCAGCTTTCCTTTCTTACCAAATCGCATCAAACTTTTCCATGGAGAAACCTGGAGAAAAACATGATCACCTACCTCGAAAGATAGATCCTTCCTCCTGTTATCCGCATAACTCTTCTGCCTTCTTTGAGAAATTCTCATGTGTTTCTGAATCAACTGAACTTTTTCTGACATCTCTTCTACCAATTCTAGTCCCATCAGCTTCCTTTCACCCACTTCATCCCAAAAAGCTGGAGTTCGACACCGCTTCCCATATAACGCCTCAAACGGTGCCATCTGTATACTAGAATGAAAGATGTTATTTTATGAAAACTCAACCAAAGAAAGATGTTGGTCCCAACTTCCCTGATAATCCATAGAACAAACTCGTAGCATATCCACCAAGGTCTGAATTTTTCGTTCTGACTGCCCATCTGATTGCGGATGAAAAGTTGTACTAAAATTTAATTCAGTACCCAACGACTTCTGAAGGCCTTTCAAAAAGTTAGAAGTAAAACTGGGATCACGATCAGATACAATGGAGAGGGGAAATCAATGCAACCTGAATATCTCTTTAAGATAAAATCGAGAAAGTTGATCTAGAGAGAAAGTATCACTAATAGGAACGAAATGAGCAGATTTAGTCAAGCGATCAACACTAACCCAGATTGCATTATTACCTCGAGATGTCTTCGGTAATCCCACAACAAAGTATATGGATATGTTTTACCATTTCTACTCTAGCACTGGTAAAGGATGAAGAATCCCTTTCGGTAACTGCCTCTTTGCTTTAACCTGCTGATAAGTCAAACACTTCACAGAAAAATTACCAATATCTCTTTTCATTCCATCCCACCAGTAATACTCCCGTAGATCTCTGTACATCATAGTACTGCCAGGATGAACTGAAAATGGGGAACTATGAGCCTCACATAACAACTCATTATTCAACTGTGAATCACCAGGCACACATAATCTCTTCCCAAACCTCAAAACACAATCATTATCAATGTTGAATTCAGGCAACTTACCCTTCTGAACCAGCTCTACCTTTTTCTGCAACTCACTTTCTTCCCTCTGTGCTTGCTTAATTCTGTCTGATAGGGATGATCTCACTGATACCTGAAACAAAACAGAAGAACTTCCTACACCAACAACTTCTATGCCAAATTTCATTAAATCAAAATCCAAATGATCTCGTTCCAAATGTAGCGTGGTTAATGAAGCATTACTTTTTCGACTCAAAGCATCAGCCACTTTATTTTCTTTTCCCGGATGGTAATGAATTGTACAATCATAATCCTTGATTAATTCCAGCCATCTCCTCTCTCTCATGTTCAATTATTTCTGAGTGAATATATACATTAATCTTTTGTGATCAGAATATATTTCAGACTTTAGTCCATACAAATGATGCCTCAAAATTTTTAAAGAAAAAACAACAGCAACTAATTCCAAATCATGTGTAGGGTAATTTACCTCATGAATTTTCAACTGGCGTGAAGCATAAGCAATTACATGATCATTCTGCATAAGGACACAACCAAGTCCTTTCAATGAAGCATCACTGTAGATAACAAACTCACCATTTTTGGAAGGAAGTGCCAAATCTAGAGCATTCGCCAATCTTATTTTCAACTCCTGAGAAAAATCATCACATTATTTTGTCCAGATAAACTTAAAACCCTTCCGAGTTAGCTTAGTCATTGGACTAGATAATCGTGAAATTTTTTCAAAAAAACTTCGGTAGTAACCCGCCAAACCAATAAAACTATGGATCTCGGTTACATTTGCGAGTCTTGGCCATTCTTCAACAACTTTTGTTTTAGCAGGATCAACAGTTATTCTATTTTTTGAAACAATGTGACCAAGGAAAGAAATTTGTTGTAACCAAAACTCACACTTACTAAATTTTCCATATAGTTTATTTTCTTTTAAGGTTTTCAAGATAACCCTTAATTGATTTCCATGCTCCTCTTTACTTTTAGAAAACTCTAAAATATCATCAATAAACACAACCAACATTTTTCACCTGAGTCAACTGAGAAATCACTACAACAAACTGTTTAGTTCTGATTCTGACCATCTCATGATACTAATTTGAATGGTTTTCTTCCTCCTAATGTCGTCCTAACATAGTTTCCCTGTTTCCTCTTCGAAAAAACATTCTGAACAAAGAAATATCATAGGTGAAGGAACATGCTAATCTTTAAATTCTATATCATTTCAGTCATACCATAAATTAATTTATAATTTAACAATTTTCTAACTCCTAAAGTTGTCTAAACCGACCTCTGATACCAACTATAAGGCCCCGAACTTAAACATTACTTAATATTGAATTAAATGAATAATTCACGTTGAGGATCTTTTTAGGTTTAGAGTTTTAGAGAATTAGGACATAACTATTACATCTCAAAATATTACAAAGTAGACACTTCAACTAAGTTTCCATAGAATAAAAACTCTTAAAAGAAACATGTCTAGTTTCATGTTTTATATAGCATGACTTTCCCATGATCCCATCCTTGAACCTATTCCACATTAAGTCCTGTGAGAAACATTTCAAAAAACTTGGGGTGAACATAAAAAGCTCAGTAAGGGATACACAAAGAATGAAAACTATTAGTTTATCAAAACAACTAGTAAACTATGTATACTTTATCAAAGTAATACTTTTCACCATTATGAAGTAGTAAAAACTCTTCACTGAATAAAAGATCATTACTAACCCTTTTGTTACTAAAATATTACTATAAAACCCATATAAAGATCACATAACATATAAAGGTAACTTGTGACATAAACATACTTAAATAAAATAACCATATGGTCGACTTCCAAACATATCACTTAATGGAATAGCCATACGGCCAACTTCCATACCCAATGCATTGCAGGTTATAACGTAACCACCCGTCCTGGTATTCATGGCACCACCTGTCATATGGTTTATCACCTAACCACCCATAAAATGTCCAAGTACCGTTATAAAATCTTAAAACATAGAACAAATATAATGGAAAGAAAACATTTCCCCACTTTGATCACAATATATCACAAAAATATATTGACATAACAAATCCATTATAAAAAACCCTTTTCAATACCAAAATACATAAAAGAGTATATGGTATTTATTTCATTTTAAAAACATTACGTCTTGTTGAGGAAGCCAAAGAGAAAATAATACTCATGGTGGTGAAAAAGGTCATTGTCACCACGTACGTTAAAAGAAACATTCGTTTTTGTCGTATAGTAAAAAGCTTTGAAGAAAAAGATTCATTTTGTATAAAAGTAAAAGTCAAAGGGTTTTATACACCATATAAAAGAATGTTGTGTATAAAATGAAATATGCCTCAATTAAAGGAGATTGAGACGAAGTCCCTTACCTCGGGTCCGAATTGACTCGATCGTTCTTTAACATACTGAATAATAAACATGAGTTAATTTATACGTGATTAAGAACCTTTTTCAAGTTCATTATTCCTTTTATATCACTTATTTCCATGTTATAAACATTATGTAATCATTTAAGTTAATAATGTTTGTTGTGTAGATATTTGGTTCTTAAGTCGAAAGTAGACTTCTTACAATTACATGTTGTTCATGTGGTCAAAGTTTCATTACATCCAGATTTATATTCATGATTGGGATATCATATATATAATATATATCCATCATATACATGTAATTATAATACTATATAATCATTTATAGGTAATAAATGAAATGCACCGTTCATGGAGACGGTAAGTCGTACGTACGCATGAACGCGACGTTCATTTCTATGTCATATTAATGGAATTAAAACTAAATGAGAGGTATGTGTATTTTAATTCCATAATTATATTCATAATTTAGATGTAACATACATCATATATAGTACATTTAAATCCATCATTTATATGTCCCACATATGGCATTAACGAATCAAATCACTTTGAGGGGGCGGTAGTCCGCACTTCCTAAAATGAAGATATCGCGTATACCCATAATGGAATCCATAAAGGTATGGCATAAATGAAAAATACAAAAGCTTAAAGAAAACATAAACATATTATATATCATATATAAATATAGTGACATCTTAATGGCCTCCTTTGAATGTGTTAGAATAATTTTTAACAATCATCGTTTCGTGAGGCAGAAATTTGCAATCCACAGAAACAGTATGTTATTTAAACATTAGATGTAGGTGTGTGTAAGTGTAGCTCTAATTATCCTTATAAAAACATCATAGTATATTTAAGATACTGTAATTGTTACAAAATAAATGAATAAAAATAGTTTAGGGGGTTGTAAAAGAAAAATAAAAAAAAGAACACAAGTGAAGACATTACCTTAAAAACGGGTAACTCTTTTTGATTTAAGATCAAAGGCTTCCTTGGGAAGACTTATGCCCAAAGTGAGGCTTCTAGGAGTAAGATAAGGATGTGGAGAGACAGAAATAGCATATCTTTGCCGAAACAAATTCTTGAGAGGTGTGGGTAAGGAGGTAGAGGTGAGGGCCTTTTATAAGAGGAGAGGAGGGGCACTCTTGGAAATTAAAGAAATTTTACATTATTTTAGAATGATTTTCGGCTTTTAATGGTCCCACATTGATGTGTTTTGAGGATAAGGTGATAAGGGTTCTAAATCCACTCATTCAAAAGGTTTTGGACATGTGTAGGTCTTATATTTTACATTATCTTTCCATTTTATTTAAATCGTTAAATAATGAGGTAATCGCTGCATCATCATGGTGTCATAAATAATTTAATTTCTTTAATGTCTAAAAATTATAAAAAAAATACTATGATGTAGGAAATCTTTTTAGCTTTCCAATTAATATTTATAGTCAAAAATATTACTTGTATAACCCCATGTAAACATTGTTTTAGTAAAACAACTCATGTTTGTGACATTTTTATTTTAACATTAAATAAAAAGATATTAATGTCATTTTCCAACCAAAGTGGCTCCATGGGGTCCCCAAGTTGTCCCATGGAATTTTTTGGTCGGCCATGACACATCCAATAAGGGTATTACATGTTTCAAGTTCATTTCATATTATTAAAACCTTATTTTTAACTTAAACTACACTAATTACCTCTAATCGCGATTAAAAACTTAAAAGTTACTATTCACCAAAAAATTATTTTAATCCCATTGAATCACATATTACTAATTAATGACAACTATGTATGTTGGATTTTTGAAATTAAAAATACAAAGGTGGTAAAATTTCATTTAAATGAAAAAAAATTCAGTTTTTTTAAGTACCACTTAGTAGTTTCACTATTCATCAAAAATTGAAGATTTTCAGAAAAATACCAAAACATCACCTGAGGCTATATTTGATATTCCAAATTCAAAAATGATGTATATTTTACAAAATTCAAAACATATAAGTTACATTAATTAATTTAATAATTAATTCACGCTGTCAGAGAAAATAGGGTGTTTTTATGAAACAATAAGTATCAAAAGATTGACACTAGTTTAAGTCCAATTTCAAAGTGAAATTAATTCCAACGACCACTATTGTATTAAATAGTAAAAATATATTCTAATTTAACTTTAAAACCAATTCAAAATCTAATCTAATCATATAAACAAATTATATTAAAAAGAGGTTTTGAATTAAAATACAACATTTTTCACTATTCATTAAAAAATGAACTTTATCGGAAAAATTCCAAAAATTTACACAAAGTAAATTTTGATGTCCCAATTCTAAAGAAGAGTTTTATTTGGTCCAATAGAATGTATAAGAGTGTCCAAAACTATGCTTAATGACGGTTCACCATTAAAAGGCGATAGGTGAACCTTTAGTGAGAATTATGGTATATATGCCTAAAATTGAATTCTTTTCATATTTTAAGCCTTTATATTTTATTGGATAAATGTAAAAACATTTTAAAAACATATATAATCATATTTTATTTATTTCTATCCATTCCTGCCAATACAACAGCTACGTGTTAACTACCATTTAAAATAATATTATTTTATCACTAGTGTGCAACGTAAGATTTCAAAGAAACTCTTTGTTGCATATCGGGTACGCTATCGAACATAGAAACCCCTTTAAAGTAAAATTAATATTTAATTCGTAAATATTAATAAATATGAAAATTCTTTATTCTATATTTACTCGGAATGTTACATTGAGGGTGTTTATAAAAAAAAGTAGAATCTTTGGAGGCTGAAGTTCAAAATATTAATGCGACAATGGATGAAATGATTAGAGTGTTGGTACAGTCTATTTTTGTATAAATGAAAAGTCAATTTCATACTATAGCTCCCACTCCTCCACCTCCCCATACAGACCCCATTATTTATCCTCCACCTCCGCCAGTATCTCCCACTCCCCCACCTTAGCCTGCGGACCCCATTTTTTATCCTACTCCTCCGCCACATCTTATTACTTATTGCGATTTGTATGTTGATGATCCTAAACATCATATAGTTGCATATGGGTTGTTATAATGTATAAGAGATACAGTTCATCATCAACAATTGAAGGTATAAAATCAGAGGGTCACTGTACAGAATATTATAGATAGACCAGCTCGATTCCCATTACCTACAAATGAGGTGATGATAGTTGGACATATTATCGGCCATTTTTTAATTTGGACATCTAGACTTATTCGACTCATTACTATAGAGGTATGTATGTAATATATTATATTTTTTTTATTAAACTTTTTTATCATTTGAAAAATAATATATTTTTCTATTTATTTTTACAACAATACTTCAAAGGTAAAGAAATATTATATAGACAACAACAAAGACAAATGGCTGACATCAAATACAGATTCTAGTAGTCTCGATAGATTTTCAAGATATTCAAATTTATTGGAAGGTCGTTATGTGTTTCCAATGGAAACTCATGTTTTTGGGCGTGCAATAACTGTGGGGATTGTGAAAACTGATATCATGGAGCTTGTTACTGGAGATAAGTTGGGAATCAATATGGTGAAATTTTTTTCCATGTAAGTATTAACACCTTTTCCTTATATTATATTTATTAAAAATATATACTTATGTCTGTTTTGTATTAGGTAGCTTTATAACATGTGTGAGAAGAATGAGTGGATAGATGTATATGGATTCATGGACCGGCAATTGATTCCCCTATGAAGCATGTGCATTGGTTGAGGAACAAAAAATGCATTATATTACTGAAAGAATCGAACAAAATATAGTCACACAATATTGGATGATGCCTTTTGTGAGAGGTATGAATCATATCTCTATCAAAGACTTCATTATCTTTTAACATAAAAAACCACTAACCTTAAATTTTCTTTTATCAGGGATCATTGGATGTTAGGGGGTTTTTCCAAAGGGAGAAAAGACTTCATTGGATATGCTCTGTCCATGGTGATGTGCGGGAAAGATTTAATAAAATTTTGGAAAAGTATGTTTCAATTTATCAATAGTTTTATATATTATAATGAATTTTAAATTTACCACATTCGTATTATTTTCTAACAGGGGATGGGTTTACTTTCGAAAAAACACAATAAAAAGGAGTGCGATGATCAAATATGTAAATTTGAAGGTAAATATCCATTAATAATTTGTAATTTTTTATTAATTACATAAAAAAATATATTGAATTTAAACTCATTCAAAAATAATTTTCATGAAAAACAAGGAGTCATTGAAATCAGATATTATATGTTAAGATTTATGTACGAATAAATAACAAGTGTGACAGTTGTGAACATTAACCTGGTAATATTTCCTTTTAAACTTTGCAATAATATTTCAATTTGATGTATTCATTATCCACATTAACTAAAATCCTTTTAATTTATAGCTATTTATTGACCCTCAACCCTATACTGCTCATGACGTCAAACACTTACAAGTGGAATGGTCAAATTATTTTACAAGTATTATTGAATTTTAGTTGTTTGTAGTGTAAAATATAATTTTGAATATTGTCATCATAATTGTTTATTTGTTAGTCATTTAGGTTGATTTAGATTTTTTGATGTTGACAGTGAATGTCTTGAATGATATATATGTGAATTTTTAATTTTCCTCTACTTCTGGTTTTGGTCTACTTATGATGGTTTTTCTGGTATGGATTCTGCTCTGGGGGGAGGGGTTCCAAGGGTGCCGAGGGTGTTCAGTGGGGTGGGGGTGTCTAGGGGTGTGGGAGGGATGTCCAGTGGGGTGGGGGGGGGGGGGGGGGGGTTGGGTGTCCATGAGAGTGGGGGACAGTCCAAGGGGTGGGAGCATTTCCAAGAGGGTGGAAAGGCTGTCCAGTGGAGTGGGAGGCTGTATAGGGGGTGTGCAGGGGTGTGGGGTGTCTTGTGGGGTGAGGGGGTTTCTAGGGGTGTGGTAGGGCTATCTCATGGGGTGGGGTGTGGGATTTCTAGTTGGGGGGGGGGGTCCAGGGTGTTCATTGGGATGGGGGGGGGGGGGGTAGTTCAGGGGGTGGGAGAAGTGTCACTGCAATACCTCGGGGGGCTCAATGCCACTAGAAGGTACTCATCACTCCCACATGTGAAACATTTTGAGAGCTCAAGCCTCGCATGTGGGAGTGATGAGTACCTTCCAGCAGTGTTCCCCCAGAGGGGGTGTCCAAGAGGGTTTCCAGAATGGTGGGAGGTGTCCAGGAGGGTGGGGGGACAGCCCCGCGATGGGGGGCAGTCCAGGGGTGTGGGGGCTGTCCAGAAGGGTGGGGGTTTTTCTAGGGGTGGGCGGGGTTCCATGGGTGGGGGAAGTCCAGAGGTGTGGTGGTGTCCAGGAGGGTGGGGGCAGTCTCGGGGGAGGGGCAGTCTAGGGTGGTGGGGTGTCCAGGAGGGCGGGGGTTGTCCAGGGGTGTGGGGGGTTGTCCAAGGGATGGTGGGGAATTCCAGGGGTGGGGGTGTCCAAGAGGGTGGGGGGTTGTCCAGGGGTGTTGGGGGCTATCCGGGGGGTGGAGGTGGCAGTCAAGGGGTGTTGGGGGTGTCCAGGGGTGTGCTGGGGGATGTCCAGTGGGGTGAGGGGGGTTCTAGTCTATTTTTGGTAACTTTTTGGTATATTTCAAGGTTGTGGGAGGGTTGTCTAGGGGTTTGGGAGTACTGTCCAGGGGTTGGGGGTATACATGAGGGTGGGGGATGTCCAAGGGTGGTGGGGATGTTTAGGGGTGTGGGGGTGTCCAAGGGTGTGGGAGTGATGTCCAGGGGGTAGGGGGTATACAGGAGGGTGGGGGATGTCCAGGGGTGGTGGGGATGTCTAGGGGTGTGGGGGTGTCTAGGGGTGTGGTGGGGGAAATCCAGTGTGGTGAGGGGGTTCTAGTCTATTTTTGGTTACTTTTTTTCTATTTCAGGGCTGTGGGACAGCTTCCCAAGGGTGTGGGAGTGTTGTCCAGGGGGTGGGGGTATACAAGAGGGTTGGGGGTTGTCTAGGGTATGGGGGTATTTCCAGGGGGTGGTGGGGATGTCATGAGGTGTGGGGGGATATCCAAGGGGTCGGGGGGCAGTCCAGGGGTGTGGGGGTGTCTAGGGGTGTGGTGGGGGCTGTCCAGTGGGGTGAGGGGGCTGTCCAGGGGTGGTGGGGTAGTCCAAAAGGGTAGGGGTTGTCTAGAGGTGTTAGGGGATGTCTAGGGGGTGGGGGTAGTCCAGGGGTGTGGGGGTTGTCCAGGGGTGTGGTGGGGGATATCAAGTGGGGTGAGGGGGCTGTCCAGGGGGTGGTGGGGTAGTCTAGGTTGGTGGGGGTTGTCCAGAGTTGTTGGTGGATGTCCAAAATGTGGGGGAATTCTAGGGGTGTGGGGGTGTCCAAGGGTATGGTGGGGGATTTCGAGTGGGGTGAGGGGGTTATGGTCTGTTTTTCGTATCTTTTTGGTCTATTTTAGTGTTGTGGGAGGGTTGTCCAGGGGTATGGGAGTGCTGTCCAGGGGTGTGGGGTATACATGAGGATGGGGGGTTGTTCAGGGTTATGGGCGGCTTTCCAAGGGGTGGTGGGGATGTCCAGGGGTGTCGGGGATGTCCAGGGGATTGGGGGAAGTCCAGGGGTGTGGGGTTTGTCTAGGGGTGTGGTTGGGGCTGTCCAGTTGCATGAGGGTGGGTAGTCCCGGGGGTGGTGGGGCAGTTCAGGAGGGTGGGGGTTGTTAGGGGTGTCGGGGGCTGTCTAGGGGGTGGGGGTAGTCCAGGGGTGGGGGTGTTCATGGGTGTGGTGGGGGTTATCCAGGGGTGTTGGTGGCTATCCAGGTAGTGGGGGGATGGGGCAATCTAGGGGTGTGGGGGTGTCGAGGGGTGTGTTGGGGGCTGTCCAGTGGGGTGAGGGGGTTCTGGTCTATTTTTGGTAACTTTTTGTTCTGTTTCAGGGGTGTAAGAGGGATGTCTAGGGGTGTGGTAGTGTTGTCTAGGGGGGTGGGGGTTTCTAGGGGTGTGGGGGCCTATCCATGGGTAGTGGGAATGTCCAGGGGTGTGGGGGTCTTCTAGGGGTGGGGGCTATCCAGGGTTTGGGGGGGGGGGTCTGGTCTGGTCTGGTCTGTTTTTGGTAAGATTTTTCTCTATTTCCGGTTATTTGGCTAGGCATAGTAGTGGTTCATGTTTATTAAAAAAAATTGTTTTTTTACTTCGGTTATTTCATATCTGATGTAAAAAAGTCCCTGTTATGGGTTATAATTTTGGTTATTTGGAGACTAATGTAAAAACTTCATTGGAGATGGTTTTTATATTGGTTATTTCATAACCGAAATAATACATTGAAATGGATCAATTTTTTACATCGGTTATTTTATAACCGAAGTTGTAAATATGTTTTTATGTCGGTTATATAATAACTGATGTTGAATACCTCTTGGAAGATAGGTTTATGATGTCGGTTATTTTTATAACCAGCATGATAAACACTTCGGAAGAGGGATTTATGATGTCAGTTATTATATTACCGACGTGAAAGGGTATAAATCACATCGGTTATTAAATAACTCACGTAATAAAGCACTCCTCCGAAGCATTTTCCATGTCGGTTTTTATCAACCGACGTGAAAACCACTTGGCAGACATGATTATCACGTCCGTTATTTTTATAACCGATGTGATAAATGCTTAGGAAGAGTTCTTTAAGATGTCAGTTATTATATAACTAATGTGAAAGGGTATATATCATGTCCGTTATTAAATAACTGACATCATAAAACACTCTTCTGAAGAATTTTCCACATCGGTTTTTTATCAACAAACGTGAAAACCCGCTTGGCAGACATGTTTATCACGTGGGTTATTTTTATAACCGACATGATAAACGCTTTAGAAGAGTGATTTATGATGTCAGTTATTATATAACTGACATGAAAGGGTGTATATTACATCGATAATTAAATATCTTACATAATAAAGAACTTCTCTAAAGCATTTTTCACGTCGAGTTTTTATCAACCGAAGTGAAAAACACTTCAGATTTGTGTTTTTTACGTCGGTGGTAGAATAACCTATTTAAGAAACTCTGTTTATAACATATCCTATAATAACGTCGGCCAAAATCCGACTTTAAAAATTGAAAATAACCACTGTAAAAAACATTTTATGCACTAGTGTTAGCTGAACTTCTTGCGGGAGAAGTGGATGTTAATAGAGATTACCACCCGAGCGATGTTATCTGAGCCGCCCCAAGAGTCAGTCACCATCACACACCTTACCCTTAGGTCTTATGAATTTGTTATAAGGGATTATGTAATAGGACCCTAGAACTATTATTATGTTCATTATTTTTTTATAAAGAATATACATTTACTTTATTATTATTACATTGTAAATTCGTTTTAAAGAAAAAATAGTATTTTTAGTTAAAATTTAAATTCAATTAAGAAATCAATTTTTGGGAATTAATATATTTTTTGAATTAAATAATATTTTGGTAAAATATTATATCTAAATTAAATTTTATTAAATATAAATTATCATAATATTTTTATGAATACAATTGAACTTTTTATTAATGTTTGAATTTTTTTTGTCAAATCCCATAAATTTAAAATAAATGCTATTTTTTTAATATAAGAAATTAAAATATTTAGAAAATTATTTAAATATAATTAATATTATTTTTTGAATATATACATCGAAATTATCCAATGGTTAATTTTTCATAATTTTCTAAGACAATCCAATTTTTGGGTAAAAATTAAATACCGTATAAATATATAATATTTTTTATGACATTATAATGACACAACAATAATGTGATAAAATGCAATGAGAGGAAATATTCTTCCAATATATGTTCTACCATTAAAATAATTTGATTTTATATTAGTTTGATTAATTTTATGATGGCGTAGTGGACCCTCCAAGACTTGTAAATTTTTTAATATTTTTTAAAAAAAATTAAGAGTGTTACTCAACTACACATAAGCAAGCCCAATATTTTAATAAATCCATACATTTGAATTATAAAATACTTTTTCCCACACCCCTTTGAAAAAAACATGTGTCAAATCTATGGGTTGGTTTGTTGTTTAATATATTTAATTATATATATTCCAAAACAAAAGTTTGTGAAACATTAAAGAATTCCCCTCTATTTTCCCATATAAACCCATCCCAGAACCCAGTTCTCTTCAATAAAAACCATTTTATCACGTCCAAATATTCCCTATCATCTCTATAATTCTCCCAATGCACCCCAATATCCCATGAAGCCTCTCTTAAGCCTCTCCCAAGCCTTTGGGACCACACTTCCATATAAGGGATTTCTTCCTTTCTCATTGTTGTCCAAGTTTTTTATGTTGTTATAACCTTTTATTTTCAATTTAAAATATTTGGGAATGATTTTACACATCCAGTATAATTCCCGACTAATGTTTTAATGATTATAGACCTATTTCCCTCCCATTAATCCCTACTATGTACACCTATTACCATGCTAAAATGTCGTAAGAGTTATTCCATTTCTACTCTTTCTTCAAGTTAATTTATTATGTTACGCCTTCTATTTCCAAATTCCATGTTTTGGGACATGTATATATATGACCCCCTTACTTTATATTACATTTAATATAAATTAATACCCCTTTCATTCTCATAAACCCTTTTTATGATTTTTTTTCATGCTGTTATGCTGCCGAAATTGCACCACAATTTTCCAAGCCAAAATCATTATATAGTGAATACTATACCTATTTATCAATAAAAGGTATTCACATTGATGAATATATATATATATATATATATATTTATATATTTATTTAATTGTAAATAGATGTATTTATTCCACATTATTTAATCATGTAATAACTTTTTATGTTGAATGATTCAAGTTATATGATCCATGTGGCACATTTATGCATGAAATGAATTGTTTATAAAGGTTGATCTCTAAAAGCACTTCAATACATTGGGTAAATAATAGTATCAAGATAAGTCATGTGCAATTAGTGTTTATTTATTCTAATTCATGTGAAATGAGTTTTTACTCATGATCCATGTGGAATGATCCTTGGCTCATGCAAATATCATGTTAAATGTTGTTTCCACAATTACATGTTTGGATAATATTACTATATCATGACTTTATGTTCATGTTTCTGTTGTGCTACATTGATATTAAAATTTCCTAACATGTACTCTATTATTCATGTTATTCCTTGTTTACTCCCTTATTAGGCATTATATCTCACCTTTTTCTTATGCATATCCTCAGGATATCACATGAAATGCTAAGTACGAAGGAATGTTTTGGTCATGTAAAAGAAGTTTTCAATAAAGATGTTGTATTTTATGTTATAAGTTTTTATGTAATGTTGCAAATTTCCCAATACACTAGACCTCTCGATCCTCATATTTTTCTTAAGTGTATCTTTATGTAATAAATCATGTTTATGTGTGTAATAAAGATTAGAGTTTTTATAATGTTATTAAGACAAAACGACATAACAAGGTACTCATACATACCATACATACTATCGAAATATATACGTGGTATGTCTAATGGAGTGAATCTCACAAGATGGTATCCTAATATTAAGTTTATTTTAGAAAATATCATATATCCTTAGATATTTTCAAAGAGATTATCTATACGAGGAACTGGATACCGGTTCCTGACCATAAGCTGCTTCAATCGTCTATAATATATGCAGAGTTGAAGGATCCCATCTACCTTCTTGGAAAGAAGAACATGTGAACCCAAAAGAATGTACATGTCTGTATGAAACCTTTGGACTCTAGTTCATATAATATCCACTTAAGCTCCTATAGATTAGTAGGTTCCATCCTGTATGGAAGAATGGACACTAGAGTTGTTCATCCTAAAAGTCAAATCATAAACTCAACCACTCTCTCATGTGGTATGATAGAATAATCATTGGGAAAGAAATCCCTGAAACAACCTACGACTTGAGGTAATTCAGCCTTAAAAAAACCCTAATCCTCTATGAAGATATTTAAAATTTGGGTGGTCCCTCCATGATTCTCTAGTCTATATATTCTGTCATGGACATCCAACTTTCCCTTATATATATAAATCATACCCTATGGTGATGTAAACTCCACCCTATAGTGATGACATTATATTAATGCTTGATATTGGTCCAACCAACCCATCTAGAGATTGAAATCAAAGCCCATAATCTAAAAAATTGTCCCATTAGAAAGGGTAACTGCATACCATAAGGGGAAAGTCCCTACACTAGTTTATACCATCTATTTATATTCCCACCAGTGTATCCAGGGTCATTACACTATGGTAATAATTTTTTTCCAACCCAAGTATTTCCAAGATAAATATGGAGATGAAGGAGTGTGAAGATCTTGTATCAAAAATGTAGATACAATAGTAGAAAATAATAGTATAGTACCTACTACAGTAGATGGTCTGGTAGCCTACTCCATGAGTATTTGTTTTAATGCATGCAATTAACCTGATCCACCTCCTTGTGAAAAAATTGGATTATAACTATTAGAATTGGTCAACTAGAACTTCTGGTGATTATGTGTCTATCTACCATGGTCATAATCTCCTCCTCAGCTACTCATGATTGTTCTACTCCAACTCCCAACTAGATGTAGTGTAATGTATCCTTCCCCTGAAGGTGGAGTTCATGCAGAATCTCTTCTACTTGATGATAATAGTAAGGTTGGATAGAATCTCTATAGAGTCGGAATATTGATGCAAGCCTGACACTGTAGAGGGTCTTTATCTCATTTATTCTTTAGGTTCCCCTATCACCCACACTAATGACACACCATGGTGTATCCTTCACAGGAACTCTGGATACCACTTCCCTACTAAGAATCCTTGATGGATCTCTTTCTAAGACTAGAAGAAATATCGTCCTATCTTTAAATTAGTTCTATATTCCATGTACTATCTTCTTCCCTTAGGATGCGCTTATTTATAAGATCATTTTTCACTATTTTAGAAAAGTTAGGTCTGTGAGAGACATTCACCTGTATATGTATGGAATACACAAACCCATCTTCGAAGAATTTAGCACTCAAAATAACATCACCTTCTAGAATTGGTGAAAAGCCCTGAAAAATATTGAAACAAACGGAATACTCCATAACTGACATAGAACCCAACTCATGGTGCATTACCTCTCTAAATCTATCATCTCTCAAAGTTTGTGGAAAGAACTAATCATAAAAGGTAGTCTATAAATTATAACATACCATGCCTTGATGATGACTATCCTGGGAAACTACATCCCACTAGTGCATTGGGAAATAATATAGCATGTATCTATATATATTGAGCCTCCACTATGGACACATCTATAGGTTCTCAAAGATTGAAAAGGTGGCCCCACAACAAGACATAGCAGCCTCTGAACCACCATCCGCAAGAAGGTATGAGGATGCTATAGCTGGAACTAACATATTAGGTCATCTATCATATGTTCATGCCATATATCATCATTATTAGAATACATCATACATTATAAAATATCACAAACATGAGTGTTTGTTCCCAAATCAGTTATAGTATGTGGTGCCTTAGGTGGAACCCCTAGAGGTACGATGGGAAGATCAGTGTCTGCCTTGTCTAGAGCATGGTTGTCACCACCCTCCTAGAACATGATATGAGGACTTCATGGTGACATTCCTCTATAAATACATAGAACAGACCCCATAAAAAGCTTATAAGCATACATATATAAACACTTGAGGATGAAAAATTAAATAAAAAGGGAAAACTTTCCATGGTATACAACCCCATCAACCCTCTTAGAATTCCAGGTAGCAGTAAGTTCTCAAATATTAATTATAGGTGTTCCAGTAGATGAAGGGTCAAAAATAAATTTCCTCATCAATTTGTAGAAAATATTCATTAATTTCATATTAAATTTCTAGGTTCTCTACTTTTCCATTCATAAACATGAAATTTTTTGAAAATTATGTGAAAACATTACATTTTAGTGTCCATGTTCACTTTTAGAGATTAAATTATCTTATAACATAACAAATTTAATTTAAAATGGATCTCCATTCACAGTGAATCTAATACCATACACCTTATCACCAAAAAACCAATTTTATTTTTATTCTAATGGATTGACTAAAAAAAATACTAATTCCAACCCATGAGGACAGATAACACCTCATTAATTGAAACCAAAAATCACTCAATCAATTACACGGGAAAACACATGCACAATACAACGACCACAACATCACTGAACAACCATAGGAATATCAAAAAATACATATATTGAAATATACCTATATGGAAAGGAAATATGCATGAAATGTGAACTCTAGGTTCCTATGATGATTCATGTAACAGTGTTCCATGCCCTCATATCATCAGGACACGGATGAAATAAGACCATCAATCAAAATAGTAATTAACAACACCACATATCATGTGATTCACCCAACGGTGAAATCACATCATCGGTAATAGGAAAAATCAGAAACAAAATTTTAATTCAGAAAACTCACCATTTAACCCAAACATGGGTTTGTTAAGCCCACGCTTAACTGACGATCATGTTTCAAGAATTTATAATATCAAATTGATTGTATCCAAATAATAAGAAATGAATGTAACCTACCTATAATAAAAAATTTTCCATCCTGAACCTAGATGCCACTAATTTTTTCCTAATACAGGTTTTCCAAATGGCATCATGTGCATCTCCCTAAACTGCAAAGGCTCCGATAAGAAGCTAGGGTGTGGGGTGTGTCCTTGGGGGAACTATTCACTCATTACCACAGTGTATCCCAATGGATCAATAAGAAACATAGGTAAATAGAAGATTCAATATATGTTAGCTGATAGCATAGTTTAAATATGATGAAATAGAAAATAACAGATGCAACTAGTATAACTATACAAAAGATTATGATAATATGTCATGTAACTGTAATTCTTGAAAACAAGGATACAAAAAATCATAAAAGAATGATATAAAAAAGTAGAAAAAAAATAAATGAAAACATTCCACAACATCCCAAGCTCCATCTCGTGCATATGATACCAGATCCATCCTAAGAAACAAAAAGTCATGTGTCTAGACAATAAGCTTCCCATTATAAACACATATATAAAAATAGACTATCTCAGTACCAATGGTATCCCAGATAATGTGTGAGATAAATATTAGTAGGCCACCACCAACGGTGTCTATGACATCATCTCTATGTAATATAAACTAAAATAGGGAAAACATGAATATATAAAATATAAGTGGTACAAAAATATAAGAAACAAAGTACCTACTTTACCAATAGGTTATTGTATAAACATGAAATTTTTTTATTGATTAATTATGTTATAAATTTTATTTTTATTTAATTCATGTGATGTATATCCAGCATTTACATTAACCAATTATAGTAATAATAAAGGTTCTAAGATGTAACAAGGTAATGTGTATTGATATTAATAATAAAAGGGGTCCAAGGTAACAACCATGAAATCCAAGATCTCAAGGGTCACTAACTCCGTAGTAACTGAAGCCTAGATTAAGGGTAATATTGTAATCCAAGGAAATCATCCAAGGAATTACACAATTGTATGATCTAACTGATACCAATAAATAAAACCTTGGTAAAATAAGATAATATATGTATTAACCCAAGGATGTATCAAAGGAACCTCATATATATAGAATCCACTCTAGATCCATGGAGTGTATCCAAGGAAACCATTAATAATATATGATGGATCCTATAGTGACATATTGGGAATCCACTGATAGATGAGGATCATGTTCAACATTGTGTCTCAACAAAAGAAATTAGAATCCTTGAATAGGAATGGCATCGACAAGCACTCAAGGCATTCCCTCAATAATCTAAAAGATAACTTGAGTCTGACCACTCCTATAACAATTTCATGTTCTAAATGAAATTGGAAACCTTAATTTAGCTTAATTTGAAAAATTATTCCATTTAATACACAAGCTATTTAATATGTCATAAGGTTCAATTCATTTCCTTTCATTAATGTGACATGACCAATTAATCATGTAATTGTATAATTAATCCATCAAATTAATATTCATTTAATATAGTTAACTCTGCAACCTTCCAATTTCTAAGGAAATAGGCTCTACGAACATTAATCCAAGCCATCATATAAAAATTTATTAGGCGAAGTCATATATTTTCAATATAATTTGTAATTATATATATAATTTATTAATCAAGTTGAAGCACTCACCGTAGGTGGGTCAAGTGATTATATTATAAGGTACCTTCAATGATAAACTCACAATTATAGATTCATTTAATATAAAATGCTTGCCTTTAGAAATTTCACCCTATTTCACACCCAAATAGTGGAATAAGCACACAGTTCAGGCACTAAAACCCCAATTATAGACAACACCTTACTTAGGTTGGTTGTAGTTTTGGATGTAACCACCAATAAAAAATTTAAAAAATGGAAAGGGTCATAGAACATGGTTATAATAACTATAATAATGATATAAAAATTTAACAAATGATTCTCTAGGAATTGGACACGCACCCATCACATTTTCCAAAATGAATAAGAACTCAAAGGATGTGTTATATACAAAAAACCATACGCTCATATGACTCTCCTCATCCAGTATCAGCCTCTAATTCATCCTCGATTAGAGTAGAACTGAAGAAAGTATCAAATATATGAAAATAGAGTATATGAGCCTCCATCTAAATAAAATTGTTTATGGAATAATAATGATGATAGATTCAAAAAGAATTTATAAAGTACCAATTTAGATCCAAAGAGATAGACGATGCTTCCATCGGACTCCAAATGGATAATAAGAGATCAAATAAAATCTTAAAGGACTTGTTGGCTTCAAAAATGGAGGATAAATGGGATACAATCCACATTAGATGTAATATAATTGAGGGTTTCATTTAAAACATAACCCAAGGAGAAACAATCATTTCTCTAAAAATTACCCCTTTCATGGTTTGGTAACACGGTTATCCAAACAGTTCAAAAATCATGCATGGTATCTTGTAGGAAGGTAGAACCCACATGGTTAGGAAAATTGTGAACCAATTGTGCAAAACACCATAGTCAAAATTGAAAAAATTATTACATGGTCAGGCAGCCCATTTTGCACTGTTATACCAAACCGTGTTCCCTCTTGCTTCTCACGTTCCAACCTCACATGGTTAATGTAATAGCCTCAACCCCAATTTCCTAGAGTCGGTGGATATTTAACTAAAATAGACCAGACATAAGAGATGGAATCTTAATGATATATTAGTTTAGTATTCTTTATGAAGCATGATAAGTACATGGTTCTCCAATTTTGTTGGAAAAATAATCATATAACTTAAAAAATTAAAAGAAACTACTACCTTGTATCTTATTCAATGATTTCATCATCGAAACCTAGGTAATGAAAAGAAATAGTGAGTTGAAATTCTCATTATGGGTTATATATATTGGACACATGAATAAATAATAAATGAATCATAATTAATTATACATAATCAATATGTAATAGTGAATAACTAATATGACTCACAATCAATAAAATATGAATGGAAATGCATCATTGGATTTTGTTTTCATTTTAAATATCCTCTGGATAATGACATGTGAATTTTGAATGAATAAATTGATTAATTCTAGCATTTCATGTATCTAGAACATGAACAATCCTAGAATCAAGATGGTTTAAATATATGGGTAAATACTCATCTGATTATGTTTTTTAAATAAAACATGAAGGCTTTGTCCCCAACTGATTTTCCATGTGAGACATGTGGATGCATTGAGGGTCTATAATGGGCTCTCCCATCACTCCGTGTCCAATGCATTCTTCATACCTAGATTTAATTCAAGAATAATATACCTTATAAATATCCATTTTGAATAAATGATATAAATTCATAAATATATCTCCAGTTAAAACAACGTTCAAAATAAACACCATATTAAAATGGATACACTACTATGAAAATACTCATATCCCTGAGACATGAATATAAATATATAATAGAAATATAATTTAAAATGAAAAATAATCTAAAAACGGGTATTTGATACACCACATTAAAATTATTAGGTTCACAATACCAATTAAGTCTCAATGAAATGTAAATTGAGATGAAGACCCTTTCTTTATATTCAAATGTGTCTGACAGTTGATCTTAATGTCCTGAATAATTTGATTAAATCTATTAATTATCTAATTTATAACATCGTACACATGTATTTAATTTATTAAAACTTTATTATGTTATTTTAAAGACTTTTATATTACTCATAATATACAATTTCATCATTTGGGAGAACTCGTTTATATGTTTTTGAAGATTGGTTTACTTGTATACATGTATGGAAAAATCATTTAAACGTCATTATTTTGGCCTTTATTTGATAAACATGAACTAGTTTGGTTTTATTAAATAATATTATACATATATATTGTTTCAAAAACATTATACAAGATATGATAAATATATCATAATCTATTGTAACCATTAAATTTTTTTATGGAAATCCTTTTGTGCATAATTGAATAACTAAATCATTTCATCTACGAAGGCGGTAAATCAATACCTCATGGATGAGGTTTTCAATTTTAGAATAAAAGGGATTGGAAAATGGGATTGATAATTGTACTATATTATCATAATAAAATTATAGTATATATAGGATACTAATGTTCTCATTCATGTTTGGATAAAATTGGTATGTATAAAATAATAAGAAAATAAATTAAATAAAATTGAAATAGAACAAAAAACAATTTACCTCAAGAATTCTTCTCATTGAGAAACTCCTTAATGGACATGAAAAAGATTTTTTGGAGAGAAAAAAATACCAAAACGTGGGGAAGAGTTTTTAGAGAGGAAATGTGTAGAATATAAGCAATCTTATTGGCTTTGGAAGTGTGAGGATAAGGAGTAGTGAGGGGTGGTATTTATAGTCGAGGATAGGGGTGTGTTTTGAATATTTTATTAATTATATTATTTTTTGGATCAAAACAATAAATAGTGATGATTCATGAGACTAAATATATTAATTTGTGTATGGGAGTTCGAATCAATGGTTCTTATATCATCCATAAGTCATATATTAACAAATAATTCATGTATTTATCTTATACCATAAATTACCATATTTCACTTTTACAAAAAATCAACTATTTTAGAAACATCCAAATAATTCACCCAAACCATTTTTTGACATGTAGAAATCTAAAATAAACACCAATTTATGAAAATAATTTTCTATATTTGATAAATTTTTATTTTAATTAAAATAATCATTCAAAAAAATACCAATTATAAAATTATAACTAATTTTATAACATCTTTAAATATTAATCAAGGTCTTGTAATTTTATCTTATAATCATAATTCAATAATATATTATTTTATTATTTTATTTTATAAAAAAAAGTTCTTTCAAATAATTATATTAATTATAAAACATTAAAATATACATTTATTTTTTGTAAAAATATCAATAATTAATTTATCATTTTAAAAATATTTATTTACTTATAAAATATATAATTATATAATATTTTAATTTATACTAATCCAAAATTATATTTATACTTTCTTAGGTGAGGTTTCTATTACAATGGATGATTTACTATTCTTAAGGGTCATATTACTTTTCCAAAAGTAATGTAACTATTTCATTACTGTTTGATCCTTAATTTCCAGAAAAATCCTTCTATTTAATTCATTCATTATTATTGAGTTTATTGTGTGTTCTCAATGTGATTTTATATGATTTATACTATATGAATTAATTTTTGGTGAAATTTAATCTATTTCATGAATGGAATTTATTTAAGTGGATACATATCGTGAAAATGGGGCTGCTATATTCTTTCATCTTTTTCAAATTTCATCCACCAAATTTTTCAAAAATATTTCCCTCTAAATAGATGTGGGATTTTTTCCCTCATAACATCTTCAGGTTCGCATGTTTCTTCTTCCATTTTATGGTTTCTCTAGGTTTACCAATTGAGTCATCTGATTTTTTAATACTTGCCTCTTATGTCAAGATTCTCGATAGGCTCTATATAGTAAGACAAATCATGTTCAAGTTCTCTTTCTTCATAGGTGAGCACATGTGTGGGGTCTAGAATGTAATTATTTTACAATGATTTGGGGAACATATCATGAACTGTATAGAGACATCGATGCATTTATAATCAGTAAGAGACAACTCCAATTGTTTCAAGAATTTAAAGTGGTCTGATGTACATGGGGCTAAGTTTCCCTTTCATACTGAATCTTAAGACACACTTTCATGGAGATAGATTTAAAAAGATATAACTTCACACTTGAAATTAAAAATCCTTTATCTTATTTTCATCATAACTCTTTTTACCACTTTGATCCACCTTTATATGAGCCTAAATAGTCTTTATCTTTTTCATTGTCTCATCAATAAGTTTTATGTCTATAAGTTTCCTCTCCCTAACATCATCCCTACATGGAAGAGTTCGACATCTCTTTCCATATAATGCTTCATATGTCACTATTCAAATACAAGAATGCAATCTATTATTACAAGAAAACTATAAAAAAGGTAAGTACTTATCCAACATACCTTGAAAGTAAAGTGATTATGATATCAACATATCTTCCAATGTTTGAATAGTCCGTTTATATTGTTCATAAATTTTTGGGTGATAAGTAGCACTCAAATGAGGCTAAGTGTCTAGAGACTTTATAAGAAAATTCTATCTTTTTATGTAAAATAAGGATATCAAACAGACAAAATTTATAGAGGTTCTAAAAAAGTCTTGAAAATTTATTAATATAGAGTCTTGTCATGTGATAGAGGGGTAAATATTCAATTATAGTAAGAAAATGTATAGGTTTTATGAGATGATCAACAATAATCAATATTTTATCATTCTTTCTCTTTTTCCTTTGTAGTCATGTGACAAAATCTATCATAATTTTGTCACACATACACATACGAATAGGTATTGGATGAATTACTCCTCTAGGATGTTGTCTCTCTATCTTCACATATTTAATAGCTCAACACCATAACACATATAATGTTATTTCTTGCTTCTTATTATCCCACAAAAAATGATCCTTCTGATCATTACACATCATTGTACTACCATGGTCTATAGAAAACTTTTACCTACGAGAATCATCTAATAGTTCTATTCTTAGATATGGTATTTATGGGACACATGAACTATTTCCAACTTTCAAAAATACATCCTCATACATGAAGTATTCAAATATTCCATCCTTAATGGCTTTAATTTACTTTTGAAATTTCTCATCATCAAATTGAGAGGTTTCTATTTTCTCCAATAAAGATGGTTTAGTAATATTTTGAAGAATTAATGATATTTCCCCTTCCTTAATAGTTCCCATTACTTTATTTACTAAATCTATAAAATTAGGATCTTTAGAAATCCTCATTTTGGTAATAATTCCATGATCTTTTTAGATTAATGCATCTTCTCCATTATTTTTTCCTTTATGGTAGTCTATTCATCAGTCATAATTATTGAGTTACTCAAGCCAGCTACTTTGCCTCATGTTGAGATATTTATATGTAAATATTTACCTCAAAATCTTGTGATCCGTATATATCTAACATCTTTCACCATAGAGATATTGTATCCATATCTTCAGAGCCAATTTTATTGTTTCTACTCAGGATCAAGAGTTAAATAATTTTTTACATGAGTCTGCGGCTGTATTGATGTATATGAAATAAAATTAATCTTTTTTCATAAAGAAACAATGCAGTCTATTTATTGATGCATAAATATATATCACAGACCCATTTTTTATGATGAAAGATTCAAAATTTGAGTATTAATCAGTCTTCTTTTCAATTATTCAATACATTTAGTAAATTATTTTTTCCATATGAACATAACCCATTTATGTGTGATATTTGTTAGAGGGTCTGCCAATCTGGAGATATTTTGAATGAAAAATTGATAGTAACCTATTAAAACAAAAAATGTATGTACCCTGATTACGTTCATTGGCTTAGTTCATTCTTGGAGTGCCATTGTCTTCTCAGGATATACTAATATTTCATCCTTAGTGATAATATGGACCTGAAAAGAAATGGTTTGAAACCACAATTCACACTTTCTAATCTTCCCATATAACTCTTTTCTTCTAACACCCTATATAAAAATTCTGAAGCAGTTCTGATAGTCCTCATTACATTTATATTACATCAAGGTATAATCAATAAATACAACAAAACAATTATCAATATAATATTTGATCACTTTGGTCTTTAGATCCATAAAAAATAGAAGCTTAATTAATAAGTCCAAAATGCATTATTATAAACTCTTAATGTATATACCTAGTTCAGAATATTGTCTTCAGAATATATTCCTTCCTCTCATGCAATTGATGATATATAAAAAAAATGGTCAATCGTCAAAAAAATATTAATTTCCATGGATTCTATCAAATAAATCATCAATTCGAGGAATAAGGTACTTATTCTGTATTGTAATAGAACTGATTTCTCTATATTAAATGCATTGCCTCAATGATCCATATTTATTCATAACAAAAAGGACCTGGGATTCCCATGGAGAAACACTAGGGTGAATTGATCCATTATTACTCAAATTCAATAGATTTTTCATCAACTCTAGTAATTAATTAGTTTCTATTCTATAAAGAGTCATTGATATTAGTCTTGCATCTGGGATCAGATCATTATAAATTTAACTTCACACTCAGGGTTGTTCCCTAGAAATTAATTAGAAAATAAATCAATTTATTCATGAAAAATTGGTATATCCTCAATTAAAATATTATATTGATCATTCTTATATGGTTTCTTTCTCTTCACCCAAAGACTTTCATTTAGTAGAGTTACTGGTTTTCGATCGATATAAGTATCAGATGAATAGTTTTCTACTCTAGAGATATGGTATTCTATATCTTCCTCACAGATCGTAATTTATTTCTTCTTGAACTAAATTTCCGCATCATATTTTGAATGAAAATCTATATAGAGGATTATATCAAATTCAATCATGTATATAAAGATACTTTTGGAAAATAATCATGTTTATGTTTCATAAAAGTTACTGACAAACACCTTTTTTTAATGAGGCTTCCCTTAAGAGTTTTGAGTGATAAATTCCTTGTAAAATAAAAGTGGAAATTTCAAAATTTCATAAAAATATGGGTAGATATAAAAGATTGTGATCATCTAGAATCAAGTAAATAATTGTCTAGATATGAATATAAGATTAAGTTTCCTACCACAAAATCATTGTGTACTTCTACGTCAGCTGTGGTGATCGCATATACTTGGCCATCCCCCCCTTAGCATTTTCTATGGTATATTATCTTAATTCTTGTGAAATTTATTTCAATAATTCCCCATTTCATTAAAGGTGAAAAATTTAACATCATTGAGTTTTTTCCATTCCCTTGAGTTCATTATCTTGATGAACCTTTTCATCGCACTTATATCAAACTCCCGTGACATTAAATCATTTCCCATGATGACTCTTTACAAAAATTTTACGTAATGGAAATTGATCTATTACCTAATTTTTATTTGATGCTTTACCCATTCCATGGTTAATAGAATACAACTAAATATTTTGATTTCCCTTGAACATATAAGATCTAGAAAATTATACCCCTATTTTAATGGAACTTAATGTTATTTCATCATATAATGGAAATTAATTAAAATCTAGTTCCCTTCAAAGAAAAGGATTAAGAACTAAAAGAAAAGATCAATAATGTATTCCAAATCACATATGTAATCTATAACACACCTGGATAGTCTTCTGAAGGTAGCCTCATACCCTGAAACACTCTCTTCTAATCTTTATGTAAAGCTTTGGAATATTATCATCATTTTAGTTAAATTCTCATGTGTAACTTATTTGTAAAATAATTTTTCCTTAAAACTTATCCATTCCATGTCTTCTATTTTGTCTTACTCTTTAGTATACTGGATCAATGGCCACCATTGATCAGCATCACCCTTGTGGAAATCTACTACCTGCACTACCTTTTCATTCTCATTTCACCCTAATGCTCAAAATATCTTCTCGAGGGACTTGATCCACTACTCAACTACCACTGGATTTGTATTTCCACTGAAATGTAGGGTCTAAAACTATATTAAATGATTCAACATAGGTTTATTATGGTTATTTTCGAGAACCTGAGTGTGTCTTCCTAATAAGGTCATGATCTACTTGGCTGCAACACAAAATGAGTTTAATTTCTCAGTGGGTAAATCCCTACATTTTCTATGGGTATTGATTAATTTCATTACATTAGGATATATTTATAAACAATGGAATATAATAAATTTGGTTATAATTCAGGATGCATAATTTCGAGTTAGAAAAATACTTATCATAAATTGAAAATTCATGCATAGCTAATGTCATAATCATAAACATCATTTTCTTTGGGGACATATTTACTTTAAAATCGTAAGTAATGGTTTAAACGGAGAATGTGAATTACCCTTAGAATACCCTCCACGAGTGTAAAATAAGTTGCACAGTATGGCTCTTTGTCCTGAATGAAGTTACCTTGAGTTAGACCAGACACACAATGTCTGAGTTTTGACACCTAGTTACGTATGTGCAAGAACCAAATCCACTTCTAATATCCATACAAGAATGTATTTTTATGATAAAACACATAATTATAATTACAAAATTTTATAATTTTATTATATGTGTTTCCATAAATTCTATCTTAGAGTTATATTCCCTAAACAATGATTCCTAAATATAGTCTTTAAGGTTTCTAATAAACCTCCCTTTGATACCAATTGAAATAGCCCTAACCCCAGTATCCCAAATTCAGTGGATGATTTATTATAGTGGAATTTATAATAGAGATAAAATAACAAGGATCGATCAGTTTAGTAGTCTTGAAGAAACTATATACATTGAGGGTTACATTATTACATTGGGGAAAAACAAACGCAAAACATAACAAAGGAAAATAAACTTATTCCTTGTCACTCATTCAATGATTTCATCTTCAAAATCTATGGAAAGAAGACAAATAAAAGGGTGGTGTAAAATTATCTGTAATGGGTACATATATTGGAAACATGAATCAATAATAAGTGAATCATAATCAATTAGTAATAATCAATAAGGAATAGTGAACACTAAATAACAGTTTCCATCAATACACTGAGAATGAAAATACATCCATCAATTTTTTATAGTGAAAATACTCTGGATAATAAAAACAGAATATTGAATGAATAAAAATATTAATTATTGTAAATCATGTATCTATAACATGAACCATCATACCATCAAGACCATTAAATTATATAGGTAAATTAAATTCTGATTATGTTTTGAAAAAAACATGAAGTGTTTGTCACCAACTATTTTATCTTATGAGACATGTCAATGCTTCATGGGGCTATAATGGGACTCACCCATAATTGAAAGTACAAATCATTCATCATACATTGATTTAATTCAAAAACAATATTCATTATCAATATCTATTTTGAGTAGAGGAAAAATATTCACTGATCTTTCTCCATGTAAAACAACAGTCATTATAAACACCAAATATAAATGGGTATACAGTTGAAAAAAAAATCAAATCCCTGAAATATGAATATGGTTATTTAACAGAAATATAATTTCAATTGAAAAATTATCTCTAATTATTAGTAGATACACCATATAAAAATTATTAGGTGAAAAATACAATATAAGTCTCAATGTAATGTAAATTGATACAAAGTCTGTTTCCCTATGTTCGAATGTGTTCTACACTTGATATTAATTTCAAGGATAATAAATATAAATCCATTAATTATTTAATTAATAATATTTTGGACCTAAATTTAATTTAATTTAATTTTATTAATTTCATTCATGGATATTTTATGAGTTATAAGATACAATTTCATCGTTCAGGAGCATTTATTTACTTAGTTTTCATAAGCAATTTACTTGTATACATGTATGGGAAATTCATGTAAACTTTGAATAGTTGTTTGGGATTAAAATTATCTTTTATTAATGAACTTATAGATTATTAACATTGTTAAATATTTTATTTGGTTATATGGTATGATGATTAATCATTAGATAAAATGTTAGTGATAAGCATTATTATTTTGGAGTTTTTTCAATCATCATGAAGTATATTTATTTAATTAATTAATATTATTCATATATATTGTTCAAAAAATTAAAATATATATGATACATACAAAATAATATTTTTTAACAATAAAAAAATTAATGACAAGGATATAAGGTGTAATTGAAAAATGAAAACACGTTGTACTTGAAGATGGTAAATCAGAACCTCATAGATGATATTTTCATTTTTAGAATAAAAGAGACGAGATAAGGGGTTTGATATTGAATAATACATTATCATAAAAAAATTTCAGTATATATAAGTTACTATAGATATCATTCTTGATAAGACATAATAGTTAAGGATATAATAAGAATAAAATAAATTAAATGAATTTGAAAGGGAAAAAAGGATTTACCTCATTAATTATTATCCTTGAGAACCTTCATAAAGGAATTAGAAATAGACTTTTTCTGAGATCGGAAAGAACAGAACATGGGGGGAGATGATATTAAGAGGAAATTGGAATAATATAAGTGAGATTAAAATCTTTGGAAGTGTGAGGAGAAGGGGTGGTATTCATAATTGAGTAGAGGGTTTTTTTGGAATATTTTGTTCATTATTTTATAATTTTTTCTCAAGGCAATTAATAGTGATGATTTATGGGACTAAATATTGTAATTGGTGAATGAATTTTTGAATCAATGGTTCTTAAATCATCTATATATAATCTATGACTCATTAATTCATGTATTTATATTATACCGTAAATTAACATATTTCACTATTCACAAAAAAAATCAATTGTTTAAGAAAAACACCAAAAAATTCACCATTATCATTTTTCAACATGTAGAATTAAAAAAATAACATAATTTTAAGAAAATAATGTCCTACATATGAGAAATTAATTTTTAATTAAACTCATCATTTAATCAAAAAATCATACTTTGAAAATTATAGCTGATTTTATAACACTTTGAAAATTTTATTAAGGACTCATAAAATTATCTTATAATATTAAGAAAACAAAATATAAATATATTATTATATTTTATGAAAATAAATTTTCTTTTAAATAATTATATTAATTATAAATTTATAAATAAATATTTATGTTTTATATAAATTCCAACACTTAATTTATCATTTTCACAATTTATATTTTCTAATAATATGTTATTATTATATCATGTTTTCATTTATAACATGATTAAATTTTATTTATACTTTTATAGGTAATTTTACTATTTAATTTTCCAAATTACTATTCTTAAGGGTCATATTAATATTCCAAAGGTCAAGTTATTATTTCATTGGTATATCACCCTTAATTTATATAAAAAACCTCATGTTTCATCCATTATTCTTTATTATGATTATTTATTTGTTCTATATGTGATTTTAAATGATTTATTTTGTATAAAATAATTTTGTGTGTAATGTAAAATATTTAATTTATATAATTTATTTTTATGGATACATATCGTGAAATCTTGTGTATTTATAGTTAAAACTAACCATGCGACATGTCTAGCATGGTTTAATCTAACCATGTGATAGGCTAAACCCCTCCACAGGTCGAGGTTCCAAGCTCATAACATACTCCAAAAACCAAAGAAAACCATCTCTAACTCATTAAAAAATTATATTAGGTATATAAAAAATAATTATACAAAAATTTAAGGGATCCATACATTATTGAAAAACTAACGGTAAAGACCCGGAAATTACATATAATTTTTTTAATTATTTTTGATTTTTACGAGCCTGTGAAATTTTACGGCGCTTGATTCAGAAGTCTGGTGTGCCCAGAATGGAATTTTGAACTTTTTTTAGTTACATTCAATAAACACAAGATCGAAATTTTATAAATTTTGAATAGGTTCTCTGATTAAAATTTTTAGGGCACCATAGAATCCACAGCACCGAGATTCTCTTATGGGATTATTAACTTCGACTACAGTAGGTCAGGTGAAAAAGTTAGTTTTTACAACCTTTAAAGAAATAATAAAATAATTAAATTACATTTTAATTTTTCATTGCACTAATTGAGTGGCGATGGTGGGACCGATGGGTTGTCAAGCCCTTTATTGTCTTGACTCTTCTATTGTGTAACCTCGCCATTGGGAATTGATAGATTCATTAATGAACCTCATTAATTAATCATTGTGTTACTCCCCCTCCCCCTATATTTAAATGGATCTTGGGTTGGTTTTTTTGACATGGCTTCCTCAAGAGAGGAACATTTGGCGAAGCAGTGCGGATACATTCAATGACGTGGGATGGAAGCTTTGGCAGCAACGATCCAAGATTGACAAACAACGACAACTTCATCTAGAGAGGGATTTTCTCCCTCCACAACATCGACTTCGACTCTATTTATGATGTAGGGGTTTTGTTATTAAATTAATATGCAATGTTTCATTCCCTCTTTCATGAAAGGAATGATGAATCATGGATGTAATATAGTTATCAATGTTGAATTAATTACCATGCAGCAAAGATAGCATCCCAGGTGGCCCGTAGGTGCTTTCAGAAGGGAAAACAGACCACCAATTCTCACCTAGTGGCCTATGGAAGTCCCTTCGGCACGACACCAGTAGCGAAGCCGGTAGCTGACACTCACCGGCTGCAGAATAGGATGTCACATCTTGATACCACGGTGGACCCGCAAGGGCTGCTAATTCCCGACAGGCCACTTTGGTGAAGTCGGTGAACCGGCGCCCTTCGCGGAGAAAGGAGCAGTGGAAATGGGGACCCGCGCCCCGCAGGACCTACTGCTAGCCAAGGAAGCGCCATGTGGTGTCACATGTAAAAGAGCTAAACAACTCATTGATCCATTTGGGAGTGAGGGGTCTCATGACCCATCACGCGGGTCGTGCCAGATGGCGAGCTAGGCGAGTCTACAGTACAGTGGGCCAAGCCACCACGGCCTAGCCCTGCCAAGGTGGGCTAGGCCTAGTCGGAGCCAGGTTGGGTCAACCAGAACCGGGTCAGGTCGGCCCTGGCATGGTCAGGTCGTGTCTGTTTTTTTATCCTTCTACGACGTTGGAATCCTTGGTAATAGATGGTGCTTTTGAAGAACACCACCTGATTTTTGGATAAATTTGGAGTATGGGTGGGTTAGATCATACCTTAATCCAACTGTACCCTCGGAATTAAAATGCATATAACTCTCAGAACGGGCGTCCGATTGACGCATCGTCTATTATGTTAGAACCCTTATACGACTGATGGCTTGAGGAGTAGATTTTCCCAGAATCAAGAGGGTTTGTGCGGGAATCCAATGGCTATCTATGAGTTAGAGATTGGAGGCAGATATTGTGGAGGTTAGTACCAAGGGATCATGAGTGGGTCAGCACCAAGTGATCTTGTGTGGGTCAGCACCTAGCGATCCTATGTGGGTCAGCACAAATCTTGTGTGGGATTGATTCTGTGTGGGTCAGCACTCAACGATCTTGTGTGGGTCAGTGCATATCGATCCTATATGGGTCATATCCTGTGTGTTCTACGCTCAGTGATCCTATGTGGTTTAGTACATACTGATCCTGTGTGGGGCAGATCCTATGTGGGTCAGCTGGGGTTAGTTTCTATCAATCCAGGTCAGGTTGAATTCTGTGTGGGTCGGAGTGGGTTAGTACTAATCGATCCTCTGTGGGTCGGTGGGGCTTAGTACCTATCGATCATGTGTGGGTCATCAGTAGTGCCTCTTAATAGAATAATATGATATAGCCGTATGAAAAATCATCTGTACTTATGTACTTATGTTATACCTTGTTTGAGATGAGTCTTTTTCTTTTTTCTTTGTGATTGAGATCATGCTTTGTGGTTTTCCATTGTGGTATTATGATATTCCTTCGAGAGTCTTGTTGTCCCAAGTAGGTATTGTTATACTCAAACATGCACGGGCTTCATCCACACCTTGTTGTGTCTTGTGCAGATGACGGGAAACCTTGACTGAGACTCATAGAGCTAGGACCTAATGGTGATGGTTGTCGTGGAAAGATGTGGAGAATATTTGTACCAACCCTTCAAGTAGGATCCTTGGAGGATGAACTCAATAGTTGTTTACTATTTTTCTTTCATATTGTATCTTTCATTTGGGCTTGTATTCTGACCCCTTTAATTTCAGTACACACTATTACTACTGGAGTATTACTTCGTGGAGGAAACTTATTGTGATCTTGAAGAGTGTGTTTGTACAGTTTTAAAGGTAATGCCTTCTTATTTTATCAATACACCTTTCCGGTGTTAGTCTCCAACACCTGGCCTATGGAAGGAGGGCTTGGGGCAGTCACAGCATGGGTCCCGGGGGACGGGTCATGACAAAGTGTTATTGGAGAAGTCGGTTGTACAAAAGAACTTGGACTATGATCATTAAAATAGAGCAATAGTGTTATGTTTTTGGAGTGTCATTTTCATTTTGGGGAGTTTAGTGTTGTTTTTGCAGTCGATGAATCCATACACAAGGACCTTGAATTCTAATATTCGACTCGGTGCATGAAAACACTAATTACGTGTTTTATAGAAATGTTTAATTTTGATAAATTTTGATTCATCTCACCAGGTTAATTTTTTTGATCCTGGGACACCTGTTTCTTTTCAGTATGTTTCTGTATAGTCATCCAACCATGATTCTAGAGAGATTACATGATGATGGACCACCGAGGAATAAGGCATCAGTGCAAGGGCCTTTTACTATGTTGGAACCATTGGGTGGTGTGCCAATAGCACCTCCACTCAGAGGGAAACGGTTTCCACCATCCTAAATATAAGATTGTGCATGATATCTGAGAAAATTTCATGAGATATAGAGATAGATGAATCTGAGGTTTCAAGGCGACACAGATCTTTATGCAGGTGAGGACTGGATAGAGGTTGTGGCATGGGTTTTTTCTCTTAGTTGAGATGCCAGCAGATCAGATGATGATCATAGCTATTAGCCTCTTCTAGGGAACAACATGGAGATGGTGGAGTCTAACTCTCTTGATGCATGAGGATGCTACACTGGTATGGTTGGATTTTGAGACCCTCTTCAGGGAGGAGTTTGTTCTAGTGACTTTGCCCTCAGTGCATATCCAGGAGCTGTTGTACTTACAGCATAGCAACCTATCAGTGGCCTAGTACTCGACGAGATTCACTGACATCTCACTCCACTCCATCGACATGTTACAGAACCCATTCTTCGGGGCTCAGAACATTCATAATTTTCTCCAGCAAGAGATTTTATGATCGATGATATCACCAAATATCCCAATGCAGGATAAAGTGCTTGAGGGATAATTATTGGTGGAGAGATTCTTTGCTGTGCATGCACCGATAGTGAGAACCACCACCAGATGACAGGTAGCAGATTCATCTATAGTAGGATGTTAGAAGATGAAGTAGTGTTCAAAGAGGGATAGACCAACTGGAGGATGACCCCAGGATGAAGGGTCGGAAGATCGGATCTCATAAAGTGTAGTAGGCCAAAATAGGAGCATAATGTGCTTCACGTGTGGAGGGCAGGGCCACATGGCTCATGACTACACAACCCTCTGAACTGATGATCTGAAAATGGTCAATGGATCATCGAGGTAGTAGCTGAGGTTCAAGTGATGAGGTCTATAGGGCAGTGGACATGGTAGTGGATAAGGTTATGCAGTAGTTGGTGGATGATGGTTTGAGGTTCTACCACCAGCACCCCAGGTGGCCCACCCACAGCACAGGGAGCAGGTGGATGAGGGAGAACTCTGCTTCTGCCAGTAGAGGCCTATGACCACAGTTCTCTAGAGATGATTAGAAGAATGATCAATGTCTATTAAACCCCGACTTCAATTCTTAGAGAAACATGTTCCATTCACACTATTATTGCCTTGACACTCATTCAGAGATCAGTGATTCTGATGGAGTCATTGGCTCAATCATTATAATTAGAGACTTCTATTGGAGAATATTGGATTATTTCACATAGGTTAAGATAGTGTGAGCTCACTCTAGGTGACAATAGCTTTGTCTAGGATATTTTAGTATCAGCATTGAGGCCTTACGACGTTTCCTTGGGTATGGACTGGCTATCCACAGTCTATACTCATATCGACTGTTTTAGCCGTAATGTGCGGTGTGTCTACGAGGATGGGATCAATTTTACCTTCACTAGAGATAAGGGAGCCATTTTAGTATAGAATGGACTTACTATGAGGAGGGTGCATCTGATCACAAATCAGTTGACTAGACTTACCATCGGAGTAGTTGACGTGAGGATTCCGAGTTATCATATAGGGGTGGAACAGTATTATGATGTGTTTCCTAATGATGTACTAGGACTACCTTTTCACATAGATGTATAATTATATATCAACTTGTTCCCTAGAATGACACTAATACCTACTCCTACATATCATATGGCTCCTGTGGAACTTCTTGAGAAATGGGTACCGATGGTGGACTTGCAACAGAAGATGTCTATAAGGCCCCTAGTTTCTCTATAGGCATCCCCAGTTTTGTTTGCTAAGAAATAATATGGGAGTATGAGGCTTTTAATGGACTATCGGTGCTTGAACAAGGTGACCATGAAGAACATATATCCACTCCCAAGTATTGATGATCTCTTCGACAAGATAAAGGGATCTCGATGGTTTTCAAAGAAAGACCTCAGATCTGGCTATCACCAGCTCAGTGTATGGGATGACGATGTACCGAAGACAACTTTAGATGTTGGTATGGCCATTGAGAGTTCTTAGTAATGCCCTTTGGCAAAAAAAAATGATCTGGAAGTGTTCATGGGACTGATGAACAATATCTTCTATCCTTACCTTGATCACATCATGGTAGTCTTCATTAATGAAATATTTATATACTTGGAATTGGAGGAGGAGCACGCTACGCTCCTGCAAATATTTCTAGATAAACTTTGAGAGAACCAGCTTTATATAATGATCTCGAAGATCCAGTTCTGGATATGGTAAGTCAACTTTCTAGGGAACATTATCTTGGAGGATATAGTTACAGTGGATCTGGTGAAGGTAGAGGTAGTGCTTGCTTGGGATCCACATATGAGTGTGTCTGAGTTATAGAGTTTCTTTGGATTGGCAAGGTAATACCTGAGATTTTTACCTGACTTTTGCAGAGTTGCGACACCCTTGTCAGCTTTGAAATAGAAGGGACAACCCTTTCTATGGATGGCGATATTCTAGTAGAGTTTTTAAGAGTTGAGACAGAGGCTGACGTGTGCCACCATCATGAGGCTACTAGAAGAGAGTGTTTGGTATGTAGTATACTACGACTCATCATGCACCAGACTATGTTTTTTCTTAAAGCATGAGTGATAAGTGATTGCATATGTCTCACAGATGTTGAGATAGCATGAGTAGAACTACGTTACCTAGGACCTAGAGTTATAAGTAATAGTCTATGTGCGGAAGATGTGGCGACACTACTTCACGGGTGAACAGTTTACTGTTTACATTGATCTCAAGAGTCTCAGGTATATCTTCTCTAAGAAGGACCTTATCCTAAAATTGAAATGATGGCTAGATTTCCCCCAGGACTATGACTTTGAGATAGTCTACACTCTTGGGAAGGGAAACTTAGTAGCATATGCACTCAGTAGGATGTCCAGTAGAGAGTTACTGAGTGAGGAGATGAAGCAGATAGTCGCGTTGTAGTTATCTTTTGTGGATAGTGATGGATCAACTAACCTTCAATCAATGATTTTTACTCCTCCATTCCTTTATCAATTAATGGAGACACAACTTGGGAACGTAGACTATGAGGCCCTACGTGATTATATATTCTCATGATGGGCGCCTAATGGATTTTATGAAGGTGGGGAGCGTGTCGTTCTCTTCAGAGGATGCACTATGGTACCAGTGACGCTATGAGTGGAGGTGTTGAGAGAGTTACACACATACCCTTTGGTGGTACATAATAGAGTGGTGAAGATGTACCTGGTCCTTCGACATTAGTACTAGTGGCTAGAGATGATGAAAGAAGTGGCAGAGTTCATATCATGATTCCACACTTGTCCGCAAGTGAAGGATTATCATCAAGTACCAGCAGGCTTAGCTCAGCCACTGGAGGTACCAGATTGGATGTGGGATGGTATCTCCATAGACTTCATGATTGGTCTACCATGTATGTCCAGGGGCCGCCATTCCATATGGGTGATTTTTGACCAACTCACCAAGTCCTCCCACTTCCTACCCATCAGAGAGTAGGGGTCAGTAGAGAGCTTGGGGTGCCTCTATGTACAAGAGATTGTAAAGCTTCATGAGGTGCCATCAGTAATTGTCTCAGATCATGATGAATGTTTTAAATACCATTTTTGGAAGGGATTACAAGAGTTATTTTGGACTCATCTACCCTTGAGAACTTCCTTTCACCCTTATACAGATGGTCAGATGGAGTGGACCATACAGACACATGAGGATAAGCGCCATGCATGTGTCCTTGATTTTGGATGCAATTGGGAGGACCACCTACCACTGGTGGTGTTTTAAAACAATAATGTTTACCACTACTCCATCGACATGGATCCTTATGAGGCCCTGTATGGGCGACCTTGGAGATCACCTCTATTCTTGAAATACCTTGGGGAGTCAGCATTTATGGGTCCAGAATTGGTATTGGCTACCACGAAGAAGGTGCATATCATTGAAGAGAGTATGAAGAATGCACATAGCCAATAGAAGTCTTATACTGACAGGATATGGGGAACATTGGATTTTGAGGAAAGAGACCATGTCTTATTACGGGTCTCACCCTATTGAGGATTACTTAGGTTTGGTCAGGGCGACAAGCTATCTCTGAGGATTATCAGACCATTCCAGATCCTCAACGGAGTAGGTGAGGTGTCGTACCTTCTAGTTCATCCCCCACAGATACGTTGGGAGCATAATGTTTTCCATGTGTTGTAGTTGTGGAGGTATGTTCATGATCCATCACACGTTATCTACTGGGGTGATCTAGACATCGATGATTGGGAGACGTTTTGGGAGTTCTTAGTGGAGATAAAGGACTGACCAGAGAGGGTCCTTCGTGAACTATCGATTCTTCTTGTTCCTATTTGTCGGCAGAACGGGAACCTCTAGGATAGAATCTGGGAGAAGGAGGCTTAGATATGTCCTGAGTACACCAATTTGTTCCCCTAGTTTGTTATAGAGTTCAATAATGAAAATCCTTAAGGTGGGGAGATCATAAAGACTCAAAAATTATATATAGTTTTTTTAAAATTATATGGGATAATTACGAGTCTGTGGAAATTTACAACGCTTTATTTTGAGGCTTGGTGTGCTCAGAACAAAATTTTTAACTTTTTTAAAATGTATGTTTAGTAAATGCACGGGCGACATTTTCTATCATTTGAACTGGTTCTCAGATTAAAAATCATAGAGAACCATAGAATCAGAAGCACCTGGATTCGCTTAATGGAGGCTTAAATTTGATCATAGTAGGTCGGGTGAAAAGGTTAGTTTTTTCTAATTTTAAATAAATAATAAAATAAGAAAATTGTTATTTTTTACTACCACCTTTTGGGGGTGGTGGTTGGACAAATGGGTTGTCAATCAATTTAATGGCTTGACTCACCTGTTTTGTAACTGCACCAATGGTATTTAAGAGGTTCATTCATTAATGAACCTCTTTAATTTATCGTTGTGTTACTCACCCCCCCCCCCCCACTATTCTATTTAAATGGATATTGGGTTGGGATTTTTGGCACGGCTTCATCATGCGACAAAACCCTGGTGAAGTACTACAACAACTTCCACTGATGGGGGACATTAGCTTGGGTGGCAATGATCTAGGATCGACGAATGTTGGAGGCTTCATCAAGTGAGGGCTCTTCTCCCTCCATGACTGCAATGTCACCGCCAATTACGATGTGGGAGTTTGTTATTAAATTCATCGGCAATATTTCACTCCCTCATTCTTGAAATTAATGATGAATCATGGAATTAATATAGTTATTATTTTTGAATTAATTACCCCGTTTCATGGAATTCTAACACGGAGTGCGCTGGCCAAAAAAACATGGCCCGGACCCTCCGCCACTTGTTTTTCATTGATTTCATCGGGGGAGGATTCTTCAACTCAACAGAACCTTGAAACCAAGAGGCATAAAGCGAAAGTGGAATCCCGGGAGGCCCATTGGCCCTTTTGGAAGGGAAAAATGGACCATCGGAGCACACTCAGTGGCATGCGAATGTCTCGCCGGCCGGAACTCATTGGCCATGAAAGAGGGAGGCACCGTGGTGGACTAGCTAGGGTTGCTGGCTCATATCCAGCCGTGTTGGTGAATGAGGTGTGACATCATGAAATGCGGGGAAGGGAGTCATGGATTCAAAGCTGCGATGATGGGAACTCGCGCCCCGCGGGTCCCACTTTCAGATGAGGAGGTGCCACGTGGCGCCACCTGTTAAAGAGACAAATGGATAATTGAACTGTTTGGGAGTGAGGGGTCATGCGACCCCTCATGCAGGTCTCGCCAGCCGGCAGGTTGGACTATTTCACTACCTTGCGGGCTGAACATACATGGCCATGCCCAACAAAGGTGGGTCGGGCCGGTCCGTGGCCCAGTGGGCTGAGCTCGCCACAACCCAGCCCACTCAGGCCAGTATTAGATGGTTCGGGCCGGGTCAGGATGGAGCCGAGTTTGGTCAACCCGAACCGGGTCAGTCTGACCGGGTAGGACCAGACCCAGACCCTCTTCAACCCAGGTATGCTTAAAATTCTGTAACATAAAAACCAGATATCCATTTTCCGAGTCGTCTATGGAGTTGAAATCCATGGGATGAGAGGGTCCTTTTGAAATACTCCATCTGATCTTTCATGAGTTTTGGAGTATGGTTAGGATAGATTGTACCTGAATCCAACTAGGCCCTTTGCACTAAAATTCTTATAACTCTCATACCATGCGTCTTATTGACATGACGTCTATTACATTGGAAAACTTATACAACTGATGGATAGTGGAGCAGATTATAACATAATGAATAGTTCTTTGTGTGGGAATCCAGTGGCTGGATGTAAGGTTGATATTGGAGGTAGATATTGTGGAAGTTAGTACCTAGTGATCCTGTGTGGGTCAACACCGAGTGAGCCTATGTGGTTCAGCACCTAGCCAACATGTGTGGGCAGCACTGATCCTGTGTGGGTCAGATCCTATGCGAGTCATCACTCATCGATCCTATGTGGGTCAGCGCATACTGATCCTATGTGGGTCAAATCATGTGTGGGTTATGGTACAGTGATATTATATGGGTCAGCACATAACAATCTTGTGTGGCTCAGATCCAATGTGGGTCTACGGGGATTAGTACCTATCGATCCCAGGTGGGTCGAATCTTGTGTTGGTCAGCGGGGGTTAGTACCTATCAATCCTGTGTGAGTTAGTGGGGGTTAGTACCTATTGATCCTTTTTGGGTCTACAACTGTTCCTCTTAATAGAATAAGATGATATTGCCTTATGTCTAATCATTTATAATTTTGTACTTAAGTTATACTTGGTTTGATCTGAGTCTTTTTCTTTTTTGATTTTTTATTGAGATCATGCTTTGTGGTTTTTCTTTTGGGGAATTCTGAGAGACCTTCAGGGGTATCGAGTCTTTACTGGGTATTGTTATACTCACACATTCACGGACATTTTTCGCACCTTGTTGTGTCTTGTGAGGATGATGGGAAGCCATGACTGAGACTCGGGGAGCTAGGACCTAAGAGTGATGGTTATAGTGGATAGCTATGGAGACTAGTTGTACATACTCTTCAGGTAGGATCCTTTGAGGGTGAACTCAGGAGTTATTTTCAATTTTTCTATTGTATTTTATCTTTCATTTGGACTTGTATTCCATCCCATTTACATTCAGTATACACTTTTACTACTATAATTTTACTTCATGGTTGTATCTTTTTGTGATTGTGGACTGTGTGTTTGTACAGGTTTAAAGGCAATGCCTTCCCGTTTTAGGGCTATGCCTTTCCAGTGCAAGTATCCAACCCCTAGCCTATGGAAGGCGGGAAAGGGGTAGGCGCGACACAGGCCCCGGGGTACGGGTCGTTACACTATGTTCTTATAAAGTAAACGACATACAATGATAATATTCTTCAGCATTATTCGTTCCATCGCTACCTTTAACTTCTAAGGATCTAGTGATTTTTATCCTTGGAGACAATGTTTCCAAGAAAAGAAACATCATGAAACCATAATTTTCATTTAATGAAATTATTCATTTACTACTTGAATTATTTGATCATCATATCCATAATAATAAAGGGTGAATTAGTAAATCCAAAGGTTATTATTTTAAATTCATAATGTAACTACTTATTATGAAGTATCATATATAAAATATCCTCCTTCTTTACTCGCAGTTTACAATACTGATAAGGGTAATCAATCTTTTTAAAATACTGATATCCTTGAATTTTACCAGATAAGTAATCAATATGCGGCATATGATACATGTTATTTAGAGTGATAACAAACATTTTCTTATAATCTATTCAAAACCTCATAGGACCATTTTATTTATATTAATAAGAATAGGGTATCCCAATAGTGAATCATAGTGGTGTATAAATCCATTATCACACAAATTATATGTTATTTCATCAGTTCCACTAATTTCATCATGGACATCATATAGGGAGTCATATATATAGGTCTTTAATAAGTGATGAGATCAATGGAAAACACATATTCATGCTCAGGTGGGTGTCTATGTAGTTATTTACGAAACTCATCATTGTATTCCTACATAATAGGTACATTGTATTTCCCTGATATTTATAAAACATTTTCTTAAAATAAATTTTATTTTCTCAATAGATTGTGTTACATTCAACACTATGTTTTACTGAAATGTGGCGTACTATTAACATATTATTTTAAATATTATAGATATGGACAATCCATTAAAATGATGAGAATAAATAGGATTAAACAAATAATGAAAATATATTTTTTAAATATGTATATAAAATTAATTATTTGGTTGCCTATTAAATGTAAATGAAAATTATAACCATTTTAATAAATAAAATCTTTTTCTAAAAAACTAATTTAATGCCTAAAATCACATTTTAAATCAAAAATTTAAACAAATAACTTTTGGTCAATTCTTTTAATTAAATATATATAATATATTCAATATAATATTTAATATTAATCTTATGTGTTATCTATATATGAGATAAAAATAAATCCAATTTTATAGTTAAAAGAATATTTCTCTAAAAACGGTTTTTCGCATTTTTTTCACTTATCATAAAAATAATTTTTGACACATTTATATTTTTTTGAAAAATTAAATAAATTTATTAAATATAAATTTAAAAAATATCTTCGATTTAATGTTTTATAATTTTTTGAGAAGATAAATTATTCAGTGAATAGTGAAATAAATTGTTCTTTATTAAGAATTATAATTTATTTTAAATAATTTAAAATCCAAAAAAGTAATTTTGAATATGGTTTTCAATGAAAAATCATTAATATTATATATTTATTAATATAATTAATTTCATTCCAATATATGTTATATATAATTTTTATATAAAAACTTCTTAAACTTTTGAAAATTTTCTCCAGCAAAACCGCTTTCTTGTTGTGTCTCTGGGTTTAATTTAAAATTGTTATTTTCTAATTCTATGAAAGGTATTTGGAAAATGGATTAATTGTTTGGAATATTAACAATTTATAGAATGAAGGAAGTTAAAATTAATTTTCATTCAATATAAAAAGTAAAAATAGTAAAAATTAATTATTGTAGGTAAGGTTAACATAGGTTTACAATGGGGTTAAACTGAAAAGATAAGGTGTAAAATGACATATAAAATTATCCAAACCACGTTGAATGGAAATATTTATAAATTATAACACCTAATATTATAAAATTAATAATTTTACCCTTTTTATGGTGCAAAACCTGGGTACACTGTATTCCTCTCAATAATTCCAATTGTATCGTCTCCCCCACTTATAAATGGACACCCCCTCTCCTCTCATCCAAACACAACAAAATCCCCTTTATTTATAAAATAACTACATTAATACATTATTTATATACTTACTCAAATAATATAGTAATTTTTGAGATCATAAATCTAATCTATTAAGGAATTAGTTTAATATTAGTGAAGTTGTCTAAATAGTTAATAATGTTTTAACTATGCATTTTCATTTTAAATCTTATTATAAATCCAATGTATTATATAATTATTACTATATAATATATTTTTTTACCAAATATACTTATATGTAATTATTTTATTTTTATAACTTATATCCATTTCCTCTTTAATAAAATTGGATATGAAATCATCATTTCTGTGTATGGTTAACTACTGCCTCGTGAACCGATGTTATTCATTCTCCATCTCAACATTTGAAAAGATAGATATAGTTATGAATTTAATATTTATATAATATATTTATGGTATTATTATAATTATTTAATTATAATATCAAACATACCTTCTTACCTTACAACCCATTGGAAAAAATAACATATGTCGTGTGTATGAAGGACTACCATCTCACGAACCGAAGTGATGTGTTATTTATTCCTATTATACACAGATTGTAAAAAGGATTAATAAAATGAGTATATTTATGGTATTTGTAATATAGTTGTACCTATTTAATTATTATATCACATTTACTATCTTACTTCACATTCCGTGGTGGACACGATAATATCGTTTGTGTTTTTGGCGGACCACTACTTAGAGAAGCATTGGTATTTGTTTTTCACTAATGATTTTAATGGAAGGTAATTAAGATAAATTTAATGAATATATCTCATATATATGACATAAAAATTAATATTTAATGGTAATATATTATTTAAATTTATTTTTTTCATCCGTCAAAAAAATCTAAACAACGTTTATGCGTACGTATAACCTACCGTCTATATGAACAGTGTATTTGAATTTTATCTATAACATTTATAGATTAATAAAAATAAATATATAATGAATATATATAATATCTATATAAATTTTAAAATTATTTATATGATCTATCCATGATCAAAAGATAATTAATATATATACCAAACAAAAACATAGATGAAATAACTAATCAATTTTTCCTGAATTGTTACTTTGACATGGAATTGTTAATTAATGGGAAATTAAATATAATATGGAAACAATATATGGATTTATATATATATAAATAATATTATTTAATAAAGTATTAATAAAATTTTGTTCATTATATATGATTTATAACATGTACGAAGGGATTTGAAACTTAAAGTAAGGGATTTCCATATCACTTTCATTTTTTGTGAAGACACTTGCCATATTCATCATGTGTATATTTTATGTGGTGTATAAAGTTCCCATTATTATATTTTATTATTATTCATCTGAAAAATATTGTAATTTAATTATTCATTTTAGGATCATTCTTTCATGATGTTTACTTTTAAAAAGATTCCAATGTGGTAAGGGATTTGTGTCTCAACTTGTCTTTTTTGGGAAAAATATTTTATTATGAACCTTTCATATATTATGAAGTGTATATACAACCACATTGACTTATAATATAAATAATTAATTTATTCCCATGATATTTTTAGTTTCATTTAATATTATTCCTTTATGGGGATTATTAGTCCAAAAATTTTAAGTGGTATGGGTATTATGATACAATATCATCGTTTATCAAGATTGATTTTGTTTATGAATATGAAAATGAGGTATCATAAATCATATATCAAGAAACTAATGAATTTTATTATCATATGGTTATTTTTTGAGATTACATTTTTTCAATAAATTTTACTCTCTTTACATATTGTTGATTTTAAAAAATGTTTCTAAATAAAACTAACTTTATTTCTCAATGAACTCAAAAACCCATTTTTACTCCAAATACAGGTTTTATAAAAATGTTTTAAATTTTTTTTAATGATTCATTTCAATTATTTGAAGTCATTTTTTATTTTTGGTACTTTTTAAAAACTGATTTCAAAGGAGTCTTCAAGTAACTTTTAAATCAATTCTTGTTTTACTTTTACTACAAATGTGAAAGGAACTTGTCTTTTAACATGTATAAAACTTACTGTCATCATTAAAACCCAATTATTGAAATATTAAAAAATAATTTTCAATGGTTATTATAAAATAAATTTATTTTAAAAATTATTTATGTTAAAATAGTATTTTTCAAAGACGAATGGAAAATTTCCTTAAGAAATGATTTAAATGATATTTGAAGATTACTTTATAATTTTTGAAGGTTATTTTCAAAAAAATGATTGATGGGATATTTGGTAAATTTATAGATTTCTAATGGTCATTTTAAAAGGCATTTTATTTACCTCATAAACTTTTACATGTGATTTTTCTTCCAAAATCATTTTTCATCTAATATTACATCCTTTTGATGTTACATAATATTTAGTGGGGAAATGATCCAATGATACCATCATTATTATTTATCAAAATGGGTTACGTATATGATGAAGATATATTTCTGAAACTCATTACTTTTCCACATGTTATTCTATGATGAGTTGATGATATAATTTTGAGACCCATTTCATTTCTATGGTCTGTGTTATAATGTAATGCTTTATGAAACACATTTTTTCAGGGGTTCTGATGTGATGAATGTTTTATTATATTATGGAATTCATATTTATGTTTTTAATTGTGTGATGGTTGTTCCATTATAAACAATGACATTGGTCATGTTATAACCAAATATGTTCAGAACATATATCTTTGTCCAATGCACTGAGCTATTCTTTTTTTATGATCTCAAAGGGTACACGAGAGGTTATCCCAATACTTAAAAGGGTGCATGGGTGGTTATCCCAACCTCTAAAGAGTGTACAAGAGTGGTTGTCCCAATCCCAAAGAAGGTCAACGAGTGGTTATCCAATTCCTAACATGATAATAATGCTTGATGGATAGCATTGAGAAATGATTTTAAACTCTTATTTAGATGACATGAATAAATGACTTATGTCAATGTTATGCTCTCATTGCTCATGTTCATTACCTAAAATCATGAATTATATTATTTTTTGTTAATTATTTTATAATACATATTTTAATTGCTATTATAGATTACCTTAAAAGGCATGTATGACCATGGAACAAGGCCTTGTGCATGACCATTGGAGATACAATAACTAGAAACCACTCTGAAATTCCACTCTTGATATTGTTGAATGTTTCTACAAAGTGTCTAACCTAAAATTATGGCTAGTAAGAATTTCCCCATGGAATACTAAATGGTTCTTAGTATCAATGAAAAATAAATACTCTCACATTCATCCAATCTGATTTTATTTATTGGTGTTTTCTTCTATATCAAAACCTCTTCTAATACTACATGTGGGTATCCAACCCTTATTTTTGATGTTGAAGAAACTTCTTCTCTACTGCCATAACATCGTCGGACCATGATGCTCTGTCACTGATGATGATTGTTGTAAATATTTCAGTCGGTGTCATCTTTGTTTTTAATAACCCACCCTCTCAATTGACATCCTTCCAATTGATGTCTCATTTTGACATCAGCCATGCCGTTGAGGACACCCCGCCCTTGGTACAGACATCACCCGACACTGGACCCATCACCTCACTATGTCAACATTGAATTTCCCTCCCACCATCGATGAGAATAAACTACCTATTACCCACTATTTAATTTTTACACAAACCCAAAATATTGGGGTTCCATTAGGATATTATAATAGGATTCATTACAGAATTACATGGAACATTACTACCAGGCCGACCCCAACTGAATAGCTCATGTTCATTGATTCCATTATGATTCATGTCTTATGTACTACTAGTATTTAATCTAGGACTAAAATTTAGGATATATAATATGAATAGTATGGGTTTCAAATGTTATTCTACTGTTATCATATAGATATGCTTAGTTTATATTGATATCACTTTTGTTTACCCCTGCTGAGAATTTTTTCTCACCCTTTCTTATGTTTCCTTTTCCCTGGTTATGAAGAAATGTAATATATTTTATATTCCTAAAGAGGGATATAGTTATGTAGAACATAGTAGGATAAGAAGTGTCCCCCTAATGGCCTTTTTTTGGTTTCCATGTTTCCAAATTCACAACAACTAAATCATTATTTCATGGGTAATTATGTTATGATATTAATATTCATCTTATAAGAAATAATATTTATTTATTAGAATTTTGGGTCTTCAAAGTTTGTATCAGATCAAGGTTTATTTAACATTTGTAAAATAGAATGAGAAAACATTAGTGGGAACCATAGGGATATTCCTAAAGACATTTTTAGGAATATTTATAAGGATAAGTCTAATTATGAGTCAAATTATAGAAAATGTATTATAAATTATGTAAAGTAAAGAGTGAGTGGTTTTCATGAAATTATATCCTTTTCTAGATACTAAAAGTTTATGTGTCTATAGAAATGAAATACCCAAGGGTGATAACTCTGAGAAGAGTTCATTATGTTTGAATTAATTATCACCTGGTTATAAAATCCCTGGGGATATGATTTGGAAATTCACAAACTTTTTATGAACCATTTTGAAGGATTTGAGTATTGAAAATTAATAAAGTAGAAAAACCTAAGGATTTTTATATTTAATATAATGTGTTATTATTTAGACATGATATATGTGGTTTTCATGATTATGTGGTTTCCTACTATGATTATTGTTTCTCTCACTATGGAAAATAATTTTAGTTAATAGTGGTAACTAGAAGGAACTCAATAAACTTTTAATGTGACAAGAAAATTTGATGAAGATAAATCAAATGGGATAATTACTGGTGTAATGGAAATTCTGATTATACCCAATATGTTATCCTAATATATACTTAATAACATGCACCTTAAACAACTTCTAGACTCACAAAATAAGATAATGAATTACTTTTCTAAAACCAAGGTTAGTTGAAACTAGTGAGTAAAGAAGAGATAGTCTCATATATGCCAATATTGTGGGAAGAATAACTCAAGGGAATTCCTTATTGGAATAAGAATATCCTTTTCTATGCATAAGAAGGGAAAACAGAAAGTAATTTATTGGTAAAAATAAAAATATTAGTTACCCATGTAAATGGTAATATTGGTCTCTCAAAGGTATTATAAGAATATGAATGTTTTAAATATAACAATTATATGTATTATGAAACAAAATTCCCTAGGGGTAAAGATAAAGTGGAAGATTGTAAAGGTTATGTGAGTAATGGTTTCTATTTTCATAAAGAAGAGACTACAAATGACATATTAATGGAATGTTATATTGAATAATAATATGATAAATCCTAGTTAATTTTTTAAGAAAGAATTAAGATGATTAACTTGTTTCTGTATTGGGATTAAAAAATTAAAAATATATAATAAATTTTCTATATAATTTTTGTAATAAGAATATGTAATAATGTGGTTAATGGAACTAATTACCTAGAAAATTAATTTAATGAAAAGGTGATATTCAATTTAAAACATATGAGTAATAAAAAGATATACATTCATATGTTCATCATATAGAGATAATGATGTTGGGATAAATACAATATTGATATGGATAATGTAAATTGGATATTACTGATTTCCTTGGAATAGATTACGTATTAAATGAATAAATGTTTTATTTTATCATTTATAATGTTTCCATTTTTTGTATTTAGGAAATATATCAAATAAACTGTGTTTTATTTATGGAATAATTATGCATGTATGTTTTCAATAAGGTTTTATGGTAATTTAGGTTATTACCAAGTTTCAATCAAATAAGTGATGAATATATTCTTATGTTTGGTATGTGACAATTAATGGCCACTTTATATTGTTTGGGTGATTAATAATAAGTTGAATTTGAAAATTTAATGATATTATATTCAAAATTTTTATTTTTCAATATTTATTAGACATGTAGGATCCTCAATGTTAACTATTCATATAATGATTTAAGTTGTACTTTGGATTAATATTTTGAGAATAATGTGTTATTTAGCAATGTGAATATTTATCCATATTGGAAAACATATACTAACCAATTTGGTTTTTGTAAATGTTTATAGGTTCAAGGAATAATTTATGGATCCCATGATTATTTTATTTCTTCATTAATTAAAAAAATCATCATGAATATTAATTCAATGTGTAAGAGTTGAATTATAAATTGATCAAAGTACACCTAAATTATGAAATTATTTATTTGATATAATGGAAAGTATAACACCATATATTTTTGTACCCTTTAAATTATTGAATATACTTGGATAATAGTATATCATTTGGAGAATTAATGAAACCTATATCAAGTCCATGATGTTCTCAATTTATCAAATATTAGGAACTACATACTGAATACTACACATGAACTAATCAAATATATAAAATTACTAGAGAAATATATTTCTTATGTGAAGAATATAGTAGAGATTTTGGATCATAGTTATAATGAGCTCCAAAATAATCCCACTTTCCTGATCAATGTTTTGTGGTGAAACCACTAGCTTAAGAAATATATTTGTGAACCTTAGGATGTAATGAGGCATAAGTATCCTCATTTTATTCATTAGAGTCATGAATTTTGATGAAAAAATTAGATTTAATGGGTGTACAATGTAACACTCTAATATTTTAGGTATTTTGTTTGTTCAAATATATTTTATTTCATTAAGAGGTTGGTTTACAAACAATAGAGAGTTTTAAAAAAATATTACAAACTATTATAATATTATGTTTAATATAATTTCAATTGGATTGACATATTAATGGTTGGTATGAATAAGATTAGCTAAATGACTAAAATATATTATTTTAACATGTATTTAAAAAAAATTCACTTGTGACTAATTAATTATAAATAAAAATAAAAACCATTTTAAAATAAAGGAATTTTTTTAATAAAAACTATTTTTATGCACACAAAAACTTTTTACCACAATAATTTAATAAATAACTTTTCAATATTTAATTTAATAAAATTAATATATTATATATTCAATAAATTTTTTAAAATTTATCTAATGTCTTTAATATAGATGAGTTGATAAGAAATTCATTCTTATGCTTAAAACCGTAATTTTCTAAAAAATAATGTTTTCAAATTTTGGACCTATTTTAAAATTAATTTTCTAAGATTTTTGATTTTTTTAAAAAAAATTAAAATAAAATTTTAAATCTAAATGTTAAAAATATATTAGATTAATTGTTATGAATTTTTTGAAAAGATAAATTTTTCTTTGAACATTAAAAAAATACTAGTCTTTATTAAAAAATTCTTATTTCTTTTAAAGTATTTAAAAAACTTAAAATAAGTATATTTTAAAAGTAAAATTAGTAAAATTATATATTTATTAATCCAATTTAGGTTATTGGAATCAATTTCATATTTAATTTTGGTATAAAAACTTTTTAAGAATTTGAACATTTTTTCCTTGGAAAGCTACATTGTCATTGCCAATATGGGTTTAACATTATATTATAATTTTCCAATTATCTGAATTAAATTTAGAAAAATGGATTTCATATTTTTAATCAGAAAAATTTATTTTATATAATAAATTTATTTTATTTTTTTCAAAATTTATAGTAAAAATAGTAAAAACTAATTAATGTGGTTAATGATAGGAGGAGTTTCCAAGCAGTTAAGTTAAACATAAAAGGGTTTAAATGAACTAGAAACTTTTACAACACCCATTTATGAAAATAGATAATCCTTAAAACATATAATTTTCATTAATATACCATTTCTATGAATTTTTTCATGTGAAAAATGTGGGTACACTTTATTATGTTCAATAATTTTTATTGTGTCCTCACCCACACTTATAAAATCTCACAAAATCTTCTCCTCTATTCGCATTTAAAAAACTAGTTATTTTGTACAAGATATTCATATATACATTAATCAAATACCTAAACATATCATATAGTCCTTTATGATATCATAAATCATATAATTTAAGGCACTGAGTTATACCTAATGTGGTTGTCCAAAAAATAGGTAAATTTTTTAATTATGAATTTCTATTTTACTTATTCTTATAAATCCTTAATATATTAATAAATTATAATGATATGATAAAAACAGTATCTAAAATATACTTTTATGATATTATTATAATTTAATAACTTATATCAATTACCAATTTCATCAAATGGGATAAGAAATCATTATTCGTGTGTATGAGAGACTATTACCTCATAGACCAATGTTATTTATTTTCCATCAACTTTTATCACGACTATTTATAATTATTGATTTAATTTTTATATATTATATTTCTGAAATTTTTATACTTATTTAATTATATTATCATACATAACTTCATACCTTCCAACCTGTTGAAAAAAATAATGTCGCTCTTGTATACAGCGGACTATCGCCTGGAAACCTATATGATGTCTTTTTCATTACTATTTTACTTGAATGGGAAAAAATATAGATTAACTGAATATATATGATTTTATTAAAATAATTATGACTATTAAATTATTATATCACATATAACTTCTCACATTCCTCTCTGTTTGGGATATGATAATGTCATCCGTGTGTACAACATATTACAGTCTCGCTAAGCGATGTGATTTATTTTTCACTGATGCTTTGCAAAGAAGGTGATTAGGGTAACATTAATAAATATATATTTATTTTATATGGTATAAAAATTATCTTTTAATGTTAAAATATTATTTACCATTCATTCGGTTCATCATTAGATAAAATTGAAATAACATTCATGCATACATAAGACCTACATTCTCCATGAATAATGTTTTTTATTTTTATCTCCAACTTTTATAGTGAAGTGCATTGTGTTGCATTTGTTGTCAATGAGGCATGATGTTGTCATGGAATGAATGGATGTCAAGGAATGTCAAGATTTGAATGAAAAAGGTTGTGATGGTGATGGTGATGAATGGAGAATGGCCATGGTACTAAGATACATGTCACTTAGGAGATTCACTAAGGGACATGGGAGATGATGGTTGAAACATTCTCTAGTAATATCAGACGATTGTTGAACTATTCTTAATGTTTCAATACTTGTATCGAGACAATACTAAGTAACACCACTTGAAGAATGGATGATGATGGAGCATCATCATAACATATGATGATTGTTGAGCTGATCTTTAAGTTCCAAGAACTTGTATCAACTGGATACAATGTCACAATAATATCAGAAGACCATGCATTGTATTAACAATGCATGAGGAGATGAAGATGATCCATCCACAACATCTAAGTGGATGAAGTGTATTGAAGAAGTACTTGCACTAACACTTAGTGCATGTGAATGTGAAGATGATCCAACCTTGATCTCTGATTAGATCAACGAATAACAATGAAGATTTATGTGATTTAGAAGTTTGGGTTGATGAAGAACCTTCTACATTTACCTCCTAAGTGAAGATCATATTTATGGAGGATTGATGAATTCTATTGAATAATAAGAGAAGAAGAAATGGAGAAGAAGAATGAAGATGTGGCTTGGCATTTGGCATTTGGTACTTAGTAACTTTGTTTTTACAAAAAGTCTAGGTTCTACACTTAAGCAAAAAAGTGGCACCAAGGGCCAGCCTTAAGGGTTCAACCCCAAGGCACATGTGGGACTCGAGGTCGCCACGCCCAAGGGGTATCCCATGGGGCCAGCCCGAGAGGCCGGGGCCGTGTATAAGCCCCGAGGCCACGCGGTGATGAAGCCCGCGCAGCGTGAGCGCGAGGAGCGCGCCCGTGTTGTGCATAGTGGGCGCCAGTGGCGCGCCCGAGTGCAGGGGGGGGCGCAAGAGCGCGCCCGCTAAGAGAACTCAGTGTGGGGCGGCACCGAGAGGGGAGAAGTGCAACTGAAGGGAGGCTGGCAGTGCGAGGTTGATAAGCCGCGGAAAAACCGCGCTCCGTTTTGATGTGGGACGCGAAATTTTCACCGGGAGCGAATCCTGGCCGCTCGATCGATCGCGCGCCAGATCTCGACCGCACGATCGATCTCGCGCGAGATCTTCTGATCGCGGCCGTCTGATATCTTTCAATCACCCGGTCCAACGGCCCGCAAGTTATCCTCTTCCTCGAGCTTGACCGAGGCACCCGCGACGTCCCCGCTGAACCAGTGGCCCTCCGAGCTCTGGATTTCGAGTTCCCGGCCACCGGTGTTCGAGCTGAAGGATCCATTGGGTTCGTCTCGACGTAACGAACATGATCATGCAAGAAAATAGGCATGCATGCAATGTTTGGAAGATTTCGACGAATGCCGAGGCAAACGAAGTTGAAGAGGCTTCATGTGTTCGTGTTCTGCATGGATTGCATTTTAATAAGGCCATGCATGCGTTCTAAGTCACATGCACATAGAGAAAAATAAAAATGGAACCCGCGTTTGACAAAAAGATAAAAATCAAGATTTTGAAGATTTTAAAAGCCCGAAAATCTCGGGGATTCAAGATATCTCACGCGGAAGATTTTGCACCGCCTCTGCCTATAAAAGGAGAGTCCGAGGTATAGTTTTTGCTTGCTGAAACTTTGAGGAGTCCCGTGAGTTCTCTCTGCCTCGCGAAGAATTTTAGAAGCCCGGAGCCACCCCTTGGCTCTGTGAGGTTCCTTTTGCGCACTCCTTGCGCGAAAGAAGAAAGGAAGGAGTCCCCTGCGTGCCTCCCTTGCGCGACAGGAAGGAGCTCTCTCTGCCCGCATACTTGCACGGTAGGAGTAGCTTGCACGCCCCGCGGTGTTGCACCTTGCAATCCCGAGTGCTTGCGTGGCAGTAGCACCTGTGCGCCCAGGACAGTGCACCTTGCGCGGCAGTGTTGAAGAAGAAGTGGCCCTTGCACTCATTGCACTAGCGCGCTTTGAAGAAGAAGAGAAGGCCGAGTCCTTAGTGCCTTGCGTGTGTACCAAGTGGGAGAACACCCTACGGGAAGTGGCTTGTGTGTGCATAAGGAGAGGAAGACAACACTAAAGTGTGTGTGTGCAACAAGGAAAAGACACACCTACGGGTGGATTGCATTCAAAAGAAAAAATAGGAGGTCGTAGCCCTTGTGGGTGCACACGTTGAAGAACAAACTAAAAGAACACTAATGTCTGTGTGTGCAATAAGAATAGGAGGAGGCCAACTCATGTGTGTGCTAAAGTGAAACAAGTGTGTGCTAAGAGACAAGGAGGCCGAAGGCTAAGTTTGTGCAAAGTGGTTGTGCACACTTAGAAGAAGAAGAAGACCCACACTAAAAGTAGAACACACTTTAAAGTGTGTAAACAAAAAGAACAAAGAGTGTGAAGGAGGAAGAAAGGTGTGTGCTAAAACAGTTTACACCCTTTGTGGGTTTATTTCACCAAGAGAAGAAGAAGGGGAGTGCATGCTTACATGCTTGCACGTGCAAACGTGAACAAAGCTAAATCAGGTTGTGTGCAATCGAGGAGTCCAATACCAGAAGATCTTGAAGAATCATAGTTTCCATGCATTCAGTGCATGAAGTTGAATTGCTGTGAGACTGGACCAGACTGAAGTTAAAGATATCAGTTGTCTGAGTATTCAGTAGTTGGAGAGAAGCCAGGTCATCCTGAGAAGAAGGAGATAAATCCTGAGCAAGACGAGAAGACATGATCAACTCAAGTGATCAGAGGTACAGAGCAAGGCCAGCAGTCTTTATCCCAGGCTGCTGAAGATACTTGAAGAGCTGAACAAGAAGAAGAGCTACTCGTGCGACTCGAGTAGCCAGGAGAAGCCCCCTGTGAGACTCAGGGTGGAGGAAGTCTTCAGTGGGATTCTGGAGCAGGCCAGTGGGACTCTGGTAACACTGTGGGACGTAGTATAAAGACCCTCATGTGGGACTCAGGAGAGATACAGTGGGATTCTGTATCGACCATTGTAATACTAACAGATTATAATGGATGAAACCATGTTGGGGTGTATAACCAACATGGAAAGGACGTAGGCCTTTGGTGCCGAACCTTGTAAATCCTTGTGTCCTGTGCCTTTACATTTACTGCATTACTCGAGGAAAGGCTGAGAGATACAAGAAGAGTGGATCGAGGATTTAACCAGCCATAAAGGTTTAATTGATTAAGAATCAATTAGTAAAAAGTTTTAAGGGATCACTGATTCACCCCTCCCCCTCTCGGTGATTCACATTGATCTGGGCACTTCAATTGGTATCAGAGGGAGGTTACCTCTCAAAGATCCAAGGGAGTCTTTATGAAGTGCATATTTGAGGAAATGAGTGACCAGCCTCAAATGGAGATATCTGCCAAGACTCAGAAAAATAGAAAGAAGAAATTGGCCAAGAAGATGAAGAAATCCTGTCCTAGCTGTGATGATGTTGGAACAATGAAAGATCTTCAAAGTGTAATCGAATATCATCAGAAGACAGTCCCCAAGGAAGTGGCAATGTGTATAGCTACAGGCATCCTTGATCATCAAGAAGAAAAATTACAGCTAGAAGAAGAAGCCAATACAGTGGAAGATCAGTTGGCTAAAAGGGTTGGCATAACCAACACTCTCAGAAAGCTGGTGAAGGATAAAGATGAAACAGTATCGCTTTGCAATGAAAGATATGAAGACACTATTGAAGAATTTCAAAGAAGACTTTCTGAGAAAGAATTATTTAAGACTGTGGTCAAAGATGTTTTCCATGCACTGGAAAAGAGGGACAAAGTTTCAATGAATGTCAGAGATGCTCAACTTGAAGATAAAATAAACAGGGTGAAGGAGCTTGACAATTCATTACAAGAAATGAAGAAGGTTCATGAAGAACAGTTAGAACAGCTGAAAGAAAATTGGGAAGGAAGGCTAAGAACTGTTGAGGATGAGAAGAACTCCCTTAACATGAAATGCTTAGAACTAGAGGTGATATTGAAAAATCTGCAATCACCCAAAGCTGAATCCTCCCAGTCAGCTGAAAGTAGAAATGTTTCTACACAAGTGTGCATTGAGAAGGATGATTCCAAAAGAAGGACATCCTCTAATAAAAGGGCAACATATTCTAAAAGGAAGGTACCATCCATCCCATCTTGTACTAATGCTTCTAATTGTGTTTCCAAAAAAAGTGCAGGATGGAATAATAATTCCAAACAAGTATGGATGAAGACAATGAAGAAAGAAAGCTCTCCTAAAGCAGCACAACAATTCAAGACAAGTACCCTACAATCAGAAGGAATCAAAAAGTCAAGATTTTTGGGTCAATGTTGGTGTTGTAACAAGTATGGGCATTGTGAAAAGGATTGTTGGTACAATCCACTGAATTCCAAAGCACAGAGGAAGCCCATGCCTAGGGGGAGCAAGCCAGAAGAAAAGAAGCAGCATCCACAGGTCGAGAGACATCTGTTTACTGCAAATAGATTTGGATTACTTGACAACATCTGGGATGATTGCAAAAGTGGTCAAATAGATACATGTCAATCTTCAACTGTATCCAGAGCTCAAAAGAAGAAAAGATCACAGAACCTGGCTCAGAAAGAATCCTTGGGAAGCAAGAAGAAATTTGAAGATGCTCCCAAGAAGGTTTTGAAAAAGGAAAATAAGTCCTTGGAGTCTAAATCCAAGAAGGGTGATGCATCCAGAAGGACCACCAAGAAAACATTCTTCTACTGTGGAAAGAAAGGACACACCATGGATCTTTGTGAACAAGCCATGGAACTGAATAGAGGCAGAATGGACTCAAACAGACAATAAATCCAGAAGAAGCAGAAGGGATTGGTTGAAAATAATTTTCCTAAGAAAGGTGGATAATAGTATCAAATGAACCATGTGGAATTTCCAAAACTGAGGCCTCACTTCCAAATGACTTGTTAGTCATATGGCCAAATCAGTGGCAACTTTCCAAAGATCTGCAGAGAGCTGAAGATGAAGTTCTGGAAATTGCTAAGGCAAAAGGGAAGAAGAAGATTTCACATGAAGAGGTGTTGATATCTACACCAGCACAAACATCATTGAAGATCAAATGTGCAAGTGTGAAGAATGGTGAAAATGGGACATCTCGGTTGAGAGAATCTTGTCAACCTTGTTGTTCACATTGATGAACCAAGGAGGTTCCATATTATTCCCTAATCACTTGTATTTACATGTTCTAACACTGTAGGGAATTGAAGATGATGATCATTCTCAGTTGGAGGATGGTTTTGGAATGAATGGAGTGCACCCATTGAGGGGGAGCCAATCTGGAGAAGATGGGATTCTGAGATTTAATACCATCTTGAGAAAAGTGAGGGTATTCCAATCATACTTTCATCCCTTGTTTCTTAATTGTATTCATCATGACAATTAAGGGGGAGTATTGATTGAAGACAAATGGTTGAAAGGGGGAGCTTTATCTTTGCACTGAACTTTCTAATGAGTTTTGTGAAGTATGTGCAGGATTTAGCAATTCATTGATATATCTGAAAAATTTCAAACACCTTGAAGCATGATCTCACATGTTCAAGTGAATTTTGGACAGCGTTGATTTCCTTGGTTACGTCACTCTTGTTTTCTACACCGGGTTAGCCCAAGTAGACTTAGAGTTGATTTACTAAAGGTTCTTTGCTAAAGAGAACATGTGACATCATCCCTCTCTTAGTGCTTTTCAAGAAGATGCTATTCGAAGGGAGGAAGAGATATTTTGGAAGAGAACCACACCACACCTTTGCATTTTATTGTCAATAAGGGGGAGAAAATATTGGCACACATATTGACCCATTCATATGTGCAGAAGGAGTGTATTGACAACAAATACAAAGGGGGAGATTGAAGTGCATTGTGTTGCATTTGTTGTCAATGAGGCATGATGTTGTCATGGAATGAATGTTTGTCAAGGAATGTCAAGATGTGAATGACAAAGGTTGTGATGGGGATGGTGATGAATGGAGAATGGCCATGGTACTAAGATGCATGTCACTTAGGAGATTCACTAAGTGACATAGGAGATGATGGTTGAAACATTCTCTAGTAATATCAGACGATTGTAGAACTGTTCTTAATGTTTCAATACTTGTATCGAGATGATACTAAGTAACACCACTTGAAGAATGGATGATGATGGAGCATCATCATAACATCTGACGATTGTTGAGCTGATATTTAAGTTCCAAGAACTAGTATCAACTGGATACAATGTCACAACAATATCAGAAGACCATGCATTGTCTTAACAATGCATGAGGATATGAAGATGATCCATCCACAACTCCTAATTGGATGAAGTGTATTGAAGAAGTCCTTGCACTAACACTTAGTGCATGTGAATGTGAAGATGATCCAACCTTGATCTCTGATTAGATCAACGAATAACAATGAAGATTTATGTGATTCAGAAGTTTGGGTTGATGAAGAACCTTCTACATTTACCTCCTAAGTGAAGATCATATTTAAGGAGGATTGATGAATTCTAATGAAGAAGAAGAGAAGAAGAAATGGAGAAGAAGAATGAAGATGTGTCTTGGCATTTGGAATTTGGTACTTAGTAACTTTTTTTTTACACAAAGTCTAGGTTCTACACTTAAGCAAAAAAGTGACCACCAAGGGCCAGCCTTAAGGGTTCAACCCCAAGGCACATGTGGGACTCGAGGTCGCCACGCCCAAGGGGGATCCCATGGGGCCAGCCCGAGAGGCCGGGGCCGTGTATAAGCCCCGAGGCCATGCGGTGATAAATCCCACGCAGCGTGAGCGCGAGGAGCGCGCCCGTGTTGTTCATAGTGGGCGCCAGTGGCGCGCCTGAGTGCAGGGGTGGGCACAAGAGCGCGCCCGCTAAGAGAACTCGGTGCGGGGCGGCACCGAGAGGGGAGAAGTGCAACTGAAGGGCGGCCGGCAGCGCGAGGTTGATAAGCCGCGGAAAGACCGTGCTCCGTTTCGATGTGGGACGCGAAATTTTCACCGGGAGCGAATCCTGGCCGCTCGATCGATCGCGCGCCAGATCTCGACCGCACAATCGATCCCGCGCGAGATCTTCTGATCGCGACCGTCCGATATCTTTCAATCGCCCGATCCAATGGCCCGCAAGTTATCCTCTTCCTCGATCTTGACTGAGGCACCCGCGACGTCCCCGCTGAACCAGTGGGCCTTCGAGAACTGGATTTCGAGTTCCCGGCCACCAGTGTTCGAGCTGAAGGATCCATTGGGTTCGTCTCGACGTAACGAACACGATCATGCAAGAAAATAGTCATGCATGCAATGTTTGGAAGATTTCGACGAATGCTGAGTCAAACGAAGTTGCCGAGGCTTCATGTGTTCGTGTTATGCATGGATTGCATTTTAATAAGGCCATGCATGCGTTCTACGTCGCATGCACATAGAGAAAAATAAAAAATGGAACCCGCGTTTGACAGAAAGATAAAAATCAAGATTTTGAAGATTTTAAAAGCCCGAAAATCTCGGGGATTCAAGATATCTCACGCGGAAGATTTTGCACCGCCTCTGCCTATAAAAGGAGAGCCCGAGGCATAGTTTTTGCTTGCTGAAACTTTGAGGAGTCCCGTGAGTGCTCTCTGCCTCGCAAAGAATTTGAGAAGCCCGGAGCCACCCCTTGGCTCCGTGAGGTTCCTTTTGCGCACTCCTTGCGCGAAAGAAGAAAGGAAGGAGTCCCCTGTGTTCCTCCCTTGCGCGACAGGAAGGAGCTCTCTCTGCCCGCATACTTGCGTGGCAGGACTAGCTTGCACCCCCCGCGGTGTTGCACCTTGCAATCCCAAGTGCTTGCGCGACAGTAGCACCTGCGCGCCCGGGCCAGTGCACCTTGCGCGGCAGTGTTGAAGAAGAAGTGGCCCTTGCACTCATTGCACTAGCGCGCTTTGAAGAAGAAGAGAAGGCCGAGGCCTTAGTGCCTTGCGTGTGTACCGAGTGGGAGAACACCCTACGGGAAGTGGCTTGTGTGTGCATAAGGAGAGGAAGACAACACTAAAGTGTGCGTGTGCAACAAGGCAAAGACACACCTACGGGTGGATTGCATTCAAAAGAAAAAAAAGGAGGCCGTAGCCCTTGTGGGTGCACACTTTGAAGAACAAACTAAAAGAACACTAAAGAGTGTGTGTGCAACAAGAAGAGGAGGAGGCCAACTCATGTGTGTGCTAAAGTGAAACAAGTCTGTGCTAAGAGACAAGGAAGTCGAAGCCTAAGTTTGTGCAAATTGGTTGTGCACACATAGAAGAAGAAGAAGACCCACACTAAAAGTAGAACACACTTTAAAGTGTGTAAACAAAAAGAAAAAAGAGTGTGAAGGAGGAAGAAAGGTGTGTGCTAAAACAGTTTACACCCTTTGTGGGTTTATTGCACCAAGAGAAGAAGAAGGGGAGTGCATGCTTACATGCTTGCACGTGCACACGTGAACAAAGCTAAATCAGGCTGTGTGCAATTGAGGAGTCCAAGACCAGAATATCTTGAAGAATCAGAGTTTCCATGCATTCAGTGCATGAAGTTGAATTGCTGTGAGACTGGACCAGACTGAAGTTAAAGATATCAGTTGTCTGAGTATTCAGTAGTTGGAGAGAAGCCAGGTCATCCTGAGAAGAAGGAGACAAATCCTGAGCAAGATGAGAATACCTGATCAACTCAAGTGATCAAAGGTACAGAGCAAGGCCAGCAGTCTTTATCCCAGGCTGCTGAAGATACTTGAAGAGATGAACAAGAAGAAGAGCTACTCGTGTGACTCGAGGAGCCAGGAGAAGCCCCCTGTGAGACTAAGGGTGGAGGAAGTCTTCAGTGGGATTCTGGAGCTGGCCAGTGGGACTCTGGTAACACTGTGGGATGCAGTATAAAGACCCTCCTGTGGGACTCAGGAGAGATATAGTGGGATGCTGTATCGACCATTGTAATACTAACAGATTATAATGGATGAAACCATGTTGGGGTGTATAACCAACATGGCAAGAACGTAGGCCTTTGGTGTCGAACCTTGTAAATCCTTGTGTCCTGTGCCTTTACATTTACTGCATTACTCGAGGAAAGGCTGAGAGATACAAGAAGAGTGGATCGAGGCTTTAACCAGCCATAGAGGTTTAATTGATTAAGAATCAATTAGTAAAAAGTTTTAAGGGATCACGGATTCACCCCCTCCCCCTCTCAGTGATTCACATTGATCTGGGCACTTCATATAGATTTCTAAATATAAATATATAATGAATTTATATTAAATATATATCATGGTTAAAATTATGGATATTATTTAACAATGTTGAAAGTAAAAGATCTTAATATACCAATCCAAAACATAAATGAAATAAACTATTTATTTACTGCCCAGAATACAACATTAAAATGGAATTGTTAATAAATGGATAATATAAAGTCAAAATTAAATAATATATGGTGTGATAGTATATAAGTGCGGTTCTATTATAGATTTATAATGAACTTTTATTTATTATAAAAGAGGTTTTAATGTGTACAAAGGAGGTCGATACTTAAGGTAAGGTATTTCCGTCACACATTCATTTTCATTGAAGACACATACCATATTTATCACGTTTATAATTTATGTGTTGTATATACTACACAAAAGTTTACTTTATGATTTTTATTTATAAAATAATATTTATTTAAATGTACAATTTTAGATCTCTCTTACATGGTGTTTATTTTTCAAATGTTACTAAAGCGATAAGTGGTATTTAACTAAAAAATTTTTTTTAGGGACATAAGTTATTTTATGTACCTATCATATTTTATGAGGCATATATAAAGCCCCTTTAACTTGTAATATCATGAATTCATATATTATTAGCATATTTTATGTTTTATTTAATTTTATTCCTTCATAGGTCTTATGATTCAATGTAACTAAAGTGGTATGATTTTTATGATATAATCTCGTCATTTATTGAGATTATTGATGTTTATACATCGGATGAAGATATATATGAAATATATCCCAAGAAACACATTAATTGTCTTCTCTTATGGTTATTTGTTGAGATTACATGTTTGCCATTATCTTTTTCCTCTTCACATAATCTTTATTCTAAAACAATGTTTTTAATGAAACCCGACATTATTTCTCTCTTCGGTCGAATTTATATTTTTCTTACATATCAATGTTTTTAAAATTGTTTTAAATAATTTTTTATTATTACTACGTGATTGGTTAAAATAATTTTTAACCTTGTTTTTTATATAAATATTTTAAAAGTAATCCCCAGATCGATTTCAAAATAAGGCCAATTTTTTATTTTAACAAAAATTTGAAAGGAATATTGGTTTTAAAGTGTACGGAATTTTTTTCCTTCTTGAACACTAAAGGTTATAAATAATTCATTATATGTTTCAAAGGTTATTTAAAGAAAATTATTTTGAATATGAATTTTGTTAAAAAATTATATTTATAATTTTGAAGGATATTTTACTTATGAAATGTTTTATAAGATTGATAAATATTTGTTTATATGTTTTTTAGGATACATTCAAAGAAAATTATTTCTGTAATATTTTATGAATTTCTAGTTTTAAAATGATGATTTTTCAAATAAATTCAATTTTCCAAAATCAATGTCCGCATTTATTTTTTCATAAAAATCATTTTATATCTAAGATGTCATCCTTTGATGTTACATAATCTTTATTGGGGATATAATCCAATTATACCATGTTTATACTTTGTCTAGATGGTTTATTTTTACGATGAAGAGATGTTTATGAAAATTATTCTTTTTCCATGGGATATTCTCTAATTACTTTATGAGTTAATTATGAAACCCATTTACATTCACTGGGTTATGATATGATTTTATTTCATATCTTCTATTATAATGAATGTTTTATTGTCTTTTGTTTCACCTATACATGGTTTTATTTATTTTATGGTGGTTACATTATAAATCTTGTATTGTGGTCACATTATATCTAATGATGGGGGGACATATATCTTCATCTAATGAATTGGGTAATGATTAGTGTTATATGAGCTCAAAAGATACACAAGAGGTTATCCCATGCCAAATAGAGGTCTCACAAGCGGTTATAAAAATCCAGAACGAGGGTACGTGATAGGTTATCCCAAGACCAAAATAGTAACATGGGTGATCTTATGAATGATAACATGGTATAAATTCCTGGAAGGAGATCCATACCTTAATATGTTCAATTAATATATATATATAACAAATGTATGTCTTAATTCAATGTTATGATCTCACAACTTATGTTTATTGATTCCATTATTATTCATATCTTGTGACCAACCAAGATTTATTCCATTACACACATTTATGATATTGGATATGCATGGTATGGTTTTAAAATTTCACTCCCTTGCTCTCATACCCATATGCTCATGTTATATTGATATCTACCTTTTTTACCCTTACTGAGCATATGCATTCACCCTTTCTTATGTTTTATTTCCATAGGATATGAATAACGGTATTATGTAGGATATTTCTAAGAAGGGTTCCAATTATGAAGGACTTAGAGGGAGATGAATTAGCTCACTTATGTACCAGTTGTTTTTATTGTTGAGTTTCGAAAGGCACATTACCTAATTTATTATAGTGTGGATCATTATATTATGTAATAAATATTTATCAACTAAAATGTAATATTTCAATATGAAAATATTGGGTATTCACAAAAATCATATATTATAATGATAAATTTTCCATTAATAGGTTGTTTTCACTCTTCTTCTCCAATAATTTTGTTAAATAGAGCTACTATATGGGGATTCATACATGATTCAGATAATTTACTATCCTATATGAAGTTTAAGGATTCTATGTCTCCATCATAAATTGTAATATGTATCCCTCAAAAATAAATTTTCATATTATAATTTAAAATACAGTCTTTAAGAATTATTATAGCAATTTCAACCATAGATATGATAATAAAGTATTCAAATACGGTAAGTGTATGTTTCCTAATGTGAATAGAGTGACATATTTTTTGTAGTAATACTTCCACTAGGATTATTGATTAATAATTCCTATATTATATTTCACTGTAAATTTTTATCTTTAATGGAAAACATAAAATATATAAATGAGTGAGAATATCTAGAATAAAATAATGCATGAACTAAATTTGGGGCTACAATCAATATACCTAACAATACCTCTTTACGAACTTGAACCTATTCTATATTGATTTTATAATTTTACCCTTACTCACTTGGATGTTTTTGAGGAAAATTATTCTCACCCCTAGAGATTTTATTTTTATATTGCATTATATCCTTATAGTTGAATCATTAAACATTTATAGATTCTTTCTTCCCCTTACAATCACGAGCCTGAGGGGATTTATATCAACAGTTGAAGTAAACACACATTCCCAATAACATTTCCCAAATTCTATCATTCTATACTTAATACATTTTTGAAATTCCTCTCTTACCTTATTCCTTTTTATAATATTTCCCATTCCATACAGCTCCATTGCACACTACATTTCTGGTTTTCCTTATAGAACATAAAACATAGATAATTATTTCTCTTTCATGATAGAATTTAATTATATATCATCGTATGTATAATTTTTTTGAGAGGATAATTCACTTTTATGTCTAGGATTTAGTCAATAAAATAAATGATCAATATTACTCCTGGGATTACATACGTAATTCACAGCATAAGTAACTAACCTTATAAATTTAGCTTCATATTCAGTAATATATTCTACTTCCTTTAGATTTAAATTTATGAATTTACACTTCATATCATCCCATTGAATATGGGGAATTGTTTTTGAAGAATATTTACTTGAAAATATTCTACACCATAATTTTTATTTTATCCAACTACTTGTGTTCTTGATTAATAACCACCATTGATCTGTGTCTTCTAAAAGATGACAATCTATGATAATAACCTTATCTATTTCACTACTTCCCAAATCACAAAGTAGTTTTTTCAGGGACACAATCCACTTCTCAGTTACTAATGGGTTAGTAGTACCATGGAATGATTTATTTTTTTAATGCATGTATCATTCCTATATGTTTTAATCATATTAGGATTCACGAAGCTACTTTATATTTTCAAGGTATTAGTCATATCTTGAGACATCATCCCCAATAATGTTATAATTTTATTGTCCATCTCTAGAATTGACTACAACATCATTGTGCTTCCTATGAGATAAATCTTTATATAGATTACATGAATTAATACAGTTTCCATTCCATCCACTAGGTGTCATTTTTAGAAATTGGAATATAAAAAATTATCTCATTATAATAGGAGTTTTAAATAAATTTATATAAATATAAATCTAGATAAACACTTAATTTAATTTGAATATTTTTGCATATCTATTCTCAAAATCATTGTCTTAGTATATTTAGGGAATATAATTAATCATAAAAATATTCTCAAATATTTTATTATAGTTTTTAATGACAATTTGAATCAACCAAAGTTTATCCCCAGGGAATGTCAATTAATGTGTGCAGTCTTAGTCTCACTCATCATACATTGGTGATGTTTGTGTTAATATCCAATATTTCCCATTCCAAGTTCTTTCCCCATGTTGACTCTATTTTATGTCTGTATCCACATTCCATTATCTAGACAAGAATATATTTTCAAGGAAAACCACACAATCTATACCTTACCAAATCATTATTGTATTATCATATACATAATCTTATCCTTATATTATTTCACAATATCATTTTCTCTGATGTATATTTTCCCAAACCAAGTTATCAAGGATTATAATAAACTTCATTTGATACCAATTACAGCACCCAAACTCTAGTAACCTTGAACTAGTTGTTATTTTACTACAATGGTATGAAATAATAGGGATTTAATCATTAATGATTGAATAGATTTATAGTATTATGAGACTAGATAAATTCCTGATTCTAATATTGCATATAAAAATATTAAATAAAACTCAATATTTATATTGAGGAATATATATATATTTTCTAGTAAATATCCAAAATAATTTATTGATACCCTATTTGTATCATAAGGAATAGAAAACATAATAAATAGTTAGATAATATAATCATTAAAGGAATGAATACAACATAATCTATCATAGAATAAATACAGCCTGAATAATATGGTAAAGGCAAATAATAATCAAATGTTTCATAAAAAAATATCATAAAAGGGGAATAAATTCGGGGATGATTTAACAAAATAAATAATCATATGGAAATCAAAAATGATTTTTATAATTATTTAATGCATCTTGTTTGAAATAAAAATCTTACTACTAAGTCCTTATGTAAGGACATAATTTGTAAATAAGTAAAGCATACACCAAATACACAAACTAGTTTCTCTCATGAGACCTACTCATATATCAAGATGTTATAATAGTCCTATCTATTTCCTTAGTATGTAAAATTCATTAATCATATGAAATGGGTGAAAAAAAATCAATACATAAACAATATAAAAATTTATATTGAAAAAATATCATTAAAAAAGGTTAAATTTTTTCTAATAAATACAATATTATAATAACCAATACATATTAATATATAGGATTCTATCAATGGATAATATTATTAATAAAATTATGTTGTCAAATATGAAAATAATTTAAAAATATCACCATAAAATGTATTGAGGAAAATACCTTTTCAGTTTAAAATCACATATGATAAAATATAAAAATTAAAACAATATTTGGAAAAATATTTTCTTTTAAAAGAACCATGAAATTATTTAAATGAATATCAAAAGTAAATAATATTCATTATGGTGGAAAAATTTATTTATACGTTAAATGTTAAAAAATATATTTTATTCACAACATTAGTAAGATGTGCCACATTTATAAAATGACAATAATTTTTCTTTTAAGATAATTAAATAAAGTTAAAAAATAGTAAAAAAGTTTTAAATTAACCATTATAGAATATAAAAAATATTATTGAATGTACATTAATGAATATAAATACATGGTATAAAAATACTCATTATTAATTAAAAAATAATGTTGGATTTCATTTAAAACATTATTTTAGTATGTTTGAGTTCTAAAGAAGGTAAAAAATGGAAATAATATCTAAAACCGCCAATAATGACTAGTGGATAATAAAATATATTGTTTTAATGGTAGAAATATCATATAATACCTCCAGTGGGAAACTTATGCATATATAATCCTGAGTAAGAATGAGATTGGGAAATAAACACTTACCACAGGTCCAACATTATTGATAACATATTTTAATATACTATATAAAGATTTTAAATTTATTATTATTCTATAAAATAACCATATAAATACTTATAATATCATATTTTTTCTACTCATAAAATGTATACACTCATTTATTAATTATTCTGTTTTAAATTCATTATTTTTGAGTGTTCACTATTTTGTTTCACAAGTATGTTTCAGTTATGTAGTTTTGGTCCATAAATTATGATCATGGTTCCATAATCTAAATATTTTTAATAATTATATAAATATAAAATTTATAAATTATATATATAATCATTTTTATGAAATACCTAAAAAATGAATCAGATCACTTCATTGAGGGGGTAGTCCACATGTATGCACAAGAGACATTATAAATTTTTAACGAGTAGAAGGGTAAGATGTTAAATGATATATTATATTTAAAAAAGAAATATTTATTATATAAATATAATATATAAACATTATATTTATCATAATAACCATCCACGAATAGTGGTGATGAAAATTGATATACATCACTTCGTGAGACGGTACTCCGCACATCCACCTGAACGGTGATTTCATTTATAATTCGATAGAGAAAAAGATTAATAAAGGTTACACAATATAAATAGTAAAATATCATTATATTTTAGATATTGATATTATTATACCACCAGTTTCAGAAAATAATATAGGGTGGTATAAGAATAAAAAAAATTAAAACACTCAGTTAAGAGCTAAACCTCCTCTTTGGACAACCAACTTTCGATTACACCTTAATCCTTATAATGCATGTATTTTGATCAAAATAGAATATCTAGGATACGAGGAGGGATGTTAGGAGATTATTTTATATGTATAATCTAATATAGGAGGACTTTCATGAGTGTAGAATAGAGGAGTGGTGGTGTTGTTTTTTTTTTTGTAAGGGAAGTGACACAGTTAGAATTACTTAAAATATTTTAATAAAATAAATCCAATTTCTGATGAAGGTGACTCCAAAATATAATAGATTAGAATATAATATATTTATGGTTAAAAAATGAAAAAACATATGATTAAATATGTTTTTTGTGTTGTATTGATGCCCTATCTGATTATTTTTAACCCATTTTACCCTTAATTGAGGTGATAAATTTTTACCACAATTACACTTAATATTGAAACAAATTAAGTTAAAAATTTTAAATAATATGAATAATTATTATTTAAAATATGAAATATAGTTTACAGTATTATATTTTTATAATTGGAAGATATTAATTAAAAAATAAGTCTGCAACAAGCAATGAACCCCGTTTTTTTGAAAAATATTTTTTTTGTATAAAAATGATTTTATAGGAAAACATTATAATTTTGACCAAATTTATTTAATTAAATTATTTTAAATAAAATCAATAATATGTTTCATTAAAAATGCAAAAATTAAAGGATCTTTTTAATACTTATTAAATAGAAAATTAAAAAAATCAATTTTCATTTGAACAAGCACATTACTTAGATTTATAAAATGTTAAGAATATATTTATAATTTTAAAATTATAATTTTATATGAATTATGATACCTATTAAATATATATTTTTCTTATGAAAAATGTTTCATTAAAATCTATTTAATAATTATCAAATTATAATATATTAAAAGTGACATTTTTTTGTAAAATATACATTTTTCACTCTTCACAGAAAATTCATTTATTTCAAGAAAATAAAAAAATTACCCTAAAATAGTTTCAACATAATGAATTAAAAAATAAAATTATTATAATAAAATTAAGTTTATAAAAATAGTTAATTTATCTTTTAATCATACTCATGAATAAATATTTGTACATTGTGTTATTTATTCATTAAAAATAAATGTTAACTATTATTGAAGCTCGGGTGTCACAAAACAAGTGATGCATGAACCTAATTTTTCAAAGATACTAAAAATATAAATTCTAAAATATTTTATTAGTAAATTTTTTATCTTAAAAGTAATATAGTATCCATGTATGAAAATAGGGGTCATTGTAGTTGTTATTAGAGAAAGGATTAGTAAATTTGGGAATTATAACTAGAAATAATTACTAAAAACCTTATGTTTAGATTTTCATATACGAAACCATCATAAAATATTGCTAAGGTATAGAGTTTGTGATATCCTTAAAATTACACCCCTACTCGAATACTATAAGTGGATACATGCTCTAGAACAGATCCACCTAGGGGTAATTACCCTTAAAATGGTTTGTTTAGTATTAACTAAGTCTTTACTCGATGCAGGGCAAGTGGGTATACCTTCACACCTAGTATGAAACTCTTTGGTTGTTGTACCCCTCTCTCTTGGATTTTAATGATCACAATCAGTCTTATTTTGTTCTAACTTGCTTTCAAGTGTTTTTGTTGATAGGAAAAAGGTTGCCAAGGAGTTGGGCCAAGAAGGACTGAAAGTTGACTCTCTGAGTCTACCGGCCAACCGGTGGATTCCCACCGGCCAGCCGATGGTCTTTGGCAGAAGCAATGGTTTCTGTCCAGAGCCACCGGGCAGCCGGTGTGAGCTCCCCGGCCAGCCGGTATTGTCACCAGCCAGCCGGTGGCTGACCACCGGCCAGCCGGTAGAACCTGGGCAGAGAGCTTGCTCTCTGTCTGGAGCACCGGCCAGCCGGTGGATCAGGACCGGCCAGCCGGTGGACCACCGGCCAGCTGGTGAGACACCACCGGCCAGCCGGGGAGCCCAGTCAAACTAGCCGTTGGGCATTGACCAGACTTGTAATTTTGACTCCCAACGGCTCCGAAGGCCTCTCCAACGGCACCGAAGACCCCCAACGGTCATTTGGGTGTTCCTCTCCTATAAATAGAGGACTAGGAAGCCCCGGAAAACAACGGTAGCCCACGGTAACATTTTTCAATAATTTGGCGAACCTCCAGCGCATTCCTTCAAGGATCCCCACCTGCTCAAACTCATTTCCACAACCAAGGAGCACCACCATAGAAGCTTGGGAGCGCTCTTCATCATCACCAATCAATTAATTGGCGCCCAAGACTTCTCCTCTTTACGGTTTTTATTGTTTTATCATTTTGAGCATTATTTTGAGTCTGTGCATACAAACCCTTCTTTCTCTCATCCTCCCTTAGTTTGGGTTTTCACACCACCTTCAAGGTGTGAAGAGGTTAGTCAATCCTTCCCTGTAAAAGTCTTGAGTCAAAGGTGAGCTAGCCTTCACCTTTAAGAAGGCTAGTGGGTTTCTTGCTTCAACCAATAAAAAGAAAGCTGTAATAGGTTTCTAGGATGCCTTAAAGTCTAGTGGGTTTCTTGCTACAACCATTAAAAAGCAAGCTGTCGTAAATCTCTCAACGGTTGAGTTGGGAGCGGAGACGTAGGCTTGGGATTCAGGCCCAACTCCGTTATCAATTTTTTGTCTTGCCTCTTTTATTTCCACTGCGCTTTAACTTTTTCTTAAATTGTTAAACTTTCTTGAAAAGGCAATTCACCCCCCCCCCCTCTTGCCATCACTCTCCGACCCAAAAATTGGTATCAGAGGGAGAATTTGATCACCGGATTCAAATTCAAGATCCATTGTGATGGCTTCATCTTCTTTCTCCCCCGAAGGTTATTCATTGGGTCGTGCTCCTTTTTTTGATGGAACCGACTATACCTATTGGAAAATTTTCATGTCTACTTTTCATAAGAGTATAGGTTATCCTATTTATAGAATTGTCATGCATGGTTACTCTCTCTCATCTCCCGATAAATCCAAATGGACTCAAGCCGATATTAAGAATTTCAAGCTTGATGGCAAAGCCATGAACGCTCTTCATTGCGGCCTTGATCGTAATGAATTCAATCGAGTTTCCACATGCACTTCATCTCATGAAATCTGGAAACTTTTGGAGGTACCCATGAGGGGACCAACAAAGTTAAGGATACTCGATTGGATATGTACCGTCAAGATTTTGAGTCTTTTACCAAGCATCCATCTGAAAATATTACTAATATGTTTACTCGCTTTACTGATTTTTGTAATTTTAGAAAGTCTCTTGGAGATGATGTTTCTGCAGAGATGATGGTCAAGAAGATCCTTTGGATCTTACCAAGTTCATGGGCACCGAAAGTCACGGCAATTCAAGAAGCGAAGAATTTAAAAGAAATGCCGGTCGAAGAGCTCATCAGATGCCTCATGACCTACGAGATCACCATGAGGAGGCAAGATGAAAAGGAAGGCAAACTCATCAAAACTCCAAAGAACATCACCTTCAAAGTTCAAAAAGAAGAAAGCTCATCCTCCTCATCTTCTTCCTCTTCATGCGGCGATTCAGAAATCGAGAACCTTGCCCGCAAGATGCACAAATTCATGAAGAAGAACAAAAAGAAGAAATCTCGCAAGGCTCGAAAGGAAGAACTCGACTAAAAATCTGAGCCCGAGGTAACATGCTATGGGTGCAGCAAGAAAGGCCATTATAAGCACAATTTCCCACTCCACAAGACAAGGGACAAGAAAAAGGAAAAGAAAAAGGCATTCAAGGCCACTTGGAGTGATAGCTCCTCATCCTCCTCCCCCTCAAAAGACGACGGTAAAAAATGTCTAATGGCACTTCATGAGGTAACCTCTTCCGACTCCTCTTCCTCTTGTTCTTCCAATTCTTTCAATCATTTATCTTACGAGGATCTCCAACATGCGAGAGATCAATTGGAGGAAGGTTTTCACGAACTTTCTTCCAAATTTATTTCCTTAAAAAAGAAATTCAGAATTCTTTCTTCCAAAAAGGATCAACTTCTCAAAGAGAAGGAAGACATGTCCCTCAAGATCCAAAACCTTCCCGATGTTGATGCTATGGAATCAACAATCAAGGATTTAAGGAAATCCCTAGCTAAGTTCACCGAAGGTGAACATAACCTTTCTAAGCTCCTTGGTTCCCAATGCATATCTAGAACCACCCAAGGGCTTGGCTATTCCAAGCAAGCTTCCTCTTCCCATGCTCCTACTATTTTTTTAAGGGGGAGCTCCCAATATAAATTTTGAAACTATTGCAAAAAGATTGGGCACTTAATTTACTAGTGCGACTGCAAAAATGCCTGGTATGGAAGGCCCAAAACCATTTCCTTTAACGATGAATTTCATAGGAGAAGACCCGCCACAAGATAAGTTTGGATTGAAAAATCCCTTTTAGCGAGTCTCTCCAGACCAAAATTTGTATCGGTTCTAAAATCCTCTCCCCGGTGATTTTTTGTTTTTATTTAGGGGGAGTTAGTATCATTTAAGCCTTTTTGCGTTTTTTTTTTCAAAATTTTCAATTCAAAACTTTCAATTCAAAACATTCAATTCAAAACTTTCAAATTAAAACTATCAATTCAAATTTCAAAAATTTCAATTGGTTCAAAATCTCTATCTTGTTTTTCAAACCTTTCCTTCAATAAAATTTTATGCCCTGTGCTATTTTGATAATCACAAAGGGGGAGATTTCCTTGGTTGATTCGGGGAGAAATATTTCTCTTATGCTTTGCATTACTTTTCAATTTATCCTTTAAAGCATGCCTTTCATTTCAGTCTTTTATATTTCTTGTTTTGGTGAGTGTGATCATCAAAATAGGGGGAGATTGTTGTACCCCTCTCTCTTGGATTTTAATGATCACAATCACTCTTATTTTGTTCTAACTTGCTTTCAAGTGTTTTTGTTGATAGGAAAAAATTTGCCAAGGAGTTGGGCCAAGAAGGACTGAAAGTTGACTCTATGAGTCTACCGGCCAACCGGTGGATTCCCACTGGCCAGCCGGTGGTCTCTGGCAGAAGCAATGGTTTCTGTCCAGAGCCACCAGGCAGCCGGTGTGAGCTCCCCGGCCATCCGGTATTGTCACCAGCCAGCCGGTGGCTGACCACCGGCCAGCCGGTAGAACTTGGGCAGAGAGCTTGCTCTCTGTCTGGAGCACCGGTCGGCCGGTGGATCAGGACCGGCCAGCCGGTGGACCACCGGCCAGCCGGGGAGCCCAGTCAAACTAGCCGTTGGGATTTGACCAGACTTGTACTTTTGACTCCCAACGGCTCCGACGGCCTCTCCAACGGCTCTGAAGACCCCCAACGGCCATTTGGGTGTTCCTCTCCTATAAATAGAGGACTAGGAAGCCTCGAAAAACAACGGTATCCCACGGGAACATTTTTCGATCATTTGGCGAACCTCCGGCGCATTCTTTCAAGGATCCCCACCTGCTCCAACTCACTTCCACAACCAAGGAGCACCACCATAGAAGCTTGGGAGCACTCTTCATCATCACCAATCAATCCATTGGCACCCAAGACTTCTCCTATTTACGGTTTTTATTGTTTTATCATTTTGAGCATTATTTTGAGTTTGTGCATACAAACCCTTATTTCTCTCATCCTCCCTTAGTTTGGGTTTTCACACCACCTTCAAGGTGTGAAGAGGTTAGTCAAGCCTTCCCTGTAAAAGGCTTGAGTCAAAGGTGAGCTAGCCTTCACCTGTAAGAAGGCTAGTGGGTTTCTTGCTCCAACCAATAAAAAGCAAGCTGTAATAGGTTTCTAGGCTGCCTTAATGTCTAGTGGGTTTCTTGCTACAACCATTAAAAAGAAAGCTGTTGTAAATCTCTCAACGGTTGAGTTGGGAGCGGAGACGTAGGATTGGGATTCAGGCCGAACTATGTTATCAATTTTGTGTCTTCCTCTTTTATTTCCACTGCGCTTTAACTTTTTCTTAAATTGTTAAACTTTTTTGAAAAGGCAATTCACCCCCCCCCCCCTCTTGCCATCACTCTCCGACCCAACATTGGTGATATTCATTAGTTTATGAAATTTTTTATAAACCTTTTTAAGGATATATATTTAAATCAATTATTATAGTTAGAAATGACTGAATTATGTTATCATAGAAGCAAGGTTTGGGAAATAGGCAAGATAAAACTAGAAATCACATAGAAGTTGAAGTTATAATTAATTTTCACATGATAAGAAGATATTAATATATACTTTATCAAATTACATATTATTTTAATATTTTATTTTCAAAAAAATGTTTTGAATAATGATAAACTAGTCTAGAAAACCATATGATGGAAAATGAAATTATTTTCCAAATGACATTACCAATGCAATGGGGGTGGCGTTCAAAATCTCATGGTAGTATTTTACTACTTATACCAGGATATGAACAATAACCTAAACGAATTGGAAAATCTACCTTCACCCAATAAGGATCAATTATCCTTCGAGACCATTATACGTTAACGAATACAAGTATTTATAATATATTTTGATTAAATTTTAATAGAATAGTAGGTAAAATAAATGGAAAATATCTTTTTCTAATCCACTATTATAAAATGGAGAATTTTACTATGGGCATCTAATGTCTATATGGATAAGTTGATTAGTGGTTTACATTTATCAAGAATATTAATCCAATGATTAAAATATTAGCAATATAGTGAAAATAGTTAATAAATATATTTATTAACAATTATTTTCCCCAAAATATGTGGAAAAATATTTAGATATAATTTTTAGAGCGTAATAAAAAATTTAGAAAACATTTTGTTGTATATGATGAAAATTTCACAATGATTATATTGTATGCCTCTGATTTTGTTATAAAAAATGATATAAAAATAGATTCTTAGGTGGTTTAATATATAATCTCCAAATGGTTCTAGCTCCTCAATACATTGGCAGTTTTTAAGATTTTTTTTATGTTCTATCAAGGTAGAGATAAAGTTTATATAATAATAAAACGGGAAAGGAGATATGAAATGAATTAAATAGTTTCAAGATAGGGGATCAAATTAAAAGGGAGGAAAAATATACTACCTCCCACATATCAAATATGTGAAAATGAGGATGAAGTAAATTCATCAAATAAAAGAGTAAATTCATTGAGTGAAAGGGAAAAATATATCAAACTCATTAATATCAAAGAGATATGAATAAGATGGTGAAAATTATGGAGTAAAGAGAGGGACTACCCAATTCACCACCCATGGTAAAATTCTTCAACTATAATGAACAAGCGTACAATGATAACCAATGCAAAAAACCAAGGTTTTTTGTAGGTAATAAACTTCAATAACCCATAAATTCAAGGGATAAAGTGAATTATTATTCCAACACCACCACTGTGGTGGAGGATGAAAATTAATTCATATAAGGTACACTTACTCTTCACTCAAAAATAGAAAAATGTTTATTTGATTCGGTTTCTATAGATTAATTTTTTCCAACATGTTTTATAAAATTATTTAATCACATATTCAATATATAGAATTATATATATTTTTGAAATATCATAGTGTTGAAGTCATTTCTACCCAAGTGTTTTAATCTACCCTATCTAGCTTCTATATGATGAATCTTACATAGAATCTTATAATACATCCCTTTGTTGTATTTTATGCTCTAATGAGTACACATAGGATCTCATTATATTGAGTTCACATAAACCATTATATAATGGAAATATTATTCAGTATTAATAACTATTCCATGCTCCTATGAAAATTCAAGGAATATCCAAAAGATCCTTTGGAAAATACCTAAATAATGTCTTTATTGATACTTAGAAAATAATTACTTCTTCCCCAAATGATTATATCAATAGAAGAATCAACCTTTAGGAAATGACCATTTTTATGTAACATAACGAGGTATTTATTGAATAGTTTCCCATAATTACCTCATATTGTGAGCTATAGTTCTAAAAAAACAAATACATTGAGACAAAGTTATATAAAAATTAACCTATTAGAAGACCCCAATAGAATCTGATTATTTAAATAATATGTTGCAATATAATTTGGAAAAAAGGTTAATATTACATGTCGAATCACTTTATGGTGCGCCGATGCTCTTTATCAAAAAGTAGTATGGATAAATGTGATCATTAATCAATTACTTGGAAGTCCACAAGATCACAATGAAGAGAAATTATTCTCTTCCAATGATTGATAAATTATTTGATCAACATATAGTAGATAAATACATCTCAAACATGGAACTTCATTCTAGATATCACCAGCTAATGTTTAATATCGAATACATTCATAAGATAAACTTTTATATAATACATAGACACATGAGTTCATATTTATTCTATTAAAATTTACTAATTCCTCTGAAATAATCATGGAAATGATAAAGAGTCTTTAGAGACTACGTTAGAATATTATTTTTATTCTTTATTTATGAAATTATCATCTACTCCAAGATCAAGGAGAAATATTATGAGAATATAATTACTATGATAGTGACAATAATAAATGATATGGTGTATGATAAATTCAAAAGAGTTACTTTTAGATGTGTGAAGTCACATTCCTATGGAATGTGATCACAAGTTAATGAATTTCTTTAGACCCCTAAAAGAAAAGGCTATTGGGGAATGGAACAAACCCTCTTGTTTCATCAAATTCTATAGTTTTATTTTACTATATCAGTATTACCAACGATTTTTTAGAACCTTCTCATGCTTCTCTATAATACTAGATATATTAAAATAGAAATGGGTATTGCATGGATAAATAAAATAATGTGAGGAATGATTAAAGGATTTCAAGAGGAGACTAATCATTTCACCTATACTCACACTAACCCTAAGAGGATAAGGGTTTATGATATACAATTATTCATCAAATAAAGGATTAGATTTTTTATTCTTGAAAAATGATAAAGTGATATCCCAGGTCTCATGATAGTTGAAAATTCATGAGTATAACTACGTAATATATGATTTATTATTGGATGCAGTAAACCTTGAAATATAGTTTTAGAGTCAATACCTCAATGGAGAAATGTTTGACATATATAAATATTAAAAGAGACTAAATTATATACTCACATATAAATAGTTCAACATGAATCCTTTAATATGGTAAGAGTTAATCAAGGATTAGAATTTCATAATTCACTTCCATCAAGGAAGGTAAATATAATAGTTGATTCTCGTAGAAGAAAATAACCTACTACTCTATCTATGTTGCAAATTGAGAAAGTCCATATATTCATTGATATACAAAGAATTGACCTAGAAATCATAATGGATAGGAATAAATATAAATTTTCTCAAACAACTCCATAACCATATATCTAAGAGAAGATCAAGGATAAAAAAGAAGGATGATTTGGAGCTCCAAAAGAATGTGACTGTAGAAAAAGAAGGTAAGTTTCTTGAATTACTCATTGAAAATGATGGTTTCATTCTATTTGGAACTAAATTTAATTTCTTCACCACCAATGATAAAAAAATGATCTATTGAATAATGAATGTATATTATCTTTATGTATCCATTGAGTAAGTATAAAAATATTTCATGATCATTAATATATCTTTTGGTCAGATTTCCTAAAGAAATGTATTATGGATTACACCTCAATATTCTTGGTATATTGAAAAGTTCAAGAAGATCAATAAAATTATATATGGATGATGAATCCATTACTTATAAGAACATGGATATGAGATAAATCACCATGGAATTTATCATGAGTTTCCTGGGGAATTAAAAAAAGAAATGTGATATGGGTTATAGTTGATCAATCACGAAGATAACCCACTACACAATTATTAAAGAAGATTTTTTGCATTACTAACATCCCATTATAGATATAAAGGATGTAGTGGGGATTCATGGGGTGGCACTTTCAATCGTTTAAAATCATGATCCATGGTTCACCTTTAAATTATATAAAATTATTCAACATTCTCTAAATACAAAATTTAACTTCAGTATGAACTATCACCCCCAAAATTATTTAAAAAGTGAAAGGACCATTAAAATACATGAGGATTTATATAGACTTTTCTTAATGAAATTTACATGAGGATGGGATCATCATATCCCATTGGTTGAGTTCTCATATTAAAAAATCATCCATTTGACTATTCAAATGGCCTCATATGAATATCTACATTAGAAATGATGTGTGACTTATGAATGTTGGGATAAAGTTGGGGAACAAAAGATTCATGGACCCAATCTTATTTATGAAATTATAGATAAGTTACAATCCATTCAATAACACATTAACGTTCCCTAAAGTCGATTAAAGAGGTATGCTGATAGTCATCGAAGGGACAGAGAGTTTGAAGTTTGAGATATATTTTTTTCCTTTGAATATTTCCTTGCAAAAGATTCATGTAGTTTAGAAATAAATGAAATATCACCCATTTGAGATCCCTAATCACATATAAGTTGTAAACTATCAGCTAAAACTCCCACCAAATATGGATCAAGTACATGATGTGTTCTATATATCTCTCATAAGGATGTACAAACAAGATCCTTCACACATATTTAATCATGATGTAAAACAATTAGAGGATGTAATCTATTATTATGAACATTTTATGAGGATTATGGAACATAGAGATAAATTTCTATGCAATATGGTGACTCACACCATTAAAGTGTTCTATACAAACAATAATTATGAAGAACCAACATAGGAAACTGAAGTGGTAATGAAAAAGAATTTCCCTTACTTATTCTTTGTAGACGATATGAGATAAAATATAGAGGATGAAATTTATAAAGGGTGTATGAAAATAATGACACAAAACTTTATATATATTGAATTTTTCTTTTCACTAGATAATTTTTGTCAAAATAATGTATATAGTATAGTCTAAATATGTACAGAAAATAATTATTTCATTAATTAATTAAAAACATTAATATTATTTAATAAATATATAAAAAATTAATAATATTACAATGTTTTAAAAAATAAAAAATCATATAACTAAAACAAAAATATGTTGATCACGTTGATCTCTAAGAATTATCACAATCTTGTAAAAAATATAACAAAGTTATAATCCCTTAATTTTCCAATTGAAATTTAAGAAATAAAAAATGTATAACCTTAAGTGGAATTTAGGAAAATTATGGTTAAATTAATTAAAAAGAATTTTTATAAGGCAATAAAACCATTGAAATAGTAACCTGACAATTAGGAATAGAAACCATGTAGTTACGAATACGAATATAACAGTTGGAATATAAAATTGACCTTAAAATAGTGTAATTTTATAGAAATAGTATTTAAAATTAATAAATTAAGAAAATGAAAATATTTTAATTCCATAAAATAAATATCAAGATTAAAAACATAAAGAAATCGTAAACATATATATTTTAAAATATATTTTCATATATTTCTTAAAAAAATCAAAATTTTCATGTTGGTAATTAAAATTACCTATGATAGAAAATTATTTTTATAAAATGAATGAAAATATTAAAACATCATATTGATATTTTCTAATGGTAAATTTTTAGTAATTTTCATAAAAACTCAAATTTTTAGGTGAATAGTTAAAATATGGATTCTATGTAAAAGGTATATTTTAAATTACATCATTTATTATTTAATAATTATATAACCAATTATATAATTGTAAGCTCAAAAAAATTAATACATTAATTAATTCATGAAATTCAAATTCCAAACCTAAAAAATATTTTTGGAAATAAAATGTATTATGTATTCCATTAAAAACAATTTTTCATTTTCACCATTCCATTTTAATAAACTAATGAATTTGGTTTGTAAATGGTTTTAATTTATTAAAAACATTTATTTTTAATAAAAAGTAACTCATAATTCCAAATATATCACTATTACGTTTTTTACCATGGAAATTCAATTTTATTCAATATTTTAACTCCAAAATACCCCTCTCCTCGAAAACAAATACACCCACTCGCACCCCTTGGAAACCCATTTCTCTTACACATAATAAAGTCAAGACACTTCCCAAATTATATATATTAATCCCTTTATAATATTTATGTATGTTGTTGGTCCATTTATCTCTAATCCTTTAATGATCTAAGGGGTTTACAAAGGGACAACACTTATAATAAGGTAATATTATTTCATCTTTTATATTAATTTTCCTCTTCTGTTCCACAACCAATCATTTATATTCAATCCTAAAATTAATGAAATTAATTAAGTAGATTTTTTCCCTAATTTAAATGTTATTAACCTACTATAATTATTTTTTAAAACATATTAATATTTTTACACCTCTCACCACATCTTCAGAAAATATCCTGTTAACAGTTGGTTAGTCGCCCCTAAGGATGTTTCTGACTCTAAATTTTTCATCACCTTTAAAGTTTCCTATAATAAATTATTTATAATATATGAATGTATAAAAATATGTATTTATAATATTATATACTTATTCTTATTAGCACTTAAAAGTATGTAAAATAAATTCATGAAATCAAAGAAAGATATGATATTCTAAATAACATATGACTTTTAAAAGTTTCACTATTTTCGAAGAAATTTTTTAAAAATAAATCCCAATTATTATAATTAATCAAGAGAGATTAAATGAACATAATTTAATTATATATAATAATTTCAATAAATTTAATTTTATTATAAAGGGAGAAAAAATGTGATGAAAAAATTAGGATAAAAGGATGGGGGAGTTCTCGAACCAAAATCGATCCTTTTGGGTTATCAACTCGTTCTATTTATTTATAGTATGGAATATTATCTAATGTATTAAAAAAGAACATTAACTATTGTTTAACAATTATTTATAGGGATATAAAGGATTTTACCTCATTGATAATATTTTTAATCCAATTATAATGATTTTTCAAAGAAACATTATTTTCCAAAACATCTCATTAACTCCTCTTATTCTATTTCTTATTCCTTAAAGAATGATGATATTATTTTTTGAAAAAATATTATCTCCACTATTAATTTTGTGACCCCCATGGTGAATCGTTGAATTATTATTTATAAAATAGTTATGAAACCCATTTCTTTCTATGAGTGTTTTTCATGATTGCTACAATTATATGATTCTCTCTTATGTGGCATGCATTATTATGATCATTTTATGATGTGGATGGTGGTTTTTCTAATAAATCGATATTTCACTATATGATATCCTTAAATAATTATTTAATATCATGTTTCATAGACAAAACTAAACTAATGTAAAAAAATTCTAATGATATATTTGGAATAGTTGATATAATCCTTAAGACATAGTCATAAAATTAGAAAGTATAAATTGAAATAACTATACCACAAAACAAATAAAAAGAGTCATAGAAACTGGAATCCAAACGTAGTAATATCCATTATTAACCACATTTATCCAAACATTTAATAGAGTTATCTTCTCTAGGGTTTTCCCTTGACCATTCTTGTGCCAAAATTTTGAAATTTTTGTGAGATAATAACTATATATGGGAGATGTTCATTCTCATAGAGATTTACATAAGATCTATGCAAGCTGAACCATGACCTGAAAATAAAACGATATCATACTTGATTCTTAGGTATTATACACATATCATAAGGGGTTATTAATTTTTTAATTAGTATTACATCATAATATAAGAAAATATTTATATAGATATATCAAGAATTTATACTCATTAAAATTTCATTTTCCTGCTAAATTTATTTTTTTCTTAAAAATGTATTTTTAGAAAAAATGATTTTGTTTGATGAATCTTAGTTTTCATTTATTGAATAAAACAATTATATTAATACTAGAATAATTATTAATAGTTAATATATAAGAAGTTACTTTTCCTATAAAAATAATTCTTCGCTATATTTTATGTATTTAATTTAAAATAAACATTATAAATTTTAGGGATAGAATTTCAAAATAAATGAATAAATATTTATTTTTTCATATTCATATTAGCTTAAAAAAAATTTAGTATTTTTTATGTAATTAATTTTCAAATGAATGGACAAAATAATGAATTTATTAATGTTGTTGTTGGAAAAAATCCTCGAAGGTAACATTGCAGCATTTCTGGGTTGCTTGTGTTTGTTAACAATGCAGGTTTCCATGGAGAATTATCGACATCTAGAGATGTTTTTGAAAATCCATGTTGAAAAAGAACCATGTAAATGGAATAGAAGAACTAGAGGTGGTAGAAAAGAACAGACAGAAGGGGCGCCATTTTCCAGTGTTTGCCAAAATTTTGGGGTCCAAAATTTAGAGTTTGGTGAGAATTGAAAAATATGGATTTCCTTGAATATATCACAAAAATATGAAAAACGCATTAGTTTCGTGAGGACGGGCTTCATGATTTGGATTTCACGAAGACATGAAGAAATGTGATGATGTTATTCGCAGTTATGACGATCTCTGTGAATGTCAGGGTTGAAGTGAATTGCGGTGGTGAAGGGAATTACAAGTGGACCATAATAGAGAAGGTGTGAAAGAATTGACAGAATGCTCCATGAATACGACGAGCTCTGTGATCTAAACATTATAGTGGTGCTTCAAGATATAGAGAGAATTTCAGCAGAAATTATGGAGCTTTACAATTTGATATGACGTGGCACTACCTTCGCATGGAAGGTACGAGGGTTGATGGAATGGCCAATAAATAGACCATGAACCCCTCAAGACAATAAGATATGTTTCCAAGAAAAACTTATTGCTCTCGAATCGAGATGGAGGTTCGTGATGGAAGTGTACTTTGCGAAAGTCCGGAGCTTCACGGTGGCTAATCTAGATTTGTGAAAGAGGTTTGTTCAGTGTTAGCTTAGTGTGCTTTGAGAATGAAGTCCCTCTGTGATGTCTTGAGCTCTGCAGTGACCTAATATTTGGGAAGGCTTGAACATTGTGAAAGGATGATCTTTGCGAAGCGGTGTGCTTCCCGAGGCTGTGAGCTCTGTGAAGGTGTGTGCTTTGTGAAAAGGTAGGGACTTCATGAAGGCTTATTTGAGCTTTCTGAAATTGGGAGCTTCACGAAGTAGAGTGCATTGAGAAGGTTTTTCCGAAAGGTTGTTCCCCAGTAGTCGGGTCAAAGGGGTATTCATCAGTAGATGAAATTTGGACTTCAATAGAGAATCTATATATAGTGGAGGATGCATTCATTAGTGATATTGAAGAGACCTATAGGTTTATAAATAGTGAGTAGATCTTCTAAAAAAGTAGTGAGCTCACTTCAGTTGAGAGAGGAATGTGTTTTCAAATTATGAGTGGTTGTAAACCAAGAGGGATAGTGTGTCTACTTCAAACATTTAAACAATAGTACTCTTATAGTGGATTTGGTACATCGTCACACCGCCTGTGTATGCTCCTTGGACATAGCCCGGGGAGTGAACCAAGTAAAATTATTGTGTTGTATGAATGCTTTAAGATTATTTTATACTCTGCAATGGGATGGAGAGTGAGAATAGGTTTTTTATAACAACAAAACAAGATTAAAAGGGGAAGTTGTTTTAATTTTTTTTACCTTGATTCACTCCCCTCTTAGGGTATCTATCCTAGTGGAATGGACAATTGGTATCAGAGGGAAAGGTTGATTTTGGTGTTTCTCTCTCAAATGGAGGTCATAAATAGCAAAGGGATTCCGTTCTTCAGTGAGAACAATTTTCAGATATAGAATAATTGGATTCAGCACTACTTTCGATATTTGGGAATTGATGTGTTGACAGGAGCAATGCATGATATAATTTCTGATATTAACAGTGGTGCATTATCAGAAGCTGAGATAAGAGTATTAGATATTGATGCTAAGGGAATTAATGCATTTTGGGGATCCCTATCCAATGCTATATCTATAAAGGTGATGTTATTAAAAACATAACATGCCATGTGGGAAAATCTATTGAATATATATAAAGGATATACAAAGGTCAGAGAGGCCAAGTGGCACATGTTGTGAAACAAGTATGAAGATATGAGAATTAACCCGAATGAGTCTGTTGATGCCCTATTTGAACGGTTAAATGTTGTATTTGAGGACATGTGAGGACTTGGAGATGTTATTGAAGACTTAAATATAGTGAAGCACATCCGGAGGAAACCTCCACCTTGGATGAATATGAAAGTTTCAGTTTTGGAAGATAATGACTCAAAAGAGATAACATTGGAGAACATGCACAACAAACTTGTTTCTTATGAAATGAGAAATGATGATAAGGCCATGAAGAAGCTCACCATTGAATATTCTCAAGAAGAAGAAGAGACATATGAGGTGATGTCATTCCATTCCTCAAATATTTAAATATGAAAAGGAAAGTTTAAAGGAAAACTTACACTAGCATGCTTTCTATGTGTAATTATTGGACACCTTGTGGCAAGGTTCCTCAAGAAGTTACAAGAAGACGATGAGAATGAAGTTGATATTCCCAAGAAAAAGTTTTCAGCCTATGTGAAAGGCAAGAAACCGTTAAGATGAATTTATTTAATAAGAATAATATCCTTTCACAAGAATGTGGTAGTTCAGATGAGCCTGAGGTTGAGGAGGTTGAAGAGATAGAGAACTGAAAAGATCATGGAGAAAAGGATATGCTGGCATTTATCAAGAGTACTCAGAAAAAGGAAGAAATCAACATTGATTAAGAAGAATAAGTTGATGTAAGGGTTGATATGCAAGATGAGTTATAGGATTCTGTTGAGGAGATAGATGTTTGGAGATCCAAAACAAAAAAAATCCAATAATGTATTTCATGATGCCAAACTCTGTATGAAACAGCCAGAAGAAGAGAAGTCTGAGTTGATGTAAGAATTTGAGAAACTCAAGTCATCCACACCAGAGGACTTAGAATCAGTTAGAAAGTATAAAATCGAGATTAAATAATAGAAAAGGGACATCTATGGCCTGAATAATACAAGGAAATAACAAATCAAGCGTATTTATGAACTTGAAGGAGAAGTTTTTGGTTTTCAAAAAAAGGTTAAGGATCAAGAAAAATAATTGACTTCTGTTGGGACATTAGGAAATCAGATCAATCAGAAAACCGAGAAGATGGAAGTGGAAAATAGTGGTTCAATATAAAGGAAGCATCAATTATATTCATATGCCGATGCTGATGGATGGATTGATCGAAAACAAAAAGATGTGGAAATTGATGTCAGACTCCAAGCCCCCATTCCAAGATTGAATGTTGATTTGGGCACAAAGTAGAATCAGAATATTTAGAGATCCCAAGGGGAAACTAGTAGTGTATAAGGTACATGATTTAATGCATTTTATATCAAGTGTTATAGTTTTGGAAAGATGATACATTCACTGTATGTGTGTTCCAAATCCAGGAGATATCTTAGGAAACAAAAACATAGGTGGATGACCAACACAGAATCATTCTATAGAACATATATTGAAGGACAATGTTTTGGTGCAGAGGATTTGGGAACATGGATACATTTTGTACATCGACCATACAGAGGAATGTGACAAAGAAGAATAAATATGTTTTCACACAGCAGATCAATAAACCAACAAATGAGATGAAAATGAAAAATAGATTTGGATCTTTTCAAAATGAAGTTGATCCATCATACTCTGAGAAAGATCAGAAGTCTCAATATTTTTCCAGTGTAAATGAAAAAATATGGTCCAAAAAGAATAATAATGAGAAGGCAGTGGCGGTAGAAATTTCCTTTAAAACATCAGATCGTTTTGGTGTGAGGATCCTTGATAGGGGTTTCACATCTCACATGATAGGTAATTAGGATCTTGTTACAGGCATAAGATATGACCAAGAAGGAGTTTTCATGTTTGGAAATGATGAAGGACAAATGATTATTGTCTTAGGAAAGGCCATGTTTGGGGGACAAGAGATGATACATGATAATGTCATAATAGTATAAAGCCTCAGTCACAAATTGTTCTACATTAGCCAACTATGTGACTCAGAACATTTTATAAGGATTAATAAAAAGTTGTGCATCATCAAGGTAAGATATGGGGTAGTCCTTCTATAGGGAAAAAGAAAAAAGGAAAATATCTACCTAGTTAGTGGATAAGAAGATATGTGCTTTCTTTCCAAAGAGGAAGAAAAAAAGTTGTGGCATAAATGACTTGGCCATCTATATAAACCATCCCTATTGGATTTGGTAAAGTTTGATATAGAAAGAGACCTCTCTAAGATATCACATCATCTTAATAACACATGTGATGCATTCCAACAAGGGAATATCATCAGAAATTTGAATAAGGTAAAGGAAAATAAGTCAACAAGAGTGCTCGAATTGGTGCATGCTGCTGGGTGGTTATCCTATCACACCAAGATAAATTGATGTAAAGAGGTAATAGGTTCTTTTTAATGAAAAATACAGAATAATTCCATGGGTATTCAGTGTTTACAATAAGTCTAATGTTTTCATCTACTTAAAACAGTATCTGAGGGAGTGTAAAAGAATGATTAGACATAAAATTATAATGTTTCATACTGATAATGGTATGGAATTCACAAATAGTCAGGTGGAAGTCTATCTCAAGAAACATGGGATAAGGTGTCACGTTTCCTCAGTGAGAACACCCCAATAGAATTGAGTGTTTGAAATGAGAAATCATATCATCAACAACATGGCCAGAACAATGCTTATAGAAAATGACATACCAGAGAAATTTTGGAAGGAAGTCGTATTGACATCGGTCTACATTTCAAAGAGGGATTTTTTGTGTCCAAAGGAAGGAATGACTTTGTATGAGATGTGGTATGTAATGAAAACAATAGTGAAATACTTATGAATATTTTGAAGTAAGTGCATTATTCTCAATAAGGATAAACATAGGAAATTTGTGTCACATGGAGATGATGGGATATTCCATGGCCCCTCAGGAAAAATAAAATCATACAAATTCATTATTAAAAGTCTAGGAAAATTAGTTGAGAACAATGATGTCACTATTGTAGAGAATTAAGAGAGCATTCAACATCACAATGAACAATTTTTACGATGATAGATGTGAGGAGGAAAGCACCACAGGGAGATAAGAAGTGGTTGATATTGATATGGAAGAAGATATTTATGATGAGCATGAGGAAGTAAAATCTGTATCAGCACAAAAGCCAAGAAGTCGAGCTGAAATTGACAGGCAGAATATCATTGGTGATCAGTCAGCTATAGTTTAGATAAAAAGAATGAAATCTCTACAACATACATCTTTATTATCTCATTTAGAGACAAAAAGCATTACTGGTGCAGCTAAAGATAAAAACTCGATTCATGATTTGAATAATGAGCTATATCATATTGTGAAGAATCATACATGAGATATTGTTTCGATGTCAATAGATAAAAATGACATCGGGGATAAATGGGTATTTGCAACAAGATGAATGAATATAGAATATTGATTCAAAACAAAGCATGGCTAGTTTGAAAAGGATACTCCCAGATTGAGGCAATTGATATCGATGAGACATTTTCATCGATTGCAAGGCTAGAGACAATTATATTATTCATAGCCATTTAAGTGAAACGGAAGTTAAAAGTGTTCCAGATAGATATCAAATATGCATTCATGAATGGGATTCTGGAAGAATAAGTGTATATCAAGTATCCGGATGTTTTTATCATTCATGAGGATGGGAATATGGTTTTTCAGTAGAAGTATGAGTTATATGGGCTGAAACAAGCACTAAGAGCATGGTACTCAAGGCTTGATCAATATTTGAAGAAGCTTGGTTTCCAGCGTGGTGTAGCTGATTATAATCTCTATTTCAATAACAACAGTAATCAAATGATTATTGTGCTAGTATATGTCAATGAAAAAATATTTTTTGGATCAGATGAAGCACAGAGCAAACATTTTTCTGAATTCATGAAGCAAGTGTTCAGAATGTCTATGATTAGTGAGCTGACATTTTTTTTTGGTTTACAGGTGACACAAGGAAGTAATGGAATATTCATCTCTCAATCCAAATATTCTAGAGAGGTTCTGAGAAGATTTGGAATAGAAAATTCCAAGTAGATGAAGGCTCCAGTTTCTACTCGGATGAAATTATCAAAAGATGATATTGGTAAGGGAGTTAATATCACAGAATAAAGGCATATTATTGGGAGTTTACTATAACTGACAACAAAGACACCTGATATTGTTTCCTCCACATGTCAAGAAACATGATATCAAATAAATCCCAATAAAAGTCACATGATTTCAATTAAAACAATACATAGGTATATCAAGAGAATAATATATTCCATCTTGATATATAGTGACAAATATCAGTCAGAGTTATTGGGATACCCGGATGCAGATTGGGCCGGATCAGCCGATGACAAGAAATCAACATTAGGAGCTAGTTTCTATCTTGGTGGATTGTGTATTTCTTGTCTAAGAAATAACCAAGATTTCATTTTATTAAGTACCGTATAAGCATAGTATATTGTGGCCACTCAAGCATGAACTTAGTTATTGTGGATGAAGTAGCAGCTTGATGGTATGGGGGTTGAAATGAATTCTTCAATTGGAATCCAGTGTGATAAATAAAGTGCTATAAATCTTAGAATGAATTACATCCATCATTAATTGTCAAATAACATTGATATTAAGTATCATTTTACCATGGAGATGGTCAATCAGGGAATCGTGAAGTTGGAGTATGTGCCTACCAAACACCAGGTTGTAGAAATTCTAAAAAATACCTTACCCAAGGAAGCTTTTGAGTTGCATGGACTGGCTCTGGGAGTTCTATCGACTCCCTGCACTTGAAAAGGTGGGGATTCCCCCCTCCATCCTCGAGGTATGGTGTGTTTTTTCTAATGTGCTAATATGTGTTTTTTCCTATGACTCAGACCATAGTAGAGTGACATTTGGGTTCGTTGACAAAGGGGGAAAATAGTAACTCCTCATAGGGATAAGCAATGGCTATGAAGGGAGAAAATGAATTTATCAAAGACACATGAAGAAGATGACAGGTGGAGCAGTGAGATAGGGGGAGAGAAATGAAATAGGGGAGAGTTTTAAATAATACTATACTTGAAGTGATCGATCAAAAGAGTTATGTTGGCTGAGGATCGTGATAAAATCATAAGGGTGATATTGGAATGGTGTGAGAGGGTTTCCAATAATCAAAAATTAGAATCAGTGTAAGAAATTGGTACCAGTATGGTGTCAAAAGTTTGTGTCATCAATGAAGTGTTTCATTGATGATCTTTTCATTTACTCTTGTTTCTCATGGTGTTAATTTCTCATGTGGGCTTACAGTATGTGGTGGTTGAATCTTTGGTCGTTACTCGAATTGAAAGAGGAAAATTATGGATGATGATTGGAGGAGACTCAGTGAGGTATCAGAGTGAAAAATATAATTTGGAGAATATTTTTCAACAAATGCAAAGGGGGAGATTGTTGGGAAAAATCCCTGAAGGGAACATTACATAATTTTTGGGTTTCGTGGGTTTATTGAAAATGCAGGTTTTCTTGGTATATTGTCAAGCTCTAGAGATGTTGTTGACAATCCATGTTGACAAAGAACCATGAAAAAATAATAGAAGAACTTGTGGTGGTACAAAAGAACATATAAAAGGCGACACTGTTTTCTAATGTTTGCCAAAATTTTGGGGTCCAAAATTTGGAGTTTGGTGAGCATCGCAAAATATGGGTTTCCTTGAATATCTCATCCAAATATGGAAAAGGCATGAGTTTCACGAATATGGGCTTCTTGATTTAGATTTTTCAATGACATGAATAATGTTTATGGTGTTCATCGCAATTAAAACGAGCTCTGTGTACGGCTGAGTTGAAGAGCATTGCAGCAGCAAAGGGAATTTCTAGTGGACCATTGTGGAAAAGGCACAAAGGAATTGAAGGAATGATCCATGATTACGAAGAGGTCCACGATCATAAAATTGTTGTTGTGCTTCGCAATATAGAGATAATTTCGGCAGAAATTTCAGAGCTTTGCAATTTGAGATGACGTGGAAATAACTTCGCATAGAAGGATCGAGGGTCTGTAGAATCTTCTATAAATAGACCTCGACCCCATCTAGAGTAGAAGATATTTTTACATGAAAATTTTTTTCTCTCAAATCGTGAAAGTGGTTTTCAACAGTAGTGTTCTTTAAAAAAGTCAGGAGCTTCATGGCGGCTAATATAGCTCCTCGAAAGAGGTGTTTTCCACATTGGCTCAGTGTGCTTCGCGAAAGAAGTCACTCTGTGAAAACCTATGATTTGCGAACGCCTGAGCATCGCAAAGGTCTGATCTCTGTGAAGCAGTGTACTCCGCAAGGCAGTGAGCTCTGCGAAGGTGTGTTCTTTATGAAGAGGTAGGGACTTCGTGACGTCTTGTTTAAGAATTGTGAAATTGGGAGATTTGTGAAGTAGGGTTCTTTTCGAATGTATTACCCAAATGGTGTTTCCCAGTGTTCAGGGGGAAATGGTATTCCTTAGTGTATGAAATTTGGACATCAATAGAGGATCTACATACAGTGGAGGATGCATTCATTAGTGATAATGAAGAGACCTACATGTCTATAAACTGTGAGTGGATCTTATGAAGAAGCAGTGATCTCACTTCAGTTGAGAGAGTAGTAAGTTCTAAAATTGTGAGTGGTTATAAAGAAGGAGGGATAGTGATTCCAATCTAAAATTTTAAACAACAGTGCGCTTATTGTGGATTTGGAACATTGTCACACCACTAGTTTTTGCTCCTTTGATGTAGCCTAGTGTGGGTGAACCAAGTGAAATTGATGTGTTATGTGCATTCTTTAATATTATCTTATACTATATAATGGTAAGGAGAGAGTAAATAGGGTTTTGTCTAACAACAAATCAAGATCAAAAGGGGCAGTTGTTTTAATTTTTCATAACCTCAGTCACCCACCTCTCAGGGTATCTATCCTAATAGACCTAACAATTATCAATTTTATAAATTTATTTCCTTATATGAAAACAATGAAATTATTAAAACCTTCTATATAAAAATAAATATTATAAATTATAAAAATTAATTTCCAAATATTATGCTTAATCTATAATTTCATGATTAATATTTTGATAACTTATGGGTCATTTTAATGAAAACTGTTTTTTGACTACTTTTTTGAGTAATTATAAAAAGATGACACAAAGTTTTTTAGATTATTTTACTATAAATAAATTCTATTTTAATGATAATAATTATTTAAAATTAATTAGAATCAATGTTCTAGATAATTATAGTCAAATTATATATATTTTTCTTGAAAATAACCTTTATAAAAATGAATTTTTAAACATGATGAGCACATTTTATAAAATTAATTTCCATAATAATAGGTTATTTATTTGATAAATTGGATTTACAATTTATAATCATAACTATTAGATAATTTAAAAGGATCTAATTTTAATTTTTTCCATTAATTCTAATTACTCGGGATAAAATTATTTTCCATGTTGAAAGTTAATTTGGGTAAAAAATAAAAAATAAAATAAACAATAAATCATTATTACAATTTGGAAAAATGAATTTATGAGAGTATTGTAGAATTTATATTTTCCTGAAACTGTTTAATATTCCACTTTTTATCCATTAAACATTAAATAGTGTCATGAAATTATTGAAAACAAGATGTGTGCTGCCAAAAGATTCATTTTATCCTCTTATAAAAGGGTACCAATAATAACCTTAAAAATAGTTAAACTTATAATTACAATTATTAAAAATTAAATTATTATCCTCCTACAATCCTCTCACATATAAATCATCTTCTGGTCAAATAATTTTTTAATGAGGTCTTCAATTCCATGGAATTATTCAACTCAACCTTAAGCTTCCAACTTGAGTATTACATTCTATTATACTTTTTTTTATTCAAATCCTTCATAAAATCTTGTCTAAAATTTTAATTATAATTAAATAAGTATAATAATTATACTAAAATTTCATTATATTAATTAGCCAATAAATTTTCAATCCTTTCTGTCCACTAATTGAACAAAATAACATTGATTATGAAAACACACGCACTATCACCTCCATGATGTGATGTACTTTTTTCATCATTGAATATCAAGTATGGTACCATGGATGGATTTTATGAATGAAGAGGTTGTATATGTCACAACTAAAATTCTTAAATTTTCATTTTTCATATACTACAATTTTTCACATAAAATGATAAATGAGATCGTTAATTGTGTGTATTTCTAGACTAATTCCCCCACGAACCATAAATTTCATTTATCCTAACCAACTATCTCATAAAATACTAAGAATGAGTTTAATAATGATATATTATGACTATTACATTTTTAATTGTTGGACTCCTCATGTTTTAATCTTGTTTTAATGATCACAAATCATGTTAATCCAATTTAATCTATCTCAAATCATGTGTAGAGGTGGTGAGTTTCCATACAATTTAAATAAACATTCAAAATACCATGATTCCTATAAATCATGTTTGAATATTGTAAACTAAATTTAATTTTATTCTATAATTCATTCATCTATGAAAGATTAAGTCTAATTAATTTTTTGAATATTACTGCTTAAGACTATTTACAGATATTTGGTTATGTAAATGAATGTATGAGTTTTCCAACAGTTCTAGTCTTCTCACAATGGACCTAGACACCCTGACCCAGACACCGTGACCCATACACCAAGACCTAGACACTGTGACCTAGACACCGTGACCCATACATCGTGACCAAGACATCATAACCAGTATCAGATCTCATGAATTCAGTGACACTGTTTCCTTGATACCATCACCAGACACTGTTCAATTTTTGGAAAAGGGCCAAACATCATGATCCTAACACCACATTTGTGCTACTGGTTCTTGATATCAATGAATCTATATCATCACAATTGTCACACCTCTCAATGGTAAACAAGAGGACATCATTTCGTAGTGACACTGTTTCCAAGTGATAATATTTCAAGACAAACTATGACATAATTCTTTAATCTATTTTTCTGGTATCAATTTAATTTCTAACGGCCTTATTTGAGTCATTTAATGGAACTGACATAATTTGTGTTTATTTTTAGACAAATCACCTGACAATATGGGGTACGAGGTTTAGAATACATGAATCATGTTGGCTCCAACACTTGCACTCCATAATAAAAGGAAAGTGTGGAACTTGAACAAAATGAAGTAGAAGAAGATTGATCATTTGAGAAGCAACCTGATGCATACAACAAGAAACAACTGAAGAATGCATAAAACACCCACTCTCAATTTCAAAATACTAGACTACCATATATCATATCAAAAATCATCTTCGCAGTACCAACACCAAGAAGAACATGAGCTAGATATTCTAACTGGAAACCAGAGCACGAGACTTGCAATGATTTTTTTTCAAAAGAGGACTCTATACTTGCATATTCTTCATCCAACAAGTCCAAAGAAACAAAGAATAACACTCAATGAACTTATAACCCATTATCATCATCTTTTCCCTTCGGTGTACTGTTTTTTGCTTTTGGGCAACGTGTGTGAGTGTGTGTGTATGTATTAAATCACAAACTATCTCTTGTATAAAATAGAAGAATACAATATATACATTCTCTCATACCTTATTACATCTATTTACACCAATGGATATGTGTGGGAGAGAACCTGGTGTGACCTTGTTTTTTATACCCACAAAAAAAATAGTGCAATAGGTCATGTGATGTGGCGAGTCCTGTGCACTGTTGTTTACCCTGAGCAATGGTGTGTATCGAGTTTATTAATATAAATTGATTGGTGGAAGGTGATCACCAAGTGGAGTGTATTAGGTCTCAACTTGAGACTGAATCACTTGTTTTAACCAATGTGTCTTTTAATTTTTTTACTCTGCAATACTCTATATTTCAGAAAATACTTGATTTTACTTTGAAAGTATGTCTTGGATAGAAGTTATAACTACTTTCCCTTATTATAATAACTTTAAATATTATATCAATAACTCACATTGATATTACTGAGAATTAATCAACCTTATGAGAAGTAATTTGTATAGTAAAACTATTATAACCTTATTCTCATGATTAAATGTGATGTATTATTTTTAATTGGGGGATGTTTTCAAAGAACCAATTTTGTAATAGAAATTTTTATAGATAATCAATCCCCCCCCAGAGGAGTAATCTACTCCGACCAACATTTTGTATCAAAGGATTTGATTCTTGTTGAGGCTATATTTTTAAATCTCTTTAATGATGATTTTAGTTTTACTTTAAACATTTGTAATTTTTTTAATTATAAATTTCTAGATCTTTAAATATATGTATTTATTATGGAAAATATAGTTGAAGGTTCTTCAACAAAAATACCAGCATTTTTTAATGGAGCCAATTATGCTAAATTGGAAATTAAAATGAAAATGCAATAGTGAGTACATGTTTTGAAATTTCGTCTTTAATTGTATATGAGTATAATATTCCTAATACTAATATAACTACTTAGGATGACCTAACTAGGACTTCTTAAAAAAACAATTGAAAATCTATGAATGCCTTATATTTCTCTTTAGGAGATGATGAATTTAATAGAACTTATGATTGTAAAACTGCCCATGAAATTTGGGATACATTGTCTGTCTCACATGATGGAACATCTAGTGTGAAAGAAATGAGACTCAATATGTATACTAGAAAATGTAATAAAATTAAAATGATGCCTGATGAGCCTGTTTCTAAAATTTATCTCAAGTTCAACGACATTGTCAACACAATGATTTCTCTTGGAAGATATTTCAAAGCAAATGAGAGGATCATGAGGATTCTAAGCTTCCTACATGATAGATAGAGAGGAACCAATATATCTATTATAGAATCATTAAACATCATAAAATTACCTATAAAATAACTCATCAGGAAACTAATGATTCATGAAGAATCGATAAAAGTTATCAAGGAAGAAGAGGATGAACCCAAGAGAAAATATGTGGCATTTAAGACCATTGCTTCTAAACACAATGAGAAGGAGAAACTACATGTCTTCGTAGAATGTTCCAGCAGTGAATAATCATCACATAACTGTGATGAGGAGATGGATCAATTACACCAAAGGTTTATGATATTTAACAAAAGGAAGAATTTTTTCAAGAAACTGATATTCAAAGGAATTTATGATCAAAAGGGAAGCTGGAAGAGAGATTGGAGAATAAATTAAAAGTTAGATGAGATAGTATGTTATGAATGTAAGTTAAAGGTACATGTAAAGTCTGAATATCCCAAGATCATGTATAAAATAAAATATGTGAAAAAAATATAGAAAGAGTAAAAATTCAATGAAAGAATCCTGGAGTTATTCTGAGGACATTTAAAGTGACTCAGAGTATTTACATGATGAACAATTTAACAAATAGAATATGTGTTTTATGACAAACATGTATGAGGTAACCCTGGAATCTACTGCACAAAATTCAAATTATTCTAAATATGAATGTGATTCTGAAAATATGCTTAATGAAGAAATTTATTTGTATTAAAATATTATTTAAGATACATGAAATAAAATAAAATATAAATACATGTATTTAAAGAAACAATATTCTCAAACCTCAACTATTAAATCTGTACTTTCTATATAGAGAGATAAAAATGCTCAATTACTCAAATAATACAATTTATGAAATATATCTTATAAGAAATTAAAAAAGGATCTTGAAATTATTACTAATGGTATTGAAACCTTGGTATAAATAGTAGGTAAAACAATTCCCCTAAATATACTACTGGTATTGGCTATCAACCTGGTATAAGAAATTTTGGAAAAACCAATTCTGTTTCTAAATCTAGAAAATACATTTTTACTCTTATTTCAAGAAACCATTTTACTAGTTCAAACTATGTTACATTCCCTAATGATTGGAGTTTTTCTTCACCAAATATATTTTATTATATAAATACATTACAAAATGCTTAGAGGAAACCTATAAGGTAGATGTGGGTTAATTAATCACTACTTACTAATATTACTAGACCCAAACAAATATGGGTACCAAAGTATATTTCTATTTGACTATTTTGTTGGAAAATTGTTTGATGATCTCCTGTAAATGCTTATGGTACTTGGAAAGTGGGTTTTCAAGACACATTAAAAGAGTGTATTCATGTTTCAATAACCTAATAAAAATTGATGGTGGACATGTCACCTTCTCTGAAAATGCCAAAAGAAAATTCATTGACCCTGACCAAATCAGAAACTGTAACTCAGTTTTAGTTTCCAAAGTACTTTTTGTTGATGGATTGAAATATAATCTACTTAGTATTTCACAACTATGTGATGATTAATTTAATGTTAAATTGTAAAATTATTCTTGCAATGTTTTTAATTATAAAAATTAATTTGTATTTTCGGCATTAAAAAATTAAAATTCATATTTTATTTACATAGATTCTTTAGTTTCTCAAAATGATTCATGTTTTAGTGTATTTAAGAAAGAGTCTTGGATTTGGGATATAACCAAGGACACTACAATATTCACTCCCTTATAAATCTAACTAGAAAGAAGTTTATTCAAGGATCTACCCAAACTAGAGTTTCTAAATGATAAAGTTTGTAATCTTTGTCAAAAGGGAAGCAAAATAAATTTTCCTTAAAACCAAAAAAAGAAGTTTCATCTTCTCAACCTCTCAAGTTGGTTCACATGTATTTGTATAGATTATCTAGATTTTCTAATTTAAATGTGAATAATTATGATTATGTTCTTGTACATGAATTTTCTAGATATACTTGGACCTTATTTTTGGCTCACAAAAGTGAAGTCTACTCTCATTTCCCCAAATATGGTGAAACTTTAGAAAAACATTGGAGACATAAAATTAAATCTTTAAGTAGTGACCAAGGACATGAGTTTTAAAATCATGATATTGAATAATTATTCTCACAAAATAATTCTAGTAATAATTTCTCCACCCCTATAACCCCTCAACAAAATGGATTTATTGAAAGAAGAAATATTACCTCGTAAGAAATTGCAAGAAATATGCATAGTGAATATGACTTACCTATTTAATTCTAGGATGAAGTTTTAAATAATTATTGCTATATTATTATTAGGGTATTTATTAGGCCTATTCTTAAAAGAAGACCCTATGAATTTTGGAACAATAGAAAACCCTAAGTAATCTACTTTAAATTCTTTGGTTGTAATTTCTATATCATTAATTCTAAATATAATCTTGTAAAGTTTTCATCCATGTTTGATGAGAGAATCTTTCTAGGATATTAAATCTCTATTAAATCTTATAGAGTGTTTAAAAAAAGAACTAAATATGTGTAGGAATTAGTCCATGTCAGGATTGATTAGATAGATCTGCATGATCCTAAGGCCTCTCTAGAGAATCTTGAGGATGATATGTCAAATCTGGACATCAATGAAAAATCCTACAACTATCCTGTAAAGGAATCTATAAAAACATCCAATTCTAGAAATTATCCATATTCAAGCCATAATGAACCTGAACGTGTTGAAGAACCTGAAATCACTAGCCCCTCTTTTTCTAGATCAGATAGAACCCTTATGATTCATCCTTTAAATGTTGGTGTAGGAGACATAGATAAAGGAACTAAAAATATATATTCTCTTATAAATCAGGTTGATAATCTAGTTTTCTTATCACAACTTTAACATAGAAACATTAAAGATGCTATAAATAAGGTATTTTGGGTGATGGCTATGTAATAATAACTTAATCAGTTTGAATGAACAATGTTTGGAATCTTGTTGATAGACCCGAATTTTTTTTACCATAGTCACTAAGTGGGTGTTTATAAAAATGTTAGATAAAGCTGGTAAAGTAGTTATAAACAAGTCTAGATAGTTTTTACAAGGATAGAGTCAATAAAAAGGAATTTCATCTAGGGAGACCTTTGCACCAGTAGCTAGACATGAAGCCATCCGAATCTTTCTTGTTTATGCTTGCCATCTGAATTTCAAATTATATCAAATGGATGTCATGAGTGCATTCCTAAATGGGTATATAGGTGAGGATATTTTTTGAACAACCCCCTGGTTTCACAAATCCTCACTCTTCAAATCACGTTTTCAAATTACCAAAATCTTTGTATGGTTTAAAGCATGGTCTAAAAGATTAGTATGATAGATTAAGTTCTCTTATTATTTATAAAGGTTTTAAAATGTTTTATATGGTGATAAACATTTTATAAAACAAATTTCCAATGATGTTTTAGTAGTTCAAATAATTATATATGATATTATTTTTGGATCTTTGAAAAATTATATATGTATTGAGTTTTATGAAATGATGAAAAATAAATTTTAAATGAGTTTAATGGGTGAACTGAAATTATTTCTTGGATTAAAAATCAATAAAAATAAAGATGTTATTATTTTGAAACAAATAAAATCTACTAAGGATCTTCAAAAAAAATTTGTCTTGTAAATCACTAAAATTATTGATACACCAATGAGTACGATTTGTAAGCTGGATCTTGATGAAGATGGAACATATGTTGATCAAACCACTTATAGAGGAATGATTGGAAGCTTACTCTAGTTTACTTCTAGCCGACCTAATATTATGTTTAGTCTATGTATGTGTTCTCTTTTTCAAAAAAATCCTAAGGAATATCATTTAAATACTGGTTAAAGTATTTTAAAACACCTTAACGATACACCAAATTTGTGATCATTCTATCCTAGAGGAAAATAATTCGATTTAATTAGCTATTCTGATGCTGATTTTGGTGTTTTTATGTTAAATAGAAAGAGAACTTCTGGAACATATCACATTCAAGGAAAGACTCAAGTATCATGGTGTAGTAAGAAACGAAACTATGTTGCATTATATACTATCGAATATGAATACAAAGGTGATGGTAATAGTTGTGCACAAATTTTGGGGATGAAACACACATTACTAGATTATGGATATAATTTCACACATGTACCTATAAATTATGACAATACATGTTCTATTAACATTTCAAAAAATCTTGTTTCATAGTCTCATACAAAACATATTGATGTAACACATCACTTCTTGAGAGACCATTATCAAAAAGTTGATATCACCTTGGAATTTAGTGGAACTGAATGTTATCTTTCTAATATATTCACCAAACCATTAAATTCTGAATCGATATATTAAATCATACCTAAATTTTGAATGATAAATATCAAGTAGAAAGTGTATTGTCTCAAAACCTAATGTCTCAAAGCATACTATTTCACAATTTAAAGTTTCATGATTTACAGTTTCACAAGTCACTATCTTGCAATTATTGTGTCACACTCAAAGTTCTATATGTTATTGTACTGAATTCACTGTTTCATGTTTACAATCTTAGAATTAATGTATCTCGGTTACTATCTTGTACTTACTGTATAACATGATACGGTCCCTCCATTTGAGAGTCACACCATAAATATCTCACCAGGAAAATATGTTCTAGTCTCACTGTAATGACTCTCTTTTTATTTTTATTTTTTCACACATATATCTATTTTAATTATTTTATAGTTTATATCCCACGATTTAGAATTTTTGACACTTTAAATAAATGAATGATAAAAACCAAATATCATTTACTCTTTCCTTCAGTCGAGCTCTCCTATCTCAAAACTAAAACCCATCTAATTCAAACCATAAGTCATCATTTATCCCTTCATCTCTATCTCTCTCTAGAACCATCGTTGAATGCCCAGAATGAAGTATCCATCTTCATCATCTCTTGAGAAGCGCAAATCGCAGACGAAAGTGAAAATGGAACTAAAAGTAGTGATAAAAGGACTGCTGAACCAAAATCGTATTGATAGAATAATACTACCTGAAAATTAAATTTTTCCTAAGTGGTTTCTAACAAGTAAGTCATATTTTTTGAATGTACTGAAAGAGAAGGGATGGATGAACATGTTCACAAAAGAGACAGGTCTTATTTATCCAATGTATATCTCTCAATATTATTAGTTTTTCTAGTTCTCATTAAAAATAGAAGAATGTTTTGTTTTAATAAGCAAGATTAATGGACAAAGATTTACCTTTTCCTCGATTTATGGGTTTCCTGCCTAGGGATACCTCATAAATGAAGTTTTTAGGACCACCAGAGAGGTCCTCCTCCTCCAAGTGATATTATTATCTTATAAGAGGATAAAAGATTTTTTTCTAGAAATAAAAAGAAAATAAGTGAAATTTTCTACTGAGTTGGATGGTGTAGTGAGGTTTCTATTTATGTTTATACAAAATATAATTAGTCCAAGGAAAGGATATTTTTCTACCCACATGTATCAATATGAATTATCGATAAATCTTATGAAAAATGGACACAAGTTTAATCTGTGTAAGTATGTTATACTTAACATGTGTGAATTGATTAAGAACACTTAAAAGTATACCTCTTTGTTCTTTTCAAGGTTAATCTCTTCAATGTTGTATTCTAAATAAATGGTTTGACTTAATGAATAAGTCTTCAAATACAATGAGTTATATATCTCAAAGGCTTTAGTCAAATGGATGAAAATAAGTTGGAAACCATGGAAGAAGTCTTGGGTAGAGGATAGTAAAAGTATATATGAAATGTTTAATATAGTTTATCATCATTAAATACCTAAGAACTTTTCTAATCCTGTTTTGGAACTTGATAAATTTGTTGATTATCCCAATGATGAAAAATAATAGGATGTTGTTTCACCTATAGAAGATACTATCTGGGACAAAGAAGATAGTGGTATAGTTATTCCACCAAATATAGTTGATAATAAAGAAACTATTAAAAAAATAAGTTCTTATTTAGAAGATGAACATGCTTCTGGGAAAGAAATATTGGTTAGGGTAAAATAAAATATTGTTTCTAAGGAGCATCTAGAATAATAACATATTGACGAAGAGGGTTCTATTGAGGAACATTTAGAGGAACATGTTAATCCTGAAATTATCCTATCTACTATGGAAATAATAGAACAAGTCATCCAGCTAGCATGAAAAGAAATGGTTGAGGCTATCTAAGATGAATGTTTAGAAACAGATCAATGAACTAAATCTCTATGTTCTTTGAGATATGCACCTGTTGATAGGGATAAGAACCCCAGTCTATAAAGTGTTGAAGTTCCTAATCTTATTTATCAAAGCAATGTCAATGGCTCGTATAGGTTCCCAAGATACTTTAATGTAGATAATTCCCATGAGGACTCGGTTAAAGGCATAGACCATTCTACTGTGTTTCAATTGAAATAGTTTTCTCGTTTAGAGATAATATCTTCTAAAGAACCTAAACCTATATCATCTTCTGTTTCTAAATCTTCACAAGAACCTTATTCCTCTTTGATTCAAAGTGATTTGAAAAACATTGGAGTTAGTTTATTTGATGGATTTGAAAATATGATAAACACACATCCTGCTCCTATGAAAAATCATAGTGAAAGAGATTTTGACTTACTATTAGAGAAAATCATAGGGAAAATTGATCCAAAAATGCTTCATGAAATACCAGAGGTTAGAATCGAAAACAAGTAACTATGTGATGGGGTTAAGTCTCTCCGAGATGTGGTTAAATTTATGAAAAAAGTGTTTCAGTTAGGACAATCTCCTATTGCTCATCCTGTGGAGGATGATAGTTATTAAATCACACCAAAATTTGCATCTCTGATTCAACTGAACTTGACTTCAATATTTAAAAATGTTGCTAAAAGAAACATCCAGATAGTTAATGAGATGTGTTATCTTGTTGTTGGTCTCAGTAAACTAACTGATGAGTAACATAGATGTCTATAGATAGTTCTCAATCATCTCATGTCTGTCACTTCAACTATTACATCCACTATTTCACTTGGACAGTCATGTCAACCCTTTTACAGTGATCTTATTATAACTAATGTAAAAGAGAAACATTAATCAGTGTTAAGTGGCTTTGAAAAGGAATAGTTGTCCAAAATAGTGAAAGGGTACTTGATTTAGTGTGGATTCATTCAAATATTGAAAATAATTATTAGGAAGAAATTAATAACAAATTGGATTTATACTTTAATTGCAATTTCAATAAGAATTATATGACCAATCATTTGAAATATCTTGTAGAGAATTTGAAAATACCTCATGTCACTCAAGCCTTTAAGAATCAAGTCCAAAAGATCAAATTTTCACTCCTCTATTGGAAATGTTCATAGAGAACAAATATGATTTCAAAACGTCAATACAATATAGTGGTGAGATCGTCACTGATTTCATTCCGTTGTTGAAGCCTTATCTTCAGGTGAGAAGCACTTCCATTATGGAGCATGCTGTTGCACCTTTGCAACCTAGGTTACCTCCATCCTCATCCATTGGTTTTTCTTCTTCCTTAAGGTCTGTTTATATGGCTCTCAGCCAGATCAGACCTGTTATACTTGACCAAAAATTACCTCGGTCTTCCACCAAACCCACTTTGGAACATTATATTTTTAAAGGGATCCCTCTTCCTTCTCTTATAGCTAGATAAAATCCTTCTTCAACATTGAATTATGCTCATGTGGCTCATTCTGTTGATGCTAGAAAGGGAAAGGGGAAGATAGCTTGTGCTGAAGAAAAGTTAGAACTGTATCTTAATAGGGATGTTTTGTAATTTTTCCTACTACTTATAATGATACATATCTATCTATATAATGCATTGTGAACTATTCTTGTCTATTCTATTATTTATATTCCTTCTTTTCTATTTTTCATGTATGATTTTTAATAATTTCCAATGGGGGAGAAAAGAAAACTAAAGAGGATAAATCACACTAAGAAAAGAAATATAATTTATATGATTTGTGATCATCAAAAGGGGAGGGTTTTTGGAATCCTTGTGTTTTAATCATGTTTATTGATCAAAAATACTATTAATCTACTTTAATCAATCTCAAATCATGTGTAGATATGGTTGATTTCCAGATGTTTTAAATAAACTTTCACAAGATCCCAATTTTTAAAAATCATGTTTTATTATTGTAAACTACATTAAATTTTATTCTATAATTCTTTCCTCTATGAATGATTAAGTATAATTCATTCTATGAATATTACTAAATAAGAAAGTTTAATGATATTTGGCTAAGTCTAAGAAATCATGAGTCTGCCACTGGTTCTGGTTTTCTGGAAATGGACCCAGACACCATGACCCAGACATCGTGACCCATACACCATGACCTAGACACCATGACCCAGACACTGTGACCCAAACATCAAGACCAAGACACTGTTACCCAGACACCGTAACTTGTTTCAGATCTCATGAAGTCTGTGACACCGGTTCCTTGCTACCATCACAAAGACACTATTAAATGTTTAGAAAAGGACAAGCTACTGTGATCCTAACACCACATATAAGCTACTTCTTCCTAATTCAATTAATCTATAGCATCACGACTTTCTCACCAATCAATGACAGAAAAGGAGACATCATTTCATAGTGAAACCATTTCCAAATCATACCATTTCAAGACAGACTGTGAAACCTTTCTAAATTCTATTTTTTCATTTTCAATTTATTTTTTAATGGCCATATTTGACTCATTTAAAGGAACTAACATAATTAATGTTTCTTTGTAGACATATCACCTGATAGTACATGGTACGAGGTGTAGAATACATGTATCATGTCAACTCCAACACAAGAATTCTGTAACTAAAAGGAAAGTGTGGCACTGGAACAAAAGGAGGTAGCAGAAGAGAGAGCGTTTGAGAATTGAACTGATACATGCAACAAGAAACAATTGAAGAACACATTAATCACTCACTACTGATTCCAAAATACTGGACTACTATAGATCAGAGACAAAATAATCTTCACAGTACCAACACCAATAAGAACACGAGCTAGACCATTGAACTAGAAACTAGAGAACCAAACTTGTGATAATCTGATTTTTACAAGAGAACATGATACAGGAATCTACATCATCCTTAATGTCTAGATATGCATAAAATAACACTCAGATCACTTCATACCCATTCTCATCATCTTTGATATGTTATGAACGGTTTTTAACTTTTGATCAGTGTGTGTGTTTTTATTAAAACACACATTGTCTACTGTATTAAACTGAAAGATACAATATATCCTTCATCCCATACCTTTTTATATATATTTACTCCCATGGATATGTGTGGAATAGTTCTTTGTGTGACCTGGTAGTTTATACCAACGAAAACTAGTGGAAGAGGCACTGTGACCTGGAAAGTCCTGTGCACTATTGTTTACCCTAATCCTAGGTGTGGATCATGTTTATTAATATTAATTTTATAGTGTTAGGTGATCAACAAGTGGAGTTGATTATTTTTCTACATGATACAGAACCACTTGTTTTATCCCCTTTGTCTTTTAATTTATTTTTTCTATTCTTTACTATATATTTCAAAAAATAAAATATTTTACAATGATAGTTAGTCTTGGATAGAATTTATAACTATTTTTACTTATTAAAATAACTTTAAAAGTTATATCAATAACTCACATTTATATTTTTTATAGTTAATATTTTAATAATTCATTTGAATATTAAAATGTTTATAAATTTATTACATTTATTAACTGGGATATATTCATTTTAATTGGGGGATGTTTTTAAAGAACCAATTTTGTAAAGGAAATTTTTATAGATACTCAATTCACAACCCTATTGAGTAATAAACTCCAACCAACATCAATATTATATAAATTTTATATTAATATTATATAATAGTTTTCTCTTACTCATTCAATCATTTTATCACACTCTTATTTAGGTCATTTTTTCACATACTTGATTTATGTTGTGACACTTATATATTGGATGATTATGGAATGTTATATTATAGTAAATACTTGAAATAATAATTTATTCAATGTGTAACAATGATTCTAGATTCATAATATAAATATCTAATTATGTCATAATATATCACCTTATATTCATTATACTTATTAAAACAAGCTCTTATTCGATTGTATCACCACAAAAAGTTTCAAAAATACATAAAAAAATTATAAATTTATAAATTATTAGAAAACATAGATTATAGTATGTGGTATAGTCTAGTATGTATAAACATTGGCATAATCATGAGGAATAATAAACCTGTTATAAAATAATGTAAAAATTATCATGATTTAGGACACCTTATTTTTAAAATAGATGATATCTAACAAAAAACATTAAATGAATATTTATAAAGTAATTTTAAAAAAGTTTAGTGAAAATAATAAGGTTCTGATAAAGGTTATTCATACAATTATTTTATCAATACACTGTTTTGTAGTGAATTTGACTACGTGGGATTAAAATTAAGGGGTTTTCAAGACTCAAATCCTCCCTTGGGTCGTAATCACTTCCCATTGACTATAACCATTACATGAATGATATTATACAAAAGATGATAATTTTATTTTGTATTTTCACCATATTTTATAGTGAAATAACGTTTCATTCCAAATTCTCCTTCTTTTGTGTATTTAATTTTTTTGTGGAAATGAAATATTTTTAAGACTAATTTTAATCTCTTTTAATGAATTTTCCCACTATATTAAAATTTTTACATCCCACCAATGATCTCCTTTATAGAGTTAAAACGAAAATTGGGTTTTCTCTATTGAATCTTATATTCCACTTTATTTTAAAATCAAGTCCACTATATAATTTTTACAATTTTGGATTTTAAAAATAGTTTTTTTAAAATATTTCGAGGGTTTTTCATTTCAATGATCATATATTATTCTATTCTACATAAAATTTTATGATATTACTTATTTATTTTAATCTAATATTCATTTTTTATAATAACTATTTTAATATACTAATTAATAATTTTATTAATAAATTTTTTCATGGAAAGTGAGTTAAAGATCACATTTTTTAGGATGATATTAGTAAATTATTTTCATGAAATATACTTTTTGGTATTTCTCATTAATATTAAAAGAATTATTATTTAGTAAATTAATGTTCCATAAACAACATGATATATACTCTTTTGGGGTGATAAAGATTCTTGTATCGAGTTTTCATTTTTTTCATTATTAAATACAATTTCAAAATGTCATGAAAACCATTTTTCTTCGGTAAAATTATTTATAATAAGATGAATGATTTGATTTGTAGTGGAACTCATATGTATGGATACTTATAATTGGTTTACTATATCGCCCTCTTATGCATTGGCTGTGTTTTTATATCTCATGACATAATTATGTGTTGATATACATGGATTTTTCCACCAATATAATGGGTGGACCTACTTGGATGTGTTCAAAAAATTAAATGTTGGACATACATTTATTTCATCATAATGTTTACTATCCATATGTTTATGCTGCTACTTATCTAAAATTTTCTTTATTTTTAAAATATAACAAATATTTATAATATTCCATATTTGAAAGATATCACAAGTATTGATATCATGTTTGTTATATGTTTTTAGACCATGTTTTTATGTCCTCTCTTTTTACTTTTAATCTTATGTCATGGTACTTAAGGATCAATCATTTTTCTTATCACTTATGATATCATGAGCATTATATATGATATTAAACATTTACTCAGGTTTTTCCTCCGGTTTTTCCTCATATTTGGGATATGATCATTATAAATAGTTGATATGTTACCCTTAATAAGAATTTGAATTCAACCCTACTTTTGTTTCAATTCCCCATGTTATGAAGATGACTATATCATATGAGATATACAAAAGAGGTTTTGGAGGATAATGGTTTTAGAGATATATTTATATTTATTGATAAATTAAATATTTATATAGCTAATCACCATGATATTAAGCATTCAATACTTTATTTTGTATAACTATTTTTGGAATTTATTAATTAAACCATGAAATTAGTTTATTAGTTTCTATGTATATCTTGGGCTTCCATGGTTGGAATCAAAAGGAACGTTTATTAATATTGGGTATTAGTTTATTTAACATTATTGATAACTAGAGGAATGAGTCTATGTTTTGGATCACATATTGATGTTTTAATAAATTAAAAATAATGTGGTATTCCAAGAAATACATATCTATCTAGATACTAGAAAGTGGATGGAGCTATGGAAGAAATGTCCCAAGAGGAATTAACTCAAAAATAATTGGTTGAGAATTGAATCAATCATAACCTTAATTCAAAATGTGTTGTAATGACACTACATAGCTTAATATACAATCATATCAGATTTTATTAGGTTAATTCACACTTTCTTTATTAGCCATTGTGAAGGATTTCAGAAGATGATTACCAATCATGGAATAGGTTATGCCTATGGTTTCATATATTTAAAAGAATATTTCAATGATTTATATTTCATGTAAACAATTTTCATGATTATAGGATTTTCTAATATGATTATTGTTTCTCATACTAGGATTTTTTGTTTTATTCAATGGATGGAACCTGAAAGAACCTTGTTAACGTTGAATTTCCCAGAAAATGAAATGATTTTACACTTGAGAAACTGAATGAGATGTGAACTATAATCCAAATCCATGTTCTTATTCATAATCATATATTATGATATATGACAAAAAAACATAAAAATTTGTCAGTTCCATAAAAATAAAATAATAAGAAAATGAAAATTTATTGATGTTCATGTAGTAATGATCGTAGAGGATTAATATATAAATTTCTAGAATTTTCTAAATATGGGATGAAGCACTCTATAGTGTCTCAATCCTGTAACACATATTATTACCTGATTTTTAACATAAAAATATATTAATTACAACAAAAATATTGAATGACATGGTTTATTTGGAATAATGGTTGCATAATACATCAAAGTGAAACTGAAAATAATTTTTTTCTATTATTTATGATGAGCTCATAAATCCTTTTGGGATCATAAACATTTTAGGATAACCACGGGAAACCATTGAAAAAAGGTTTGAGATAAAAATAATAGTAAATTAATAAACATAGTAAGGATATATAACAAGTGATTCAAAGTTATAGCATGATACCATGAAAGAGATGGATTGTGTGTAATCACATGGAAGAATTATTTAATGAACATGGTATCATAGCATCACGGTAACATAGTAAATGTGGAAGAAACATATTATATAACATAAACATAAGATAAGGGTAAATTCCATGAAAAATATCACATGGTGGAGAGGTTTATATAATGTATTTTGTTTACTCCCTAATCTCATATTTTATGTTTCATGAGTATAAAACATTACCCATTTCTTTCGATCACTATCTAAGAAAACCCATTGCATAAGCTATACCGAGATCACTTTGTGCTATATGGGATCTCCAATAATAAATTTTCATAATATATGTGTTCTATAAAAATAAAATAAATCATAAATAATAACATATTAATTAGACATTAAAAGAAAATTAGTTGCATATTCTTGTCTCATACATTAATCAAAAAAAGTTTCAAAATGAATTTTTTTCTAGAGATGATCATAAGGAATGTATTAATTCATTCATGAAAGGGAGAATAAACTCAGTATATACATGAGATATATATATATATAATTTATAATTCTGTTGTAACATATATGGCTTCACTCATTTATAAAAATTACTATAAAATATTACATGAAATATTTGGTGAAAAATATCATTTTCAATTAGAAATCACTTCTTAAAACTATAAAAATATTAAAAAAATATTGAAAAATTTTTCTTTAAAAATAAACTAGTAAAATTATAAAGGAATATTCAATGATTTGAGTGTTCAATATGTCATGTAATTCTATACCTAAAGTGTAAGTTAAAAGAAACATTCCTTTCATACTATAGTGAAAAGGATAAAATTTCTTAATTTATTAAATGATAAGAATATTCCTATTAGATGATTTAAAAAAACTAAAAATGTGTAAAACTAAAATTAAAAAACAACAGAATAATATTAAAGTAATTATAAAACATTTTAATCAAAATATGGACATGAAAGAGAAAGGGTTTTCAACCAAAGAGAGAAATGAAGATAAATTTTTTTAAAATCACATTCTAAATAATTTTAAGTACCAAAGAGAGGAAAATGGTACTATTACAAGAAAATTTATTGTATAAATATTGGAGAATAAAATAAAATTCATTATTTATATAATGATAAAATAAACTCATTTAATAGTAATTTAAGCATAAAGAATCCCCATTAAAATGAGATTGAAGCACAAACCCATATCGTCTTGGAAACTTTTTATTCATAACCCCATGAATTAAGTAAGTGAATTATAAAATAAAAAAACATGAATTATGAAGGACTCATGATATAATATGTATTTTTACATTATATACACTATAAAAAATAAGTTATGTGAATAAAACACAAGTTTCCCAATGAAGTGATTTTTAAGAGGGAAACCCCTGCCTCGAGTCCAGACATTATCATGTATGTTCATTAACTATTGTATAATAAAATAAAATAAAACATTTATTTTATTATAAAAATATTATAGGTTTAATTTATTATATTTAAACCACATAATTCATTTATTTTAATGACCTACTTTATTATTTAATCAGTTATGCCCATATTAGGTATTTTGAGGATGCACAGTTCGTAATTTCAAAACAGAATAAATGTGCTGAACATGGTTAAAAGGGTCATTAATCCATCATATACATAATAATCATCATTAAATAATTCTAAAAATTATATATAAATTATATATTTATAACTATCCATGAAATATGGTTATGAATAGGGAACTATGTTACAATCATGGAAAAGGTCTGTCGTACATAAGCATGAATAATGATTAAATTTTTCAACGATCATGACATAAAGAATGTAAGTGGTATTTTACCTTTAAATAATTATTATTATATAATAGATATAATATTATTTCATTAAATATAGTTACATGTACCATCAATTTGATGAGGTAATAAAAGAATGATTCACATCGCTTTGCGAGGCGGTAGCCCGCTGTACACAAGAATGGCGTTGTCATTTTTCATTGGATGGTGAGGTAAGAAGGTGTATGATATATTGAATTAAAATAATGAATATTATTTCTAGAATATTATTAATAAAAATTAAATCCTTCAATATTAACAGCTATGAGAAGTGAAGATAGAAAATATATTACATCGGTTCGTGAGGCAATAGTTTATCATACACATGAACAATGGTTTTGTTTCGCATTTGATGGAAGAAGATATGTATTTAGGTTATTAAATTAACATAATAACATATTATTATATGGTATATAATGATATTATAATATCATTTTAGAATAATATTTATAATATGTATAATAGGAAATAAAATAAAGATGCTTGGTTTAGGACGTTCTTGTCTTCTTTGGATAACCTCTTTAGGATTATATCTAAAGCCTTCTTATATTGGATTTATGATCAAACCAAGGATTTTGTGATTATAAAAGGGAAGTAAGGAAGTTATTTTTTAATCAACATTCCAAACCAATGGGTTTATAAAGTATAAAAACAAGAGGAGAGGGGGCTCCCGTTTATAAGGGTGGAAAAGTGACATTCTTATAAATATCCAAATCTATTCAATAATGAGAAGTAACTCTCAAGGAATGTGCCCCCAAAATTGATAAATAAATAATTTTAAGTGACATTAATCCTATAAACTATTATAAAATTAAAAATAAATATGTTTTAAACATGTTATCCTCTTTACCTTTAAGGTTACTCACTTTTACACATTCTATTATTTTACACATGTAACTAATTTGGTACTCGTTTAATATTCATTAGTAAAAAGATTATATTGAAATTATTATATAATACCAATTATACTGATTAAAAATATGGAATAAATTTTATCAAATTCAATTCATATTATTTTTTTTAACTTAATGTAAAATAAAATAAGAATGTGTGATAAAAAATGTTTTCCCAAAAAATGAATTTTTCTAGGAAACAATTATTTTTCATTAAATATATGATAAGTAAAATTCATTAAATGAATTTAAATATATAATGACGGATATATAATTTATATATTAAATTTAAATCATTATTTATTAGGATTTATATTAATTTGTTAATGTAAACAATAATTATGAACTTTAAAATAGTTTTCAAAAAAAATGTGTTTTAAAGGCTAAAAATTATCTTCTAATAAAATGAACTATAAAAATGATTTAAATATAATTAATTTTTGTTAAATATAAAAATAATAATTCTATTATTTTTAAATAAATAAAAAATTATAATTAGACATTTGAAATACATAATTTGATAAAATCATTGATAATTGTATAAACATAAGTATTTTCACAATTCACTAAAAAATAAATATTTTCTGAAAAATCTAAAAAATGACCATAAGTTAATTTCAATATTTTGATTTCAAATGTGATGTTAATTTTATAATATATATTTTATTAAATCACCAAAAATTAATCATAATATTTATAACAAAAAAGAATAAAATTTATTTTTGAATGAATCATTTTTCTTTTTTTATAATAAAATAATTCAATTAAAAGTTGAGTTCTTTTAAAGAATTTATAAATAAATTTTTAATGAAATTTTATGTATATTTCATAATGAAGTTAATAATATTCATACCCATGAATTTTAATTGCTAGGTTAAACTAGCCACATATATATAATAATATTTCAATTTTATAACAAGGTTCGCTTAGACTCAGTCTTTCATGTTGAATAAGCCATCGAAAATATTATAATTTTAAAATATCATGGTGTTACATTCTTCCCACCTTAAAGAAATTTTTCCCTAAAAAGATTAATTTTTTCTCATCAATTAATTGTTTAACATTAGAAAAGTCCTTTGTATAAAACTGACATCGTAAGAAGGGTTTATAAAACAATCTATTAATATAAGGAATGGGATATACAAAGGCAATATATAATAACACTTGACTAGGATTCGAAGTAAGATAATAGTGGTGAGATGTAAAAATGTGGACATGGAAGAAAAGAATAAATATTTATTGAGAGTGATAGATATCATTGATCATAAGAAATTTAAATATAAAGATAATTTCAATATTCCCAAAACCATAAATTTATTATTAATTAAAAGGCCATTGAAAAATTGGATACTAAGGTGATATGATATCAATTATTTCATGATCATTTTACTAATGTTGATGGATTATCATAATATCAAAAAATAGAACTCCTGAAAATATAAATACTCGATATATTTTTATTTAATTAACATTCTATCATCTTTAATTATTCTTCAATCAATTTATACTTCATCTATTATTTTAATGAATGAATATCCCATATGGATTTTTTAAATTAAGGAATCACTAAAATTGACTTTTCACATATTATAAGATCTATAAAAAGTATAAATATATTCCTCCTATCTTCATTATAACCCAAATAGTTATCACAATGTAATAACCTACCCAAAATTAATATTAATAAATTAATCTCAATAATAAAAAAAGTTTTTACATATATCATCCCTTAAATAAATAAACCTATATCCCAAATAACCTTAACCTGGATGAAGTATTTAACAACAAAGGTCATCTCTTACACTTCAAAAAACATCTACAAAAAACATAATAAAATTCTTCTTAAATAATCCTTTATGTTAAACCTAATGGTTATATATATTTTATCCCAGTTAAACATTCCCCAAAATATGATTTTAATGGTTATTACTTAAATATTTAGTATATATTAAAGATAATGTTCTCCTAAATCATTTTTTCCATAAAATATCACCATACCATTAAAACACCACTCTATGTCATTATTACCATTTAACACATTCATGAAAATAATTAAAGAAAAATTTATGCCAAATGGTCTTTAGAATATTCATGATTATTATAACCAAAATACAATTAATAAAGACACATAAACAACATCATTCTATAATTTAAAAACCTAAAAACTTCAATAATTCAAATTAAATTATTTTCAATAAAAATTCCTTAGGATTTAACTCTTGGATTTTTTAATTGACATGGACAAATAACATGTTCCTGACATATATGAAATTAATCAATTAGTGTCTCATTAGGTTAAACATTATTTCTATGCATCATATAAACTAGACTATTAAGTTTCCTTAAGTAATTATCCACTTTGTTGCCTCCTTTCAAATACATTAAAGATATTCTAGATTCTTTGAGGTATTTCCCATGGTGAAACTTCCCAAACTTCTAACATGTTTGAAATTGAATAGTTTTTTTAGTATATTTAAAACATAAACTCCCATGATATGTCATCATTCTCTTCTTTTATGTTTCTAGAAATTATACTATGTTACAATTGTTATTCGTAATTTGATAGAGCTCATTAGTTATTATAAAATGATGTATTACAATCATTATCATTTTTTTGGCATCCCATTAGGAAAATAATTATATTTCCCATCACATTGGTTACTAGTAAGCTTTCTCTTATTTACTTCCATTACCTAAAATGAGGGTAAAAAATAAGAATTCATTAAATAATAGACATATAAAATGGATACCTTCAAACATAGGAGGAATAACTTAAAAATGATAAGTATATCCTAAATTATGAGTATCTATGTTTCAGTCCTCGTTATCCATCGTATTGATTCCTATTAGGTTTTCTAACCTAATTGTTTTTCAATTTCTTTATAATGGTTCATAAAGAGTTTGTAAATTTACAAATAATATCCCGTAGAAGTGTCAAAGTAGGGGTGTAGAAAGGCCTGTTACCATGCACTAGGTGATGATCGAGTCCAACTCAATTTGTTATTTTTATTTTTATTACCCATAGGTATAACTATTCTATAGCCACATCCCCATGGGGTATCTGGATAGGGATGTCATTTATTGTAAATGGGTAGCTCTATCCTTCACCAAAATTAAAGGATATTTTACTATACATAGACTTATATCCCTATGGTTCTGACTAATTTGTTCCCTTAATAGTTTACAATAATTAAAAAACCATTGATCTAATACCATTAATATCAACCCAATAATTTTACACATAGTAATATATATATTTTAACACAAAATTCCATTAAATATAACACAATTATCGTGACACCTAGTTTATTTGGAAGGATATATTCATAATACATCAAACTGAGATTAAAAATAAAATGGTTTGATTATTTTAATATCCTTGATGAACTAATAAATCCTTTTTATATCACAAACTACATTTGATAACCTAGGGTATAAATTGAAATAATCAGTGATATAAAATCCCCATAATGGAATACAGAATACAAGGACAAATAAATTGTGAGTCAAATGTATAGAATGATATTGTAAAAAATAGTTCTCATGAGTAATCACATGGAAGCATGTCATAGTTTACATGGTATCATAATATCATGGCAACATCGTTAATATGGAAGAAACATATAACATGAAATAAACATGAGCCACTGATTACTTCCATGAAAATATCACATGGTGGATGAATTCCTATAATGGATTATGGTTATTATCTAATCCCGTGTATTATGTCTCATGATACTAAAAAATTACCCAATTCATTAGATCACAATCTAGGAGAACCCATAATATAATCTATATCGATCTCACCCGATGCTATTTTGGTGCACCCCTCATAAAATCTTCTTGATTCATATTTTAAAAAAATGAAAATCAACCATAAATCATAAAATAATAATTATCGAGGAAAAGAAAATATGTTTCATAATATTCTCCCATATCATAATCAAAATAAGTTTCATATTTAAGTCTTAATAGATATGAACATAAGGAATGTATTACCCTATAAAATTAATGCACAACAATATAGATATATATTTGAGAGACATAAATACCTAATTTAGAATAAATCACTAACATCCATGGTTTTCATCGTTAATGGAAATGTATTTTAAAGATCACATGTAAAATCTCTTGAGAAAAATACCTTTTTCACTTTGAAATAACTTATTCAAAATATAAAAATTTTAAAAATTATATAAAAGTAATATTATTATAAAAGATTCATGTAAACTTATTAAGGAAGCTATGAATAGTTTATTGGCCATTACAAAGGGTTATTGTTTACATACGGTTTAAGTTAAAAGAAATATTCTTCTCACACTATTGTAAAAATGTTTTAAAAAAATGTCTCATTTAGAAAATGATATAATGATTCATTTTAAATCGTTCATTAAAAAGTAAAAAAATCAAAAAATGAATTTAAACAATTAAATAATAATATTAAGACTTTTTTTTAAAACATTCTAAAGAAAACAAGGACATGGAAGAGAACGGTTTTTCAATAAAATTTTGAAATTAAGCTAGTTTTTCATAAAAACATATCAATAATTATAAGTAATAATGAAGATAGAATATTAATATTACATAAATATTAATAAATAACCAGAGGATATTAAATAAATTAGATTATTAAAATATTTTTAAATAATTTCATTTAATATATATTAAAGCACAATCAATCCCAATTAAAATGAAATTGAAGCACAAACCCTTACCACCATGGTGAGTTTTGAATTAAAAAAACCTTGAATTAAGTTAGTGAGTTGTATGTTAAAATACAATGAATTGTTAATTATTAATTATTTAAAATATAAATTGTTATTATATAAATAATATAAATTATATTAACTGAATAAAAGAACATCTATATCGTGGAAGGAAATTATAAGGTGGAAACCGTTAACTCGAGTCAAAAGTTATTCGTGTATTTATTTTATCTCCTATATAATAAAATTATATCAATTAAATGTTTTATTAATAATTTTTTTTAAACACCTTATAATTAATCAAATTTCAATAATTACTGTTATTACATGTTTAATTATAGATTAAATCATGTCCATTCTCAATGTTTTGATAATTCTCAGTTCGTAATGGAAAAACGGAATTAGTGTGTTGAACAAAGTAAGAAGGGTCATTTTTCTATAATATCCATAATAATAATCAAGAATTATTTATAATTTTGATACATAAATTATTATTTTAAAACATACCATGATACACGGTTATGAAAAAAAATTATGTTTGAACCATTTAGACAGTAGGTAATAGGTACTCATGAGTAACATTTTCATTCTTCAATGATAACTATTTAAAGAAGGTTAGTGTTATTTTATAATTAAATATTGATCATTATATCTCTTCATGAGGTGGTAGTCCTCTAAAAAACGAGTTACAGTTTAATCGTTCAATGGATGGTAATGTAAGAATATGTATGATATATTACCTTTATATAATGATTAATATTCCATTAATAGAATTTATAATCATTAAATACATTATTATTAACATCTTTGACAGGGTATGATGGAAAACAAATAATATCTACTCATGAAGACATAGTCATCCATGCACATGAAGGATGATTTTTTTATCATTTGATTGAAGTGGATATGGATTTTTTTATTGGAAACAGATATAATAACATCTTATTGTTCATTATATACTGATTTTAATATATTATAAATATTTAAAAAAAAATTAATGAGGTCTAATAGAAAATAGAACACAGGTTCTCAGTTAAGAACATTACCTCATTTAAGACCACCTTCTCATGATTACACCTAAAGCCTTCTTAGATTATATTTATGATCAAAAAAGTATAATAGTATTAAAATAGAGAATTAAATATGTTATTTGATATGTAATTGATTAAAAAATTTGGTATTTAAGGGTGTAATGAATAGGATATGTGGTTTATTTTATAATGGAGGAGGAGTGGAATTCTTGTAAATACCTAATACTATTATGTATTGGGATGTCACTTTAAAGAAATATCCCATAAAAAATTAAAATATAAATTATTATAGAATATTCATGGCTAATAATAACTCATACCTTTAAAAATAAACATGTTTTAAACATATTAACCTCTTTACCTCTAAGGTTACTCATTTTTAACATTTTAATTGTTTACCATGGTAATGTTTTTCCTGTTTTTAGTATTCATTATGAAAAAAATTAACTTGAACATATTATATCATATTAATTATTATTATAAAAAGATATGGAATAAATTTTATCAAATTAAATTCATAGAATTAATATAATAGAAATTTATATAAACCCAGCAAGAGTGACGAAAAGCATGTTTTCTGAAAAATTCCTTTTTAGAGAAAATGATTTTAAATTAACTCAATAACTTGTAATATTCATTATATGAATTAAAATATTTAAATATTAATATATAATATGTTAATTTAAACTAATTATTTACCCATTAGGTGTTATTTTAATTAGTTAAAATAGAGAAACATTATGCACATTAAACATGTTTTTAGGAAAAAACGTGTTTTAAATCCTATAAAAAATTTATACTATAATTAAGTATAAAAATTATTTAAATTTAATTATTTTTAATAAATATAAATAACTAATAATTATTTAAATTTTAAATAAAATTAAATTCATAATGATACTTTTAAATTTATTAATTTTTTAAAAAGAAATGGAAGTTTTCTTAAAATAGTTATTTCACTATTCACAAAGAAATTAATATTTCCTAAAAATACCACAATATCCACCCACGTTAATATCAATATACCTATTTAAATAATGATTTTAATTTTATAAAATAAAATTTCCAAAATTTCCAATAATTAATTATAATATTTTCTTAGAAAATTAAATATAAATCATTTTTGAAGGAAAACTATGTTTTTATAGAAAAAATAACTTCACTAAAAGTTGAGTTCTTATTATGAATTAATTAATCAATTTATATATTAATTTGATCTGTATTTCATAAATTACTTAATAATTTTTATACCCATAAATTTTAATGGCTATGTTGTAACTCCCCAACCCAATTTACCCAGAGTCGGTGAATTATTACATAACATTGGAATGATCACAAAGGATCATGTCGTGAATGACCAATTAGTTTAGTAGACTTGGAAGTACTATATACATACATATGTTTTAAATTACATTATAAATTGTAAAAACTACAAAATTCTGTCTCTTTTTAACACACTCATATCCCATAGCCTATTCTTACAGGTCAATCATAATATACTTCTTCAAATCTTGGGAAAAATAAAATATAAGAAAGGGGTGAGATCAGATTCTCAGTAAGGATAACAATATTGCACAAACTATCATAAGAAAACATATACAGTTAAGGAAATTTATATTAATAAAACACAATCCTTTTAAATAGAAACATTAGCATAATATGGAAAAGATAAATCAAATCATTTCTTTTACTTATTCACATGGATATTTTACTCGTCAAATAATCACATGTAATATCCATAGCTAATTTCATACTGATAGAATGCATAATTTAGGACATCATAAGCAAATAGTCAAGGCCTCATGCCAAGACTAAAAATAAAAATATTTTCAAGGCCTTGTTCCAAGACAATTGTTTGTCTCATGAGACCTACCAATGCATTGAGGGGTTATAAGAGGCCCTACCCATCACTTACTACGTCCATTTCATTCATCAAATGAAAAGGATAAAATATAACATAAACATTCGTATTAGAAATGTTATACAAAATGTTAATAATTCAACCATAAACCTGAATGGTATAAAAATATAACATCCACAGTCAAATGTATCCCAAAATGTTCAATACAATATGGAAGATTCTATAATAATAAATCAACTTCAAACAAGTGTAATATCCAATAAAGGATGTTGACATAGATGAAATAAAAACTATTTGAGAGAAATATCTCTTTCTATTTTGAAATGATTAAATAGTCATGTAATTACAAACAGGAAAAATTATTTTTAAAACTTTATTTTAATATTTTAGGGGAATATTCTATGGTGTTACAATGGTGGAAAATAGACACACCTCCGCATAAGTTTCAAAAGCATTCTTTCCTTAATTTTTAGAAAAGGTCATAAAGTACATTATTTGGAAAGTGATGGAATGATTCCTTTGAAAAAATTTATAAAAAGTAAAATGAGGGTGTAAATGACTTTAAACAATATTCTATTAAATAGTAAAAATGTTTTGAAATATATTTTTAATAAACATGGATGTGGATGATAAAGAGGGCCCAGTAGATACTTATGTATAAACAAGATTGGATAATAAAGATATTGTAAAATTAACCCTTACCTTGTACTTTTCCTTAGTCGAGGTAATGTTAAAATCATGTCTAATGGTTAATAGATGGTTATTAAATTATACAATAACCACATACATAAATATGATATCGTATATGATTATCTAATATTGCTTTGTTAATGATTTTTCAGTAGTATCATTGTTTTGGGAGTTAACTGATTCGTTTAACATTATATTTTTTGTTATGTAAGTCATGTTTGATATAGATAAGATGTATTTGATTAGTATCCACAATGATATTATGTTCTTAAAAATTATTTTTAATCATCAAATGAGAATTATTCTTGAATGGTTATGACGGGGAACGAAATCCATTCACGTTGTGGAGACGTTAAGCTGTACATACACACAAGCGACAATATAATTTTATTAGCTATGAAATCTTATGTAATTAGATGGTATATTATATATATATAATCATTAAAAGGTTTTATTTATTATTTTCATCAGTTATAATGATTATTATACTCATCCAAAAAATGAAGTGTTGAATCACAAACTACGCCATGATGTAGAGACGGTAAGCCATACGTATGCACGTATGGTGACATTGTCATTCATAGGATGGATAAAATAATGAATATGGTTGTACCATATTTATAATAACATATAATTATAAAGAAGGTACTGGAGTTAATATTTTATTATGTAAACAAAAAATAAAGTGGAAGTGGAAGAAGAAAAGAACTTTGAAAGAGGTGGTGAATTAATTACATCTTCTTCGGGTTCTTCCTTTTGATTTGAAAAAATGAATCCTTAGGTTGGATTTATAATCAAATAAATGAAATTATGATTAATTTAGGGTATTTGGGAGGATATTTGAGCATTGTTTGGCCTATTCATAAGGATTTGGAGGTGTGAAATTAAGAGAATGGGATATAACCTTTTATAAGAGAGGTGAGGGTCACTTTAGGAAAAGCTTGAAATATTATTTTATTATAAAAAACCATTTTCAGTTTATAATGGCTCAAAATGAATTTATTTAGAGGATAATTTGGGGATGGGTAGAAATTCTCTCAACCAATAAGTTTTAGATAAGTTTAGGTCACCATATGAACTATGTATTTTAGATTTAATACTTAGTTAAATAGTTTAACGTTTACCATGTCTTCTTGTATTATTTAAATGCATGGTTAATAAGAATACTATAAAATACTAAGATAACCTAAATTGGTTCATTAATGAAATATCTATAATTATATAATTCCTTTGGTTGACCAGTTTTTTATGAATATTATATAATTTAATAAAATAGTATTTATTTTTAAAACTCATTTATGTCAATTTTGATACTATTTTGTATTTAGTTTTTGTGAAATACATAACAACATGATTACTTCACAAAAAATATATTTAATCAACCCTAATATTTCATATTTACCTTTAAAATTTGTGTAATGCATCAAATGTCTTAAATTATATTTATTTTCATATTTATAACATAAATGTTTTTAATCATTCATTAATAAGGTAATTACTACATCATCATTGTGTCATAAATAATTTGAATTATTTAATTCATAAAAATAAAAATAAAATACCATGATATAGGAAATATTTTTATATTTTTAATGAATATTTATATATGAATTTATCTTCTTGTATAAACCTATATTAAAAATGTTTTAGTTATTAAAATTTGAATTTAAAACTTTTAACTCTTCTTCATATAAAATATAATAAATGTACTAATATAATCCAAGTGGATCAAAAAGAATCATATTTTTTTTCCTAAGGTTCAATTTGGTCTAAATGAACTTATTCAATAGAAATACCATTTGTTTTAGGTTAATTTTAATATAATTTTTACCTTTAGTTTGCCTATTTACTTTTAACCATGGTAAATAAAATTCAAAAGTTAATGTTAAAAAAAATGGTTTTCATCCTATTGAACCAAATTTTACAAAGTTATTTCAACCACCCCCCTAGGATATTTTAAATTCAATTCATATAAGTAGTAAAATTATGTTTTATGCAAATTTGAAAATGTGCCTAGAAGGTTTGTAAAAGGTGTTAAATAGTTCAACAACATTTAATATAATTAATCTTATTATAAAATGGCTCTAATGAATTAAATTTAGCTTATAAAGTTATTATGTATATATTTGGACTTAAAATAAATTTAAATAAAATAATTAATTATTTAAATAAAAAGTTAGTTTTAAACAATAATGTAGAGTTTTCACTATTCATCAAAAATTGAAAGTTTTCCAAAAAATACCAAAAACTCACCCTATGATAAAATTTTATATTCTAAATCCAAAAATGAAGTCCATTTTCAAAAATAAAATTTATAAAATTTCAAAAAGTAGGTATTACTATTCATAAATTCTTTTTAAATGGCTAGTTTGATTGGTTGTGGTGTGTTAGAACTCAAAGTTGCGTACAACCCAAGCTATTGAATTTTTCAAAGAAAAGCATATTGTGGAAGCATGGGGTGTTGTATTCTTCCCTCCTTCAAATAATTTAGTCCTAAAATTTTCTAGAATGTTATTGCATAAAAATATTTGGGTGGTTCTTCATCATATGTTCCTCTTGTTCAAACATTGGCTCATCAATTTTATGGTTTGTCCATATAACATTTACCAGATGAGTCATCTAGTTTCTCAACACATGTTCACTAGTATCAGTAATCATGATAGGAGCTTCACAATAAGATAGATCAGGTTCCAGTTGTAATTCATCATAGGTGAGTACATTGGTTTCATCAGGCATGTATTTTCTCAACGGTGATTCATGGAACACATCATTAACTTTGGAGAGACATGGAGGCATGGCCAAAGGGTAAGGTAAAAATCCAATTAATTCTGGAATTTAAAAGGTTCTTATATACATGGGACTCAAGTTTCCAATATTATCAAATCATACAACACCCTTCCATGGAGATACCTCCAAGAAAACATGATCCCCTGCTTGAAATTCAAAATCATTCCTTTGATTATGGTCATAGTTCTTTTGCCTGCATTGAGTTGCTTTGATTGTTTTTGGATAATATTCACATTTTCCATTGTTTCCTCAAAATGTTCTAGGCCTACAAGTTTTCTTTCACTAACATCATCCCATAAAGTTGGTGTGTGACATCTCTTTCTATATAACACTTCATATGGGGCCATCTGAATAGTTGAATGAAAGCTATTATTATAGGAGAATTCTTCCAGATGTAAATACTGATCCCAAATACCTTGAAAGTCAAGTGATGAAGATATAAATATGACTTATAAGGTTTGAATAGTCTGTTTTATTTTTCATTAATTTGAGTGTGGTTGGATATTTTTAAATGTAGTTCAATATCTATGGATTTCTAAAGACTTTTCAAGAATCATGATGTGAAATGGGGATCACGATTAGAAACAATCGATAATAGTACTCCATGAAGTCTATCAAATTCATTAATATATAGTCTTGATAAATGTTCAAGTGGTAAATTTTCTATTATAGCAAGAAAATGTGTTGACTTGGTTAGACGATCAATAATGACCCATGTTGCATTATTCCTTATAGGAGACATTGGTAGCCCCCTGAAAAATTCCATGGTAATATCATCCCATTTCCACTCAGGTATGTTAAGAGGTCGAATGAATCATCCAGGATGTTGTCTTCTTTCCTTTACCTATTGACAAACCATACGACATGACACATAATCCGCAATCTCTGTCTCTATGTTGTCCCACCAAAAATGTTCCTTCAAATATATATACATCTTAGTGCTACCATGGTGTATAGATAAATTTTATCTATGATCTTCATCCAAAAAATCTATTTTTAGATCAGTTATAACATGAACACAAAACCACTTCCCAAATTTTAAAATTCTATCTTCATAACGAAGTCAATCAGTCTCTCATCATTCACAGCTTTAATTTTTTTAAACTCCTCATCATTAGTCTGAGAACATTTTATCCTTTCTAGTAAATATTAAATGGAAACAATTTTGAAAATTATCGATGTTTCACCTTCCATGATTATTCCCATATCCATCATTACTAGATCCATGAAAATAATATCTCTTTCAACTCTAATAATGTTTAGAACTCCATGATCCTTTCTACTCAAAGCATCTCCCACCTTATTTTCTTTCCTCTGGTGGTAGTGTATAGTGAAATCATAATCCTTAAGTAATTAATGCCAACATATTTTCCACATTTTTATTTCTTTCAGTGATTAAGTATACTTCAAAATCTTTTCATCAGTCTATATATCACATTTTTTACTATAGAGATAGTGTATCCATATCTTAAAAGCAAATATTGTAGCTGCTAACTCAAGATAACGAGTGGGATAGTTTTGTTCATGAATTTTTATCTCCTGTGATTCATAAGAAAAAACTCTATCATTATACATAAGGACACAAAAAATTCATTTCTTTAAAGAATCACTATAAATAACAAAACCATCATTCCTTGATAGTAGATTCAAGATAGGATCATTGACTAATATTCTCTTCATTTCTTCAAAAAATTCATCACAGCCTTTTTTCCAGAAAAATTAACCCCTTTACGTGTGAGCGTGGTTAATAGGTTATCTAGTATGGGAAAATTATGGATGGAACACTGATAATAACCTGCCAAACCAATAAAATTTCATACCTCATTTATATTCGTCGAGGCTGGCCATTTTTGTGTTTCTCTTGTCTTAGAAGAATTAATAGATATTCCATATTTAGAGATAATATTAACAAGAAAATAAATCTCTTGAATCCAAAATTCACACTTACTAAACGTCCCATATAATTCATTTCTTCTAAGAGTTTTCATAATAGTGCACAAGTGATTTTTATGATCATAGTAGATTTTGGAATATAACAAGATATCATCAATATATACCACTACAAATTCATCCAGATATTCATTGATAACACTATTCATTAGAGCCATGAAAATAGAGGATGCATTATTCAGTCCAAAAGTCATTACTGTAAACTCATAATGCTCATACTTGGTATGAAATGTTGTCTTTATAATGCCTTCCTTCTTCAAGAAGAACTGATGATATCCTGATTGATGCCCAATCTTTGAAAAATATTGATCTTGATGAATTTGATATTATAAATCATCAATATGATATGGGGATATATTTTATATTTTTTATAGAATTGACCTATTTGTAGTTAAGGCACAACCGTGTAGATCTATCATAATTCTTAACAAAATGGATAAGGGATCCCCATGGAGAAACACTAGGGTGAATAAATACATTATTACTCAATTACTGTAGTTTTCTCTTCAGTTCCACTAATTCTATAGTGTCTATTCTATAAAGGTTCATAGATATGGGCCTTGAACTAGGAATTAAGTCAATGGAAAACTCAATTTCTTGTTCTGGAGAATGTCTGGGTAAATCCTCTAGAAAAACATCAACATATTCTTAAACAATAGGTACATTATCTATTTGCACATTACTTTCCTCACCCATAGTTATTTCACTCTCTTCCTCCCAATTAATTGAATTTAGTGGATCTAATAGGGGTGGATCTATATGAGAATAAGATGTTGATTTTTCTACTATAAAGTTAATGAATTCCTAATCATAATCAAAAATTGTAACCTTATTATTCATACAATAAATTTTCACATCATGGTCTGAAATCCAATTCATACTAAGGATTATATCAAATTAAATCATGGGTATGACAATAGGACCAGCAGATAAAGCACATATATATTCCATAATGGTAATGGATTCACAAAACACTGTTACAATGATACTTCCCTTATAATTTTTGACTGAAAACTCTCTTGTTAAATAAAATTGGAAATATCTCATTTTCTTGGAAAACATGGAAGATATGATAGAATGTGATGATCCAGATTAAAAAAAATCATTGGCTAAATTTGAGGAAACAATTATTGTACCTGCCACCACATCATTTATAACTTCAACCTCAGCAGTTTTGATCGGATAAGCTTGGCATTTATCCCTTGGCCTTTTCCGAGGTATGTTTCCATTGATCTTAGGACATTAAATTTCATAATGCCTCATTTCTATACAATTATAGCATTCAACATTGAAAGCCTCTTTCCTTCCCTTTCAATCACAATCTTCATGGCCTTTTTCACCACTCTTATGACAAACTCTCATTCCCTTTACGAAAGTAACGGGGTGTTTCTTCCAACATTTACTACAGGATGGAAATTATAATTTTCCATTCTTTCAACTTATTTCTATTTCCATAGTGTTTAGAATATCTCTTCTTCTCTTTCTTTACTTAAATTTCATAATACTTAGAGAAATAATTTTCTATCTTGAAAGCCCTTGAGACAATATCTTTATAGGATGAGGAGGATTGTGAAACTAATGATCATAAAAGAAATGTTTTTAACCCATAAATGAATCGATCAATATTACTTCTTGAGTTTCATATAAAATCTGCATCATGATTTGATAACCTTGTAAATTTTGCCTCAAACATTGCAACATTTTTATCCTCCTTTTTCCTCAGACTCAGAAATTGCTTTTCCATTTCCTCTCGATGTTAACAAGGAATGTATTTTATATAAAAAGATATTTAAACTCTCTACATTCCATATTTGATACTTTTTCATCCTTATTTGTGTTTTTAATTAATAACCACAATTGATCTTCATCTTTTGTGACGAGATAAAATTTCCTGACAACATTTTACCTTTTGCTACTCCCCAAAGCGTGAAATATGTTCTCTAAGGAACATATCCATTGTTCAACAAAAAATAGATTTTTAATCCCATTGAATGTTGGTGGTTGTTTCGTCATGAATCGTTATAGCATTTTTTCACTATGTTGTGGATCAGGGTGCTCCATATGGGTAAGGTTATTATTCATAACTTGGGTGAGTTGTCATAGTATGGTTATAAGCTGTTCAACACCCATTTCATTACAAGATCCACTATAATTTTCTTGAGTTTGAGGAAAATACCAACATGGATTATGTGTGTGGATACATTTTCCATTCCTTCCACTAGGAAACATTTCTAAACAATGGAATACACTTGGTTATTTTATGAATCACAATGAATAACTCCAAACTTGTAAAATACATAACATAAATTGAACAGTTTATGTATATAATCCCTAATCATAAAAATGTTTCAATTAAAGAGGTATTTACTCATAAATCCTTCATAATTGTTTTTATAGAAAATTTGAATTATCTTAATCATATCCCCCATGAGTGTCAATGCCAATAGTGCAGCAAAGCCCGCTCTCGTGTACCTAGAAACCTAGGGTTAAGCGCTAAACTCCTTGTCGGAGTTTTCACTCATAGTTATATCTATTCCCGATCCACCTCTACCTGTTTGTATCCAAATGGGGATGTATTTTATTGGGAAACCCATATAATATTTACAGTACCAAAAATTTTGGATGTTCTTCTATCCTAATTCTCAAGGTCTATCTTAGGGTAATTTTTCCTAATCAAAATTTATCTAAATCTAGTTTCCAAGGATTGTACTAAACTTTCTCTAATATCAACTGTAATGCCCCAACCCTAGTTACCCAGAGTTGGTACATTATTACATAAAATTTTCATGATCACAAGAGATCACATCTCAAAAGACCAATTAGTTTAGTTCCCTTTGATGTACTAGATACATACACAAGTTTTACATTATATTATGAAATTAAAAAATAACAAAATTGTGTTCCCTTTCAACACACTCATATCCCTCTGCCTGTTTCTGCAGGTCAATCATAATATACTTCTTCACATCCTGGGAAAAATAAAACATAATAAATGGGTGAGCTCTGATGCTCAGTAAGGATAACAATATAGCAGAAACTATTATAAGAAAAAAAACATTTAAGGCAATGTATAAGACTAAAACACAAGCCTTTTAAAAATAACCTTATGCATAATAGGTCAAAGATAAATTAGATAATGAAATTTAGTTATTAACATAGATATTCTAATATTCTAAAAATCACATGTAATATCAATAAATAATTTCATAATGGTGGAATTTATTTTACAAGACATCATAACCAAATAGTCAAGGCCTCGTGCGAAGACTAAAAATAAAACCTTTGTCAAGGCCTTGTGCCAAGAAACTAGTTCATCTCATGAGACCTAGCGATGCATTGAAGGGCTATAGAGGGCCTTGCCCATCACTTACTATATCCAATACATTTTTTATATGAAAAGGTTGAAACATAACATAAACATTTGTATTAAAATTAGAATACTAAATTTTAATACATTAACCATAAAACATGAATGGTATAAGAATATAATAACCATAGTCAAACATATCACAAAACATTCAATACAATATAGAATACTGTATCATAATAAATCAACTTCAACAGGCATAAAATAAAAAAAAAGGATGTTGACATAGATGAAATCAAAGTTATTCAAGATAAATATCTCTTTTTATTTTGTAATCATTTAAAAGTCAAATAATAAATCAAGAAAAAATTTATTTTAAAATTATTCTTATAAGCTTTTATTGGAATCTTAGAAGGTGTTATAATGGAGGAAAATAGTTTCACCCGCAGTATAAGTTAAAAAACTTCTTTCCTTATTTTTTTAAAGAGGTCATAAAGTACATTGTTTGGAAAGCAATGGAAAGATTCATTTAATTTTTTTTTATTAAAATTCAAACAAGGGTATAAATGAATTTAACCCATAGTATTTAAAATAGTAAAAAATTTGATATAAATTTTTAAGAAAAACATATGTGGATGATAAAGAGGTCTAAGTAGATACTAATGTATAAACAAGAACAGATAATGAAGAGATTGTACAATTAATCCTTACCTTGTACTTTTCCTTAGTTGGGGGTATGTTAACCTCATGTATAATAGTGAAATCAATGTTATTAAATTATAAAATAACCACATAAAAAAATATGTTATCATATATATTCTTCTAATATTTTATTTTTAATGATATTTTTGTAGTGACGTTGTTTTTGGTGTTACCTGATTCATTTTACTTTATATATTTTGTTACATAAGTCATGTTTTTTATTGATATGATGCATTTTATTTATATTCATAATGATGTTAAGTTCTTAGAAATCATTTTTAATCATCAATTAAAAATTACTCTTGAATGGTTACGATGGGGAATGAAATATCATCGTGTCGTTGAGATGGTAAGTCGTACGTACGCATGAGTGACAACATCATTATATTACTGGAGAAATAGTATTCAATTGGATGGTATATTATATATACACAATCACTAACATTTTATATTTATTATTTACATCATTTATTCTCATTATTATACCCATCCAAATATTGAAGTGTTGAATAAAAAACTACACCACAACGTGGAGACGGTAAGTCGCGCGTACGCACCTATAGTGACTTTGTAATTTATTGGATGGAAAGAATAAATAATATGGTCATACCATATTTATAATAACATCTAGGTATTTAGAAGGCACTGGAGTTATTATTTTAGTATATAAACAACAATTAAAGAGCAGGTGGAAGAAGAAAATAACGTTGAAAGAGATGATGAAGTAATTACCTTTTCTTGGGGTTATTTCTTTTTATTTGAACAACATTGCTCCTTAAGTTGAATTTATGATCAAAGTAAGGCCTCTAGGTTGATTTTAGAGTAGTCTAGAGTATATATGATCAAGTTTGGATAAAGAAAAAAGGAATTTGAGGTGTGAAATTATGAGAAGGGGAAGTTCCCTTTTATAACAGAGGTGAGGGGCACTTTAGGAAAATCTTGAATTACTGTTTTATTATAAGATAATTTGGGGATTCTCATGCCTCCAAATGGACTTATTTTGAGTATAAGGAGGGGATTGGGCAAAATAATCAGAACCAAAATGTTTTAGACAAGTTTATGTCACCATGTTAACCTTATAATTTAGATTTAACTCTTAGTTAAATACTTTTACATTTCCCATGTCTTCATGTATTATTATAATACAAGGTTAATAGAAATTCTATAAAATGAAAAGGGGACCAAAAGTGGTTAATTAATTACACATATATAATCATATAATTCCTTTTTCTAAGCCATATATTTTTAGAACAACTATATAGTTTAACAAAATAGTATTTCTTTTAAAAACTTATTTATGACAATTTTGAAACTATTTTGTATTTGGTTTTTTTAAAAGTCATAACAACATGATTACTTGGATAAAAATATATTGAATCTACCCTAAAATTTTATATTTACCTCGAATATTTTTGGAATGCTTCAAAAGTCTCCACATAAATTTATTTTAATATTTATAACATCAATTATTTTAATCTATCATTCATAATGTAATTATAGCATCATAAAATAAATTTAATTATTTAACTTCTAAAAATTATAAAGAAAATATGATTATTTAGGAAATTTTTTTATATTTATAATGAATATTTATATTCTAATTTATATTATGTATAACATTATATTAAAAATGTTTATGTTATTAAAATTTGAATTTAACACTTTTAGCTCTTCTTTAAATAAAATATAATAAATGCCCTAATCTTATCCAAGTGGATCAAAAAGAATCATATGTTTTGTCCTAAGGGTTAATTTTGGCTGAAATAGACTTATAAAATATAATAAGTACATGTGTTAGGGTAATTGTAATATCATTTTTACCTTTAATTACCCTATTTACATTTAAGTGTGCTAAATAAAATAGAAAAGTTATTATTCCCCAAAAATTATTTGCATACTATTGATACACATTTTACATACATGTTTCAATTGTGCCTCTCATATTTTTAAAATTCAATTCTTAGAAGTAGTAAAATTACGTTTTATGCAAATTTTTAAATTTCCAAATATGCATAGAATGTGGGTAAAAGGCGTTAAATAGTTCAATAAAATTTTATATATCTAATTTTATTACAAAATGACTCCAATGAATTACATTGAACTTATATAGCAATTATGTATCTTTTTTGACTTAAAATTTATTTAATAAAGTAAATAATTATTTAAACAATAATTTGGTTTTAAACAATAACGTTGTGTTTTTCACTATTCATCAAAAATTGAATGTTTTAAAAAAATACCAAAAAGTAACCCTGAGATAATTTTAATATTAAAAATCCAAAAATGAAGTCCATTTTCAAAAATAAAATTTATAAAATTATAATAAGTGGGAATTACTATTCATAACTGCTTTTCAAAGGGCTAGTTTGATTGGTCGTGGTGTGCTTAAACATGACGTTTTGTACAGTGCAAGATGTTGCATTATTCAAAGAGAATAGTTTCATGGAATATTTGGGTGTTACAATGTTAAATCATTCATATTTAAATAATAATATTTCAATATTACACCGTGGTTTATTTAATCAATTGTTATGTTTTGAATACAATATCTTGAATAGTGTCATTTTGAAATCGTGGTGTGTTACACATCATAGTGAATTTCTCAAATAAGGTGAAAGATGTTATCCATGTATAAATGGTGGGCATATAGAAACAAATTTCCAATTATTTTGATGTCTTATAAGTGGGTAACTTATTTATTATCCGAGTAATTCCCTATTCTAATGACTAACTCTTTAACATGGAAGGCTCTGTACTATGTTTATTAATGAAGTGGATCGTGATTGTTAAGGAAAACTTATCTACTACTCTAGATTTGGGGATTTAATGTTAAGGTTTTTAAGAATGTTACCTATTAGAATATTATTATTTGTATTTTATAATTTAATGCGATTTTGAAAATTGATACTCTCAATCTCTATAGATTTCAATTATTTTTTAGGTTTAGAATATTTCAGTAATATTTAAGGTAACTTAGGATCCATATTTTAATGATTGGGTTTATAATTATGATAGAAGCTCACTAAAATTAACATAAGTTGATATAATTTAATCCATAGATGTTATATGTTGTGATATTGGGGTCATATATAGATCTAAAATAATTATAGGCTAACAAGGATTATAAAGATCAGTATCATATATGACAAATAAAAAGGGAAATCCTATTATACACCCACTGCCGGGATTTGTTTATGAATATAAAGGTATTAAGGTAAAAATATTCTTCAGTCAAAAGTATTTATGCCTTATCGGATTTTTAATCTTGCCACCCTAGTGTGTCCATGATGTTTTTAATGAGTACTAATTCATCAACATAATGATTATACTATCAATGGAAACTTATTGTAGAAATATTATTTTCCCCAAGTTGATATTTATGAAAATATGAATCTATTTTTTTTAATGTAGGTGTGATTGACATGATTCTTTTAATGGATAAACTATTTAAACATAGACTCCCTATTTTTTGAATCATGGTAAGAATATCCAGAGAAAATTATTTGTTGTAAAATGGTTGATAGATAATGAAACATCTTGTAACCACTAGAGAGAGATCTTAACATCACTAAATTGGAATAAGACAATAATTGTCCATTAATATCATCATCCATCGATGAAACACCACTAAATATATGTACTGATGTAGAAAGAGAAGATAAAATCACCATGCCAATTATATAGTTAGAATAAAAACACATTCCCAGCCTCCAATGAAACATGACACTATAATGAGGTGAAAGGGTGAGTTTGTCTATGACCCCAAGGTAGGGAGAAATTCAAGAATCTGTATTGATTCACCATAACACAAGAATCCATGTGGTATATAGTAAAGGTCTTTGAAGGCCGTATTTAGACACATTAAATTTACCTATAGAATATTTTTCCTGACATCCATCTCCTTTTATTGATTAGGTGAGATATTTCTATAGAGTAGGTAGTGTTAGGACTAGCACAAAAATTGGGAGAAGAGATGGGTGGATATTTTTTTATAATCTTTAAATATAGCTGATATATAAGAGAGATAAGGCGCATGATAATGCATGGATATGATTTATCCAAAAAGATATAATAAGGGTCTGAATGTGGCTATCAATGAGCCTTATGAGGGGGTGATAATTCATCATCGACTCCTTCGTATAACGTCAACTGTATTATTGAACTACTGAGTTAATAAACTATGGCATATGATATATAGGTATATGTGGTGTTGGTATTATAAAATAAGGTCTCACGTTTCTTTCTTAAACAAATTTATGATAATTTATCTGTATTGTTTTGAATTTTTAACTAGATGAATGTTAATACATGTCTTAATGCCATGATATGAGATGTATTTAACTCAAATTGTTTATAAGAATCATAATTTTGGGATTATTCTGTTTATAAGTAAATAAACTTTGTTAATAACTCATAAGAAAATTAAATCATGAGTCGTCTTATATAAACATTATTAGTATGTAATAACTAAAATTACAAGGACACAATTTATTTAGGGGGAGAATGTAATGACCATAAATTTCACTATATTTCATCCATAAAAAATATTTTCTTTAATATAAAGTTTCACATAGAAAACCAAACTAAATTAAAAAATAAATAAAATATATTTTGAATAGTATAGATAACTATTCTTACAAAGCCATTAAATTAGCTGGTATACATTGATGTAACAATAACAAAATTGTACAGAAATTAAGAAGAAAAGGAATCTGTAAGCAAAAGATTTCCTTATGAATCCCATTTAACCAAACTCGGAAAGGGGCATCTTCCCAAGGGTTTTCCCATGACCAATCCCAAGCTAAACTTGAGAAATGATAGTTTGAGAAAAATTTAATACATGAGATGTTGAAGATCGTAGATATTGCCACATGACCCATAATAGTTTAACTATAACAAAAACAAAAATTAGAGAAAACATGATTGTTAAGAAATATGTGAGGATAATATATTCTACTGAATGAAGAAACTATAATTTTATCTAATTGTAAAAAAATATTTTCATAGATATATCAAGAATTTATATACTATTCAAGATTTATTTTTTATAAATTCACTTTATGAACAAAATATTGTTTTTCAAAAAAAATAAATTTTTTCCTTGAAACTATGTTTATTTAAATTTAATAAAATATATATATTAACAAAATATTAATTCAAAATACGTAACATTCAAAAAAAATCTATAAAAAAAATTATAATATTTTATGTTTTAAATTAAACATAAAATTTATGTTATTAATTTTTAAAAATTAACATCATTTTTTAATTTATCAAATCCATATTATCTTAAAATAATTATTTTTTATTTTCTAGAAATAATTAAATTTCAATTAAAGAGTAGAAATATTAAATTTATTAATGTTGTCAATTTTATTGAATTATTTTACTATATCAATACATTGAATGTTTTTGAAATATTTTTTTAAAGAATTATATATTATAAATTTAAATAAATCATTTCAAAATACAATTTTTAATTTATAAACCCATGCTCAAGAAATTTGAATGTTCTTTTTGTGTTTTAAATAAAAAAACCATCGATTTAGTTTAATTAATTATAAAATCATGAAATGAATTTTTTTCATTTATTTAATTGTTAAATAAATACTATTTTAATGATAATAATTATTTTAAATTTATTATAATCAATTAAATTGATAATTATATTATAATCATTAAATGTTTTGATGGAATGTAAACTTATCCAAAAATCAGATTTTTGTGCCCTTCATGTGCTTGTGTTAAATGTAATATCCATTGACTTATTATTTTTATTTGATAATTTGGATTTAATATTTACAATAAAAAGGTTAAAATTTGGTAAATGGATTCAATATTTATTTTTGGACATTATTGTTAATTAATACAGTTAAAAATTAATTACTAAATTAAATGTTAATTTGGGTAAAATGATAAAATAAAAAAAAGCCACAAATAACCCACACCTTGTCTCGTTGTGAATGGATGAGATACGTTTTTATCTTTTCATTTCCTATAAAAACTATTTTTTCACTTTTCTGAAATTTTCCCTCTAACAGCTTGAGTTTTTTAGAACCTTTTCTTTTCATCATATAAATTAATTTTATTTGATTTCATATGTTAAGCACTACACTAATTCAAAAATAAATTTTATGCTAAACCAAGATAATCTTGCGCAACACACAACACTAACTTGGAAATCACTACATGCAACATCGAGTTTCAATGAAACATCATTTTATTGTTATAATTATTTAAATGAGATAGTTATAACCAGACGTTAAAATTTGTAATATGTATATTAATGACTAGTTTTTAATATTATTTATAATGGTTTTATATAAATAAAAAATATTGGTAACGAAATATATAATATTGGTAAATTCCCTATATGTTTGAAAATACTATTTTCTCAAATAAACTACTATTTATGTACTTATGTGAACAATATAAATTTAATTATAAATTTTTTTAGAAATTTAATTTTATAAAATAAACTTAATTTTCTAATTTATAATTTCACTGTTATTTTAATGTGGATTTTGGGGATTTTTTCTGAAAAATGTATTTCTCGATGAATATTAAAAAATACTGAATTCAAATTAAAAAATGATTTTTTCATATAATTTATTAATATAGTTAAAATAAATTTTAATTTGGTTTTAAAGTGTAACAAGATTAATTTTAAAAAAAAAACCCAATTTTGATCATTGTAATTAATTTCAAATGGAAATTGGATATCCAAACATTTTAATCTTTTAAACATCTTTGCATTAAAAACCTATAGTCGTGACCCGTCTGTGGGATTAAATTTAAATTAATTTTTTCCAATTATGTTATTATAATTTGGAAATATTTATTTCATATTAGTAATCCTTATAATATATAATTTCTAATAATTTCAAATATGTTTTTTACCAAAAATGATATTGATAGTGATTAATATTATGTAAAGCGATTAGGAGAAAAATTAGTTTAACAAAGGAAAAAACATAATATTATGGGAAAAACATAAAAAGATTTCCAAAAGGAATTACATATTCATATTTCGGCCCTATACTACCTTTTCTTATATTTGAACCATTATTAGACCCACTTTTCAGGTGGGAATATGGGTAGAATTCCATTCCCATGAAAATTTAAGAATGCCACTCATCATCCACTATAAAAAAGAACTCACCACCACTTTTTTAAACCTATAAAGACCTTTTTCATGGATAAAATCTTTTAAAATAATCTCCAAACATCCCTAGACTCACCCTAAAAGCCTCCTTTTGTTCTCAAATACATGTAAGTAACCCCTTTGGTGCAAACCAAGAAGAGTAACCCAAAAAATAGGTAACGTCCTCCTCAAGCTATTTTGTCTTATTTTAAATCTCCACCACCACAATTATTACTAATCCTTGATTTTATAATACCCTAGGTATCGCAAATATAATTATATATTTTCATTATATGTACTATTACTACACTTACACACACATCCATATATTTTGTATTGAACGTGTTGTTCATGTGTACGACGATCTACTGCCTCACAAATGTTGTTGTTCATTTTTTTTAATACTTCTTCTGGTTAGTAATTATGATTTAAAATATGTTTTATGTGATATTTAGGATGTATTTATACTTCTATAATTATTATATCACACATACCTTCGTTTTTTTCTAATTTCTACAAATATGGTAATTTCATTTTGGGTAGTGTGGACTACCACCTACTCAAAGCGATGTGATTTGTTCACACTCAAATAGAAATGTATTACGGGTGGATTAATTAAATGAATATGATTTATAAGAAAAAATAAATATATAGTAATTATTATATATATGTACATATATTTATTTTAATTTATTGATTTCAATGAAATAATTAAACGGAAATTGCATTCACACATACGTACGACCAACTGTCTCCATTAATGATGTATTCCATTTCATATTTCAATATTTCATAGATTATTATAAATAGATATATACTGAATATAAATTATATTTCCATCATTTTGAAATTATTTAAATCATGATATTTGTTAGAGGATAGAAAATATAACAAATTAAGACACATGAAAAGAATAAAGTGGATATAACCAAAAATGCAACCTTAACATAGAAGTATTAACAAGTGGGTGATATAAAGCCATACATGGTACTAGATATATGAATATGATTTTTTTAGAAGTATAATATTCTTATATTTATTATACATGATGATTCAATAAGTATTAATTCATTCAATACATAAAATTAGAGGATTTCCAGTCTTACATTTATTTATGTGAGATTTATGCCATTTTCACCACTTATTTATTCTCTGTGGGGTATATACTGTACATGAATATTTAATATTACTATTATCCTTAAAAATATGGAAATTTCCATATCAATTCTATGATCTATTTTTCATGGAGTTTTTGTCTCCAAATTTACCAAATCGGTAATGCAGTTTTGTCTCAATTATCCTTATTTGAGACACATGCCATGAATTTCAAAAACCAGGTTTTTTAAAATGTTTTGAAAAATGTTATTAAATAATATATTTTATTCTCATTTTCATTGGAAAATGATTTTAAATTTCTTTTTTGTTTTTAATTAATTATTTATAATTTTCAAATTGTTTTCAAAGATATGTTTTTTTAAATGTATTCATGTTTTTTAATATGTTTTCAAAGTGTTTTCAAAGAAATGGTCTTAAATTTTTTTTAAACATTATATATAAGTTTTCATGTTTATTTTCAACTAAAATTTTTTCAAAAAGGATTCATTTTCTAATAAATTATTTTTCAAATATACTATTATATTCTCCTTAATAATGTTTTTCAAAATATATTTCAAAATTAGTTCACATCTAAAGTAAAATGAATTCTTGTTAATCATTTCATTCTGGGGAAATAACCCATAGGTTCTATTAATTATCATTCTCTGAATGGTGTATGTTTTAATGAACTAATGTTTAGGAAACTCATTTCTCATTTATGGGATATGTGTTTATGAAACCTGTTTCTTTTTCATGGGTTATATGTTTATGAAACCTGCTACTTTTCATGAGTTATGATTGTGAAGAAATGACTGTAAAACCTGCCTTTTTTTCACAAGCCAAGATATGATTACATGATTATGATTTCTATTTCATCTCATGTATTGTCAAAAAATTGTTTATGAACTTTTAGAAGTCATATGAAAGATTTCATTATGATATGGGTGGGACATATATCTCACTCCAATTAATTGGGTAGTGATTTATATATCATGATATAATGATTGGAATAAAGTCAAAGGGATTGATCCACTATGGGATGGGGGAAACTAATCCACTATGGGATGATGGGGAAACCAGATCCATTATTGGAAAATGGGAAAACTTGATCCACTATGGGAAGATGTAGAAACCCAATCCACTGTGGGAATCTGATGAAACATGATCCTTTATAAGGAAATGACTATGACTGGGGCTGGAGGTGTGTCCCTTCTAGTAGGTTTAGTCCCAATGATGTTCCATAATACATTTTTGCCATTTTCCATGAAGTTTAAGGAATGGTAATACTTGTTTATGATTCTTACACTATTCCATGTCTTATTCCTATGATATGCTTTCTTGTCTCATGATATTGACTCCCTTATGATTCATGTCCTATGAACTAACAATATTTATTCCATGACTTGTGTGTATGATATTTGAAATGCAACATATGATCTTCAAATGTTATGATCATGTTATCATACTCTTTTTCTCATATTGATTCTTACATATCTCTGTTATTTACCCTTAATGAGCATCTACGTTCAACCCTATTTATGATTACATCCTCATGTTATAAATATATTTATTAACTATTTTGTTTTTAATATGGGAGATAGTTATGAAGAACTTATTCGGAGATAATGTAGCTCCCTTATGTACCACGGTTTATATATCCTTGCTTCCAAAATCACTAGGCTAATATGGTCTATTTGGAATTTTTTTTGTAATGTATTATGTATTTTTTAAATGTGATGTAACATTAATTTATGAAAATATAGGGTCATTATACATGGAATCAGAGAAAGTGTTTTTAGCCATTACAAACTAGGATGAGAAAAAAATTAGTAGAAACTATAAGTACATGTATATGTATAAGTATAAGGATAAGAAAAAGTATAGAAAAATTTCCTAGAATTTTGTTAAAGGATATAAAAAGTGTTTTGTAGAAATACACTCCAGTCTGGATACTATAAGTGGATGTGGTTATATCATTGATATACATAAGAGTGAAAACTCCAAAAAGGTGCATGAAACTTGACTCGAGCGTAACCCGGTACATGCCAATGGGCCTCACTCTACACCTATTTTGACACTCCTGATAGATGTTCTTTGGAAATTCAAAAACATATCATGAAATATCATAAGGTATATAAAAAAAGTTGGTAATAAATATACTTTGATAAACCTAGTGTGTCATATATTATCGAAGGTGTCATAATTTAGATATATTGTAAGTGGGTTTTCAGGATTATGTGGTTTCTTATTATGAAAACTATTTCTTTCTCTATGTTTTTTGGGTTTTAGTAAATGGATTGAACCCAAAGTAACTACATTGTTGGTGATTTCAATATAAAATGAAATGATTATCTTCTTAAGTATATGAATGCTATGGGAGATGGAATAAAAAATATCATTTTTATACTCATCCAACATTCCAATGATATGAATCGTGACGAAGATACAAATGCGAAAAAGAATGAACAACCTTCTTTTGAGCCCTTCATGGGGAAATGTCCACCTTCTTTCAGAGGGCATTCTGATTCAATTTTTTTGAACATCAGATTAGTTCTACGTAAAATATAGTCTTCATTATCTACTATTTGGAACATGAGAAATTCATTCTGTTTGTTTTTCTATTGGAAGGTAAACCATACATGTGGTGGCCTCTAATCAAGAATATGAGTAAGAAATATGAAACTGACTCCATGTATTGGGATGAGTTTGAGAACATATTCTGTAAAGACCCATAAAATTCATGGTAAATCTTTTCTTAATTTTCTTTTGGATTTTACAAGAAGGCAGTTTCTGACAGCACCTGATTCCGAGGCCCGGTGAGCCCGGAATCATTTTCCAAAGTTTAGCTCGGGTACGTTCAGTGAACGAATGAGTGGGTTTTTCTAACTTTTTAACTGGTTCTCAGAATCGAAATCTGAGGGAACTGATGAAACCGAAGCACCGGTTATTGCTTAGGAACACCTATTCTGGAGTTGCGTTTGTGAGGATGGAGAAGATTAATTTGTGGATTTAATGAGGAATGAATAAAATTATGAAACAATTTTATTTTTAAGTCTAAGGTGGTTTTATCCTACATGGGGAAGTTGGGGTGACACCTAACTACCCATGTGAGGATGAATGAGTGAATAAAGGAGAGGTGGGGCCCACATGAACCCCAACCCCTTCACATTCCACTTAAACTCCCTAACCCCCTCTTAAGTTTGGTAAAATCGTCTTTAATGGAGTCACCCTTTACTTTCTCTCTCTCTCCCTCATTAAATATTGACAACACACACCATAAGTAATTAATTGAACCTATTCAATTAATTAACTAAGAGTTTGAATTTTGAAAAGTTGAAATTACTTGTCTTAATAAAATAATAGCATGAACCTATTATTTTATTTTGGCACCTTTGTGTTGGAAGAAAAGGGAAGGAGCACTTGTGTAAAGGAAGGAGGAAGTTCCTCTTGGGTGGAAGAACATCATCCTCTCTGTGAAGAATGGTTCTTCTCCGTTGAAGAACATCGACCCCTCGATATGGAATGACTCAGCAATCCCGGTTCTTCATCCTCTTCTTCCTCTACGACAAGAGAAGAGATGTCACTTCCTCGGGTCACTTCGACGACAAAGGAATCGACACCATTCTACCGCGACAACTGACTCCCACAACTCGACGACGTGTGACATATTTTCGAGGTAGGGGTTAATTTCTTTTGTTGATGAGTTATCCTTTTCCATTCTTCGTCTGTGTATTTTGGCCTCTTGATATCAACTTAACGGAAGGAGGTCGGACCGCGCGAACACGGCCGACTCTCCTACCCCATTTGTCGTTGTGATATTGCGGTTTGAAAGGAGGCGGCGCGGTGTATAGGCACCACGCAGAAACAAGGAGTATCATCGGCGAAAAAGCGCGGTGCAATTGCGTCGCGCCGTAGAGGTCCAACGAAACCACGGCCGGAGTCGGGGCCGCAAAGGTGAATCAAAGACTCAGTAGTTGTTTAATTGACGTGCGCATCGATGGGAGATGACGAATTGGGCCGAAATGACGTTTGAATTCCTTCCTAGTAAAGATCGGGTCCCAGGAGGACTGTTGGCGAAGGCTGCAGGCGAAACAGACCACCGGAGCACGTCCGGTGGTCTGCGGAAGGCGGCGGTGGCGCACCGTCGGAGCAAACCGTCATGGCTGTGGAATGTGAACCGGCACGGCCTACGGCCGTTCCGGATTTTCGGCGGCGCTCCTTTAAGCTATGCCGCATCTTCGACCACAAGGGTTTTTAACCCCCGCACCCACTGGCCACACGGGCGTCGTGCCGCGCCAGCGCCAGGCCCGCCGGCTGCCCAATCCGGGCCGGACCTGGGTCGGGTCGACCTGGTTCGGCTGACCCAGGGGTGGTTGGGTCGGGCCGTGCCGGGCCCAGACCCCCCATTTCAGACTGTCTTCAAACTTTTTCCCATAACATAGGATACGGACCTCTGATCAATGCACCATCATTTGCAATGTGATCCTTGGATCGAGGCAGTTGTTTCGCTATATTACACTCAGGGATTCGGAGAACATTGTGTACGGCTGGGTTGGTTCGAACAAGAAACTAACCGGGCCCTCGGAGTGGAAACACTTATATCTCATGCTCCGGATGTCCGATTGACGTTTCGTTGACATTTTTGGATTACTCATGATGATATGGAACTTTTGACATACTTTTCCTGATATTTAGATGCAGTTGGAGTATGACCAGGTTGGATTGTACCCAAAATCAAACTGGGCCCCTAGAACGGAAAAGCTGATAACTTTCAGACTGGAAGTCCGTTTGACAAACTGTCAGCGGCGTTGGTGATCATGTTGAGAAATGTTCCTTATGAGTGTACCTTATGAGAGTTCGGGGTACAGTTGAGATATGGTTTGGTTGATTCGTACACGAAACCAATCGGGCCCCTGGAACGAAAAGTCTAATAACTCACAGACCGGATGCCTGATTGACCCGCTGTTTTGTTGAGTTGAGACCCCTATGAAGAGGCAGTCCATTGAGATACTTCTTTGTGGGACATTGAGATACTTGGAGTATCGACCTATAACTCATGGAGCGGACCCTCCCGGAGACGAGCGTACGGAGTACGGAGACTGTGTAGCTGGCCGAGACCTGACGACTGCTTGACCAACTCGACTTAGAGTGAGTCAACTAGCCCAGTGGAAGGAGCACTACTTTGTTTGGGTGCAGACCCATGGCGGACGGAGCACTGCTGTCTGGCAGTGCAGACCCGCGGTACTCGTCCGGAGAGTACCTCTACAGGCTATTAGGGGGCGTGCACTACTGTGTTTGGGTGGCATAACCCAGCGGGAAGCACTACTGTGTTTGGGTGGCTGACCCGCAGTACTTTACAGGAGGAGTACCTCAACAGTCTTAGGTTAGTGAGTAGTACCTCGGAGTTGTGACAGGATCACTGTACACTCCAGAGATGGGGCTCTTCAGCAGTTACGGTTTCGATAATGAAAATCATGGTTTGAGCTAAGTCTTTGATCCTTGTGTTTACCTCATGATTGAGATGGGTCACATGATAACTTAGGTATATGTATGGGCATATACCTGGGTAGTGGTTATCCGTTGATTTCTTAATCTTTGTGTTTCCTTATGATTGAGATGGGTTACTTGATAACTTAGGTATATGTATGGGCTAATACTTAAGAAGGGTTATCTGATGTGTTTCTTCTTTGTGGTTATCCTTGTTGGATTTAGAGAGACCTTGAGGGTCTCGGGGTCCCTACTGAGTATCGTTATACGCACCCCTTCACGGGCTATGCCCGCACCTCATTGTGTTGGTTGCAGACGACAGGCAGTGTTAACGGAGGCCGAGTGTTCGAAGACTGGAGGATACCCGGAGGTGGTCATCACAGTGAGTCAGTATCCGGAGGTGGACTTCATGGTGAGACGATACTCGGAGGAGGTTGATCGGCAAGAGCGTTTTGGAGGCAATCTGTACCTACCCTTCAAGTAGGATCAGAGGAGGACGACCTAGGAGCTACGACCATTCTTCCAGCTATTGTCTTTTTCTGTTGTACGTTTGTTCAGTTGTAGCTGTACTTTCGATTGGGTTTGTATTATGGCCCATTTACTTTTCAGAACTTCCTTTTGTACATAGTGAATTACTTCTGCTTTTTCTCTGATTAGTGTTTTTTTATTTTATAAAGGCAATGCCTTCCCAGTTATTGGGTTATAGGATTTTGGTGCTAGTCTCCAGCCTCTGTCCTATGGAAGGCGGGTATGGGGTAGTTACGACACAGGCACCGGGGGACGGGTCATGAAAAATTGGTATCAGGGGATTTGATTCTACCACAGAACATAAGACACTGATATTTTCATTCTATAAAGAAATAGTGTTAAGGGTACCGAGTGTGGTTTTCAGTTTAGGGAGTCCAGTGTTGGTGTGGCGGCCGACGTATTCGTACACCAGGACCCTGACTTCTGATTTCCGACTTTGTGCACAAAAACAGTGATTGCATGAGTGTTTCCAAAAGTTTTAAAGTCAGATCAAACCAGGTCAGATCACCAGGTATAAATCGTTGACTGTGTTGCATCTGTTCAGGATGTCTCCACGCAGACAGTTAGTTAGAGTTTCTGAGAGAGTATTTGATGACGGCTCACCGAGCGATGAGGCTCCGGTGAGGGGCCCATTTTACTATGTTGGCACCCTCGGGTGGTGTACCCGCAGCACCACCACCTATTGGGAAGCAGATGCCACTAATCGTACTAGTGGACGGTGCATGCTGGCAGAGCGTGTTGCACGAGTTCCAACAGCAGAGGCCTCCAAGGTTACAAGGCGAGGCAGATTCCCAGACAGTAGAGGACTGGCTAGAGGCGATTGCTAGAGTTTTTCGCCTAGCTGAGACACCAGTGGAGTGGATGGTAGACTTGGATACTAGTGTTTTTTAGTGAGTGACCATGAGGATGGTCCGCATAGTGATGAGGCTTCGGTACATGGACCGATGCCTGAGATAGTGCCTTCGGGTAGTGTGTCAACTATACATCACTACCTGTTGGTCAGTAGTTACAACCGGCGGTACCTGTTGGTGACACATGTAGGCTTACTACCTTACATGTGTTCCAACATCAGATTCCCTCAAGTTCCAAGGTGAGCCCGACTCACAGGAAGCTGAGGGCTGGCTTGAGGAAGTGGCTGAGAGTTTTCTAGAGCTTTTACAGCTTCGGTAGGACGATGTGTTGGTAGTTGAGAATTCATTGAGGTGTACCAAACATTCCAAGTACTCGATGAATACGATTCGATCAGTGCTATAGAGCTCGGACCTCTGAGCGTGGTGTATTTAAGGATATTCGAGCAATTAATGTTTCCTCTATGCATACCTACACACGTTAGGGTGCTAGAGAGAACATTGAGGTTGAATGTTCTTTGGATGAACGAATACAGCTAAAGAATGTTAGAAGTTGGAATGCAGCGAGCTGGTGAAATTCTCAGAGACTTGGGCGTGCGAATGTTTCAAGAAGAGGAAATGTTAAGGACGAATGAGTCTACAAAGCAGCAGACATGGAGTCAGAGGTAGGAGAGCATCAAGAGGTGGTGTACATATTGACATGTTACACTCACCTGCCTTTGTAGTCCCCACTAGGCTCAGGGAGCTGGAGGGCAGGGGAAGAGATTATCTTCATGCAGTCAAGGAGTGTGACCCAATGGATCCAAGGATGATTCAAGGGATAGTCTGTGTCCATTAATAGCTGCCGTAATAGAAAACTTTGATATGAATCATTCCTACCTTCCACGAATCTTGTCCCAGACCTAGAGTTTCTGGTAAGCCCTAGACTTGACCCTCATGTCTGGAGATACCTTGGAAGGAGACTCGATAATCATACTTACGCCGACAGTGTGATCTGACCCACGAGGCGAGAGTTTCAGATGGAATCTCTTGGTGGCAGCGTCGAGGCCCTACGTCGTTGGTCTGAGTATGGATTGGATCCACAGTTCATACAAAAATTGACGGTATTAGTCAAACGTCGGGATGGGTTTTCCTTGGTCGGAGAAAAAGGAAACCCCAGGAAGCACAAGATTAACTCTTGCATAGGAAGGTGTAGCCGATCACTCTTGAATCGGCCAACTTCACCCACGTGGCAGCAAGAGTTTTGAGTTTCAGTTCTAATCAGGAGAGGACTAGTTCCAAGCATAGAGGCCTTTGATCTTTGTGCTACCAGCTTCCTTGTTGTTGATGTTGTTGTTTGTGGTTGTTGTGTTTCTTGTACTACGAGCGGCAGTAATAAAAGACACTTAACATTGTTACGTTTACTTACCTACCCTTTTTGGTTTGATTGATACTAAGAGGCTCCGGTTAAAAACTGTTGACTTGACCCTCACTTTTGAGATTCTTACTGGAGGAGACCCAGTGACCACACACTGATGTCGACAGTGTGACTCAACCCTTAGAGGCGAGAGTAACAGTTGGATCTTTTGGTAGTAGCGTCGAGGCCTTATGATGTCATCCATGTCATGGATTAGTGACATTCATTACAAGATTGACTGTTTTAGGCAAAGAACATGGTTCATCCAGGGGATGAGACCGGATTTCGCTTATCAGAAAAGAAGAAATCTTAGTAGCTCTTGTGGGAGCAGAGATGGTCCAGGCCATGACAGAGAAGGTCTAGGTCATCCAGGAGTAGATGAGGACAGCCCCGAGCCGATAGAAGTCTTATATTGATAGGAGACAAAACCACTGGAATTTGAGGATGGCGACCACGTTTTCTTACGGTTCTCACCTCGACGAGGTCTATGGAGATGTGACCGAGGAGACAAGTAATCTCTGAGGTTTAAGCGAACCTTTTTAGGTCCTCAGCAGGGTAGGCGACGTGGATTACCGCTTGACCCATCCACCTCAGTTGCACCGGGTGCACGCCGACTTCCACGTATCTCAACTGAGGAGATACGTGCTTGACCCGATGTATGTCATCGACCATGGGGAACTGAAATTTGGTGATGGGGTGACATTTGTGGAGTTCTAGTAGAGGTTTAGGATCGATAGGAGCAGATCCTATTAGGACGGTCGATTCCTTGGGTGTGCTTCACTGGCAGTACGGGAACCTCCAGGTGAGCCCATGGGAGAGGAAGGCTCAGGTGCGTGCTCAGTACCACTTTTGTTTCCCTAGTTTGTGTTAAAGTATTACGGGGACGTAAATCCCTGAGGTGGGAGTAATGTAAAGACCCATTAAAATAAATGGAAATTTTTTCTTAATTTTTGTTAGGATTTTACAAGAACGCAGTTTCTAACGGCACCTGATTCCGAGGCCCGGTGATCCCAGAATAATTTTCCAATGTTTAGCTCGGGTACGTTCAGTGAACGAATGAGCGGGTTTTTCTAACTTTTGAACCGGTGCTCAGAATCAAAATACGAGGGCACTGATGAAACCGCAGTGTTGGTAATTGCATAGGAACACCTATTCCAGAGTTATGTTTGTGCGTATGGAGAAGTTTAATTTGTGGACTAAATGAGGAATGAATAAAATTATGAAACAATTTTATTTTTATGTGTAAGGTGGTTTTATCCTACATGGGGAAGTTGGGGTGACACCTAACTACCCATGTGAGGATGAATGAGTGAATAAAGGAGAGGTGGGTCCCAAACATACCCCAACCCCTTCACATTCTTCTTAAACTTCCTAACTCCCTCTTAAGAATGGTAAACTCATCTTTAATGGAGTGACCCTTCACTTTCTCTCACTCTCCCTCATTAACTCTCGCTAACACACACCTTAATTAATTAATTGATCCTATTCAATTAATTAACTAAGAGTTTGTATTTTGAAAAGCTGAAATTACTTTTCTTAATAAAATAATAGCATGAAACTATTATTTTATTTTGCCACCTTTGTGTTGGAAGAAAAGAGAAGGATCTCTTGTGTAAAGGAAGGAGGAAGTTCCTCTTGAGTGGAAGAACATAATCCTCTCCGTGAAGAACGGTTCTTCTCCGATGAAGAATGTCGACCCCTCGACATGGAACGACTCGGCGATCCCAGTTCTCCATCCCATTCTTCCTCCATGACAAGAGAGGAGATTTCACTTCCTCAGGTCACTCCGACGCTGACAGAATCGATACCGTTCTACCGCGATGATTGAATTCCACGACTCGACAATGTGCGACGTGTTTTTGAGGTAGGGATTAATTGCTTTTGTTCATGAGTTATCCTTTGTCATTCTTCTTCTGTGTATTTTGGCCTCTTGATATCAACTTAACAGAAGGAGGTCGGACTGCGTGAACATGGCCGACTCTCCTCCCCCATTTTTTGTTGTGATATTGTGGTTCAAAAGGAGGCAGCGCAGTGCATAGGCACCACGCGGAAACAAGGAGAATCATCGACAAAGAAGCGCGGCGCAATTGCACCACGCCGTAGAGGCCGAGCGAAACTGCGGCCGGAGTCGGGGCCACAGAGGTGAATCAAAGACTCCGAAGTTGTTTAATTGACGTACGGATCGATAGGTGACGACGAATCAGGCCGAAATGACGTTTGAATTCCTTCTCAGTAAAGATCAGGTCCCATGAGGACTGTTGGCGAAGGCGGTAGGCGAAACGGATCACCGGAGCGCGTCTAGTGGTCCGAGGAAGGCGGTGGCAGCGTACCGCCGGAGAAAACCGCCGCGGCTGAGCCGCGGCGGTGGAATGTGAACCAAAATGGCCTATGGCCGTTCCCGATTTGGGGCAGCGCGGCTTTAAGCTGCGCCGGATCATCGACGGCAGGGGTTTGTAACCCCCGCATCCGCTGGCCACGGGGGCGTCGCACCGCGCCAGCGCCAGGCCAGCCGGTTGCCCAAGCCGGGCGGGGCTGGGCCGTGCCCAGCCGGGCTGGACCCGGACCCGGATCGGGTCAACCCGGTTCAGCCGACCCAGGGGGGGTTGGGCCGGGCCGGGCGGGGCCCAGACCCCCCATTTCGGACTGTCTTCAGTCTTTTTCCCATAACATAGGCTACGGACCTCAGATCAACGCACCGTCAGTTGCAATGCAATACTTGGATCGAGGCGGTCGTTTTAGTATATTACACTTAGGGTTTCGGAGACCTTTTTGTACGGCCGGGTTGGATCGAACACGAAACCAACCGGGCCCTCGGAGCGAAAACAATTATATCTCGTGCTTCGGACGTCCGATTGACGTGTCGTCGACTTTGTTGGATTTCTCTTGATGAGACGGAACATTTTCCATACTTCGCCTGATATTTGGATGTGGTTGGAGTATGACCAGGTTGTATTGTACCCGAAATCCAACCGGGCCCCTAGAACGGAAAAGCTGATAACTTTCCGACTGGACGTCCGTTTGACGAGCTGTCAGCAGCGTTGGTGATCATGTTGAGAAGTGTTCCCTAGGATTATACCATATGACATTTCAGGGTATAGTTGAGATATGGTCTGGTTGGTTCGTACACGAAACCAACCGAGCCCCTGGGACGAAAATGCTAATAACTCACAGACCGGACACCCGATTGACGCGCTGTCTGTTGAGTTGAGACCCCTATGACGATGTGGTACATTGAGATACTTCTTCGTGGGACTTTGAGATACTTGGAGTATCGACCTGTAGCTCATGGAGCGGACCCTCCCGGAGACAAGTGTATGGAGTATGGAGACCGTGTAGCTGGCTGAGTCCGGACGACTGCTTGACCGACTCGACTTGGAGTGAGTCGACTAGCCTAGTGGACGGAGCACTACTTTGTATGGGTGCAGACCCATGGAGGATGGAGAACTACTGTGTGACAGTACAGACCCGCGGTACTCGTTCGGAGAGTACCTCTGCAGGCTATTAGGGGGTGTGCACTACTGTGTTTGGGTGGCATACCCCGGTAGGAAGCACTACTGTGTTCGGGTGGCTGACCCATGGTACTCGACAGGAGGAGTACCTCAACAGTCTTAGGTTAGTGAGTAGTACCTTTGAGTTGTGACAGGATCACTGTACACTCCATAGATGGGGCTCTTCAGCAGTTACAGGTTTGATAATGAAAATCCTGGTTTGAGATGTGTCTTTGATCCTTGTTTTTACCTCATGATTGAGATGGGTCACTTGATAACTTACGTATATGTATGGGCATATACCTGTGTAGTGGTTATCCATTGATTTCTTAATCTTTGTGTTTCTTCATGATTGAGATGGGTTACTTGATAACTTAGGTATAAGTATGGGCTTATACCTAAGAAGTGTTACTTGTTGTGTTTCTTCATTGTGGTTATCCTTGTTGGATTTAGAGAGACCTTGAGGGTCTCAGTGTCCCTACTGAGTATCGTTATACTCACCCCTGCACGGGCTATGCCTGCACCTCGTTGTGTTGGTTGCAGACGACGGGCAGTGCTGATGGAGGCCAAGTGTTCGAAGACTGGACGGTACTCGGAGGTGGACCTCAAGGTGAGTCAGTATCCGGAGGTAGACTTCATGGCGAGAAGATACTTGGAGGAGGTTGACGGGCAAGAGAGTTGTGGAGGCTATATGTACCTACCCTTTAGGAAGGATCTAAGGAGGATGACCCAGGAGCTACTACCATTCTTCCAGCTATTGTCTTTTTCTATTGTACTTTTGTTCGGTTCTAGTTGTACTTTCAATTGGGGTTGTATTATGGCCCATTTACTTTTCTGCACTTCCTTTTGTACTTAGTGTATTACTTCTTCTTGTACTCTGATTGGTGTTTGTTTACTTTTATAAAGGCAATGCCTTCCCAGTTATCGGGTTATACTCCTTTGGTGCTAGTCGCCAGCCCCTGGCCTTTGGAAGGCGGGCTTGGGGTAGTTACGACACGTGCCCCGGGGGACGGGTCGTGACATATTCTTCAATAATTATTTTTCATGTGTTCTTTATAGGAAGATGGAAAATGAGTTCCTTGATTTGATGTTTAATTATGATGAATCTATTGGTACATATGAGGATTATTTCAAAAAACATTACGAGGTATTATTCTAGAATTTTTTCAACCCAAAAGTAATGTTGATATGTTCTTTAGTGTCTTAAAGACAAGTCTCAAAATGGAATTGACTATTAGTGACATATTTTTATGAAGAGAGTTTTCATTGTAAAATCAATGTGTAAATACAGGTTTGAGTTACGTATCAATCTTATGGTTTAAAAAATGAATATAGAGTTCAAAGGAATATATAAAAAACCATTAAATGAATAATATTAGCCTTCTTTTTTCTCCATGTGTGGAAAGAATTGTTGTGGAAGTTTTCTTATGGGGTATAATGAATTTTCTAAGAATAAGAGGGAAATACATTGGGAAACTGATTCGCGAACTAATGGGAAGAAGTTGTAAAATGATGAAAATAAATGGAAATTTGTAAAGTATAAACCTCCCTTGCTTCAATGAATAATGTGGAAGGATGAGGGATATTAATCTAACTAGTTTCCAAAACTAAGGGTTTGTGATGATGATTAGTGTGAGGAACATCATAAACTGAGGGATAAGGGGAATTCTCTGGTAATCATTTTTTCTAAAAAGGGATCTGATAAAAACATTGTGAAACATATACATACCATCCACTCAAGAACTGATAATGCCTTATTTGATTTGGGATTTACCCACACATTCATATTCAAATATTCTTATATAGGTATTAATATTCCACCCAAAAATAATTTGATGTGGAAGTAGTAGTGAAACCCCTAATGGTATGATGATTTCAAGTCAGGTATATCATTCATCTACAGTTGAGGATTGTGGGAATGTACGTCCAGAAAATACAGGCATTCTTCCCCTAGTTGAATTTGATGTCCTCATAGGCAAGGATTAGATTTCAAAATATAAAGACCACATATATTTTCAAGGAAATGATGTTAGTTTGGATATTTTAAACCAACATATTATTGTATATTAATGTTATGATATGTATGAATTCCATATGGATATTACATCCAGTGTATAGGTCTTAATTCTCATTTAGAGGGCATGTTTTTTTCAAATGGTTAGGGAGAGACTTGACATTGATGATATGCTTATTGATTGGGAATATTTGGATGTGTTCTTGGAAGAGTTTCGAAACATTCCAACCAAATTTGAAGTTAATTTCTCAATATAAATCATACCTCATTCCCAAAAAAATTTAAATAATCCAATTAGAATGTACCAAATAAAGTTTCAGGAATTGAAGAATAAACTCCTAGAGAATATTGAAAAGGGATTCATTCAGCCAAGTGTTTCCCCTTGGGGTGCACCTGACCTATTTGTCAAAATCATGGATTGATAAATGTGGTTCTGTATTTATTATGAAGAGTTCATCTAGATTGCGATCAAGAACAAGTATCCTATTCCTCATTTTTATGACTCGTTTCATCAACTGTGCAGAGCTCAATACTTAAATAAGATTAACAATCATTCTGGATATCATTAATTGAGGATCAAGAAGGAATATATAAACAATATGGAATTATATACAAGGTATGGACACTATGAATATATATTGATTTATTTTGGTCATACTAATCCCCCTCGTAAATTCATGGATTTGATGAAAAGAGTCTTTAGATATTACCATGACTAGTTTGTAGTAATATTTATAGATGATATTATTGTCTATTAAAATAGTAAGAAATATAATGAATAACACATATAATAATTATATTGAATTATTTAAATAAATATAATCTGTATGAAACATTTGCAAATTATCTATTTTTGTTCCAAAATGATTCATTTTTTTGTCACATAATCTCAATAGATGGTGTAGTAGTATATCAATAAAAGGAAGAGGCTACTGAATGTTGGCCTAGACCAACCAAGGTTACTTAGGACCATAGTATTCTTGGTCTATTTATATATTATTAATATTTTTTGGAGAATTTATCATGACCGTATAATCATCTTAACAAGTTAACGGGGAAGGGTTACAATTTTATGTAGATCGATGAATGTGATGAAAATTTCAATGAACTGAAGAGAAGGTTAGCCGACATACCTATACTTAAATAACCATATATTGGAGAAGGGGTTTTAATCTATATTGATTCATCCAAGGAGGTATTCTAATTAATTATTTTGAAAAATAACATGGTTATATACTATGAATCCTGATTGTTGATGATTCATATGAAAATTTACCGAAATCATGATTTGGAGTTAGGGGCGATAATTTTTCATTAAATAAGAGGAGACATTATCTTTATGTAGAAAGGTGTGACATATATATAAATCATAATGGTTTAAAATATATATTCACATAGAAGGATTTGATAATGATCTATAGAATATTGTTTGATCAGATAAAATATTATGATTTCTCAATACAGTACCATGGTGGGAATGTTTTCAAGGAGGTTAATGGTTTGATTCAAAAGGATCATGGTATATTATCCAAGATTAGGATTGAAAAATTCCCAATATTTTGGACTTTCAAAGGATGGATCTGGAAATCATGAAGGAAGGGGAAAATATTATATTGCTCTATTGAATGTTCATCATTTTATTCAAGTAAAGATCAAAGAGGCACAAAAGGAAGATGTACAGATGAAAAATAGGTTTATAAATATTCTAGATTTTAAACTTAACCATGTTTGAATGTTAATGTTCAGGAACATTGTATGTGTTCTATACATACTATATTTGATGAAGGAACTATTGGAGGAAGCTCATAGTTCTTAATTTTCTATTCATACTTGAATTATGAAAGTGCATAGAGTCTTGAATGAATTAATACTTCTAGTGGGATGTCTTGAAGTGGGGTATCACAGATATGGTATCTCGGTGATTGGTATTCCAATAAGTTAAGTATAAAAGACAAAATGAGATGTTTTATCCATTACCCATACCAAAATGGAAAAGGGGGAGAAAATAAATACAGATTTTGTCATTAGAATCCCCACATCATATAAAGGGTTTAATTATATATGGGTTGGATTTGATCGCTTTAATATGTCATCACACATTATGGCTATCAGAGAAGACTTAACTCTAGATCATCTTTACAGGATATAAATTAAGCAAGTGTTATGGTTTCATGTAGTAGCACATTATATTGTATCTTATTGGGATCTTTGGTTTAACTAAATGTTATGGAAAAGTATTCAAGAAGAACATAATACATAATTGAGCTTTATCACCACTTATCATCCTCATACGGATGGTCAATCTAAAATAACTACTCAACCCCTATAAGATATATTGATAATGGGTTTATTATATTTCAAAGGATCTTGGTATAAACACCTACTTTTAGTTTAGTTTTCATGAAATAATATATTTCATTCACGAATTCAGATGGATCCTATAAAGCCATATATGGGGAGAAGTGTAGAGCTCTAACTTGATGGGATGAAGTTGTAGAATGGAAAATATTGGGACATAATATAGCTGATGAAATGATCTACAAGAATTAAACCATTAAAAACATATCAATCCAGCATAAATTTGATTGAATATTTATGCTTATAACTATTAGTTTGACCAAGAATTTGATTTTTGTGAGAAGGTGATTCTATGATTTATCCATGGAAAAATATTATGAGGTTTGGGAAAAAAGGGAAACTAATCCCTAGGTAGATCAATCCATTTGATATTCTTGATCATATCAGAACGATAGCCTATCACTAGGAATGTCCTCTAAATATCTCTAAAGTACATGATGTGTTCCATATATCTCTCCTGAGGAATTACACAATTGACCCATAACATGTACTAAACTCATAGGTTATAACTCTAGAGAAATATCTTTCTTATGAGGAACAACCTATTGAAATTATGGATCATACATAGAATTTTATAAGAAATAATACCACTTTCCTGGTAAGTGTTTTGGGTGGAAATTTCCAGTTAGAGAAATATATGTGGGAACTTTAGGATTTGATGAGGCAAAAATATCCCTATTTTATTCTATAATATTTAAAAAGTTTTAAGGTTGAAAATCATTTGAAGGGGGTAGAGTGTAACACCCTGACTGTGTGGGGAATGTTTTTATTTGAATAAATTAATTTTAAATTATTTAATGAATTTAAATCTACACTAATTAAAACTTTTCATTATATGATAAACTAAAACAAGGTTGGATAAATGCAACACCGACTTGGCATGCGTTACACACAACACCGAGTTTATATGAAACATCATTTTCCTCTACTAATTATTTATAAGAGATAGTTATAACCGAGCCATTATAAATAGTAATATGAATAGTAGTAACTATTTTGTTATATTATTTAGAAATTTTTTACGTAAATAAACCATGTTGACAATAAAACAAGTAATATTAGTAAATTCATTATATGTTTGAAAATATTATTTTCTCAAATGAATTTATTTTTATGTACATATGTAAAAAATTATAAAATTAATATTAGAAAATTTTTGAAATTGAATTTTATAAAATAAATTATATATTTTAATTCAAAATTTCAAAATTATCTTCAAGTGAGTTTTAGAAATTATTTAGAAAATGGTCATTTTTTATTAACAGTGAAAAATACTAGATTTTATTTCAAAGAAACTTATTCATATAATATATTTTCATAGTAAAATTATATTTTATTTTAGTTTTAAAGTGTAATGAGATTAATTTTACAAAAATTAATAAAATTTAGGTCATTGGAACTATTTTCAAATTGAAATTGGAAATCAAAACGTTCCAAACATGTAAACAATTTTTCTTAAAAAAACTTTTCCATCCCGTATGTGGGATTACATTTATATTAATCACTATCAATCATGTAATTATAATTTGTAAAAATGGAATCCATATGTGTAATAATAAAAATTTATAATTTATAATAATTTCACCATAGTTTTTGGCCAAAGATATTAGTAAAAGTTATTTAAAATAATTACCCCAATTAAGCAAAAAATTAGCTTACAAAGAACTGAACATTAAACTTAAGGCCCAATAATCCATAAAACACTTCAAAAATAAATTGTAGGTTCATATTTAGAACAAATACACTTTTTATCATATTTTTATAGTTATTGGATATAAATTTCTTAGGAAAAAGTGGGTGAAAATCTTTCCCAAAAATTAATTAGAATGAAGATCTTCTTCCAATTTAAAAAGTTACTCACCCCTCACCCTTATTAAAACCTCTCAAACACATTTCCTCTCCCAAAATCAACTCAAATAATATAAAAAAATTTCTTCCACCATCCTATAATCCTCCCTTTATGCATAATACCATCCAAGGAAGCCCTTTGGTGCAAACCAAGAGGTGTTACACAAAGAAGAAGTAACATCCTTCCTTATGCTCTTTTGTATTTTTTCATTCTCCAAATCCTCAATTGTTCCTATTATATGATTATATAATAATTTAATTATTCTACATGTATTTTTATGTTGTAAATAAAATTTTAACACCTAATATTTCCCACATTTCCATCAAATATGTGAAAAAATTACCGTTCTTGTGTACGGGGAACTGTCACCACAGAAATTGATGTTGTTTGTTTTTCCTTAACCACCTATAATTATTTAAGATTATTATGGAAACTATTTTTATGTTATATATATGAAATATATACATATATATTTATTATTTAACTTGTACCTTCATGATTTCTATTTTGTGTCAATAAAATAATTTCATTTGGGAAGTGTGGACTACCGCCTCCTCAATGCAATGTGATTCCTTCACACACTACATGGAATGTATTAAGGATTGTTTTAGTAAACACATATGAGATATATGAAATAATAATTTTACTATAATATATATATATATACATATATATACAAATATTTCATTTACTTTATGTCATTCAATGTAACAATTAAATGGAAATAGTGTTTATCCGTACGTATGAACTACCATCTCCGTAAAAGGTGTATTACATTTCATATTTATATATTTAATAGATTATTATAAACACATAAATAAATAATTTAATTACTTTTATATAATTTTTTCAGTGTAGAAACCATTGTATAAGTATAAGGACTAAAATTATAACAAATTAAGACACATGCGATAAATAAACCAGAAATTACCCAAAAAGTATCCTTAACATTTAAGTGTTAATAAGAGGGTCGTATAAAGCCATATATGGTATTAGATACAAGAATATGGTAATTTATTAGATTTATAGTAATCTTATATTTATTATTCAAGATTTTTGAATGATTTTTATTTGATTCAAGACATAAGGTAAACTGATTTCTAGTCTCATTATATTTCTCTGAGATTTATAACTTATTCACAACTCAATTCTCTTGTGTATTGTATATAATTCCCATGAATATATCTTATTATTATTTTCCTTAAATATATGGGTATTTACATATCGATTTTATGATCTTTAATTCATAGTTTTTATGTTTCAAAATTTTCAAAATTGGTAAAGTAGTTTTGTCTCAATTTTCCTTCTTTTAGACACATGCCATGATTTTCAAAAACAATGTTTTCAAAAATGTTTTTAAAAATGTTTTAAATGTTATATTTTAAGGTTATTTATAATGAAAAAGTATTTTAAATTTTTTATGGTTTTCAAATAATCATTTAGTTTTACGAATTGTTTTAAAAGAAATGGATTTCAAAACATTATCAAACTTTATTTTTATGTTTTCAAAGAACATTCAATGAAATTATTTTCAATATACTTTCATGATTTATTTATATATTTTCTATTTTTTAACAAAAAAAATCTTTTAGAATTTTTCAATGATTTATTTAAAATTTTTGGAAGTGTTTTCCATGAATTTTTGTAAACATTTTCATGCATTAATTATAATGATTCATGTTTATATTCAATGAAAATTGGTTTCAAAATGGTTTATGTTTTTTAAATGAATTTTTCAAATAAAAAGTTATATTTTTCCCATGAAATGTTTTTGAAAGATTTTTCAAACTTATTTCCAATATATGATGACATTTTTTAATGTTACTCATGACTTTCTATTGAAATTATCCAAAGGTTCCATTCATTTTATTTTTTTAAATGGTTTATGTTTTGATGGTATGATGATAATGAAACATGTTTATATTTCTTAGGACATATTTTTATAAAAAAATATTTTTCATTTCTTATATGTTTATTAAACCCTTTTATTTTTTAAGGTAATATTTTTTGTTAAATTAATATGAAAACATTTACATTTTCAATACATTATGATATAACTACATGATTATGATACCCATTTCATTTCATGGGTTATGATATAATTTTTTATAGTCTTGCAGAACATGTAGGTATGTCTTCATTATAATTTGGGTGGGACCTATATCACCCTCCAATTAAATGGGTAGATATTTATATCTCATGTGATAATGATGGGAATCAAGTCAATGATATTGATCTATTGTGGAAGATGGAGAAAACTAGACCACTATGGGATGATGGGGAAACCCTATCCACTCTGGGAATATGGGGAAACCATATCCAATATGGGAATATGGGTACACCCATTACACTATTAGAAGATAGGGAAACATGATACCTTATATGGAAAGAACTACGACTGGTGATGGTTTTGTGTCCTTTCTTGTAGTTTTAGTCCCCATAAAGATACCTAATAAGTTTAGGCAATGTGCCAAGACATTTTTAGAGTGATATTAGATGTTTATGTGTCTTCCACAATTCCATGTCTTATTACTATGTTATTATATCATGTCTCATTCTCCTGATTCCATAAATTTTCAAGTATTATAAACCTCCAATAATTATTCCATGGTTTACATTTATTATCCTTGATTTGTATAGTATGACATCCAAATGTGATAATCACGTTGTCATACCCTTATTCTCATTTTTATTCTTATATATATCACTTGTTTACCCATACTCTGAATTTTAGCTCATCCATTTATATGTTTCCTTCCCTCAATTATAAAGATGTGTATTAGGTTTGATGTTTCTAATAAGGGTTCTATCCATGAAAAATCAACTGTTAATTCATGTAGCTCACATATTTACTAGTGTTTATATTTACATTTTTCCAAAGGCACTAGGCTAATATGGAAAGTAGGTGTATTATTGTGTAATGTATTAATTATTCTGCATAATTAATAAAATGTTAATGTACTAAAAGGGAGGTTTCATCTATACCATTGAGTAGTGTCATGTCGTTTTTTTAATATTATGTGATGTTTCAAAAATTTCCATTTTATGCTCTCATTAAAGTGTACCAATTACACTATTCATAGGTACACATCACCATATAATTTTTCCTTGAAGCTATGCAATTTTTTCTTTCAATAAACCTATCCTACCTATGTATTATTTTGGTCAACTTATGTTTTCATAATACCTTCACTTATATGGATTTTCAAAGAGAAAAATCAAGCTTCCAACATTATTATTACCTTCAATTAATAATTTATTTTATTATAATAATTCCTAAAATTATTTATAACCTTGTTAATGTAATTAAATATATGTAATTATTATAATTAAATTTATTTATATTAATTATTAAAACAAAATTCAATCCTTTCAATCCACTAAAAACACAAAATGACATTGATCATGTGAACGTGCAGGCTACCACCTCCACAATGTGATGTATTTTTTTCCATCATCATCTATTAAATATGGTACCTTGGATGGATTTTAGGATTATTTTTTTCTAATACATAATTATATTTCTTAAATGATAATTTTTTATAAACCATCATCCCTCCCATTCCATAAATAAATGTTATCATTAATTATCTGTATGTGTTCACTACCACCTCCACAAACAATGAACTTCATTTTCCATAATAATCTATCATAGATGGTACTAAAAATCCGTTTTAAAGAAGATATATTAAACTTATTAAATATTCAATATTCTATAACATGTATATTAACATTAAAAATAATGTTCTCATACTCAGTCAATCATTAAAACACACTCTTGTTTAGGTTGTTTTTACCAACTACATGAGTGATATTGTAATGATTATGTCTGGATAGATTAATGAATGCTATTTATGATGAAAATATGTAATATTAATTTATTTAGGATTTAAAATTTATTCTTATGTTGTGAAATCAATATCTAATGATGTTATTAATATATCACATTTTATTAGTTAAACTCACCAAAATGAACTCATCTTTGATTTCATAATTACAAAAAATTACCAAAACACTTAATAAATTAAATTATAAATTTATAAATTATTTTAAAAAAAATTTATATCATAGTAGTATCACAAAATAGTTAAATTTTAGAGATCAATTAATAACAACACAACCATTAGAAAATTAGTTCAAAATGATCACATTTTTAAACACCCAATATTGATACTAGATGATAACTAAATAATAAATAGGTATTAATTATTAATAATTTAATTTTATAAAATGATAAAAAAAATTAATATGTTTTTGATAAATGTGATTAAGACAGCTATTCTTTGATGTAGTAGGTTTGCACGTGTTTGAGAAAGTGAAAGTAGAGTCAAAGGGTATTTATGACTCATATGGTTCCCTTATGTCATAATAACTTCTCTAAATCAGAAAAAATTCTGAGTATGATAGTATATATCAAATGAAAATGTTTTATTTTTTGACCTTATTTTCTAGGGAAATAAATTTTCATAAAATATTCCTCTTCCCCTACTGAATTTATGTTTTTGTGGAAATGAGATTTTTCTTAGAACAATTCTCATGTTTTTATCAGATTTTTATTCCATATTCATATTTTTACTTCCCACATATGTTCTATTTCAATAGATTAATCTCATATTTTTATATCCAATTAAAATTATATTTCACTTTATTTTAAAAAAACGGTTTTGATACCCTTTTAATATTGTGGGTTTTCAATAATGATGTTTTTCATATATTTCAAGGGATTTTCCGTTAAATGATCATATATTCTTACTTTATAAATCACATTGTGACATATGATTTATTTATTTTCATGGTAAAATTATTATAATTTTATGGAAACAAATATTTTATGATTTTTTCTCTTCATTTAAATTTTATTATTATGTGACTCTAATATTGTATCTTTTATAATGAAATTAAGAATTTTTTTAAGAAAAATAATTTATTTGATTTCTCTTTCATTTTAAAAGGATTATTAACCAATAAATAAATTGTTCATAAATCTCCCCAAATAAGATCTATTTAGTACTCATGTTTTTGGGGTTAAATGAACATGTTTATTTACCTAATGAGATACCATTTGTAAAATTTATGAAAACAATTTTTCATTCCATGAGTTATTTATAACAAGATGAATAATTTAATTTTAAGTGGAACTCAAATGTTAAATTTCCTAGTCATGATAATTGTATCACTCAGCGGGGAAGGGGTGAATCAGTGATGCTTTTTTCTTTAATGTGTCCATAAAATTGATACGACATTCACATACATTTAAATATTTATTTCCACGATGAAAATAAAACAAAAACACATCCATAAAAAGATGAGTATTAATAAGGGTCACTATTTAATATGAATAGATACATCCTTGGTATAGTATAGAAATGATCCAATCCCACACAATTCACTAGAAATGAATCCTTGTATTACAACAATTAGTATATACCCTTTCACTCATGTTTCATTATGTAAACATTTCCAACATTGTGTGTGAACCCTCTTGGCACAAATAGTGTAAAAATATTTGTGTAATAATTCATGTTAACTATTATTATTTTCATCTTTAAAAATGTATTCCATTTTAAACAAGTCTTCATTTTCATACCCAAAAGATGGTAAGAACAACATGGAATTTGATAAGGAAAACTCAGTCCGATTTTCCCAGTACGTCTTTCCCAATATGATTCTTTACAGTATGATTCTCCCAATAAAATTTAACCTAGTCTAAAAAATATATAAAATTTTCAGAATATGGTAGATACAAATCTGCAGAAGATCTATTTTGAATATGAAAAGCTTAGTTTGATTCTCCTTGTATGATTTTTTCGGTATGATTCCTCTTTGTTTGGAGAAACTAACTATGATAATGCTGATCCAATAATCCAAACCAATATAATGATCACAAAATATAGTGATATATTGAATAATGTTATAATATTGGGTCTTATCCTTTAACTTCTCTCCATACAAAATATTTTCAATAAATTGCGAATATAGAAAACTAATTCTCTATCTAAAACCCTGATCCTTCTCTCTCTTCTGTAGTAAACAGTGAGTCTAACAGAGAAATTAAAAAGTGTTTTAAGCTTTTGAAGGTTCCCTTAAATGGTTTGTGTGGGATTCTTAAAAACATTTTTTTGATCCACCAAATTCCACTTAAATTCATACTTACTTTAATTTCAGATAGATTAATGACTTCGTCAATGCTTTTCATCTATTCTCGAACCTTCTTTAAACTTCTAACATCGCCTCACTTCAAAATTATTTAGCAAACATTGTCCCCATTCTAATCTCCTATTATGACATTTCATTAAGAAATTATAGTTTTATTTTTTCATTATTAAATCTCATTATGATTTTTTTAGTTTGACTTTCAGTATGATATTTTTCCTCCTCGAGCTCAGCAATATCTTTTTCTTCCTGATATGATGGGTCTTGATCAAAATGATGAAATCATTTGACAAAAAATCCATGATTTTCATTCTATATTCAGTATGATTCCAATTATATTCATTTATTTTGTAATAGATTTCATCATCCATCAAATTCCAAAGGCTTCCTTTGACAATTCTTTCAACCATAATAAATGGTAGACTATGTTGTGGGTCAGTTTATGCCATTTCAATTTCTATCATCATCAACATAATTATTTTACCATAATTCCTTTTAAGAAATATTCTTCCTAAGTTCAGTGGTATTCCAGATATGATGCGATGATTTTCTTATCTTTCAACTTTAGTAACCATATTTATTTCCAACTCAATCGGAGTATGATTATCCCAAACACAACTGACCTGAAAATATTAAATCTAATTCTGATCGGTATGATTAAAATCATGTTAAATGTGATCACCAGAACCTTTTTCTATTTCCTTCTAGATCTGATTAATCTGAATATTATTATACAAAATATTATTTTCAAGAATATAATAGCCATTATTATGATTAACCTAATAAAAATTTCATTGAGTATGATTTATAGCACATTTCCCCCACCATTCTTTCATCAAGATTGTATCAATAGTTTTATGAATTCTTGTGATTTTTGATAATTCCAAAATAGTAAGGCATCATCAAATTAGTTTTATCATAGTCATGGAGACTTCAATTCTACATCAATACATTCACATATTACATACCAGATCCAAAGTGAATCTAATGACCATTTAAATCCATCGAGATTCATTATCAACACGATAAACCTTTTCATTGTGGATTTAGTTTGAATCTATTGAGAACCATACCACTTCCTCTCATTATGATGGAATTTCTAAATCAAAGTGAGTCCAATTTTTCAAAAAGAAATATGTATGTCTAATTTTAAACTTTTAAAAAGTTAGCTGATTTATCTTCTTTGACAACAAAAGTCAATAATTGAAAACAAACAACTTACTCATCAGCATGGTCCTAATAATATACTCATATGATTAGGTTTGGGCCCTATAATTCATTCCAATTAATTATTTATGGTTTTATATATCCTGAGATAATGATGTGTGGATATAAAAATATTTTTTCAAAAAACTAAAGTGTGGACATACATGAAGTTGTTTAAAAATTAAAAGGTGTATATACTTGGATTTGTTCACAACTATTTCCTATGAATATGTAACATCCACTACTTCTATAAAATGTACATTATTTTTAAAATAAATTAAAATTTTAGGATATTCAATATTCTAAAGAAATTATACATTCTTATGTATTGATTTTAATTCCATAGTATTTTTGTAATCCATATTTTTATGACCCTTATTTGGTCATATATTATTATTCCATGATACTTAATGGTCGATTGGTTTTTTTAGAACATATGAACCCATGATATTTTTAAATGATATTAAACCCTTACTCATGATTTACAACATTTTTGAGATCTAACCATTGTGACTATATTATAGGTTTCCCGTATTGAAAATATAAACTCACCCCTACTTATGTTTTCATTACCCAAGTAATGAATATTTTTATTTTATATGAGATGCTAGAAGATAATCTAGAGGATAATGGTTATAGATAAATATTCATAATTATGTTAAAATAAAATGTTAATGTAGCTAGTCTCCAAGACACTAAACCCTTCAGTCCTTCTTTCTTCTGACTCTATATTGAAAATAATAATTAAACCATGAAATTAATGTATTATTTTTGTATTTTTATCTTGGTCGAACATAATTGGTATCAAATGTAACAGTATATTATTTTTTAGGATTGGTTTATATAACTTTACTGATGACTATAATAATGAATTTATATATAGGATAACATCCAAATTGTTTGGTAAAGTAAATATTATGTGGTTTTCCTATTAATACATCTATGTCTTGATATTGGAATGTTGATGTGGATATAAAGTAGATGAACATAGAGATAATCACCCTAAAAGGGGTCAGTTGATCATTAACCTAATCATCATCCAATTCCATGATGAGTGTGACTTAGAATACACACCTAACTATACACTCCCATGGGATATGATTTACTTAATTAACATTTTTTTATGAACCACTAAAAATTATTTTAATAGATAATAAGAAAGGATAAACAATAAAACCAAGGATAAGACTAAGGTTTCATTGACTAAAAATATGGTGTTAATGATTTAGATATCTTATAAATTATTTTCTTGATTATAAGATTTAAAAAACTGTTATTATTTATAATACTATGATTTCTAGATTAATTAAATTAATTAAACTGAAAGTAACCATGTTAAAACTGAATGGTATGGACAATTAAATGATTTTACTCCTGATAAATTGAATGATAAAGGAACTGGAAGTTGAATCCTTGTGATTATACCAAATCAAAATCCAAGATATTTTATTAAAAACCTCACCATATTTGTGTTTACAAACATGTAAAATAAGAGGAAAATAGACTTTTGTTAAATGTTAGGTGGAAATGATCATAGTTAAGGAAATTTTAATTTCCATTATATCAATAATGGAAGAAGAAGCACCCAGGAAAATATCTCAAAGAAAGAATAATATGTTATTTTTTATGTAATAAAGGACACCGAGAAAACAATTACCAATAATTTTATGACTTATATGTGGGGAACATAGGAATTATCCGAGCAAATGCCTTGTTCCAATAGCTAACTCCAAGACAATGTAATGTTGTATTCCATGTTAATTGATGAAGTGGACCATGATTTTTAATGTAATATTATCCTCTAATTCATAGTTGGGGTTGTCATTTTATTTTTTTATGAATGTACACATTAAAATATTATTATTCATACATTAGTGAAATTTAATGTGATTTTGAGAATTGATGGATATCTCTCTACATATATTTCAATTAATTTTTTAAAATATTTTATAAATATTCATGGTAATTTAAGATATATATTTTTTTTATTAGGTTGTAATGCTTGCAATAACATAATTCAAAATAATCATGATTGAAATAATTTGAGCTATGGATGATATATGTTGATCTATGAGTGATATAGTTTGAACAAAGATAACAATAGGATAGAAAGGAAAATAAAAATTGAAATCCTCTAAGATAAATTAAGCAATGGAAAACATATGTTAATCCTACTACTAAGATTAATTCATAAGAATGAATGGAGGAAGGTACACTTATCCTCCACTCAATGGGTTTGGATTCTTTATTGGTTTCTTATTTTTCCCAACCTTGTTTATACATGATGGTTTTAATGAGTAATAATTATCCTCCATAATTATATTATTATCTAAGGAATCATCCAGTAGATATATTATTGTACACTGAGTTTATGATTATGGATATATGACAAATAATAAAATTTTATATTACTATACACCTATTTCCACGGTTTGTTAAAACCATGTAAATATATTCTATGGTGAAATATTTACTTTGAAACCAAAAAAAATAAATCCTAATTTATATCCACTAATGATTAAGACATCCCACCCTATAATATCTTCATGATCAATCCTTTATTTTCTAATTCTCTCAACAAGCCCTTCCCTTATTCATAGTAGAGCCCTAGCCTTTGTAGATTTGATCTGGGTGGTCTTCCTCTTCCATTGTAACATTGAAAAAGAAATCATACCTCCCAAAAAATGCATATTTGATTTTTCCTCTCCATCTCCATACTATCATGGCTCTTACACGGCCTCCTCACATCCCCATGATCCTACTCTTCGAACGTGGCTCGATGAGGCTCGACATGGATCCGATGCGGATTTGATGCGGCCATCCAACATCCCCTAAATATCTATATTACCTCAATAATGATTCTAATATCAACATTTAACTTGGATATCATGTACCTATTCTCACTACTATCTCACAGGAAAATTTTTATCAGATCACCTCATCTTCCCAATAAGAAATTAAAGAACCATATTTCAACATCAAAATATTTATAAGAAATTGATTTCATTGTAACATTTGAATTTATCACCTAATACATCAATTTTATCATTCCATTTTTATTTTCCTCTTTCATAGAAACTCTCTATTATGTAAAATATCCTTCTTCTTGGTACCTTCATCTCTTAATAGACCAAATTAAAAAATTAATATGTCACTTCTCTCTCAATTATTTATTATCCTCACACTAATAGGTTCTATAAATTCATATTTCCATTTACTAAAATGTAAATTAAGTCTAACCCTCATGGTTATATATCGTTTCTAACCATGATTGGTTTTTGTTTCTAATTCAATAGAATGTGTATCAATATTTACAAACCTCCATGTTTTTTAGAACTATTCAGATTTTGATTCCACTATAATAGAATATTTGTTTCAATTTTAGGAGACTACTTAAAACATTTATCATAATTATGATATCAAATTAAATAATCTTTGGAATGTTTTTTGTTTAATATTTATATCAATTTATATTCATTTTATGTAATTCATTTCCATATTCATTTTTTAAACAGAATTTACTATACATTTACCCTTTAAAATACTATTGAATACGTTGATCATATTTTACTCCTTATGAATATAATACAAAGATTTGAAATATAAATTTCTAATCGTAATCAAAATCAAAAGAGGAAAAGTATCATATAAGATTAGTAAGGATTAAAAATGAAAATATTTTTCCTGTTAGGTCCACTAGGTTAAATACCCTAAGAGGGGGTGTGGTGAATCAGGGTATGGTAGATTAAAACATTTTTTCTTTTGGATTTTGTTTCATTGTTAGATAGAACTCAATTATCTCTTCCTACCATGGAAATATACAGACTGATAAAAAATTATGCACATGGAAAAACAATGTTTACTTCATTCACCCTCACCGGGCTACGTCCATGGAGAATACAACTGCAATGTACCGATGTACCAGATTCACTAAGGCTCACTTCTAATAATGAATACAATGTTTGGGATACATTTTATATGACCAGGCTCACTGTCTTTATAAGGTTTAGGGTCTGCTCATTGTATTCCCAAGGTTCACTCCCTATGCGTCTTTCTCTAGCTCACTGTCAGTGGAAAGGGTCACCATCTTCCTCTTCCTTTGCTCACTGCTCTGGGAATGGAATCCACTCACCGTTTGTGGACGAGTAGGTCAAACACATTTTTATGGCCATGTAGGTCCCTTCATTTGTTTGAATTCCTACATCCTCAACTATAGGTAGATTATCTATTGAGGTTCATTTTTCACCTGCCATTGAATTCAACTTTCCTGAGTACTGTTAGGTACAAAAAATACTTTCACAGACTAAATTGATGCTTTTTCAAGCTTCATTGGGATAACCAAAAACCACATCCATCTCCCACATACTAAGTACCATGTTTGGTATGTGGGAAACCTTCTTCACATACAGTTTCATTTATCGTGAACCGGCCTTCGTCCCCAGACTGCCTCTACCTTCTCTATCATGTGCCACTACCGCGTACTGATTCTATGAACCTCTTTTGCAAATCATTGTATTTCTGTGAACTTTTTTTTGTCCGTGGACTGCCTTTTCCTTCCGCGTATCGGAGCTCCCCCTCCATGTACCTCTTGTGGAATTCTCTCTCTCTCGCGTACCAGATATTCCTCCTCTACATATTGATACAATTCCTTCTGCGTACTGGACTTCCTCCTCCATGTACCACTCTTCCTTCGCGAGGTAAGAACCCCCACAAACACCTTCAGCATGAACCACTATCAGAATTAGACGAATTCCCAGAGAAAAATATAATTTATAATGATCATAAATCTCCATTGTAATAGGTGGGATTATAAATTATTATATAGGAAATGATATCCACTTAATCCACTGAATCGGGATTTACCAAATCATCAAGCCACCTCTTACCGATACTCATGCCACCACGAATCTCAAGCCATTCGCGAACCATCTTTATACGCACTCCGCATATCTCATTGGTTCTGAAAACCACAATCCACTCACAAACTTTATTCTTATGTGCTATGCGTACCACTACTTATCCTACACGGTCATTCTCTTCCATCGACGAAACTCCAACCGTGTACCGTGCCTTCCTCTCCCACAAACTTCTTTTGGTTTCACGAACTGTTGTTATGTACTATTTTTGTCGCTCCACGTACAGTTATCGGCATATGTTACGCGGTTCTCCCCCGTTTCCAATTTTCTTAAATTTTCTTCATACCCTTCACTATGAGGAGATCCTTCTTTTTCCCACCTCAAACTCCCAATTTTGAGGCCCATAAATTTGGAATACGCTGGGAAACTGTACCACCTTAAAAACATGTATTCAGAAAATACCAACCATCTTTATTTGTGGTCAGCTGGCCTTTTTAACAAACACAATCATGCCTAAAACATACGGAGAGGACGGACTGAGAATTTTTTTCCCAACAATCTCCCTCCTTGAGTTTTTTGATAACTCTTATTAAAACAATTCTCTACATTTTTATATCTTGTTAAAGCTCCATAAAACATCAACCAACATTCACCTCACGCGATAAAGATAGTGATCAAGGATATACTTAACACATAATCTAAACCCACATGAGTAATGATCATCGTGAGAAACAATATTAAATGAAAAGGTCATCATTGAATCACTTCATTTCAGAAAACAAATTTTGACACCAAACTGATACCCATTTAACTGATACAAATTTTTGATCACCGGAAATCTTCCCAAACCATTCCAACATCACTCTTATGCTTTTATCACAATCCTAAACTATTGTGATATATACTCTTTGATCGATCAATTCTAGCTTCATCAGATTTAATTCTCCCCCTATATTATAGCACTTCCAATCAACTTCGGCTCAACTTCGACTCCCCCTAAATCACTGACCCACTTAACAACTTCTCCTCATGTATTTTCCCCCTTGGAAGTCACACTTTCTCCTCCTTTTTCAACGAACCCAAAGGGAACTTCAAGGTTGTATGCAATAGGGTAAATAATACATATCATCACATTATGGAAAGACACGCCATACCTAGGGGAGATGTGGTACCACATTTAAACTATTTCAAGTGTGGGAAGTTTATTGGACTCTTAGAGCCAGTCGATTCCTTTCAAATGCTTGTTTGGGTAAGGCCTTTATCAGAATTTCTGGAACCTGTTATTCTATAGGCACATAAAAAACTTCACAAGCCCTTGATCCACCTTCTACTTGATAAAATAATATTTGATCTAAATGTGCCTTTTCCTTGAATGATGGACTAGACTTTTTTCTTAGATTTATAGCACTTGAATTATCACAATTAATTCTGATAGGTGATTTCACTTCAATTCCCATATCTTCTGTTTTTGATTCAACCACAATAACTATGTGAAAGCTTGAGTAGTTGTGATGTATTTAGCCTCTGTGGTGCATAATGAAATATAGTCTTGTTTCATTCTTAACCAAGAAGTAAACAACCTTACAAAATAAAATTCACCTTTTAATGTTGATTTCTTATCATCTGTTGAACCATCCAAATATGCATCTATATATCCCAATAACTCTGGTTGATATTTTTCATTATACATTATTCCCAAATCCATTGTTACATTGATATATCAAAGAATTATTTTTACTACAATAATGTGACTCTCTTTGGGATTTCTTTGATACCTCACGTTTTGGAATGTGGAAAAATACAATATCAGGACTTGTCGTTGTCATGTAAAATGAACTTATGATTATTTTCTTATATTATGTGATATTAACTAGTATGCCTTCATCATCTCGTGAAAATTTAAACCAGGTAGGAACTGGAGTCTTAATCTATTTTTAATTATCCATTCCAAACCTTCTTATAACCTAGATGACATATTTATATTGAGAAATGAAAGTTCCATTCCTTTTTTATGTCACTTGTAATCTAGGTAATAATGTCAGCTCTCCAATCATAGACATTACAAACTCATTTTTTATGATTTCAAAAAATGGTCCCCATTGTGCTTCATCTGATCCATCAATGATATTTTCATCGACATAAACCACCACCATAATCCTTCGAATGTTTCCAATATTGTAATACAAATTTTAATCTACTCCACCACACTAAGAACCAAGCTTCTTTAGAAAGTGATGAAGCCTTGAATACCATGATTTTGGTGCTTTCTTCAAAACCATATAAAGACTTATCAGTCAATAAACTTTGGTATCATCTTCATGAATGAGAAAACCATCTAGTTTATCAATGTAGACATCTTCTTACAGAACTCCACTCAGAAATGATGACTTGACTTGCATCTGGAGAACTTTAAACTTTCGTTGCACAACTATGGAAAAGAATAATCTGGTTGTCTCTACCCAAGCAATAGGTTGGAATGTTTGATCAAAATATCTACCCTATAACTAGGAGTACACATTGCACCCAAGTCATTCTTTGTTTTGAGTCACGACACTATCTTCATTCATTTTGTTTCAAAAGATTCATTTTGTTTCTATTATATTCTTGTATTCTGGTCTTGAAAAAACTTCCCATGTTTTATTTTTCTCAATTTGGTTATGCTCTTCATTCATTACATGAACCCAATTCTCATCTCCAGTTATTTCATCAGACCCTTTAGGTTCTACTAGTGATACGTATGATGATGGCTATATAGACTTAATCCTTGTTGTCTACACTAGTGTTGCTTGATCACCAATTATGTTCTTCCTATCAATTTCAGAAAATCTTTCTGGTCTCAATGAAGATAATGATTTAATCTCATCATCTATGTCTGATTCTGAATCATTCTCTGGAGCTGGTACGTATTCTGGTCTAGTCATCTCTTCATCGCTATCCTGCTGAGTCTGATCATATATTTTCTGAAGATTATGTTCATTTTATATAATATTCACATCATAACATTCAACTATATTTCTCAATCTATTATTGAAGAATTTATATGATTTTCTTTTCTTTGAGTAGCCAAAAAATTGCCCTTCATCCCCACAGGATTAAAATTTCCTATGTTTCTCCATATTGAGAATGGAAATTTTACTTCTGAATATTCAAATGTACTTTAATGATGGATTATTTCTATTCCAAAACTCATATAGAGTCTTGTTCTATTTTGGAAGAATTAAAGATCTATTTGAATTGTATACTTATGTCATCACTTCTTCTTTCTGAAATTTCTCCGGAATGTCTTTCTCAATGAGCATTTTTCTGGCCATGTTGTTGAGAATCCGATTTATTATCTCAACAACTCCATAATGCTGTGGAGTTCTTACTACTGAAACCTAATGCATTGTACCATGTTTTTCAAGATAATCATCCACTTTGATTTTTTTTAACTCTATTCCATTATCTATTCGGATTTTTTGGATTTTCTGACCAAGCATGTTTCACATTCTCGTCAATATCTTATAATGAAACTGAACCATTCATATTTGTGGGTGATTATTGAAAAACATGCCATTATGCTATATTCATCAATTAATAGAACATAATATCTCATCACATCAATATCCCTTGTGGAAATTGGCCCACACACATCAATATGCACCAACTCAAGAATTCTTGTTCGGTTTTTCTCCTTCTGCTTATATGTGTTTCAAATGATCTTACCCTATTTGATTTCATCACACATATGAGTATGATCACATGATAACATTGAGAGATTTGAAGCTGCATCATATCTTACTAGATATTCTAAGAACCATTACTTATGTTCCCAGGACTCTTATGCCATAACTTGTTTTCTTCATCCTTGGACAGAAATCACATATCTTCGTCCCCACACACGAGTTAGAGATTCCCTTTCATACAATTTCCATGAAACACAATAGCACCATAATTTTCCTTGATGATACATAATTTCTTGGGAAAACTTATGGAATGTCATGAGTCACACAATTGACTAAAACTAAGTATGTTGTAAATAATCCCCTCAAAAACCAGGACATCTTCTTGTCACATGTCTTTTCCTCTAAACATTGAATTTCCTGAACCAATAATTTTCAATCCATCATAATTACCAAATATTACAATAACATCTTTATCATACCTAATTCTGGTTCTAGATTCATATTTCCAGTCATATGTTAAGTGCATCCACTGTCAATTATCCATATCCTTGTGTGATCCTATTCCTTGAAAGAAATTTCTGCAACCATGGCAAGCTCAACCCTTTTCTTTTTGACCCAATTCTAGGAATTCATACTTGTCATGGAATGATAATCTTGATATTCCTCAACTTATGATGGACCCGCTTTATACAGCAGATCTGCAAATCGATTTTTAATTTTTATCTCTCTTGAAGATACATTTGGCTACATCTTATGAACAAATTCAGTCTACCTTGACACATTACTCTTCATTGTTGAGGTTCAATATCTTTCCATATGCCAGAGTACTTTACACATTAAAAAATGACCATCAAATGGTGACTTTTAATTTTTAACTCCGTACGACTACCTCTATTGGTCTGGTTAGTTTTATCACCTCTTTTTTATGGAACATACATTTTGAAAGTGTCACATTTTACCGCAAAAGTAGAATCTTTTGTAAGGTACATTCCTGGGTTGTAATTTTTCACCATTAGTTGTGTCTTAGGTTATCAGAATCTTCTAATTATGCTTTGTACCCAAATTACTATTCAGTCTTGGAGTGGGTTCTTGTTGTCTAATATAAACCATAACTGCTTCCTATTTTAGACCAATCCCATACCAGCCCTATTATTCAAAGTGGATTTGTGCTTCTGTTTAGATGGACCACTCTAATAAAGTCTCATCTTCCCGATTTCCTTTATGATCTTCTTTCCTAGAGGTTTCACCTAATCATCGCTTTTACATCACAGATTGTTGACTTCCTCTTCTAGTTATTCAATACGTTTGATTTTATCTTTTCTAGTTTCATTCAAACTGTCTAATTAAATTTTTTTCTTCATTTTTGAGTTTTTACTCCACCACCTTTTTAGAGATTTCTAGCATTGAAGACCTCATCTTTTCAATTTCTTCATTCAGCTCCAAATTCTCTTCTTCTTGCTACTCCATAAAGAGTTTGGCTTCACGAACAACTTTTCTTACTTTATTTTTCTTACCTATCAAAATATCTATCTCTTCAAGGAAAGCTTCTAATTTGTCCTGAGATCAACTATTCCTTCAATTTCTCCTTCTCCAATGTCTTTTTAATCTTTGTTAATGAATTTATATAATCTTCCACTAAAAAGAATCTACATTATGATATGTGTAGTCCTTTAGATATATGCATCATATTCTTCTTAACTTTCATTATATCTTGAAAGAATATTCTTCTTTTTGAACATCTTTCTCCTAGTACTTCTCCTCTCATTCTCATTTTATGAATACTTATTTTGTAGAATTTCATCATTTTCATAATTTTCATCATCAAATTTCTTAGTACACCTTGATGTAAAATGGCCAATATTTCCACATCAAAAGCATCAAAATGGAAGATTACCGTTGAATTTTCCTTTTCCACTTTTCATACTAAAGGATAGAAATGATATGACATCATCCATATTGAATTCCTCCATACTATCTTCAACAAATAGATTCTTCATGGGCTTGAATGCCACTTCCTTTGACTTCCCCTTTTCCACTACATTGTTTTCATCGTTTATCATTTCATATGATATAAGGGTATTGTTCAAGTTATCTAGTGTCACCCCTTTTGGGTCTTTGTCTTCTAACATTGAAACATTCAGATTTAATCACGTTGGATGTTTCCTCAAGTTTTGTTTGATAATATTTGTATATTCAATGACTTCTCCATGACCCCGCATGTCTTCCATGATAGTATTTATCCTATCAAAGAATGCATCAACAATCTCATTGGGATTGCCTCTAAGATCCTCATACTTGTTCCATATAACCTGAAACATTTCATCTCGGTCATTTTTTCACCCCCATAAATATTTAAAAAAAATTACAACATCACATGTGATGTTTTACAAGACATCACCTTCATGTAAATTTAATTTGATAGGGATACCCCAAAATAATTCATCCCTTTAGAATCTGTATAAAATTCCCTTATTTTAGATTTTGATAAAGCACTACTATTAATTTTAGCTGATATTCCATGTATAGCTGTTGTGAAGACATCTATCCCAACTGATCAAAAGTAGTGATATATTTGATTCTTCCATAGTTGAAAATTATTTCCATTGAATATTGGAATCCCTTTATGATTGACCACCTCCATTTCTTCTTTGGAGAGAGAACTAATAACTTTGGGCCTTTCCCTTTGATACTAATTGTTAGGTGCACTTGGTCGAACACACCGAGAGGGGGGAATCATAGTATAGTAGATCAATACATTCTCCCTTTTAGATCTTCTTTCGTTATTAGAAAAACACAATTATCTCTTCCTATAATGGTAATACAAAGATTAATATGAAATCATGAACATGGAATATCAATTTTTACTTGGTTCACCACCACAGGGCTACATCCAAGGAGCATACAACGAAAATGTGCCGATATACCAAATTCACTAAGGCTCACAGCCTATAATGAGTACAATGTTCTGGCAAGATCTTCTATGCCCAGGCTCATTACCTTTATTAGGTTTAGGTTCTGCTCACTGCATTCCCACGGGTCACTCTATATGCATATATATCTACTTCACTTTCGTTGGAAAAGGTCACTGAATTCCTCTTCCTTCACTCACTACTCTTGGAATGGAATCCACCCACAGTTTATGGACATGTAGGTCAAACAATGTTTATGGAAATTTAGGTTCCTTTATTTTCATAAATTTATACATCATCAACTATTGGATGATTCTATCCTAAGGTTCCTTTTTCACCCCCAGATGAATTTAACCTCCCTAAGTGCTGTTAGGTAGCAGAAAATACTATCGTAGACTTAATTTAATCTTTTTTAATCTTCCTTGATCAAACTATAAACAACCTCCTTATCTCATATACTGAGTACCAGGTTTGGTAAATGGGACACCTTCTTCATGTACTGTTGTTGCTACCACAAGCTTCCCTTCGTCCGTGGACTACCTCTGCCTTAACGATCATGTACCACTAGTGTGTACCGATTTTGAAAACCTTCTCTGCAATTCACTCTATGTCAGTAAACGGTTCTTTGTTCGCAAACTTCAATTGTATTCCTCATATCGAAGATCCCCCTCCATGTACCGCTTGAATAATTCTCCCTCTCACAAACTGGAGATTCGTACTATGCATAAAAAAGACAACTCCTTCTATGTATTAGACTTCCTCCTAAGCATACCAGACATTCTTTGCGGGTTAGGAATCCACACCAAAATCTTCATCGTGGAATACTTTTAGACTTCACCGAATTCCAGGAGCAAAATATACTTTTTAATGATGTTCTATCTCCATATTAATCGGTTGGATTAGAAATTATTATATTGTCAAAGATATCATCTTATTCTTCTGAATTGAGATTTACCAAATCTTCAATCCACTACTAACCGATATTCATGCCACTGCAAACCTCAAGAGATTCACGATCCATCTTCTTAAGGGATCTTCATATCTCCTTTCCTCAATGAACTGAAAGCCATCTATGACCCATCTAAGTACATGCTCTATTTACCACATTTTCTCCTATGATTTTGTACTCTTCCATCGATGGAAATCCAACCGCAAACCCTACATTCTTCTACCGCGAACTATTTTTTGGTTTCATGAAACATTGTCTCATACTATTTCTGCCGCTCTGCGTACTATTCCCAGAACATGGTATGCGGTTCTCCCCCTTTTCTTATTTTCTTCAATGTTCTTTATACCCATCACGATGAGGAAATCCTTGTTTTTCCAACATAAAATTATTGATTTTGAGGCCCATAAATTTGGAAAACACTAGGAAACTACGCCACATTAAAAACCTTTCTTTAGAATACACCAACCATACTTATTTTTTGATATCCAGATTTTTCAACAAACAAAATCATATCCAAAACATCCCAAGATGATGCATTGAGGGATTTTTTTCCAAAATTTTCCTTAGAAACATAATCATTATACCTTGGTTTATGTTATTATTTTATGTAGTGAATTAAATAAAAGAAACATTATTTCTATAAATAGTAGTCTATTATTTTATTTTTATCATATATTTTCAATATTTAGATAGTGAAATTATTATATTAAATTATTTTACAAGATTTGATCTCACACTAAGGTAGTGATACTTCCTCAAAATATGAAAATAAAATAGTGTCGTATTACTTTGTTACTCTTTTCTTACTGATTGTTTAGACCAATTATATTTCATGTTGGAATTTCTACTCTGGTTTCCAAATCCATTTAATTTGGGTTGTTAATTGTTTCTAAATTTATAAATAATTGAGATTAATGTGTCATTGTATGAAATAATATAGATGTGTAGATTCATGTAATATTATGTATTTTGGTATATGGTTATTTCCTACTTACTATATTACCTATATAAATTTAGAAGGGATGTCATGTTTTGGTCATCATGTCTTGACATGTAGTAAGATTCTTTTTTATTCATGTGTGTTGAACTTTTAGTTTAATTCACATTAATTTTATGCATGTGTAATGCACTTTTTTGTAATAAACATTGAAATTTTATACATTGGTAATATAGTTTTAGTTTATACATGTAGAATTATATTTTAGTGCAACAAACATTATATTTTATACATGTGTAATAATTCTTCGGTTTACATTATTTTAAGTTTAATTCATATTCATTTTAGTGTAAAATAAATTATCTTTTTAATATATTTCGTTCATTACTATATTTTAACATTTAGTTTATTGTACAATGTTTCAATACATATATAATTCCATTCAGATTTAATAATTTTTTTCCATTGTTATATTAATATCACTTCAATTATAACCAACTTGATGTTTTTTATCTGGATATTGCTTATTATCTATCATTCCATTCTTTTAGTATATTGAGTTTTAATAAATATATAAGGAAATTTAATTTAAATGAACTTTCAGTTTAATGGACTTTTAGTTTCTATACATGTAATATCAAATGGTAATATCCATGGTTTATGAGTCCCCAAAGGTATTCCAACAATTAATTACATACCCTATTTCATTTTTTAAGACACAAAAATTTTTGATTTATAATATTCCCCATCCATGAGAATTTTTATTTCATTGTTATCATATTTCCAACATTTTAATTATTTTGTGAAACAATTAAACCTAAATGTTTTCACTATAAAACATATTCCTAATTTTATCTTTAAAATACATTAGATGATATAAAAAATTTCAACAGTGAATATCATTAATATATTTCCAATAATTAATATCATTCATGCATTAAAATTGTAATTAGTATTCAATATTATTATAATAATATAAATCATAAAAATTATATTGATAAATTTAATATAAAAAATATAAAATTTATAATTGATTATGCATAAACATTTTAATGCCTAAAAATTTAATATAAAAATGCACTGAATATTATTCAATAAATGAAGAAAATATTTTTGTCATATGATGAATTAAATATTTTGATTTTTTATTTTGTATTATAGACTATAAATAATTTTCTTTTTCAACATACTTGGAATTTAATTTATTGAGAATATATATATATATATATATATATAGTTAATATAAATGTATTCAATCTCATTTTCTGGATATACATGTTGTTTTTTCTTAAAATAATTTCATTACCTTCTCCATAAAATGAGTATTTATGTATGTAGTATAATACACATAAATTAATGGTATATTTAATATGATTGTAGTTCAATTTATTTCATATACATGGAGTCTCATTATCTATATAAACATTTAATTTATGTATTAATTTTTATTTTATAATCCATATTAAATCCATTTCAATCACTTAATATACATGATGTTTCAATATTATCATTAATTACATCATGAACATGTCATTTATATTGATGTTTATATTAAAATACATGTCATTTCATGGTACAGAACAAAATTTCCTTTTTCATGATTTACCATGATCAGAAAGTTATATTTATATTTTCATTTATATCAGAGTTTATATTGTAATTTATATTACATTTTATATTGTACCAAAATTGTAGTTTTCATTATAGTTTATATCTCCATATAAATAAACATTTTTATCACAGTTTAAATTTATCCTTAAAGATTATATCATGTGTAGATAGTTAAATTAATTTTTTTAACATATTATTATATATTGTAGGTTAATTTAATATACATGAAGATTTATTATGTTGAAGTTAATTTCCTTATTTAAAATTAGCATATGCTAAATGTCCATTTTATATTCAATATGAATACAATTTAATTTTATTAATATATATACTTTTTTTGTAGAAACATGCTATATCCTTTACTAAATATGTATGAAATATCATCAACTATGTCTACCTGTAACACACAATCTGGAAACACATTGAAATTTTTTAATCATGTACAAGTATTGAATGTATATTAATGAATATTCTCTCGCTGATCTATGTAGAAGTTTCAATGATTATTTTATTTTCGATATTAATCAAGGTCACAACATAATAATCACCCCAATAATAAATATTTGTTCTTATTTTCAAATCAATTCTCTCTTAATGTCATTATTTATGAAATAATTTTCAAAATCACTATCTGCAACACTAAACCCCTGCCATATATTAAACACAAATATGTATAGTCCCTTTTATTTTCATGAGTGAGTTAATAGTTCATTAAATGGTTTTATAAATTCTAAGTAGACTATTTAAGAGGAATATTTTACTGATTTATGTACAATGTATGTTAGAACCAAATGTATGATGTTCCTTAACTAAATTTGGTAAATAGTGTGTTACATGATGAATTTATATGTAATGTATAAGGAAATAAATCTTTTAATAATTACATAGGAAGAATAATTTGTTAATGGTTGGGTGATTGACCATCACATAAAATTGGGATATTTAGACCTTGTTTTACCAATTTTCATTATTTAAATTCATTAAATTCTAGATAAAATGTTTAAAAAGAATACAGTATTGATTATAATGGGGAATTCATGTCCAATGTATATTAAACTAGAATGTGTGATGTTCTATAACTAGGTCTAATAAGGTGTGAGTTACATGAACAATTTATATGTAATGAATATGGAAATAAATCATTAAATTATTACATAGGTAGAATAATTAGATAATAGGTGTATAATTAAAATTTAATTAATATATGGGAAATTGAGACCATGTTTTTCCAAAGTCTGAGATTTATATGCTTTAAACAGTATTCTAAATTCTAGGAAAAATGTTTAAGAGGAATATGGTAGTGATTTGATGTAGGGAAAGTATATAAAATGTATATTAAACTAGTATTTGTGATGTTTTATAACCAGTTTTGTTTGGGTGTGAGATTCATGATGAATTTATATGTAATAAATCTTCAAATAAATCCAAGAATGATTACATAATAAGAATAATTGGGTAATGGTTGGGTAATTTAACTTAACATGAAATATGGGATATAGTGATCTTTTATTACCATAATGTAGGATTAGTAAGATTTAAATGATTTGGAAATTTTTTAATATGAATATGGTATTTATTTTATGATTGAAATCATGTACAACATATTTTAAACTATAATGCGTGATGGTATTACATAAATATTTTTTTAAAGTGTGAGTTACATGTTGAATTTATATGTAGTGAAGATGGAAATAAATCTATAAAGGGTAACATAGGAAGAATAATTGGGTAATGGTTGGGTAATTAAACTTGACCTGAAATATGAGATATTAAGACCTTATTTTACCAAAATTTATGATTTCTATTCTTTAAATTCTAGGATAAATTTTTAAGATGAATGTGGTATTGGTTTTAAGTTGTAAATAATTGAAAATGTTTGTTAAACCCAAATGTGTGATGTTCCATAATTGGGTTTCTTTATGTTTGAGTTACATGCTGAATTTATTTGTAATGAAGTTGGAAATGAATCCTTAAATGGTCACATAAAAAGAATAATTTGGTAGTGTTTCAGTAATTATCCTTGACATGAAATATGGGATATTGAGACTTTTTTTAACAAAGTATAAGATTAGAATTATTTAAATGTTATGATAAATATTTAAGAGGAATATGGTTATAATTTTAAGGGGGATATCTTTTTCAATGTATGTTACACTAAAATGTGTGATGATGTTCATTAAATAGGTTTCTTATGGTGTTAGTCACATACTAAATTTATGTGTAATAAATTTGTAGATGAATCCTTAAATGGTTACATATGAAGAATAATTTAATAATTTTTGGGTAATTAACCTTAACATTAAATATGGGATATTGAGACCTTTTTATTGGTTATTTACATGTATTGGGTAGCAGAAATTGTGATATTTGATATCGATAATGGATTTTTATCTCATTATTAATTTCGCATTCTATGAAGGGGTGATGAAATGAAGGCATGGTTTTTCATGGGAATGAAATGATTTAATATGTTGTTTTTTTAGTGATTTATGAGATTTTTATCACTAAACATGTTATGCATGTTTGATTTATCATGGTGATCACTTACAGGTGGGTTATGGTGGGATTATTTTGGAAGTTCCATGGTATATCATCATAATACCTGAAGGTGATTGGTATTTTTTTTCATTAAACTATTATTTGTATAGTCACATAATAACTCTTTGATTTAACAATTTTTTTTGTGGTTCATACAAAGGATTACGTTATCAATCACTATATATACAACAATTTTTTGTTCAGAAATTGAATGCATGACGTTTTAGGTAATATAATGTTTCCTTTGTAGCAAGGTGATGATTTCTAGCGATTGTATGTATCTTAGTCAGTAATGTTATAAATTATAAATGAGTTAATTTTCCACACTTCCATCCATTATCTTTATTTATTTATTTATTTATTTATTGGTATATATGACTTAAATTTGTGATTATTTTGACTACATAACATTTTTGGGTGTGTGTTAGTATATTTTTGCTAGAAGGATTTAGTAAAAGTGACTGACTTGTGGAATTATGAAATAGATCACATAACAAAACCAGAGTAATAGGTAAATTTTTTATTAAAAAATTCCTATAACAAGTCAAGGGATTTAGGTGCATCATTATTTTTTGATTGACATAGAGTACCTGATATTTTATAAAATAATTTCATTACATCCATTTTAGTTTATCATAAAATAGTAAGACATTAATCGGTGATTCATTAAAGTTATTTATAATGGTTTTAAAAATAATTTAATTGATTAATGATATTTTTTATGGTAGATTTTGGATATGAGTGATGTTGTAAGATGCAGTAGCTGGAGGATATTAGTTATTTATATTGCACGTTACAAGGTAAGAGTTTTTATTGGGAATCTATTGGATTGAGTGGAAATTTTACCCATGGATATTGGAATGTTTTTCTAGAATATTGAGAATGTATGAATGGTTTTATCTATGGATAAAACTACTAATTTATATGGTTTTTACCATGGTATTATGTTATAATTACCATGGTTGAACCACCGATATAGCTAAAAGGTACTATAGTTAAAACCATGGTTGTATACATTAATTTATATGGTTTAATCCATGTTGTTCCACGATAATAAAAATAGTTAAATTATAGAAACAAAAGGATAATTCCATAGTTTAAATAGTGTATATACAAATCGAAAATTCATGGTTAAAATTTTGTTATTTGGAAACCCCTATTGTAATAGATTTATCATCCATTGATTGAACAACCATGGATATAACCATTTTCCAAGGTTTTTTCTTACCATCACAATTCAAAAAATTAGTTATATGTTACTTTTGAAGTTGTGTGTAATCTCATATTTTCCCATTATATGGAATTGATGTGATTTTAGAAATGGATTAAATATATTAACATATACTCCTTGTTTTCTAAATCATGGATTGATTACAAAAATCATAAATGGTGAAAAAAATTATGAGGATGGAGGTAACATCATATAACCACTATAGAGAGATCTTAATGTCACTACAAAAGAATAAGAATATAATGGACCACCTTAATTATCATTTTTCAGTGCACCACCATGATAAATATACTCTGATGTAGCTAGAGATTTTAAAATCATTATGCCAATTGTTAAAGCAGAATACAAATCCCATCCACCTCCACTAGTGAAAAACTTCACGATAGTGAGGAAGAAAAGTGGGAGGTTTTCTTATGAACTCAAGGTGGGGAGATTTTTAAGAATCAGGATCCATATCCCAAAACACATGATCCTATGTGGGATGTGTGGGATATATTTCAGGTCTTGGAAGGTCCTATTTAGACAAATGAAATTTCCCATGTATTGGGTGTGAGGAGGTGCATTCCCCATATTATCCTTTAGCCGAGAGGGTATTATGGAGAGGGATGAACCAAGACTGGCATAATTATTGGGAAAAGTGATTGGTGGACATTTATTGTTGATGGAAAAATATGTGAGAGATAATATAGAGAGGGTGTGGGACAATCCATTAGAGATGACTACACCAGAGACAGATAAGGTTTGTTATAATGAGGATATCAATGAGCCTTTTATGGATGATTATAATTCTCCGCCAGATCAATTTTTTGACATAATCTTTCTGTAAACACTTCCAAGTAAAGAAACTATAGTAAATAAGAGATGGGTGTGTCTGATGTAGCTATTATAAAATAGTGGATCTCATTTCATTCTTTAATAAAATTAATGATAATTTTTCACTATAGTTCTTAACTATGAACTCATGGAAAATTAAAAAAATATAAATACCAAAATATGGGAGTGATTTAACTCAATGTTTATGAAGAAACAAGATTTTTGGATTATGGTTGTTATATGTAATAAACATGATTGATTCCTCATTATAAAATTAAATCTCGAGTTATCTTACATAAGCATTGATAGTAGTAATAAATAAAATTTAAAGGACATGATTTATTCAAGGTATGGAGAATGAAACAGCTAGATATTTCCCTATATATAATATTTAAATAAATGGTTTTTAATAAAAATAATTACATGGAAAACCAAAAAAATGTGAAAAAATAATATTGATATATTTTTAATAATATATTTTTTCACTTATAGATATCCATTAAATTAGGTTGTATAAATTGAAGTAATCGTATCAAAAAATATGTCAATAAAGTAAATAGAAATTAAATCCCAAAATATAATTCTTTTTTTTCAAGTAAATTTTTCATAACTTATAGGGGATGTATCTTTTCTAGGTTTTTCCCATAACCAATCCCAAGCTAGACTTGAGAAATTGAGATTTGACAAAAATCATATATGGTAGAAGTTCCAGTTTGTAGAGATTTCCCAAAGATCCAAACTAGATAAACCATAACCAAAAACTATAATTAGAGAATTCATGATTCTTAGGTTTTATGACAAATATCATAAGGGGTTATGTAAGTAGATATTAGGGTTATATCAAAATGTAATAAAATGATTATATAGGTATATAATGAATATATATACTATATAAAAAGACTTTTTTGTACTAAATTAACTTTATGATTTAAAATGTATATTTCAAACAAATGAATTAAATTTCAAGAAACAAAATTAATTTTTTATTTAGTAAATATAACATATATTAATAATTGAATAATTTGTAAACTTTAAAATACCAAAAGTCATTTATCTATAAAAATCCATGTATTTTATTCTTTAATTTTAAGTAAATTTAATTAATTTAATTTTTTGAATATGAAAACATTAACATAATTTTTGAATTTATAAAATTCATATTTTCTTAAGATGATTCTTTGAGATTTCTCACAATTAATTAATTTTCAAGTGAATAGTGAAAAAAATAAAATTTATTATTACTATCACTTTTATAAAATTATTTTATTTTATGAATACATTGAATTTTTTTGAAATATTTGTATGTGTAATTTTATATTATAAATTAGACTAAATCATTTAAAAATAATGGTGTTTAATTTATTACCACATGATACATATTTTGAAAATTTATGTGGTGTTTTAATGAATATTGTTTTCCAACTTTTTTATTTAATTATTTATAACATGATATAAAAATGTTTTTCTATGTTTTATTGTCAAATAAATACTATTTGAATGATAATAATTATTTTAAATTTATTTTAATATAATATAATTATAATTTTATTCTAATCACAAATATTTTGGAAAAAAATTAATCTTTTTCACTGAATAGTCAGCTTAATAATTAATTACCATGGTAAAAATATAATTTGGGTAAAAGGTTAGAAGTAAAAAAAATACTTAAATAACTAATAAATTTTATAAAAAGAATGTATGATAAGTAATTTTATATTATATTATCCCACACCCCCTATTTATCTACTTTTAATCCATTCAACCTTGACTATTCTCATTACATTATTAAAAAATGATGTGTGATTCCAAAAGATCCCTTTCCCCTATTATAAAAGGTTACCACTTTAACCGTTAAAATATACATGCTACCTTATAATATATCCGTGAAAATATATAATTTTTTCATATAGGGAACCTTATACCACCTACATAATCTTTGGTTTACAATAAGTTTTCGTAAGGTCTTCACATTTGAGAAGTTTTCTAGGGTGGGGAATTCAAGATTCTAACACGAGTGTTACCATATAATAGTCTTTTATTTTATTCTAATCTATACAAAAATAAATTATATTCATGTTAATATAATTAAATTTTTATAATTATTATACATAAATGTAATTATATTTATTATAAAAATATATTCAATATTTTCTATTCACTATGAAAACAAAATAACATCAATCGTGAAAATGTGTGGAACACCGCCTCCATAACATGATGCAGTTTTTTCTATCATAAACTCTATAGGATGGTTCTAATAATGGATTTTATGAATAAATATGATTTATATATCTAAATTATAATTCTTTAATCCATATTTTTAATATACCATATTCCCTCCCATTCATTTAGAAATGAGATCGTTAATTATGTGTATATACGAACTACCAACTCCATGAACAACATATTTCATTTATCAAAAAAAATCACCTTGGTTGGTTATAAGAACGAATTTAATGAAGTTATTTGATACTTATATCATGTTAAATATTATTTAAAATTTATATTAACATTATATAATAATGATCTATTATTTTTTCAGTCATTATAACACACTCTTGTTTATGTTTACCTCATACACGAGTAGTGTTGTATTGATTACAGAATGAATGATTATGGAATTTTATATACTTGTAAAAAATATAATAATAGTTTATTCATTATTTAAAAATTATTTATTAGCTATAATATTAATATCTAATGATGTTAATAATATATCACCTTTATTAATTAATCTCACTAAAATGAACTAGTCTTTGATTTCATTGTCACAAAACATTACCAAGAAACATTAGAAATAAAAATATAAATTTATAAATTATTTTAAATAATTATTTAAAACACCTTTTATGATCTTGGAAGGATTCAATTTTGGATTATAATGAAGAAAAACATATCCATTTCAAAACTAGTTCATAACGATCATGATTTATAACACCCAATTTGAAAATAGATTATAAATAAATAATAAATATATATTGAATATTTATAAAGTAATTTTATAAAAGGTTATATGGAATAATAATGTTTTAAAAAAGATTATTGAGATAGTATTTTTTATTATATAGGAGGTTATACAGCATTCAACTAAGTGAGAGTAAAGGTAAGGGGTGTTCGTGACTCAAATTCTTCCCTTAGGTAATAATAACATATCTTTGTCTAAATCCTTTTTATGTTTTATAATATCTGACCTATCAAAATGTTTATATATATTTCCATATTATTTTTTAAAAAACCCCTTGTTTCACAGCAAATTCTTATTCTTTTATTAAACTATTGTTTTGTGGAAATAAAATTTTGATTAGAACACTTCCCATATTTTTAATGGATTCTTCCTCCTTATCCAAATTTTTACATCCCGCTAATGTTCTCTTTTCCCTAGTGGGAACTAAAATTGATTTATCTCTAATTACTCGTACATTTCATTATATTTTAAAACCAATGTTATGATATCATTTTAAGGATTTGGGATTTTAAAAAATAGTTCATTTTAAATATTTCAATGGGTTTTCCTTTAAATGATCATGTAATACTACATGTTTTTATAAAAAAATTGAATTAATGTAATTTATTTGATATCTTGTGTAAAATCCAACACTAATTTTCAAAAAACCGTAATATATTTTTAACATTAACATTTATAAATGGCCATTATAATCAAGCTACTAAACATGTAATCATCAATATGAATAAATAAATTTTAAAAAATAAATTATATTCATTTTATATATGTGAGAAATATTTGAAAAAATTACTTAATTTTTAGTAAATGATTTATAAATTTTAAAAATATTTTTTTACAAAAAGAATTATTTTTTTGAAAAATAATAAAATAAATTTTTTTCATTTTGTAAATATTATTTGAAAAAATCATTTTTAATTATAAATTTCACAATTATATTTCAAATAATTTTTTGGAATTCTCTCTAATGATTTATTTGTCGATGAATAGTAAATAATACTAATATTTATTAAAAACATTTATTTTATTTATAAAAATTACAAGTTTTAGTTCATTTTAATATGGGTTTAAAGGTAAATTTAGTTCAATAATATTTTTGTTTATCAAATTTAGGTCATCATGATAAATTTCATGTTAAGTTTTGATATTAAAACTTTCTATACTTATGAAACCATTTTCTTTGGAAGATGTATTTTTCATCACATATTTAGATTTAATAATAAATTAAAATTTTCCAATTATGTGAATGGACTTCATAAAAATAGATTTTTTTTAATAATCATAATTTATATTATATTATATGTTCAACTTAATTTTTGGTCAAAATGAAGAGTAAAAATAGGTAACATTGATTATCCAAATTAAAGTTAAAACATGTTTACTGAGGGTTCAAGTAAAAAAATATAAGGGATAAAATTGCCTATAAAATTATCCAAATAGTATAAAATGTCAATATATCAACCTTATATCATTTAAGAGTCGTGAATGGGACCGTATAGATCCTTTTATCAATTTTAAAACGTGGGTTCACCTTTTTATTTTAAAACTTTACAATTGTGCCTCCCCCCACTAATGAAAGGGCACCAAATTACTCTTCTATTAACACATAAAAATCCCATTTATTAGAAAATTTCCAACAAAAATCACTGCATAATACCCTTCCCACATCTTAGGGTCCTTATTTTTATTATGAAACTATCCAAATAAATATTTTGATATAAACTTAAAGAGGATCTCCAAATAAGAGATAAAATAATTACCCTTGTGTTTTTATTTAATTTCTTCTCCACCACCTTAAAATATTATTATAAAATTATTATATCAAAATAAAGTATCTAACATATAATTTTATTTTATAATTTTAATGCCATAACTTATATTCATATCCACTTCCATCAAATGGAAAATGAAACTACTGATCATGAATAAGGTGGATTGTCGCCTCACGAACCGATGTAATTTGTTTTCCATCGAAAAATATTTTGACTGGAAATAATGAGTGGTTTAATTTTCATATATGATATTTATTACATTATTATAATTCATGAATTTTAAATTCACATATACCATTTTACTTTCCATTTCTAGGGGATATGATAACGTCACTTGGGTATATGGAAAACTGCCACCTTCTGAAGCAACATGATTCGTTTTTCACATACGCTTTACATGAAAGTTAATAAGGATAGATTTAATGAATTTATGTGATATATATGACATAATAATTACTATTTTAAAGTGAGATATTATTTATCTTCATCTAGTTCCATCCATTGATAAAATGGAAAAAGCGTTTGCGAGTACGAATGACCTACCATCTTCATGAATAGTGTAATTAATTTTATAATTTATAAGATGTATAAATGACTCTAAATATATATATATACTATATATATATAGGATATTTACATACTAGTTAATATTATAAATATAATGTAATTAATATCAATTTAAATTTATAGAAAATACCAAACCAAAACATACATGAAAACAACGAATCAATTATTACCTAAAACATAATTTTAATAAGGAATTTTTAATAAAAATGTTATGAATTTTAATAATAAAAAAGTATATGGTATGATATATATAATTATGGTTCTTTAATATTTTTATAATATACATAATGTTTTTATATTGGTGGTTTTAATTTTTGTGAGAAAAATAGAGACTTAAGGTAAGGGGTTTTCATCTCACTTTTATCTCTGTGAACCACATGTCATATTCACCACTTGTTTATTTTTTGTGGTGTATATATTACCTATGAAGGTAATTTATGATTATTATAATTAATTATATGGTGATTTACATATCTATATATGCTTATTTATTCTATGGGGTTTTTTTAAACTCACCAATGTGGTAATGGTTTTTATGTTAAAATCCAAATGTTTATCAGGATTGATTATGATTATGATTTCAATGATGAATTACAATAATATACATCTATAGAAACTCATGTTTATTTTTCCTATGGATTTTTATTTAATTTACAATTCTTCCATTAATTTTCCTCTCTTTATGTACTCAATATTTAATAATAACATTTTGAAGGAAAAAATCGGATTCATTTCTCTCTTCATTCATAAATCCTTTTTCTTCCATGTCCATAGTTTCTAAATATATTTTTATGAAGGTTTTCACTTTTTTTAATTATTGTTTATATAAATTTTTACCAATTTTTTAAAATTATCAAAATGATTTAAAATGATTCATCTTTTCATTTCCTAAATAAGGATTTCTTAACTTTTTATTGATAAAGTGAAAGGAATCGTCATTTTAACATGTATGGCCTGAATGGTATTATCCTTCATCATGAATTCTCATTAATTTAAATATTAATATAAAATTTTATGTTTTTAATTTCAAGGGATAATTTTTCATTAATATTTTATTTTATTTTAGATTTAAAAAATATGTTTTAAAAATTAATAGATATTTTCTTATATAATATTTTCATAATCTTTTAGCCGAATTTCAATTAATCAAAAACACCAAAATTTGGTGTTCCTTATATTTTATTAGGGATATGATCCAAATATTCCATCTTTATAATTTCAATGATTAATTTATTTTTATGCAACCTATTCCTTTTCTATAAGTTTTTCTATGATGAATTAGTGAGATGATTATAAAACCCATTTCCTTTCTATGGGTTATGATATGATGAAATGTTTTCAAAACCCATTTCCTTTATTTGGGTTGTGATATGATAAATTTATTATTATCTTTTAGCATATAAATGTATGATTTATGTGATATGTGGGACCGATATCAACCTCTAATTCATTGTGCAATGAATAATGTTTTATGAGATCAAAGGACACATGAAAGGTTAACCCAAGTCTAAATGATGGTACATGGGAGGTTATACAAAGCCCAAAAATGGTACATAAGTGGTCATCCCAAGCCTGAGTGAAGGTACATGGGAGGTTATACCAAGATTTAAATAGGTTATATAAGTGGTTATCCCAATCCTTAAAGAGGGTATACGATAAATCATCCCAATCCCAAAAAATAGTTCACAACAAGTTATCCAAATCCAAAAAGAGGGTGCATGAGAGGTTATCTCAAGCCAAAAGCAGGTACATTGGTGGTTATCCCAATCATAACATATCATGAATATATATGTGGGTATCCTTGAAATAGGATTTTTTATTCTTATGTTTATTCCACAAATCTATGTCTTATTCCAAAGTTATACTATAATGGATCATAATATATGATTACATTATGAATTATGTATTATGAATAGCCAATATCTATTTGATTATTATGGTTTATGATATATGATCTATAGAGTATGGTTTTATAATGTGATTCTCATCTTACCATATCTTTATTCTCAAATTTTTATATATATTTATTTTTGACCCTTACTGAGAATCAATGTTCCTCTTTTAATTTGTTTCTACTCCATAGGTTATAAATAATGGAATTATGAATGTTGTGTCTAATCATTGTTCTAGTTATAAGGAACATAGTAGGATATCATGTAGTTTACTTATAAACCATTTTTTATGTATTTATGTTTCTAAAGGAACTATACGTAAATAATTCATGCATGGATCATTAATTTAAGTGACTAATATTCATCTATTAATATGAAATATCTATGTATAAGAATTGGGGGTCAATGCAGTTGGTGTGAGATAAAGGATTATTCAACATTTGGAAAAAAGGATGAGAAATATTTTGAAAGAACCATATTGATAACGGTAAGTATAAGAATATATCCTAGAATTATGTTGAAGGGTGGTGCCAGAGTTTTTCAAGTAATTTCATACCTATCTAGATACTAAAAGTGGATGTGGTTGTTGCAATATAGTACCTTGCTGTAATAACAATGAAATGGGTTCATTAAGCTGGACTTGATCATTGTTTATTTCATGAAAATGGGACTTACTACACAACTGGTCTGAAACTCCTTGAGGATATGTTTGGTAAATTCACAATCTCTTTACAACCCCTCATTAATGATTTTTATAATGACCATTAATAACCTATGTTGAGCCTAAGGTGTTGTTGATTGAAAATAATGTTTCATGATTTATATATAATCTATGTGAGTGTTTATGATTATATGGTTCCCAACTATGATTATGGTTTCTTAAAATATTATATTTGGTTTTAGTGAATACATGTAACCCAAATGAACCTTGTTAATGATGAGTTTTATGGGAAATAAAAATATTTTCCTCTTGAGGAACCAAACATTATGGTATCTGGAATAAAAAATATCCATTTTATTCACAAATTATATTTTTGAAGCTATGAATAATGTTGAAATTAGAAATGAAAAAAGAAGATAACAATATTTTCTTTATTCCTCCATGAGTAAAAATCCAAAATCTTTTATCGGTTATGTTGATATACTAGTTTCTAATTAATGAATTTGTACCAATGAAAACATATTTTCCATTTTCTAGTGTTTAGAGAATGAAAATATTGTTTTTGTTTTCTATCATTTGGAAGGATAAGTGGATTTATGGTGGAATCATATCAATAATATAGGGAAACAATAATAAATCGAATCCATTGATTCTGATGAGTTAATTATCTTATTTTTAAATAATTAATATTCTTATATTCCTCATATAAGATTAGATAAGGTATTAATTAAGATAAAATATAAGGATGATAAATCCATTGGTACCTATGAGGAAAATTGTACATGACATGAGAGGTATGCATATTTTATTATCATCCAACCCAAATGTAAGGTTTATAAATTCATTAGTGGCTTAAAAACAATTTTTCAAATTTAATTATACATAATGGAATTTGTTACACATGAGAAAATAATTCATTGTAATATCAAGGTGGAAATATAGATTGGGGTTACCCATCAATCATATTATTTTTATAAAAAAATTGGAATCTAAGAGAAAATCTACAATTTTTGAAGAATAGAATATGATATTTCTATTATGCTTGAATTATAGAAGGAATCATTGAGGAAAGTATCTTAATGGGACTAATAAATATCTTGTGTTTGTAAAGGAAGTTCATCGAGTGGATAAATTATGATGTGATGGGATGAACATAGCTAATGATGCTAATAGGGGGAAAGCTCCACAGAATGTACACCCCACACTAAAAATGATTAAATTATAAGTAGTATAGAAATTATTCTAACTAGTTATAAAATTAAAAATATTAATTCATATGATCAACAACATCAACCTCTTAAGAATAGAGATAATGTGAAATCTTATGGGATCCCTATTTCATATGAGTTTCATGATAATTATGTGGTGAAAGATACAATTTTCATCCACTCTAGAACATCTAATATTTTATTTTATTATGAGTATAACCATTGTTTTATGTCTACTTAATTTTATATTGGTACCAATATTCCACTAAAATGATTAGATGTTAAATTATTTGTGAAAAATTCTATTGGTAATATGATAACATATTGAGTCGATGAGTCTTATCTAGTTGAATTGTTTTGGAGTGTGCTTCTTGAAAATATTTTCATTATTCATCTCCTTAATTTTGGAATTATCTTAAGAATTGATTATATTTCACTACATGAATCACACATCAATTTTTTTGGACGGGATATAGCTTTTGATATTCCAAAGAAAACTATGAACCTATATTAGTGTAAATATAAGTATGAACATTGATAGAGATGACATCCATTGTATCAGTTAGTGTTCCCATTCAAAAGGAGTGTTTATCTCAGATGGTTGGGGAGAAAAAAAAAATTGATGGTATACCATTTTTTTGATGTTTTTATGTCATTTAAAAAGGGTTTCCTAGTCTTGCACGAAATATTTATGTTGATTCCTCAATAGAACTTGTATCTGTTATTATGACATTTTCAAATACTCCTTAAAAATATCCCCAACTGAGTTATAGTAATTGAGTACAAACTACATGGGAATATTTACAATGAATTCATTAGTCCAATTGTGTCATCTTTGGTTGAAAATATTCTTTTTTTAAGAATATAGATGGATTGATGAGAATCTACCAATATTATCAAGAAATTAACAAGATCATAGTCAAGAACAAGTACCCTCTATCCCATATTGATGATATTTTGATTATCAATATATAAATCAATACTTTTCCAAGGTCTATATTTATTATGTATATCTTTAATTGAGGTTAAATAAGGAGGATATACCAAATATTGCATTATGTATGTCATATGGAGTCTCTCATTATATATTGATTCCATTTGGCCTTATTAATTCCCCTACTATCTTTATGGATTTATGGAATATAATCTTTTGATATTACCTTAACATGTTCATGGTAGTATTAATATATGATACTCTAATATATTCAAATAGAAAGTAATAACATGATGATCACATGAAAATTTTACTAAAGACCCTAAAAAATAGAAAATATATGAAGAAGTTACAATGAGTGAATTTTGGTTAAAAATATTTTATTTATGGGTGATATAATCTAAATTAAGAATATATTGGTGAATAAATCGAAGACAGAGACTATTATATATTGGCCCAGACCATCCACAACGACTAAGATCTATAATTTTCATTGTTTGGATGGATATTTTAAAAGTTTGTGGGTAATTTCTCATGTCCATTCAACTCACTCATCATGTTAACTCAGAAGTGAGCCAAGGTTCATTGAATAAATAATTGGGAAGAAAATTTCAAGAAACTAAAGAGAAATTTAGTCATTTGAGCTATGGTTACATTACCTTACAGTAGAGAAGTGTTTTGAATCTATAGGGGTGCATGGAAGAATGGATTTAAATATATTTTCATGTAAAATTATATATTTATATTTTATGCTTCTTAAAAATTGAAGGATCATGAGAAAAGTTACAAAAAATCATGATTTATAGTTAGCTTTAATAAAATTTGAATTAAATATATGGAGGAATTGTATTTATTGAGAAAGGTGTGATATATATATTGATCATATGTGTTTAAATTATATATTCACAAATAAAATGTTCAACATGAACTATAGATAATTTTTTTCTCTAATTAATGATTATGATTGATCAATACATTACCACCAAGGAAGAAAACAACGTTTTCGATGATTAGTGGTGAAAGTATCATTCTAAATTATCTGTGATAATGAAATAAAAGATCCAATATTTCTGAATTTGAAAATGATGGATCTAGAAATCATGAAGGAAGTGGGAAAATCTTATATTCTAGAAATAATTGTTCAATAATCTATCCATGTGAAGATTAAAGATACATATAAGAAAGATGTAGAGCTACATTAGAAGGTGAGAAATGTTTATGAGTTTATCTATAACCTTGATATACTGAAAGGTTCTAGAACTATGTTTCTGTTCCGTCCATATAAGATTTTAAGATAGAATATTAGAAGAGGCCCATAGTATATCATTCCCTATTCATCCTGGAAGGAAAAAGATGTATAAATATTTGGAAGATCATTTTTGGTGGGATAAAATGAAGATATATATTATAAATTTTTTATCTTAGAGCATAGTATGTTATCAAGTTGAGGATGAGACAAAAAAATATTAAGGGGTGTTATAACTATTACACATTCCCGAATGGAAATAGGAAAAAATAACCATGGTTTTTTTCATGAGACTCCCAAAAATATTTGAAGTAAATAATGTTATATGGGTTTTTGTTGATTGCCTTATCAATTCATCACTATTCATCACTGTCAGAGAATATTTCTCTCTAGATATTATTTTCGTGATATATATTTATGATGATTTATGTTTTCTTGGAATATAGTTTTTTATTTTATCTAATGGAAATCCTATTTTTACCTTGAATTTATGTTGAAACCTATGTAGGTTATGGATACTGATCTAAGTTTCAACACTTAATATCATCCATGGATATATATTTAGTCTGGGAGAACAATTCAAACCCTATAGGATATATATGGATCTTGTTATTTTGATTTAAAAGGTGTTTGAGATCAACACCTTCATCTGGTTGAGTTTTCTTTCAAAAATATATTTCAACCAATTATTCAGATGGATCCTAAGGAAAACCACTATAGAAGGAAGTGTAGAAATACAACGTGATGGTATGAAGTTGTAGAAATAAAGCTATTGGGACCTAATCTATGAGATTAAATGACATATAATTTTGGAGGAATTTTGTATCACATAAGGGTAGCTTAGGATTGATGGAAAATTTATGCTGAAATTTATTAGTCTGATATATAATTTAATGTCAGTGAGAAGAATTTTTATTGAATTTATCAATGTAAGAAGGATATGAGATTCAGGAAGAATGGAAATATGGTCCGTATATATATTTCCCATTTCAATATTCATGATTGATTATGGATGTTTTATTCTCACTCAATGCTTCCACAAAACCACTCTCAGGTTTAAAATGAGTTCATTGTATCTCTCTAAATTAATAATATACCAGACCCTTTACATGAACTGAAATCACAGGTCAGACCATAGGATAATGATTTTTTACTTGATGAATAATCGATAGATATTCTGGACCATATAGAGAATCTTCTAATAATTAATACAACTCACCAGGTCAAACGTTTTTGTTGAAACCACTAATTAGAATATGCTATGTGAGAACCTAAGGATATGATTTGACAGAATTATCATCATTTGTTTATATCAAAGTGATTAATTTCATTGGATAAATTAAATTTAAGGGTATTATAATGTAACACCCTTAAGTTTTTTTGATTTTTTTTGAATAAGTCAAATTTACAAAATATATTTCCTTATATTAAACATATAGTTTTAAAAACCAATAATATACTATTAATATTATTATTTAAACATAAATGTTATAATATATCCATTAAAATTTGTGTCATGAATTGGAATAATAATATTTAAAATAATTAATTGTTATTGTTTTATATAAGTAAATCATCTTTTTCATGACCCAACCACATTGGGCTAAATATACAATTACTCCAATCCTTCTTCAATAGGTTAGGGAGTGCGACGAGCGTCGAAATGAATAATCTATGTGGGATGACTTTGACTAATGTACCTTTATGCACACAACTGACCATCTTAATGAAAACGTGCAGATGAATACTGATATTAATAAAATATTAAATATAAAGAATATAACCATGCCTATGAAAACCCATTACGGTGTACAATAGTATGATAGTGAAAACTATAAGTGAAGTGAACAATATACTCCCAACCAAAAAAAATTGCGTCCTCACAAAACATGAAATGTAAGGATGATGATAGAGCCCATTATTTGATATATAGGATTTGACCACTACACGTCATCTATTTCAACTTGTATCCATAAGAACCCCTATAATCACAGTCTTCATTTCCATAATCTATATTGGACATGACATGTTTGAGAAAATACAATGCATGTATGAGTATATACATACCCAGTAGGATGCCTCGAAAACTGAAGGGGGTGTATTAAGAGACATGATATCAATAGAGAGAAATTAGATAGATCAACCCAAATAAATGGAGTAACAAAATACAATTACATGTATAATGATATATATATATATATATATGTGTGTGTGTGTGTTCAAACCAAAGAAACCCAAATGAGAGATAAGTGGAACTTTATATCACAACCTAGACTGGGTAAAGAGTGGTAATAGTTCTAAGAGTTCATCAATGATTTCCAGCATCTCACATGTCAGTTCAGATAATTTACCTTCTAGAGGGACAACCCCTCTCCAATGTGCCACACATTCGAGAGTACTCAATATCTATGAAGAAGATGTGTGACCTAGTTCGTTAGGTGGTGCCACACAGTGTAAGGAGGACCCACACCATATCTAGTATGGGTAAAACTCATTAGATAAAGTACACAATCCCTAATTCCAGATAGGGGTACCACTTTGTACCTAAAGGAAATTCACCCTAATGTCATAGGGGGTTTTACTCAATATCTAGAAATACACACCCTAATACACAAATGGGTACCACTTATTAGTAGAGGACCTACATCTTAATTAAATAGGGGTACAACTCAATATCTAGAGGAACTTCACCATAATTCCATTGGGGATACCACTCAGTAGTTAGAGGGACTGCACATTACTCTTGTAGGTGGTACCACTGAGTAGTTATAGGGATCACACCCAAATGACATAGTAGGTACCACTAAGTAATAAGAGGACTCGCACTCTAATTCCATCAGGGTTTAACAATTAATGTAAGGAGGACCTAAACCCTACCTGATTGGGGGAACTAATCCATGAGTAGATATTGGACTCACCCTTTGTCTGTCAGGGGGTACCACTCTAATGATCCTACCCAATAACTATCATCATTGAGAACCACCAAAATAAGAATCATGACCTGAAAATATCACATCATATCTCAAAATATTCCATAGAGTCCACCATCACGTTTTATGCCTAAAAACACTCAGTCCATGTAACTTGTGGTCCAAAATCAATGTTTGAATGAAGGATATATGAGAATTTGATTTCTCCTCAAGGAAATAACATGTAAACAACATGTAATTGGACCCACAAGGGATGTGTCCCCACTCCTCATCAATGTTGTGTCCCTTACAATAAATTTATCAATACCTTTGAATCCTTAGATAGTGCATAGGGGTACTACAATGTTTACCAAAACTGTAACATCCCAAGTAAGTAATGAATAATAGATATTTTTATCTATGTCTATTAATGATTAAGATAGTGTTATAGAGGCTTAAAATGAAAATAAAAACAATCTTATGCATGGAATACACTAATATTCTTAAAAGATTGTTTTAGTGCCTTTTGATGGCAAACTATTTTTGAATCTATATTTTGACAATTTTATAAACTATGTTTGTCAAAATAAACTTATCCTTTATGATTGCGACATCAAAATTTACCTTGTGTGGATTTTTGGTATTTTTCTGACAATGTTCATTTTTTAATGAATAGTGAAAAATACTGCATTTTACATCAAAACTGCTTTTTAATATAATTTATTTATATGATTAGATTTTGTTTTGAATTGGTTTTGAAGTGAAATTAGAATATATTTTTACCATTTTATCCAATGGTGGTCATTGGAATCAATTTCACTTTGAAATTTGACTTAAACTGGTGTCAATCTTTTGATACTTATTGTTTTGTAAAAACACGCTATTTGCTCTGGCAGCAGGAATTAATTATTAAATTAATTAATGTGACCTATATGTTTTGAATTTTGTAAAATAGACTTCATTTTTGAATTTGGAATATCAAATATAGCTTAGGGTGAATTTTTGGTAATTTTCTGAAAAACTTCAATTTTTGATGAATAGTGAAACCACTAAGTGATAATCAAGCAAACTGATTTTTCAGTTAAATGAAAGTTTACCACTAATGTGTATTGAATTTTGAAAATCCGACATACATGGTTGTCATTAATAAGTAAAATTTGGTTCAATGAGATTATAATAATTTTTTGGGGAATAGTAACTTATTAAGTTCTTAATCGCGATTAGTGGTAATTAGGGTAGTTTAAGGTATAAATAATACATTAATAAAATGAAATGACCTAGACACATGTCCCAACCTCATTTTTTGTGTCATGGCCGACCATGACACGCCATGGGTCAACTTGGGGACCCCATGGATCCACTTTTGTTGGGGAATGACATAAATTACTTTTTATTTAATGTTAAAGTGAAAATGACACAAACAAGAGATGTTTTACAAAAACAATTTGTACATGGGGTTATAAAGATCGGAGTTTTGATTATAAATAGTCTTTGGAAAGATAAAAATATTTCCTATATAATAGTAGTTTTTTTATAATTTTTAGACATTATATAAATTTAATTATTTATGACATAATAATGATGCAGCGATGACATCATTATTTGACTATTTAAATAAAATAGAAAGATAATGTAAAATCTATGAACTACACATGTCCAAAACCTATTGTATGAGTTAATTTCGAACCCTTATCACCTTATCCACGAATTATATAAATGTGGGACCTTTTGAAACCGAAACACTTTTTCAAATAAAGTAATATTTCTTTACTTTCCAAAAGTGCCCCTCCTCTCCTCTTATAAAAGGCCCCCACCTCTACCTCATTTCACACACTCCTCAAGCCTTTGGCTCGGCCAACCCCTGCCCATTTACTCTCTCCACATCCCTCTCCTCACCCTAGAGGATTCCCTTTGGGAAGAATCCTTTCAAAGGAAGCCTTTAGTCTCAAATCAAAAGGAGTTACACTTTTAAAGGTAATTCATTTCTCTCATGTTCATTTGTTTTATTTTGCTTCTCCAACCCCCTAATCTCTTTTTATTTACTTATTTTGTAACAACACCAGTATCTTAAATATACAAGGATGTTGTTATAATATTTATTTGAGCTAAACTCTCACACAAATACATCAAATGGTTAAAGAACATACGGTTTCTGTGGATGGCGAAATTCTGCCTCCCGAAACGATGATTGTTCAAAACTCATTTAACACCTTCAAAGGTGGCCATTATGATGTCAATATTTTTATATATGATATATAATATGTTTATGTTTTCCTTAATCTTCTGTTTTTTTTCATTTTATGCATACCTTTATGGTTTCCATTATGGGTAAACACGATATCTTCATTTTAGGAAATGCGGACTACCGCCCCCTCAAAGTGATTTGATTCGTTAAATACCATATGTGGGACATATAAAGGATGGAACTATGATATTATATATGATATTATACTGGAATTATAATATACCTTTATATCATTATGATTCCATACCAGAAAATATGAAATAGAAATGGAAGTAGCGTTCATGTGTACGTACGGCTTACCGTCTCCATGAATGGTGCATTTCATTTCTTACCTCTAAATGATTATGTAATATTATAAATGCATGTATGTACTGGATATATATGAAATATATGATATCTACATCATGAATACCATTATGGATATAATTAAACTTTGACCAAATTAACAACATGTAATGTAAGAAGTCTATTTTTGACATAAGAACAAATACCGACAAAATGAACATTATTAACTTAACTGATTGCATGATGTTCATAACATGGTATAAAAGGAATAATGAACTTGAAAAAGATTCATAAGCAAGTAGATATTAACTCAAGTTTATTATTCAGGAGATTAAAGAATGGTCGGGTCAAGTCGGATACGAGGTATGGGACTTCGTCTCAATCTCCTTTCGTTGAGGCATATTTTATTTTATACACAACTTTCTTTTATACGGTGTATAAACCCCTTTGACTTTTACGTTTATTCAAAAGGAATCTTTTTTATACGAAGTGTTTACTAAACGACAAAAGGGAATGTTTTTGTCGTACGTATGCGGCGACAATGACTTCTCCGCTGTCGTGACCGTTATTTGAGTTTCGGCTTCCTCTACAAGCCATACCTTCTTTTTAAAAGAAAAATAAATACCATGTTTTACTTTTCTTTTATTTTAGTATTGAAAATGGTTTTCATAATGTTTTTATATCAATGTGTTGTATTGATATCTCGTGATTGAAATTTGGAAATTTTATGTTTTCTTTATGCATGTTTTATGTGATACGATTATGTTATGGTTCTTGGGCATTATTATGAAGACGGGTGGTTCCGTGATAAACTAAGGGCGGGTGAGCCCGATATAGCTCTCCAATGCATTGGGTAACATGAATATAACAGCCCACACTTTACATACATTGTTAATACTTCAAAATTGAAGCACACTTATTACAACATATGACAAAACCACAAAGGACCGTATAGGTATAGTGTCTTTAGAAACTGGGAAACATAAACAACTGGTTCATAAATCTTCTACAGTGTCTCCCATTTATTTCATCATATCTAGGGTCCCTTTTAGAATATTCTACTTAATATCCATCTTCCTGACCTGGGGAAAAGAAAACATAAAAGGGTGAGCTCAAATGCTCAGCAAGGGCAAATAAAGGAAATAAAAATCATATCATATCTTTATCAAAACCTACAAAAGAGATCATAATATCTTAACATGGAATAAATCATAGAAGTGAAAATGAGATCCCCATAATCATAACATAAAACTTGAAACTTTGTGGCATGCACACATAATCATGGAAAATCATTTCTTGTTAGTCATGACTCATTGCCAAGACTATCTTAGTGGACAAAGTCCCTTTCTGAACCGAGTTCACTCCTCGTTTCAGTCCTATATCACTGAACCGAAATAACCTTCCGTTCCAGCCATGTCTATCTCATGAGATATAAAATCATTACCCAATGCATTGGAGGGAGATATAGGTCCCACCCATCTTATAATGAATCCTTTCTTATGTGTGCCACATGGTCATAAAACATACATCATCGCATAACACAAGTAACAAAAATGGGATTCTTGAAACATCATGACATCATAAATCAATTCATATAAGATAAAGGAATTCATAAAAATAATTCCATCACAACATGATCAAATCAATGTAATAATAGGGATAAAAATATAACCCTTTATTATCTTAGATGGAAAATAATTTTGATAAAACACTTGAACTCCATTCTTGAGGAAAATATCCTTTCTTCTTCAAAAACATTTTTCCTTTCATAACATGTCATACAAATTTAAAATAAAAGAAGTTGATTAAAAATAAACTTGAAAACTTGTAAAGGAAGCTTCTTTGAAGTAATGTTTTAAAAATCCATTCATGCCGTATAAGTTAAAAAAAACATTCTTCGTACTTTTGTCGGAAAAGTCAAAAAGTACCTCGTACGGAAAAACGACAAAAGATTCCTTTCATATTATTTACTAAAAACTCACCTAAGGGTAAAATTGGATTTAAACTATTGCAAGTGGATGGAAACAATATTACATATTGAGGGAACATGGATGTGGATGATAAAATACACCCTAGTAAATACTTACGAATAAACAATCTCGGATAAAAATGAGATTGTGATATTTCCCTTACCTTAGGTCCGATTTGCTTTGTTCGTGTCCGAAGCTCCTGTATAATGGTTTAAATAATGTTATTGACTTATTCCAGAATCATACATATTGATATGAGATCATATATGGTCATATTATTAGCTTCTTGTTAGTAATATTTCATTGTTACTTGTTACTCGGGTCTTTATAACTTTTTGTTCTTATGCGTGTTTTGTCGAATAAATTCTTATTCTTATCTTTATAGATAATTCATTTCCAGAATGGTATTAGTGTAGTATATACCATATTCATTCATTCAATTCATTTATATAATCATTATGAAATGAAGATCATGTAGAACGAATCGCATCACATCGTGGAGACGGTATTCTGTACGTACGCACGAGTGATGATATCGTTCCTATGATCGTGGAATTGTATTGGAGTATATATATATATTATTTCAGTATCAATATTACTTAATAATAATCATATATAGTTACTCATTACACCATTATACCCATCCTTGTAAGGTGATGGTGGAAAATAGATTACACCACGGCGTGGAGACGGTATTCCGTACGTACGCACGCGCGGTGATTTCATTTTTCCGTAGGATGGATAGAAGGTGAATTAGGGTTGTTTCATATTTATAATAACATATCAGTATGTAAGTAATACTGATGTTATTAATTTATCATGAAACAACTAAAGAATAAGAAGTTGAAGAAGAAAGAAATTGAAAAGATCGGTAATGGATATTACCTCTTCTTTGGAACGCCTCTTTGAATCCTCCACTTAAGGAACTATGATTGGTCTTTGGAGAAAACCAGGACCTCTAGGATTATTCTAGGGAAGTGGAGAGGAGAAAATGGCAGGGGTTGGCCGAGCTTGAGTGCTCAAATTGGTGTGAGGAGGAGGGGGAGGAGGTGCCCTTTTATAAGGGAGGAGAGGGGCACCTTAGGAATATCTCAAAATATTATTTTATATTAAAGTCAAAATCGGTTTATAATGGTTCCAAAGGGTCTTATTTCGAAGCTAAAGTGGGGATGGGTCGAAATCCTATCAACCAATAGGATTTAGACAAGTTTAGGGTATTATTTTAACCTTATCAATTAGATTTAACTCTAAGTTAATTAATTTAACTTTTACCGTGTCTTTTTGTTTTCTTTCACTATATGGTTAATAAACTTACTATAACATGCCAAACGAACCCCAAATTGTTTATTATTAATATATATATCCTTATCTAAGTCATTTGGCCGAACCTTAGATTTTTAGGAATAAAATAACAATTAATAATATAATATTTGATTTAAAAACTATTTTGTGTCAATTTTGACACTATTTGATATATGATTTTTGTGAAAGTCATAACAGAATTATATGTTCGAACCAAGTTGATTAAATCAACAATAATATATCATAGTAACCTAGAAAATTAGTGTAATTCATAAAAAGTCTCAAATTACATTTATTTTGGTATTTATATTATCAATTTGGTCAATATTTCATTAATAAGATAATTACTGCATCATCTTTGTGTCATAAATAAATTAAATTATTTGATGTCTAAAAATTACAAATAAAATACCATCATGTAGGAAATATTTTTATCTTTATAATGAATATTTACAATCGAATTTATCTTATGTATAACCCCATATTAAAAATGATTTACTTATTAAACTTTGATTTTAACTATTTTAACCCTTCTTTAAATAAATTAATAATAAATGTCCTAATCTAATCCAAGTGGGCCTAAATGGTCATATTTTATTCCTTAGTTTGTTTTTAGTCGAATTACACTTGTCCAATAGAATTAGGACATGTGTTAGGGTAATATTAATATCATATTTACCCTTAGTTACCCTATTTACTATTAACCGTGGTAAAAATAGTAAAAAGTTACTATTCACCAAAAAATTATTTTCATCTCATTGAACCACATTTTAGTCCTTGATATTAACCGTGTCTCTCGGATTTTTGAAATTCCATTCACAGAAGCGGTAAAATTACGTTTTATGCAAAATTCGGTTTTTAACCTACCACTTAGTGGTTTCACTATTCATCAAAAATTGAAAGTTTTCAGAAAAATACCAAAATTTCACCCTAGGATAATTTCGATATTCTAAGTCCAAAAATGAAGTCCATTTTGAAAAATAAAATTTATAAAATTTTAAAAAGTGGTTATTACAATTCATAACGGCTAGTTTTAATAACATATTGTTGTTTAGTGAAACTCGGTATTGCGTAAGACGCAAGCTATCGAGGAAGGTCGCGATTGCGTGTAAAGCAAGCCAAGCAAGTGTTGTGTAGAAAAAGATTCCTTTGATGATTTATATAACATAAAAGTCTCGGGTGTTACATTCTACCCCCCTTAAAAAGAATTTTGCCCTCGAAATTCGTCACTTTGCAACAAACAAATGAGGATACTTCTCCCTCATCATATCCTCAAGCTCCCATGTAGCTTCTTCAAGTTGGTGGTTTCTCCATAAAACTTTCACCAAGCGAGTGGTCTTGTTTCGTAGGACTTTTTCGCTACGATCCAGAATCTCTATCGGCTGTTCATCATAAGAAAGATCTTGCTCCAGCGGTACAACTTCTGAGCTGAGTACATGTGAAGGATCTGGTATGTACTTTCTCAGGAGAGATACGTGGAACACATCGTGAACTTGAGAGAGATTCGGTGGAAGCGCCAATCGGTAAGCTACCTTCCCAACACGATCCAGTATTTCAAAAGGACCGATATATCTAGGGCTCAACTTCCCCTTATTTCCAAATCTCATAACCCTCTTCCAGGGAGATATTCGTAAGAACACTTTATCGCCCACTTCAAACTCTAGGTCTTTTCTTCGGTTGTCGGCATAACTTTTCTGTCGACTCTGAGCTGCTCTTATGTGTTGTTGAATAGATCTAACCTTTTCTGCCATTTCATCAACGAGATCAGGTCCTAATAGCTTTCTTTTCCCAACTTCATCCCAGCAAGTTGGAGTCCTGCATTTCTTTCCATAGAGAGCTTCATAAGGAGCCATCTGAAAACTGGAGTGAAAGCTATTATTATAAGAAAATTCCACCAAAGGTAGGTGTTGATCCCAACCTCCTTTGAAATCCATAGAGCAAGCTCTCAACATATCTTCTAGGGTTTGAATTGTTCTCTCAGACTGACCGTCTGTCTGGGGATGATAAGCAGTGCTGAAACTCAACTCTGTATCCAGAGTATGCTGAAGACTTCGCCAGAATTTCGAGGTAAATCTCGGATCTCGATCAGATATAATAGAAAGTGGTACTCCATGCAATCTTACCACTTCCTTTACATATATCCTGGCAAGCTGATCTAGAGAGAAATCCTCTCTAATAGCAATGAAGTGTGCAGACTTTGTAAGACGGTCAACTATGACCCAGACAGCATTATTGCCTTTGGATGTTTTAGGAAGTCCTGTGACAAAGTCCATAGTGATGTTTTCCCATTTCCATTCGGGTATGGGTAATGGTTGTAACATCCCCTTAGACTTCTGTCTCTCAGCTTTAACTTGTTGACAAACCAAGCATCGAGAGACATATTCAGCAACATCTCTTTTAATGCCATCCCACCAGAAGTACTCTTTCAGGTCCCTATACATCTTCGTGCTTCCGGGATGAATAGAGAATGAAGAACTATGAGCCTCATCCAGCAGCTCTTTCTTTAATTCGGGGATGGGAGGAACGCAAACCCGATTCCGGAACTTTATTATCCCATCACAATCAAGGTTGAATTCAGGAACATTTCTCACCTTCTTTTGTAACTCGACATCTTCTTTCTGTGCCTCTTTAATCTTCACATGTATAGATGGTTGAACATTCATTTGAGAAAGATAAGATTTTTCCCCTTCCATTATAATTCCAAGATCCATCCTTTGTAAATCCATAAATATTGGATCTTTTGTGATCCTCATCATGGATAAACTAGCATGGTCTTGTCGACTTAATGCATCTGCCACCTTGTTTGGTTTCCCAGGGTGGTAATGGATTGAGCAGTCATAATCCTTAATCAGCTCCAACCATCTTCTTTGACGCATATTCAACTCCTTTTGTGTGAAAATATACTTTAAACTTTTATGATCAGTATAAATATCACACCTTTCACCATAAAGGTAATGCCTCCAAATCTTTAATGCAAAGATTACCGCAGCCAACTCCAAATCATGTGTTGGGTAATTTTGCTCATGGATTTTCAACTGTCGTGAGGCATAAGCTATCACCATATCATTTTGCATAATAACACACCCCAATCCCTTCTTGGATGCATCACTGTAGATCACAAACCTTTCTCCACTACAAGGCAGTGTGAGCACAGGTGCACTGGATAACCTTCTTTTCAACTCCTTGAAATTCTCTTCACATTCCTCTGTCCAGACAAACTTAACTCCCTTCCGAGTCAACTTGGTGATTGGATTAGATAATCGTGAAAAATCTTTTACAAAACGTCGATAATATCCAGCCAAACCAAGAAAACTTCGGATCTCAGTTACTGTTGTTGGTCTTGACCATCTTTCGATAACCTCTATTTTTGCTGGATCCACAGATATCCCCTCTGTTGAGATTATATGACCCAAAAATGCAACTTTTTGAAGCAAAAATTCACACTTGGTAAATTTGGCATAAAGCTTCTCCTTTCTCAGGGTCTTCAATATAATTCTCAAGTGATCTTCATGCTCTTCCTTGCTCTTTGAATAGACAAGAATATCGTCTATAAAGACTACCACAAATTGATCAAGATAGTCTCTAAAGAATCTATTCATTAGATCCATGTAGATAGCAGGGGCATTAGTAAGACCAAATGGCATCACTATAAATTCATAGTGTCCATACCTTGTACGGAAAGCCGTCTTTGGTATATCCTCCCTTTTGACCCTTAATTGGTGATACCCTAAACGAAGATCAATCTTGGAAAAGTATTGAGCTCCGCGTAGTTGGTCAAATAAGTCATCAATGCGTGGGAGAGGATATTTGTTCTTGATAGTGATCTTGTTAAGTTCTCGATAATCAATGCAGAGTCTCATTGATCCATCATTCTTCTTAACAAATAGAACAGGTGCTCCCCAAGGTGACTCACTAGGGCGTATGAATCCCTTATCAAGATTCTCTTGGAGTTGCTTCTTCAATTCCTGCAACTCAATTGGGGCCATTCTATAAGATGTCTTTGAAATAGGCAAAGCACCCGGTACGAGTTCTATTGAAAACTCAACTTCACGATTTGGTGGAAGACCCGGTAATTCCTCCGGAAAGACATCATCAAACTCCCGTACAATGGGCATATTCTTAATCGTGAGTTTCTCACCAACTATTTGAGATAAATAACCTTCATTTAGTGGAATCAATACCCATAAGATGGAAGAAATTTCCACTGGAAGGTTATGTTCATCCTTGCATTGATAGACGATCGTAGGTTGATCTGGAATATGAAATGTGACTTCCCTTCTTTGGCAATTGATATGAGCTCCATGTAGAGAAAGCCAATCCATGCCAAGAATCACATCAAATTCCACTAATGGAAGGATCACAAGATTTGCAGGAAGCACTTTCCCACAAACTTCGATCGGAGAAGAATTATAAACTTCTGATGCGATTGATGTGCCATTAGGTGTTGTCACAGCTAACTCAACATCTAATTGTTGAGGTAATACGGTGATACCCTTAGAAAATTTTTCAGAAATAAAAGAGTGGGTGGATCCATAATCAAATAAAACATTTGCTACTTTAGAGTGGATGGTAAGTGTACCTTTCACCACATCGTTATCGTACTCCACATCGCTGATAGAAATTGCATGTGACTTTCCTTTGTCTTTAGCCTTAAGAGTTTGTTGACGTCGACCATCATCATCAACCCTTGGATTTGGGCATTGATGGGCATAATGCCCCATCTCCTTGCACTTGAAACATTGAAGTGTAGTAGGTTCATTCTGTGTATCCCTTCCTTTGTTTGCATCATTAGACATCTTCTTCCCATTATTACGGCATTCAAATGCCCGATGAACTTCCTTTCCACATTTAAAACATTTACTTGTCCCTTTAAGACAACTCCCTCCATGTTTCTTTCCACACTTTGAGCATAAGGGAAAGTTCATCTTCTTTTCCGTGTGCTCTTTAGATTTTTCTTTGAATTCCATCTTCCTCTTCTTATCAAACCCATGTGACTGATGGGTTACTCCAATCTCCATCTCGACTTTGAGAGCACATCGAACGATTTCTTCGTAGCTATTGAAGTCCCTTATGGCTAACGCCCTTCGAAGACTTGGTTTTAAGCCACTAAAGAATCGATCGATCTTACTCTCAGGTTGTATAATAATACCAGAAGCGTACCTTGCAAGTCTTGTAAAATTTGCTTCATAGGTACTAACAGATTCATCATCCCTTTGCTTCAGTTCAAGGAACTCTTTCTCCATCTTTGTTCGGAGAATACGAGGGAAGTACTTATTGAAAAATAAGTTCTTGAACTTGTCCCATTCCATAGACTCAATTTCATCCCTTTGCCTCGTATTCTTAACAAGATTCCACCATTGATCCGCATCTCCTTCCAAACGATACACTGCTAGGATAACTTTATCATGCTCAGAACATTGAAGAACTGAAAATATCTTTTCAGTAGTACTAATCCATTGTTCAGCAACTAATGGATCAGTAGACCCGCTGAAAGATGGTGGACGCTGCCTCATGAAGGATTCAACAGAATGTTGCTCCCTCCTTTGTTCGTTTGGAAATCCTGCATGATTCATAGCTTGAGAAAGTTGTGTGAGCATGGGTACAAGATTTTGCATTCCAGCTCCCATATCGTTTGGTTGCTCAGGGGGACAATCATTGCATTGCCCATCGCATTCCGCATTAACACGGTTCCTTTGGGTTCCAGCCATTGACTAAAACCAAGAAGAATAGTGTGAGCAACACTAATTATAATAGGAAACCACATAATTCAAAAAAAAAATCATGCTTATGGTCTTATCCTAGGTTATTCATGGCCATTTCTAAGATTGTGTTCTATGCTTAGACTTATCCTTAGGGTTCTTACTAAGGCTTTCACATCCTAGTTTCCAATGGTTGACTATACCTTTCCTCTGATACCAACTATAACAGCCCACACTTTACATACATTGTTAATACTTCAAAATTGAATCACACTTATTACAACATATGACAAAACCACAAAGGACCGTATAGGTATAGTGTCTTTAGAAACTGGGAAACATAAACAACTGGTTCATAAATCTTCTACAGTGTCTCCCATTTATTTCATCATATCTAGGGTCCCTTTTAGCATATTCTACTTAATATCCATCTTCCTGACCTGGGGAAAAGAAAACATAAAAGGGTGAGCTCAAATGCTCAGCAAGGGCAAATAAAGGAAATAAAAATCATATCATATCTTTATCAAAACCTGCAAAAGAGATCATAATATCTTAACATGGAATAAATCATAGAAGTGAAAATGAGATCCCCATAATCATAACATAAAACTTGAAACTTTGTGGCATGCACACATAATCATGGAAAATCATTTCTTGTTAGTCATGACTCATTGCCAAGACTATCTTAGTGGACAAAGTCCCTTTCTGAACCGAGTTCACTCCTCGTTTCAGTCCTGTATCACTGAACCGAAATAACCTTCCGTTCCAGCCATGTCTATCTCATGAGATATAAAATCATTACCCAATGCATTGGAGGGAGATATAGGTCCCACCCATCTTATAATGAATCCTTTCTTATGTGTGCCACATGGTCATAAAACATACATCATCGCATAACACAAGTAACAAAAATGGGATTCTTGAAACATCATGACATCATAAATCAATTCATATAAGATAAAGGAATTCATAAAAATAATTCCATCACAACATGATCAAATCAATGTAATAATAGGGATAAAAATATAACCCTTTATTATCTTAGATGGAAAATAATTTTGATAAAACACTTGAACTCTATTCTTGAGGAAAATATCCTTTCTTCTTCAAAAACATTTTTCCTTTCATAACATGTCATACAAATTTAAAATAAAAGAAGTTGATTAAAAATAAACTTGAAAACTTGTAAAGGAAGCTTCTTTGAAGTAATGTTTTAAAAATCCATTCATGCCGTATAAGTTAAAAAAAACATTCTTCGTACTTTTGTCGGAAAAGTCAAAAAGTACCTCGTACGGAAAAACGACAAAAGATTCCTTTCATATTCTTTACTAAAAACTCACCTAAGGGTAAAATTGGATTTAAACTATTGCAAGTGGATGGAAACAATATTACATATTGAGGGAACATGGATGTGGATGATAAAATACACCCTAGTAAATACTTACGAATAAACAATCTCGGATAAAAATGAGATTGTGATATTTCCCTTACCTTAGGTCCGATTTGCTTTGTTCGTGTCCGAAGCTCCTGTATAATGGTTTAAATAATGTTATTGACTTATTCCAGAATCATACATATTGATATGAGATCATATATGGTCATATTATTAGCTTCTTGTTAGTAATATTTCATTGTTACTTGTTACTCAGGTCTTTATAACTTTTTGTTCTTATGCGTGTTTTGTCGAATAAATTCTTATTCTTATCTTTATAGATAATTCATTTCCAGAATGGTATTAGTGTAGTATATACCATATTCATTCATTCAATTCATTTATATAATCATTATGAAATGAAGATCATGTAGAACGAATCGCATCACATCGTGGAGACGGTATTCCGTACGTACGCACGAGTGATGATATCGTTCCTATGATCGTGGAATTGTATTGGAGTATATATATATATTATTTCAGTATCAATATTACTTAATAATAATCATATATAGTTACTCATTACACCATTATACCCATCCTTGTAAGGTGATGGTGGAAAATAGATTACACCACGGCGTGGAGACGGTATTCCGTACGTACGCACGCGCGGTGATTTCATTTTTCCGTAGGATGGATAGAAGGTGAATTAGGGTTGTTTCATATTTATAATAACATATCAGTATGTAAGTAATACTGATGTTATTAATTTATCATGAAACAACTAAAGAATAAGAAGTTGAAGAAGAAAGAAATTGAAAAGATCGGTAATGGATATTACCTCTTCTTTGGAACGCCTCTTTGAATCCTCCACTTAAGGAACTAAGATTGGTCTTTGGAGAAGACCAGGACCTCTAGGATTATTCTAGGGAAGTTGAGAGGAGAAAATGGCAGGGGTTGGCCGAGCTTGAGTGCTCAAATTGGTGTGAGGAGGAGGGGGAGGAGGTGCCCTTTTATAAGGGAGGAGAGGGGCACCTTAGGAATATCTCAAAATATTATTTTATATTAAAGTAAAAATCGGTTTATAATGGTTCCAAAGGGTATTATTTCGAAGCTAAAGTGGGGATGGGTCGAAATCCTATCAACCAATAGGATTTAGACAAGTTTAGGGTATTATTTTAACCTTATCAATTAGATTTAACTCTAAGTTAATTAATTTAACTTTTACCGTGTCTTTTTGTTTTCTTTCACTATATGGTTAATACACTTACTATAACATGCCAAACGAACCCCAAATTGTTTATTATTAATATATATATCCTTATCTATGTCATTTGGCCGAACCTCAGATTTTTAGGAATAAAATAACAATTAATAATATAATATTTGATTTAAAAACTATTTTGTGTCAATTTTGACACTATTTGATATATGATTTTTGTGAAAGTCATAACAGAATTATATGTTCGAACCAAGTTGATTAAATCAACAATAATATATCATAGTAACCTAGAAAATTAGTGTAATTCATAAAAAGTCTCAAATTACATTTATTTGGGTATTTATATTATCAATTTGGTCAATATTTCATTAATAAGATAATTACTGCATCATCTTTGTGTCATAAATAAATTAAATTATTTGATGTCTAAAAATTACAAATAAAATACCATCATGTAGGAAATAGTGTTAGCTTTCTAATGAATATTTACAATCGAATTTATCTTATGTATAACCCCATATTAAAAATGATTTACTTATTAAACTTTGATTTTAACTATTTTAACCCTTCTTTAAATAAATTAATAATAAATGTCCTAATCTAATCCAAGTGGGCCTAAATGGTCATATTTTATTCCTGAGTTTGTTTTTAGTCGAATTACACTTGTCCAATAGAATTAGGACATGTGTTAGGGTAATATTAATATCATATTTACCCTTAGTTACCCTATTTACTATTAACCGTGGTAAAAGTAGTAAAAAGTTACTATTCACCAAAAAATTATTTTCATCTAATTGAACCACATTATAGTCCTTGATATTAACCGTGTCTCTCGGATTTTTGAAATTCCATTCACAGAAGCGGTAAAATTAAGTTTTATGCAAAATTCGGTTTTTAACCTACCACTTAGTGGTTTCACTATTCATCAAAAATTGAAAGTTTTCAGAAAAATACCAAAATTTCACCCTAGGATAATTTCGATATTCTAAGTCCAAAAATGAAGTCCATTTTGAAAAATAAAATTTATAAAATTTTAAAAAGTGGTTATTACAATTCATATCGGCTAGTTTTAATAACATATTGTTGTTTAGTGAAACTCGGTATTGCGTACGACGCAAGCTATCGAGGAAGGTCGCGATTGCGTGTAAAGCAAGCCAAGCAAGTGTTGTGTAGAAAAAGATTCCTTTGATGATTTATATAACATAAAAGTCTCGGGTGTTACATTCTACCCCCCTTAAAAAGAATTTCGCCCTCAAAATTCGTCACTTTGCAACAAACAAATGAGGATACTTCTCCCTCTTCATATCCTCAAGCTCCCATGTAGCTTCTTCAAGTTGGTGGTTTCTCCATAAAACTTTCACCAAGCGAGTGGTCTTGTTTCGTAGGACTTTTTCGCTACGATCCAGAATCTCTATCGGCTGTTCTTCATAAGAAAGATCTTGCTCCAGCGGTACAACTTCTGAGCTGAGTACATGTGAAGGATCTGGTATGTACTTTCTCAGGAGAGATACGTGGAACACATCGTGAACTTGAGAGAGATTCGGTGGAAGCGCCAATCGGTAAGCTACCTTCCCAACACGATCCAGTATTTCAAAAGGACCGATATATCTAGGGCTCAACTTCCCCTTATTTCCAAATCTCATAACCCTCTTCCAGGGAGATATTCGTAAGAACACTTTATCGCCCACTTCAAACTCTAGGTCTTTTCTTCGGTTGTCGGCATAACTTTTCTGTCGACTCTGAGCTGCTCTTATGTGTTGTTGAATAGATCTAACCTTTTCTGCCATTTCATCAACGAGATCAAGTCCTAATAGCTTTCTTTTCCCAACTTCATCCCAGCAAGTTGGAGTCCTGCATTTCATTCCATAGAGAGCTTCATAAGGAGCCATCTGAATACTGGAGTGAAAGCTATTGTTATAAGAAAATTCCACCAAAGGTAGGTGTTGATCCCAACCTCCTTTGAAATCCATAGAGCAAGCTCTCAACATATCTTCTAGGGTTTGAATTGTTCTCTCAGACTGACCGTCTGTCTGGGGATGATAAGCAGTGCTGAAACTCAACTCTGTATCCAGAGTATGCTGAAGACTTCGCCAGAATTTCGAGGTAAATCTCGGATCTCGATCAGATATAATAGAAAGTGGTACTCCATGCAATCTTACCACTTCCTTTACATATATCCTGGCAAGCTGATCTAGAGAGAAATCCTCTCTAATAGCAATGAAGTGTGCAGACTTTGTAAGACGGTCAACTATGACCCAGACAGCATTATTGCCTTTGGATGTTTTAGGAAGTCCTGTGACAAAGTCCATAGTGATGTTTTCCCATTTCCATTCGGGTATGGGTAATGGTTGTAACATCCCCTTAGACTTCTGTCTCTCAGCTTTAACTTGTTGACAAACCAAGCATCGAGAGACATATTCAGCAACATCTCTTTTGATGCCATCCCACCAGAAGTACTCTTTCAGGTCCCTATACATCTTCGTGCTTCCGGGATGAATAGAGAATGAAGAACTATGAGCCTCATCCAGCAGCTCTTTCTTTAATTCGGGGATGGGAGGAACGCAAACCCGATTCCGGAACTTTATTATCCCATCACAATCAAGGTTGAATTCAGGAACATTTCTCACCTTCTTTTGTAACTCGACATCTTCTTTCTGTGCCTCTTTAATCTTCACATGTATAGATGGTTGAACATTCATTTGAGAAAGATAAGATTTTTCCCCTTCCATTATAATTCCAAGATCCATCCTTTGTAAATCCATAAATATTGGATCTTTTGTGATCCTCATCATGGATAAACTAGCATGGTCTTGTCGACTTAATGCATCTGCCACCTTGTTTGGTTTCCCAGGGTGGTAATGGATTGAGCAGTCATAATCCTTAATCAGCTCCAACCATCTTCTTTGACGCATATTCAACTCCTTTTGTGTGAAAATATACTTTAAACTTTTATGATCAGTATAAATATCACACCTTTCACCATAAAGGTAATGCCTCCAAATCTTTAATGCAAAGATTACCGCAGCCAACTCCAAATCATGTGTTGGGTAATTTTGCTCATGGATTTTCAACTGTCGTGAGGCATAAGCTATCACCATATCATTTTGCATAATAACACACCCCAATCCCTTCTTGGATGCATCACTGTAGATCACAAACCTTTCTCCACTACAAGGAAGTGTGAGCACAGGTGCACTGGATAACCTTCTTTTCAACTCCTTGAAATTCTCTTCACATTCCTCTGTCCAGACAAACTTAACTCCCTTCTGAGTCAACTTGGTGATTGGATTAGATAATCGTGAAAAATCTTTTACAAAACGTCGATAATATCCAGCCAAACCAAGAAAACTTCGGATCTCAGTTACTGTTGTTGGTCTTGACCATCTTTCGATAACCTCTGTTTTTGCTGTATCCACAGATATCCCCTCTTTTGAGATTATATGACCCAAAAATGCAACTTTTTGAAGCAAAAATTCACACTTGGTAAATTTGGCATAAAGCTTCTCCTTTCTCAGGGTCTTCAATATAATTCTCAAGTGATCTTCATGCTCTTCCTTGCTCTTTGAATAGACAAGAATATCGTCTATAAAGACTACCACAAATTGATCAAGATAGTCTCTAAAGACTCTATTCATTAGATCCATGAAGATAGCAGGGGCATTAGTAAGACCAAATGGCATCACTATAAATTCATAGTGTCCATACCTTGTACGGAAAGCCGTCTTTGGTATATCCTCCCTTTTGATCCTTAATTGATGATACCCTGAACGAAGATCAATCTTGGAAAAGTATTGAGCTCCGCGTAGTTGGTCAAATAAGTCATCAATGCGTGGGAGAGGATATTTGTTCTTGATAGTGATCTTGTTAAGTTCTCGATAATCAATGCAGAGTCTCATTGATCCATCTTTCTTCTTAACAAATAGAACAGGTGCTCCCCAAGGTGACGCACTAGGGCGTATGAATCCCTTATCAAGATTCTCTTGGAGTTGCTTCTTCAATTCCTGCAACTCAATTGGGGCCATTCTATAAGGTGTCTTTGAAATAGGCAAAGCACCCGGTACGAGTTCTATTGAAAACTCAACTTCACGATTTGGTGGAAGACCCGGTAATTCCTCCAGAAAGACATCATCAAACTCCCGTACAATGGGCATATTCTTAATCGTGAGTTTCTCACCAACTATTTGAGATAAATAACCTTCATTTAGTGGAATCAATACCCATAAGATGGAAGAAATTTCCACTGGAAGGTTATGTTCATCCTTGCATTGATAGACGATCGTTGGTTGATCTGGAATATGAAATGTGACTTCCCTTCTTTGGCAATTGATATGAGCTCCATGTAGAGAAAGCCAATCCATGCCAAGAATCACATCAAATTCCACTAATGGAAGGATCACAAGATTTGCAGGAAGCACTTTCCCACAAACATCGATCGGAGAAGAATTATAAACTTCTGATGCGATTGATGTGCCATTAGGTGTTGTCACAGCTAACTCAACATCTAATTGTTGAGGTAATACGGTGATACCCTTAGAAAAGTTTTCAGAAATAAAAGAGTGGGTGGATCCAGAATCAAATAAAACATTTGCTACTTTAGAGTGGATGGTAAGTGTACCTTTCACCACATCGTTATCGTACTCCACATCGCTGATAGAAATTGCATGTGACTTTCCTTTGTCTTTAGCCTTAAGAGATTGTTGACGTCGACCATCATCATCAACCCTTGGATTTGGGCATTGATTGGCATAATGCCCCATCTCCTTGCACTTGAAACATTGAAGTGTAGTAGGTTCATTCTGTGTATCCCTTCCTTTGTTTGCATCATTAGACATCTTCTTCCCATTATCACGGCATTCAAATGCCCGATGACCTTCCTTTCCACATTTAAAACATTTACTTGTCCCTTTAAGACAACTCCCTCCATGTTTCTTTCCACACTTTGAGCATAAGGGAAAGTTCATCTTCTTTTCCGTGTGCTCTTTAGATTTTTCTTTGAATTCCATCTTCCTCTTCTTATCAAACCCATGTGACTGATGGGTTACTCCAATCTCCATCTCGACTTTGAGAGCACATCGAACGATTTCTTCGTAGCTATTGAAGTCCCTTATGGCTAACGCCCTTCGAAGACTTGGTTTTAAGCCACTAAAGAATCGATCGATCTTACTCTCAGGTTGGATAATAATACCAGAAGCGTACCTTGCAAGTCTTGTAAAATTTGCTTCATAGGTACTAACAGATTCATCATCCCTTTGCTTCAGTTCAAGGAACTCTTTCTCCATCTTTGTTCGGAGAATACGAGGGAAGTACTTATTGAAAAATAAGTTCTTGAACTCGTCCCATTCCATAGACTCAATTTCATCCCTTTGCCTCGTATTCTTAACAAGATTCCACCATTGATCCGCATCTCCTTCCAAACGATACACTGCTAGGATAACTTTATCATGCTCAGAACATTGAAGAACTGAAAATATCTTTTCAGTAGTACTAATCCATTGTTCAGCAACTAATGGATCAGTAGACCCGCTGAAAGATGGTGGACGCTGCCTCATGAAGGATTCAACAGAATGTTGCTCCCTCCTTTGTTCGTTTGGAAATACTGCATGATTCATAGCTTGAGAAAGTTGTGTGAGCATGGCTACAAGATTTTGCATTCCAGCTCCCATATCGTTTGGTTCCTCAGGGGGACAATCATTGCATTGCCCATCGCATTCCGCATTAACACGGTTCCTTCGGGTTCCAGCCATTGACTAAAACCAAGAAGAATAGTGTGAGAAACACTAATTATAATAGGAAACCACATAATTCAAAAAAAAAATTCATGCTTATGGTCTTATCCTAGGTTATTCATGGCCATTTCTAAGATTGTGTTCTATGCTTAGACTTATCCTTAGGGTTCTTACTAAGGCTTTCACATCCTAGTTTCCAAAGGTTGACTATACCTTTCCTCTGATACCAACTATAACAGCCCACACTTTACATACATTGATAATACTTCAAAATTGAAGCACACTTATTACAACATATGACAAAACCACAAAGGACCGTATAGGTATAGTGTCTTTAGAAACTGGGAAATATAAACAACTGGTTCATAAATCTTCTACAGTGTCTCCCATTTATTTCATCATATCTAGGGTCCCTTTTAGCATATTCTACTTAATATCCATCTTCCTGACCTGGGGAAAAGAAAACATAAAAGGGTGACCTCAAATGCTCAGCAAGGGCAAATAAAGGAAATAAAAATCATATCATATCTTTATCAAAACCTGCAAAAGAGATCATAATATCTTAACATGGAATAAATCATAGAAGTGAAAATGAGATCCCCATAATCATAACATAAAACTTGAAACTTTGTGGCATGCACACATAATCATGGAAAATCATTTCTTGTTAGTCATGACTCATTGCCAAGACTATCTTAGTGGACAAAGTCCCTTTCTGAACCGAGTTCACTCCTCGTTTCAGTCCTGTATCACTGAACCGAAATAACCTTCCGTTCCAGCCATGTCTATCTCATGAGATATAAAATCATTACCCAATGCATTGGAGGGAGATATAGGTCCCACCCATCTTATAATGAATCCTTTCTTATGTGTGCCACATGGTCATAAAACATACATCATCGCATAACACAAGTAACAAAAATGGGATTCTTGAAACATCATGACATCATAAATCAATTCATATAAGATAAAGGAATTCATAAAAATAATTCCATCACAACATGATCAAATCAATGTAATAATAGGGATAAAAATATAACCCTTTATTATCTTAGATGGAAAATAATTTTGATAAAACACTTGAACTCCATTCTTGAGGAAAATATCCTTTCTTCTTCAAAAACATTTTTCCTTTCATAACATGTCATACAACTTTAAAATAAAAGAAGTTGATTAAAAATAAACTTGAAAACTTGTAAAGGAAGCTTCTTTGAAGTAATGTTTTAAAAATCCATTCATGTCGTATAAGTTAAAAAAAACATTCTTCGTACTTTTGTCGGAAAAGTCAAAAAGTACCTCGTACGGAAAAACGACAAAAGATTCCTTTCATATTCTTTACTAAAAACTCACCTAAGGGTAAAATTGGATTTAAACTATTGCAAGTGGATGGAAACAATATTACATATTGAGGGAACATGGATGTGGATGATAAAATACACCCTAGTAAATACTTACGAATAAACAATCTCGGATAAAAATGAGATTGTGATATTTCCCTTACCTTAGGTCTGATTTGCTTTGTTCGTGTCCGAAGCTCCTGTATAATGGTTTAAATAATGTTATTGACTTATTCCAGAATCATACATATTGATATGAGATCATATATGGTCATATTATTAGCTTCTTGTTAGTAATATTTCATTGTTACTTGTTACTCGGGTCTTTATAACTTTTTGTTCTTATGCGTGTTTTGTCGAATAAATTCTTATTCTTATCTTTATAGATAATTCATTTCCAGAATGGTATTAGTGTAGTATATACCATATTCATTCATTCAATTCATTTATATAATCATTATGAAATGAAGATCATGTAGAACGAATCGCATCACATCGTGGAGACGGTATTCCGTACGTACGCACGAGTGATGATATCGTTCCTATGATCGTGGAATTGTATTGGAGTATATATATATATTATTTCAGTATCAATATTACTTAATAATAATCATATATAGTTACTTATTACACCATTATACCCATCCTTGTAAGGTGATGGTGGAAAATAGATTACACCACGGCGTGGAGACGGTATTCCGTACGTACGCACGCGCGGTGATTTCATTTTTCCGTAGGATGGATAGAAGGTGAATTAGGGTTGTTTCATATTTATAATAACATATCAGTATGTAAGTAATACTTATGTTATTAATTTATCATGAAACAACTAAAGAATAAGAAGTTGAAGAAGAAAGAAATTGAAAAGATCGGTAATGGATATTACCTCTTCTTTGGAACGCCTCTTTGAATCCTCCACTTAAGGAACTAAGATTGGTCTTTGGAGAAGACCAGGACCTCTAGGATTATTCTAGGGAAGTGGAGAGGAGAAAATGGCAGGGGTTGGCCGAGCTTGAGTGCTCAAATTGGTGTGAGGAGGAGGGGGAGGAGGTGCCCTTTTATAAGGGAGGAGAGGGGCACCTTAGGAATATCTCAAAATATTATTTTATATTAAAGTCAAAATCGGTTTATAATGGTTCCAAAGGGTCTTATTTCGAAGCTAAAGTGGGGATGGGTCGAAATCCTATCAACCAATAGGATTTAGACAAGTTTAGGGTATTATTTTAACCTTATCAATTAGATTTAACTCTAAGTTAATTAATTTAACTTTTACCGTGTCTTTTTGTTTTCTTTCACTATATGGTTAATACACTTACTATAACATGCCAAACGAACCCCAAATTGTTTATTATTAATATATATATCCTTATCTAAGTCATTTGGCCGAACCATAGATTTTTAGGAATAAAATAACAATTAATAATATAATATTTGATTTAAAAACTATTTTGTGTCAATTTTGACACTATTTGATATATGATTTTTTTGAAAGTCATAACAGAATTATATGTTCGAACAAAGTTGATTAAATCAACAATAATATATCATAGTAACCTATAAAATTAGTTTAATTCATAAAAAGTCTCAAATTACATTTATTTTGGTATTTATATTATCAATTTTGTCAATATTTCATTAATAAGATAATTACTGCATCATCTTTGTGTCATAAATAAATTAAATTATTTGATGTCTAAAAATTACAAATAAAATACCAACATGTAGGAAATATTTTTAGCTTTCTAATGAATATTTACAATCTAATTTATCTTATGTATAACCCCATATTAAAAATGATTTACTTATTAAACTTTGATTTTAACTATTTTAACCCTTCTTTAAATAAATTAATAATAAATGTCCTAATCTAATCCAAGTGGGCCTAAATGGTCATATTTTATTCCTAAGTTTGTTTTTGGTCGAATTACACTTGTCCAATAGAATTAGGACATGTGTTAGGGTAATATTAATATCATATTTACCCTTAGTTACCCTATTTACTATTAACCGTGGTAAAAATAGTAAAAAGTTACTATTCACCAAAAAATTATTTTCATCTCATTGAACCACATTTTAGTCCTTGATATTAACCGTGTCTCTCGGATTTTTGAAATTACATTCACAGAAGCGGTAAAATTAAGTTTTATGCAAAATTCGGTTTTTAACCTACCACTTAGTGGTTTCACTATTCATCAAAAATTGAAAGTTTTCAGAAAAATACCAAAATTTCACCCAAGGATAATTTCGATATTCTAAGTCCAAAAATGAAGTCCATTTTGAAAAATAAAATTTATAAAATTTTAAAAAGTGGTTATTACTATTCATAACGGCTAGTTTTAATAACATATTGTTGTTTAGTGAAACTCGGTATTGCGTACGACGCAAGCTATCGAGGAAGGTCGCGATTGCGTGTAAAGCAAGCCAAGAAAGTGTTGTGTAGAAAAAGATTCCTTTGATGATTTATATAACATAAAAGTCTCGGGTGTTACAATGAAGGAGTGAAACGTTAAGGTTTCTCCGAAGAGATTTTAGGGAATATACTATGATGGGTATTCCAAACATAACCAAGAGGGTTACTCCCTACGTAAGAATGTTATGAATGCCTCAAGTTACCTTTACTTATTATGATTTCTATGATTTATTCATGATTTTATGAGGTATGTTAAAGTGTCTATGTTTTATGGGTAAAGTATGATTTCATTCTTATGTATATATGAACTCATGTTTCCTTTCCATGTTTTTTTTATAACCCATACTGAGTTTTTATGCTCATCCCATGTTTTTGAAATGTTTTTCACAGGTCAAGGGAAAGGTACATGATAAGATGATAGAGTCAAGGATGTGTCAAGAAATAATCCATGTTTTATTTTAAATGTGTTTCCATTGATGGGAATGAAGAATACTATCTTTATGTAACCACTTTGTTTATATGTGGAATGTAATGCAAGTTTTATGATCTAATTCTCTAAAACTCTAAACCCGAAAATATCCTCAATGTGTAATCTTGTAATAACTCAAGATTAAGTAAGGTTTAAGGCTGGGGCCTTATAGTTGGTATCAAAGGTCGGTTTAGATAACTTTAGGAGTTATAATTCTATTAAATGATTATCCAAAAATATATTTTTTTTCGAAATGATATAGCATTTAAAGATTACCATGTTGCTTCATCTAAGACATGTTTGTTCAGAATGGTTTTCCGTAGAGGAAACAGGGAAGCAGTGCTAGGAAGACATACAGAAGGAAATAACCTTCCGAATCAGCATCCCGAGATGGTCAGAATTGGAACTGAACAGTTTGTTGCAGTAATGGCGCAGTTGACTCAAGCGATAAATGGCGGTGGTATCCATGCACGAGATCAGCCAGATCAACCGCAGAGGAACATGTCAGTGGTGGAACATTTCATGAGGCAACATCCACCATCATTTAGAGGATCATTTGACCCTGTGCTAGCTGAAGGGTGGAGTAAAGCACTGGAGAAGATTTTTTATGTCATGGGGTGTTCAGACAATCAAAAGGTTAGTCTTGCTATTTACCATTTAGAGGGTAAAGCAGATCAGTGGTGGTCTATGGTTAAAAATATCTGGGACGCCGATGAGATTGATGCTCTTGACTGGGATGAATTCAAAGGTATGTTTCTTGAGAAGTATTTTCCTAAGGCTGTTCGACTTAGGATGGAAAAGCAATTCTTGGAATTGAGGCAAGAGGAAGACTCAGTGGCTGCCTATGAAGAAAGGTTCACTCGATTGGCAAGGTGTGCTCCAAATTTTATCCGAGACCTTGATAGTAAAATCAATCGTTTTTACTCAGGATTAAAGCCAAAATATCGAAGGGCATTATCTTCTCGTGAGTTTAAAAGTTATGAAAAGCTTGTTTGATGTGCTGAGAAGGTGGAAATGGAGTTTGCCGATGACCAAGTGTTCTATAACAACCAGCATAAGAAGAGACCGAGGTGGCAGGAGAAAGGTAAGAATTCTTCAAAAAAGTCTGACGGTAAGAAAACTAAGTTTCCAGTTTGTGATAAATGTGGAAAAAGGCATGCTGGGGAATGTCTTCTGAATTCTGGAAAGTGCTACCGATGTGGTAAGATGGGACATAAGGCTCGTGATTGCTCTGAAAAGGATCAAGCTAAAGGTAAGAACAAATTTGATTTACAGTTAGTGAAGTGTTATAAGTGAAATGAGATGGGTCACTATGCAAACAAGTGTCCGACAAGGAGCTTGAGTGATGGGAAGCAGTTAGACTACAAGCAGAAAGGGGTGGTGAAATCTTTTGGAACTACTTCAGCAGATGTCGGGCCATCAAATGAAGTTGTATCAGGTACTTTGTTTGTTTTTTCAGATTATGCCAGTGTGTTGTTTGATTCGGGGTCTACACATTCTTTCATCTCTGAAACCTTTTCTAGTAAAATGGGAATACCATCTCAAGAAATGACTCCTGAACTTTTGGTAAAAACACCTGGGGGAAGTGTCGAGGCAAAAAGAATTTATAAGAATCATCCTATCCTTATCTGTGGAAAGAACCTACTTGCAAAACTTATTGTTCTACCTCTAGTAGAGTTTGATGTTATCCTGGGTATGGATTGGCTCTCTATTTACCATGCTAAGATTGACTGTAGAGCTAAAGAAGTTTCTTTTCAGAAAGACTTTCAGTTTGTTTACAAGAATGAACCCTTACTTTTGATAACATATCAAGAGGCCGTGAAACTTGTAAAAGATGGAAATGAATGTTACCTTGCACACGTCGTTGAAAATAAAGGAACTGTTCAGATTAATGATGTGCCAGTGGTAAATGAGTATCCTGATGTTTTTCCTGATGAGTTGACTGGAATAATACCAGATCGGGAAGTTGAGTTTACTGTTGACTTAGTTCCTAATGCTAAGCCAATTTCAAAACCACCTTATCGAATGGCACAAATTGAACTTTTAGAGTTGAAGGAGCAATTGCAAGATTTATTAGAGAAAGGATTCATTAGACCTAGCACATCACCATGGGGTGCTCCTGTTTTATTTGTTAAAAAGAAAGATGGTTCTATGAGACTTTGCATTGATTATAGAGCCTTGAATAATATCACTGTTAAGAACAAATATCCTTTGCCTCATATCGATGATTTGTTTGATCAGCTCCAGGGAGCTCAGTTTTTTTCAAAGATTGACTTGAGATCGGGGTACCATCAGCTGAAGGTAAAGGAGGCAGATATTCCGAAGACCACGTTCCGTATGAGATATGGCCATTATGAATTTTTAGTAATGCCTTTTGGGATAACCAATGCACCTGCTGTATTCATGGACTTAATGAATAGAATTTTCCATGAGTTCTTGGATATGTTTGTGGTGGTTTTCATTGATGATAATTTGGTGTTTTCTAAAAGTAAAGAGGAGCATGAAAAACATTTAAGGGTTATCTTGCAAACTTTAAACGAAAAGAAACTGTATGGGAAATTCAGCAAGTGTGAGTTTTGGTTGCAACAAATTTCTTTCCTTGGTCACATTGTTTCTAAAGATGGAATAACTGTTGATCCTGCAAAAACAAAAGTTGTGGAAGAATGGCCAAGACCCACAAATGTAACCGAGATTCGTAGCTTCCTTGGTTTGGCGGGCTATTACCGAAGGTTTGTTAGAAATTTTTCACGGTTATCTAGTCCAATGACTAAGCTAACTCGGAAGGGTGTTAAGTTTATCTGGACAAAAGAATGTGATGATTGTTTTCAGGAATTGAAAAGAAGATTGGTGAAAGCTCCAGTTTTGGAACTACCTTCCAGGAATGGTGAGTTTGTTATATACAGTGATGCTTCATTGAAAGGACTTGGTTGCGTCCTAATGCAGAATGATCAGGTAATTGCTTATGCTTCACGACAGTTGAAAACTCATGAGGTAAATTACCCTACACATGATTTGGAATTAGCTGCTGTTGTTTTTGCTTTAAAAATTTGGAGGCATCATCTGTATGGAGTAAAGTGTGAAATATATACCGATCACAAAAGTTTAAAGTATATATTTACTCAGAAAGAGTTAAACATGAGACAAAGGAGATGGCTGTAATTAATCAAGGATTATGATTGTACAATTCATTACCATCCGGGAAAATCAAATAAAGTGGCGGATGCTTTGAGTCAAAAAAGTAATGCTTCATTAACAATGTTACGGTTGGAACGTGATCCTTTGGTTAACGATTTGATGAACTTTGGCATAGAAGTTGTTGGTGCAGGAAGTCCTTCTGTTTTGTTTCAGGTATCAGTGAGATCATCTCTATCAGATAGAATCAAGAAAGCACAGAAGCAAGACAGTGAGTTGCAGAAAAGGGTAGAGCTGGTTCAGAAAGGTAAGTTTCCTGAATTCAACATTGATAATGATTGCGTTTTGAGATTTGGGAATAGATTGTGTGTTCCTTGTGATTCACATTTGAAGAGAGAGTTGTTATGTGAAGCTCATAGTTCTCCGTTTTCAGTTCATCCGGGCAGTACTAAGATGTATAGAGATCTGCGGGAGTATTACTGGTGGGATGGAATGAAAAGAGATATTGCTGATTTTACTGTGAAGTGTTTGACTTGTCAGCAGGTTAAAGCCGAGCGACAGTTACCGAAAGGGATGCTTCAGCCTTTACCAGTGCCAGAGTGGAAATGGGAGAATATATCCATGGACTTTGTTGTTGGATTACCGAAGACATCTCGAGGTAATAATGCAATCTGGGTTATTGTTGATCGCTTGACCAAATCTGCTCATTTCCTTGCTATACAAGATACTTTCTCTCTTGATCAACTTTACCTTTTGTATCTTAAAGAGATAGTCAGGTTACATGGAGTTCCTCTCTCCATTGTATCGGATCGTGATCCCAGGTTTACTTCTAACTTTTGTAAAGGCCTTCAGAAGTCGTTGGGTACTGAATTAAATTTTAGTACAGCTTTTCATCCTCAATTAGATGGGCAGTCAGAACGAACAATTCAGACATTGGAGGATACGCTACGAGCTTGTTCGATGGATTATTAGGGAAGTTGGGACCAACATCTTTCTTTGGTTGAATTTTCATATAATAACAGTTTCCATTCCAGTATACAGATGGCACCATTTCAGGCATTATATGGGAAGCGGTGTCGAACACCAGCTTTCTGGGATAAAGTGGGTGAAAGAAAGTTGATGGGACCGAAATTGGTAGAAGAGATGGCAGAAAAAGTTCAGCTGATTCAGAAACACATGAGAACAGCTCAGAGCAGGCAGAAGAGTTATGCGGATAACCGGAGGAAGGATCTATCTTTCGAGGTAGGTGATCATGTTTTTCTCAAGGTTTCTCCTTGGAAAAGCGTGATGAGATTTGTTAAGAAAGGAAAGTTGAGTCCAAGGTTTGTTGGACCATACGAAATTCTAGACAGAGTTGGATCAGTTTCATACCGAGTGGCTTTACCTCCGAGTTTATCGTAGGTACACAATGTTTTTCACGTTTCGATGTTGAGAAAGTATATGCCAGATCCATCTCATGTTTTGAGTCCAGAGGTAGTTCAGCTGGAAGAGAACCTATCTTATGAGGAACAACCAGTCCAGATTCTTGACCACAGGGAGCAAGTGTTACGGAATAAGGTGATTCATCAGGTATAGGTTTTGTGGAAAAACCATGTGATTGAAGAGGCAACATGGGAATCTGAAAATGCAATGAGGGATAAGTACCCCCATTTATTCGATAAGTAAATAAATTGCGGGGACGCAATTTTCTAAAGGGGGGAAGGATGTAACATCCCAAGTAAGTAATGAATAATAGATATTTTTATCTATGTCTATTAATGATTAAGATAGTGTTATAGAGGCTTAAAATGAAAATAAATACAATCTTATGCATGGAATACACTAATATTCTTAAAAGATTGTTTTAGTGCCTTTTGATGGAAAACCATTTTTAAATCTATATTTTGACAATTTTATAAACTATGTTTGTCAAAATAAACTTATCCTTTATTATTGCGACATCAAAATTTACCTTGTGTGGATTTTTGGTATTTTTCTGACAATGTTCATTTTTTAATGAATAGTGAAAAATACTGCATTTTACATCAAAACTGCTTTTTAATCTAATTTATTTATATGATTAGATTATGTTTTGAATTTTTTTTGAAGTGAAATTAGAATATATTTTTACCATTTTATCCAATGGTGGTCATTGGAATCAATTTCACTTTAAAATTAGACTTAAACTGGTGTCAATCTTTTGATACTTATTGTTTTGTAAAAACACGCTATTTGCTCTGGCAGCGGAAATTAATTATTAAATTAATTAATGTGACCTATATGTTTTGAATTTTGTAAAATAGACTTCATTTTTGAATTTGGAATATCAAATATAGCTTAGGGTGAATTTTTGGTAATTTTCTGAAAAACTTCAATTTTTGATGAATAGTGAAACCACTAAGTGATAATCAAGCAAACTGATTTTTCCGTTAAATGAAAGTTTACCACTAATGTGTATTGAATTTTGAAAATCCGACATACATGGTTGTCATTAAGAATTAAAATGTGGTTCAATGAAATTATAATAATTTTTTGGTGAATAGTAACTTATTAAGTTCTTAATCGCGATTAGTGGTAATTAGGGTAGTTTAAGGTATAAATAATACTTTAATAAAATGAAATGACCTAGACACATGTCCCAACCTCATTGGTTGTGTCATGGCCGACCATGAAATTCCATGGGTCAACTTGGGGACCCCATGGATCCACTTTTGTTGGGAAATGACATAAATTACTTTTTATTTAATGTTAAAGTGAAAATGACACAAACAAGAGATGTTTTACGAAAACAATTTTTACATGGGGTTATAAAGATCAGATTTTTGATTATAAATAGTATTTGGAAAGCTAAAAAGATTTCATATATCATAGTAGTTTTTTTATAATTTTTAGACATTATATAAATTTAATTATTTATGACATAATAATGATGCAGCGATGACATCATTATTTGACGATTTAAATAAAATAGAAAGATAATGTAAAATCTATGAACTACACATGTCCAAAACCAATTGGATGAGTGGATTTCGAACCCTTATCACCTTATCCACGAATTATATAAATGTGGGACCTTTTGAAACCGAAACACTTTTTCAAATAAAGTAATATTTTTTTACTTTCCAAAAGTGCCCCTCCTCTCCTCTTATAAAAGGCCCCCACCTCTACCTCATTTCACACACTCCTCAAGCCTTTGGCTCGGCCAACCCCTGCCCATTTACTCTCTCCACATCCCTCTCCTCACCCTAGAGGATTCCCTTTGGGCAGAATCCTTTCAAAGGAAGCCTTTAGGCTCAAATCCAAAGGAGTTACACTTTTAAAGGTAATTCATTTCTCTCATGTTCATTTGTTTTATTTTGCTTCCCCAACCCCCTAATCTCTTTTTATTTACTTATTTTGTAACAACACCAGTATCTTAAATATACAAGGATGTTGTTATAATATTTATTTGAGCTACACTCTCACACAACTACATCAAATGGTTAAAAAACATACAGTTTCTGTGGATGGCGAAATTCTGCCTCCCGAAACGATGATTGTTCAAAACTCATTTAACACCTTCAAAGGTGGCCATTATGATGTCACTATTTTTATATATGATATATAATATGTTTATGTTTTCCTTAAGCTTCTGTTTTTTTTCATTTTGTGCATACCTTTATGGTTTCCATTATGGGTAAACACGATATCTTCATTTTAGGAAGTGCGGACTACCGCCCCCTCAAAGTGATTTGATTCGTTAAATACCATATGTGGGACATATAAAGGATGGAACTATGATATTATATATGATATTATACTGGAATTATAATATACCTTTATATAATTATGATTCCATACAAGAAAATATGAAATAGAAATGGAAGTAGCGTTCATGCGTACGTATGGCTTACCGTCTCCATGAACGGTGCATTTCATTTCTTACCTCTAAATGATTATGTAATATTATAAATGCATGTATGTACTGGATATATATGACATATATGATATCTCCATCATGAATACCATTCTGGATATAATTAACCTTTGACCAAATTAACAACATGTAATGTAAGAAGTCTATTTTTGACTTAAGAACAAATACCGACAAAATGAACATTATTAACTTAACTGATTACATAATGTTCATACCATGGTATAAAAGGAATAATGAACTTGAAAAAGATTCATAAGCAAGTATAGATTAACTCAAGTTAATTATTCAGGAGATTAAAGAACGGTCGGTTCAAGTCGGATACGAGGTATGGGACTTCGTCTCAATCTCCTTTCGTTGAGGCATATTTTATTTTATACACAACTTTCTTTTATACGGTGTATAAACCCCTTTGACTTTTACGTTTATTCAAAAGGAATATTTTTTATACGAAGTGTTTACTAAACGACAAAAGGGAATGTTTTTGTCGTACGTATGCGGGGACAACGACTTCTCCGCCGTCGTGACCGTTATTTGAGTTTTGGCTTCCTCTACAAGCCATACCTTCTTTTTAAAAGAAAAATAAATACCATGTTTTACTTTTCTTTTATTTTAGTATTGAAAATGGTTTTCATAATTTTTTTATATCAATGTGTTGTATTGATATCTCGTGATTGAAATGTGGAAATTTTATGTTTCCTTTATGCATGTTTTATGTGATACGATTATGTTATGGTTCTTGGGCATTATTATGAAGACGGGTGGTTCCGTGATAAACTAAGGGCGGGTGAGCCCGATATAGCTCTCCAATGCATTGGGTAACGTGAAGGAGTGAAACGTTAAGGTTTCTCCGAAGAGATTTTAGGGAATATACTGTGATGGGTATTCCAAACGTAACCAAGAGGGTTACTCCCTATGTAAGAATGTTATGAATGCCTCAGGTTACCTTTACGTATTATGATTTCTATGATTTATTCATGATTTTATGAGGTATGTTAAAGTGCCTATGTTTTATGGGTAAAGTATGATTTCATTCTTATGTATATATGAACTCATGTTTCCTTTCCATGTTTTTTTTATAACCCATACTGAGTTTTTATGCTCATCCCAAGTTTTTGAAATGTTTTTCACAGGTCAAGGGAAAGGTACATGATAAGATGATAGAGTCAAGGATGTGTCAAGAAATAATCCATGTTTTATTTTAAATGTGTTTCCATTGATGGGAATGAAGAATACTATCTTTATGTAACCACTTTGTTTATATGTGGAATGTAATGCAAGTTTTATGATCTAATTCTCTAAAACTCTAAACCCGAAAAGATCCTCAATGTGTAATCTTGTAATAACTCAAGATTAAGTAAGGTTTAAGGTTGGGGCCTTATAAAAACCACCAGGGGTCATTATCGTGATCCCTAGTCGTTTTCATGTACTTCATCCCATGGTGTTTTTCTAGATATGTTGGTGACCATGTAATCTTATAGTACATTTTGGAATACTCACATAAGGGTCACATGGTGTGTAGGGGTACCAAACAATGTGTGATACTAATAATATCATGTAAACCCTAGTGTTGTGGAATTATGAGGGATAGATCGTTTGTTCTTTAGAACTGAAAGGCATGTAGTCTAGTTTTCTGCATGTTCTCATATATGTTATGTGGATCCTGGATCTACAAATATATCTTTTTATAATACCTATGATCCACCTAAAAATGGTGTATTGTTATTCGATTGATGATTAAGTCCCTCCAATGGAAAGAAATCTGACCTCTGGATCTTCTCGCATTAACCCACATGAACCATCGTATCCCCACACATGCCTCCCATAATAATTCATTCTCAGATACCAAAACCATAAGATTCATCACTCATATAATGAAACATATCCTTATGTCGCCTCTAATCATTGATTATTTATTTTCACATGATTTCACCCCCAATTTGGGGGTCTGTTCGGGCTTGGTATCACCGAGTAATGTGGATCCATGGCCCCATCACCCAATGGAGAATAATTTGAAGAATAAAAGGTATAAAAACACAAAAAAATGATTAATAGTCATTTCCCAAGCTATCTTGGCCAACAAACATATAAGGGGATATCCAAGGTGAGAAAAAATTTAATAACCAATTTAAACTAGTACATGGGAGCATGAAATGGCTCCATACGATCATATATCAAAGAATCAATATGATCATTTTTAGAAAATTTAATAAATAATAACATAGAACCAAAATAAATATGACTCATACCTAGTTTTTTATTTTTTTTTTCAGTGATGAAATCACTCGCAAAAGAATAAGGGGAATCATTACATTCATTCCATGCCGATCTTCCTGGATCTGGTGGTTTGTCATCGTCAGATTCAGATTCACTTATGAGAGGAGGATGAAGATTCACATTTATTCCCTAAGTTTTTACATGGATAAAACAATAAATTTCCCATAATTGTATATTTTAAATATTTTTTATTTGGTTACCTTAATTTAATAGATAAAATTAATTATTCCTTGTCTAAACAGACCTTCCCATGGACTCTTTTTCGGAATGGCCTATCTGACATATTCTATGTCACATCAAGGGTAAAAAACAAAATTTATTCTAAACAATGGTCTCATATTTCTATTCTGATATTTTTTAAGAGTTATCCCATTTTATATAAGAAATTGTTCATGTTTAATATAAAAGTTATTGAATATTATAATTAAATAAATTATGGGCACACGTGGCCTTGGAATCACACGTTGTCTCAGTTCCTTGCTCTAAAAATATGTATTGAAATATTAAAAAAAATTAAAGGAAAAAATAAGCTATATACATCATTACCTCCTTCATAATTTTCATCAAAAAAAAGAAAAACGAAACAAAATCTCACAACAAAAAGCCTGTATCTGGCTCTTTTTCTCATAGGATCTCTCCTTCAAGCTCCTGTGCTTCCATAGAACATGAACCATAGGAATTTTCCATCCACAAAATATCCTATCCTACTGATATTTTATCACCACTGGGTGCTTCAAAAAAGTGGCTTCATCCTCATTGCATAGCTCACCCCATTCAATAATGTGTGTGGGGTCATGCGCGTATCCCCTTAGTTATGACATTTGGAAGATGTCGTGCACCCACTCCAACTTTCTGGGTAGGACAAGGCAGAAAGATATCTCTATATCCCTCTAAAAGTTCTTGAATGGATTGTGAAAACTCATTGATAACTTTCCTCCCACTATTAATCTCCATAACCCTCATTATTGGAATAATCTTAGGAAAATATGGCCTCCCTGCTCAAACTCCAAGGTCCATATTTGTGATCGGTGTAATATTCCTTCTCACTCTAGGTTGTCCTCATCCTCTCGTGGATGACCTAAACATTATCCATCAATACCTAAACAATAAATATACCCAAAACAGATGTCATACTGATCTCATTCTATCATAATGGTGACCTGAAGGGTCTCCCTTACATGGCCTCAAAAGGTGTCACACAGAGAGTAGAGTAGTAGTTATTATGTAATGCAAGAATTATCAATTTCAAGTGATCCTCCCAATATTGTATTAAGTCTAATATGAAATAAATTTGTTTGTTCTAAAACATCTAGATAGTGTGCTTCGTCTTCCCATTTTTTGAAGGGTGGAAGGTTGTACCAACCCTCATCTGGGTCCTGAAATCCTCCTGTATGCCTTTCAAGAACCGTGAAATGAACAGAACATCACAATCAAAGACAATTATCAAGGTAACCCCATGAATGAGAACATTATTTCATACATAAATTTTTCTCAAAATCTCTTCCATACTCCTCCCTCGGATAGTAAGCAATTGTTCTGACTTCATAAGTCGGCCAACTATCACCTAGATGGCATCATGGAACATCGTTGTCCACAAAATCACACTCAAAATGTCCATGTATATGCCTTCCAATTTCCACTCTATGATATCAAGAGGCTACAACAAACATACCAGAACATGGTTATTATCCTTTTCCTATGGACATGTGAGGCATTGAGAGACAAACTTAGCCATGCTTCACCTCATGTAGACACACTAAAATTGTTATGGGATTTCATTGGACATATTCCCCACATTGTATGTATATCCAGAGGGTAAGGGTGAGAATACCTCCTAACCAACTACCACAATGAGATTGGGACCACCATCCATCAATGTATAAGAATGATCAGATTCCCTACATCATAAAAACTATTGAGTAAATCTTATGAGGATATTTGTTCATGTAATACATAGAAGTCAATTTCTCTCCATTGGGACTCTATCATACTATGAAGTAGCTTATGAATGAAAAACATCAACTGAAGAAAATTTCCACCCTCCAAGTCCACCAGGTTCATATTCTAGGAAGAAAATAGCTCAGATTCCTCCCACACCAAATGGTACTGGGACATCATATAAAGGGAATTTTCTATAATGTTTTCCCTTTCATGTGTATAAACTATATTGAAGTTTTAGTACTATAAGAACATCAATCAGTGACGCTTTCTTAGTTTCAAGTCTCTCTATGTGAATACATTCCTATGAATCTGGTTGTCAGAGTAAATGACAAATCACTCTCATAGAAGATAGTTCCTCCACATCCTCAGAGTGAAGACTTCCACTATCATACCTAGGTTATGGGAAACATATTTATTCTAGTGGGTTCTTAACTGCCTTGAACGATATATGATAACTACTAGTATCTACATCAAAACACAAACAATCCCAACTCATGAGACATTTCAATACACTACATACTCCACACCCTCCTTTGGTGGTCTCAAACAATTATCACTCAATAGCTTCGTCCTTAAATCCTCAAAGTCCCTCTAGAAATTATCAATCCAATTAAAATTCTACCCTTTTAGTGTTATCATAGACAAAGGGGCCTCAATCCTAGAGAATTATTCCACAAACCTCATATACACTATGCTAATCCAAGGAAACTATATACCTCTAACAAGATCTTGGATGTCTCCAAAGAAATAACCGCATCGAAATTCACTAGGTCCATGGATAATCCATTCACATAAATTACATTCCCCAAGAAATAAACCACATGTATCCATAACTGGAACATTGAGAGCTTACCATAAAGTAAGTGATCCTTAATAAAATTTAGGACCATTACCATGTACTCTGCATTATCCTCCTCTATTGTAGAGTATATCAGTATGTCATCAAATACGAAAACCAAAAACTAGTCTAAGTATGGAATGAATACATGGTTCATAAAATCCATAATCATGGTGTGGGAATTCATCACACCTAAGTGAAGAACAAAGAACTCATACTATTTTTAGTGACTTTGGAATTCCATATTTGGAATATCATCCCCACAAACTCTCAATTGGTGTATTCAAATATGGGATCGATATTCGAGAAGCATCTCACACCTCAAAACTGATCAAATAAGAATAAAATCCTTAGAGAGGGATAATTTTTCTTTATTATGTCCGGGTTAAGGTGAGGATAATCCATTAAAAGAGGCAATATTCTATTTTACCTTTTCACAAACAACATAATGTATTCTTTGGGGGGAACACTATGCCTAATAAAACCCTATTCTCAATGGTCCCCCCAAAGGAATCTACAGCTCTATGAACTCATTAGCGGTCATATGATATGCTACATAAGTTACTAGTATGGTCCTACGAAGAAATTCAACATAAAACTCCATCTCCCACCTCAAAGGTAGTCTTGAAATGTTTTCAATTATTACGTCCAAAAAATCTTCCATGATTTAAGGAATCAAGATACATAAAGAGCTTGATGCACTAGGGAATACACTCTCCAGTAGATATTTTATGGGTTGTGGAATCCTACTTGAATAGCCCACACATCCTACCATCATATCTCTCTCATTCACAATGTAGAATCTCATCACATCAGTGTAAAAGAATTCGACTCATCTATGGTGATGTTCAATCTGGAGATGGACCATGTAAATCAAATATGTACCCATGATGAATTCATATAGTTCTATTTGGATCAACAAAATTTATCATGTGAACCTCTATCCAAGAAGTGATATCTCACACTGTTCTTTGATAAAAGACACAGAATAAGCATTCCCTATAGAAACCTAAAGAAAAAGCTGATGGTATAACTCCTCAACTAGGAGCTCCATCTCTTACACTAGAACAAAATATATTAAATAATGACTCCCATATGATTCTACTAATACTTAACAAAGAGTATAAAAAACATAGATCATACCTCTGATCATCTTGTGTGTCGTGGGTTCATACGCCTCTATATCCTGAAGTTGTCTGTGGCCCCGACTGCTAGATCCATGATCCTGACACGTGCCACCTGGTGGTGGTGGTGGAAGGATATAATATTTTTTTCACCACCCATAGATCATCCTCATAGAGATCCACATAATCTTATTCAATTTATACCTTTCTTGGGGCCACCCTTCCCTCACCTAAAAGATCCTAGATCCCGGTGATGCCTCTACCATGACAGTTCTTCAGCTATTATTATTCACTCCTAAGAACATTTGGTTAGAAAATGATGCTCCATTTGACCTCACTTATCACATGCATATAAAATTCCCTCTCCATGATTCCCTAGTCATATGTTCTCTCTAGGTTCCACACAACCACGTGACTGAGTCTGACCATGGGGAGTTATTCTAAGTTGAGATTCCATCGACTAGAATCTTCAAGCTACTATAGAAGGCTCTAACATGTAATTCCCACTGATAGCTCCATCTTCTTATAATACCTCTAATTGGAATCTATCTATCAACATTTCCCACTATAACACCCCAAAATTGGTGGGAATTCATATGGGTACTTCACTAGCATGGATATATCTATGGATTACCTTCCCAACCTTTTATGCTCAAAAGTAGCCATCAAATATCATGTCATTGGAGTACCATGTAAGGTATGTAAACCTCATAGCATACACAATCACTAGCACCCCTCCCTACTAAAACTCTTGAATATCTTAAATCCATACTATGTGTAGGATTTATGGGTATTACTTCTCATGAAACATCTCCCAAATATATGCCCATGATAGTCTCGACTCATCATGCATCTATGTAACAAGACTCAACCGGTGCCTAGCTGCTCCATGGAAATTGATAATTTCCAATGAAACCAGATGACCGTCCACTTTTTGAATATGACTCAAACATAGACCAATATCTCTTTCTAATCCTCCACTTCCTAGTGATCTAGATCATTGTGGAACCTCTATGGCCTCTAGCACTGTAACATGTAGAGCATTTTATTCTGTGGGTATCCATGACTTGTCAAGATGGTATAACATACTTCTTGATTGTTGTGGGTGATACTACTTGCCCACTTGGATAATGGATCTCATTATATGTACCCTTAACTGATGACTCATCACTCATCAAATTTTCATCATTATCTAGAACTGGAAACCTAGCTCGCTGGCATAACGAAGGCATCTGAAAAAATTAATCAAGATGTACCATTATCAGAAGATCATATAAATACCATGGGGAGATGAATCGAGAAGGATATTCAAAGACTCAATCCTATATGATTCATGTACAATTGATACCTTAAAATAATGTGTTGGTATGCTAAGACAATAAGAAGGCAGTCAAGGTCCTAGTGAATGAATGCATCGGCCGCATCACTAACACTAGATTCCCAAGCCTAAAATCTGGACTTATAAAACATTAAACCTATTTCGCTAAATAAAAAATAAATGTTCAAAGTGGGACTACTAAAAACACCATAACAAGGATCAGACTACATTTGATACCAATCTATCATTACCCAACCCAATGAGGCTTGATCCCTAACTACCCAAATCCTGTCTCTATTGGACAGGGTGGTGACAACCGTTGAAAGGAATAACCTAAATGGTAGAACTTTTCCTAATATACAGGTACACACACACCAAACCATCTAAATTAATATGTCTAGAGAAATAATAAAAAATAAAATACCTATAATATTACCATGTATTTGAAATATTTCTAGAGTGTAAAAGATTATGATAGAGAAAACCTAAAGTGAATAGGAAAATAGACACACAAACAATAATACATATCAGCCTAACAAAAAATGATTAAGTGAAGATGTTGAGAGGGCCCATCTCTTGATCTCCACGCTCCGACCATCGTACATGTTACAATAAACCTAGTATCCCTAAGCTCCTCTGTAATCAATGTTGTCCTGCCTATCAACTACATAAGACAAGACATGTGTGGGAAAAGCCCATGCAGGGGTGAGTATATAAATACCCAGTAGGATTCCCTGAAAGATGAAGGAGAATTAGTAAATGACATGAATGGAATGGATAGAGAGTATACAACTCAACCCAAAGTATTATAGTAACAAAATACAATGACCTATATATATATATATATATTAACTCAAACCAATGAAACCCAAATGAGAGAGATGTGTATCTCCATCTCATAGCCCATCCCAGGTAAGAAATGCCACTAGTTACAAGATTCCATCAACAATGACCATTATATCATGTGTCAAACTAAAGAAGTAACCATATAGAGGGACCACACCTTTCCACTATACTACACAGTTGAGGTGATGAAATCTACAAGTATTAGTCTTGTTCTCTGGTGCATTTGTGGGGTTCTACTCAGTGTAAGGTGGACCCATGCCCAATGCGATAGGGGGTATAACTCAATAGATGGAGGACTCGTGCTATAATTCTATAAGGGGTACCACTCAGTAGGAATAAGAACCACACCCTAATTCCGTAGTGGGTACAAATAATAATAAATATGAACCACACCCTAATTCCATAGGGTGTATCCTTTAGTAGGTAGAGTACCTGCACCCTAGTTCAATAAGGGGATTTCACTTAGTAGTTAGAGGAACTAATCCCTAATGTGATATGGTGGTACCACTCAGTAGGTGGGGGAACCTCACCCTAATGTCATTGGGTGATACCTCTCAGTACCTAGAGTACCAACACCCTAATACCAAATGGGAAACCAATCATTAGCTAGAGGACCCTCATCCTAATTCCATAGGGGAGTACCACTCAATGTAAGGAGGCCCTCCACCCTACCTAATATGGGGTACTAGTCTGTAAGTAGATATAGGACCCATCCCCTAGTCTGTTAGGAGGGTACTACTCTAATGATCCTTGTTGATCACAACTACCATCAATCACTAACTAAATAAGTATCACACTAGTAACATCGTGAACCATATCTCAAAATACACCTTGGATTCCTCCAACAATTTCTATGTAGAAAAACACTCGGGATAGGCTAACCATGATCCAAAGTATGGGTCCATATTACAGAGAAATGAGAGGTTGATGTTTCTATATAAGGAATGAAGGGGTACAAGATGTATAGGGGACCCACAAAGAATGTGGTCCCACTTCTCTTCCAATTCATGTCTCTAATGGTATATGGATTCTTTCCCATGTACACATACATGGAATGTAGAAGTAATACACATCATGACTCAGCCACTCGAGGTCCTTCCCATGCTCCCTGGTCATGTCCATGAACTTCAACACATGGCGTTTCTCTAGCCATTCTCGTGCATGTGTACTCTCTAAGTACATGATGGGGTACCAGAACAAGGGGGATCACAATGTATAGGGTTCCCCACACTGTATGTGATACTTCTAATTCCAAAGAAACCCTAGAGCCATAGAATTATGAGGTACACATGTAATTTTCATCATAACTACATGTCATGTTGTCGTGCTTTCCACCAATTCTCAAATATGTACCACATATCCTAGATCTCTAGCAGTTTCATCAGATCTTACATCTAAGGCACCAGAAATGGTGTATTTTTCTCCATCATGCAATGTTGCCTTTGTGGTGGCCATAAATCGATCATTCATCTCTTCTTACATAAACCCACATGCTCTGTCATCACCCAGTGTGCGCCTCCCATCATTGTTCAATCTGAAATCCCAAATCCAAAAGATTAATCACTCATATCCCTCAACATGTCTTGATCTATTCTCTAATCATTTATTCATTCATTTCAAGTTATTTAGCTGAAAATATTGAGGTCATATCGATCTTGTACAACCTAGAAATGTCAATCCACATCCTCATAGCCCATTGGCAATGAACGACGAGAATACAAGGTAGAAAACACCCATAAGGTTAATGTTAATCTTTAAAATTGTATTGAACTATAAACACATGTAGAGATATTAGGTGTGAAAGAAATTTAATAACCAAAATAAATCGGTACATGGGGGCATGAAATGGATAAATTTTAAGAAATATCAAAGAATAAATTTGATCATGCTTAATAAATTTATTCAATAGGGGCATAAAACAATAATTTCCGAGTCCTTCCTGGTTTTGGATTTTTCCGCATTCAAAAACACGCTCACCAATGAAGAGAGGATTCATTGTGTTCATTTTGCACCGATCTATATAGATTTGACGGTTTATCATCATTGGATTATGATTTACCAATGAGAGGAGGAGGAATAATCTCCTCAATAATCCTAGGGTTTGTGAATAAAAACCAAGAGAATGTCTATAATGGTTTATTTATGGAAATTTCTATTAGATTAATTTAATTAAATAAATAAAATAATTTATCTATTTAACTAAATGCACCCTCCATTGAGTGCATTGATTTGAATATCCCACATCGACATATTTTAGGTAGTACCTTGGGTAAACATAAAATTCAAGACTCAGATATGGTATTCTATTTTTTATCCAATGTTTCTTTGAATATTCATTTCAATTTGTTTAACAAAAAAATGCGTGTGTAATATAAAATATTTTTAATATTTTTATAAATATAATTTCACGAAAACTATGCCTTGGAAATGCACGCCCCCTTAGAACCTAGCTCCAAAAATATATTTATAAATATTAAAAATTCATACAAGAAATAGGGTAAATAAAATATTGATAAATATGTAAATCATATTAATTAGAGTCTGTAAATATGTTTTTGAAAATACTATTTCCTCAAAATCTGTTTTTATTTCTTTTGTCAAAAAAAATAATTTTTATTTTTTCAATTTCAATATATTTATTTGAAAATATAATCTTCATTTTATAAATTTAAATTTCAAAATTATCATTGAGTGAATATATGATAATTTTCGGCAAATATTACTTTTTCATTGAATAGTAAAAAAATATTTTTATGAAAAAGATAACTTTATAAAGAATTAAGAAGATCCATTTTATTTAAAGATTGTTTTAAAAGTAAAATTAGGTCAATTATTTACTTATTTATCTTTTTTAGGATATTGGATTCAATTTACTCATTAATTTTTAAATTAAAACTAACTATATTTTTGAACATTTTCACTATGGAAAACAGTTTTGTCGTTGCATATATGTGTTTAATTTTAAATTAAAATTTATCACTTATGTGAGTGTAATTTTTTAAAATTGATTTCATATTTGTAATAATAATTTTTACTATATTATAATAAGGTAAAATTATTATTTTTCCAAGATTAATAGTAAAAAATAATAAAAATTACTTATTGTTGTTACGGTTAAAATGGGTTTATTGGGGTTTAAAATTAAAAGATATGGGGGAAAATCACCTATAAAGTTGTCCAAATCCAATTTTATGGAAATATTTAGACCTTATATAATCTTAGGTATGATAATTACCCATTTGGGACCCTTTTTCCACTAAAATGTGGGTACACATTTTTCTTTTCATATATTTCAAATTGTTTCCTCACCTCCACTTATAAAAGGGAACCTTTATCCTCATCTATTCACACTTCAAAAAACATTTATTTCAACCTAAACCAACCCAAATAACTACTTAATTCCCAACAAATGTTCTATAGGAATTATTTTTATCATTAAACCCTCGTAACAATGATTTATGTATTAACAAGAAGAGGTTCTTTTAAGAATAGGTAAAATTGTTAACCTTTCATTTTTTGTATTATTTCTTCTTCCACATACATTAAATATTCTTAAACAATGATGATATAATGATAATATTATATCCCATGTATTTATATATTATTTTTTTAAAGTCATAACCTCTATCTATCTCCACTTCCATCACATGGTAAATGAAATTATTGATCATGTGTATGACATTTTACTCTCACACAAATCCTTTTAATTTTCTTTCTGTCACCACATCTGACAACTGATAATAATGATTTATTTAATGATTATATAATAATTTATTATATTACTATAATTATTATATCACATATAACTTATTAATTTTAATTCTTTGGAGAATATGATAATGTCACTCCTCTGTATGGTGGACTACTACCCCATGAAGTGATGTGATTCATTTTTCCTATCACTTTACATCAACGGTAGTAATGATAAATTTAATTAATATATGTAATATATATAAAATAAAAATTATTGTGTAAATTCAATATATTATTTATTTTATTTTAATTCTATCCGTCGATAAAATGGAAACAACATTCATGTTAATGTACGACCAACCGTCTCCATGAATGATGTAATTCATTTTCTTATATATAGATTTTCTGAATGACTATAAATACATATATAATGAATATATATGATATTTATGTCACGGTAAAATATTTTGTGATGATGGAACCATGATAAAATTAAAAGGATAGAAAATACTAAACTAAACTAGACCTGAAAAAAAGGAAGTAATTATTACCCGAAACATGATTTTAACAAAGAATTCATAATAAATAGGTAATAACAGATCATAAGAAAATAATATATCGTATGATATATATAATTTAGGTTTAGGAATATATTTATAATAAACATATAATTATTATACATAATTTTAAAACATGTACAAGGAAAATCGATACTTAAGGTAAAGGATTTTCATCTCACCTTTATCATTGTGGGGTACATTCCAAATTTACGAGTTGTTTCTTTTTTGTGTTGTACATAATTCCCATTAAGTTATTTTATTCTTATTATTATGAATTTTATATTAAATTAAATATAAATTTTTTTATTTATTTCATATGTTTATGTTTCAAAAATTATATATTTCGTAATGGTTTTTATGTATCAATGCCACAATTTATTGGGATTGTTTATGATTATGATTATGATAATTAAATCATGTGATTTAAATCTCAATAAACTCAGTAATTGTTTTCTCTTATATTTATTTCTCTAAATTACGTGTTTTTCATTCATTTTATACTATTATTTACTCAATATTCTAAAAGATATTTTTTAAGGAAAACAGATTTTATTTCTCTCTTCATTCAAAACCATTTATTATCCATGTTCATATTTTCTAAAATAATTTCCAAGAACGTTTTCAATATTATCTAGTGATTATTTAAATAAAATTTTAATCAGGTTTTAGTTTCTAAAAAATAAAATAAAATGAATCTTCTTTTCCTTTTTTGAAGAAGCCTCTCTTGACCTTTTACTGAAAATGTGAAATGAATATTCATTTTAACAGGTATAAAATGAAAGTTATTATATAGAGTATTGAACACTAAATTATTTCATGATTTATTCAAAATATAAAATGTTTATTTTCAAAGAATATTTTTTCATTAAAATATTAAAAAAATTATGTTTTAATGATATTTTTTCAAAATTAAAAGGATATTTTCCATAAGGATGTTTAAAATATATTTTTATGAATTTATATTCATCAATTGAAACAATATTTACTTTTTCTTATATTTTTCTGGGTATATGATGTAATTTTTCAATCTATATAATTTTTATCGATGTTTTTTTACAATAATGAAGATATATTTATGAAACCTACTCATTTTTCATGGGTTATAAAATGTTGAATAAATGAGATGATTATGAAACACAGTTCCTTTATATTGGTTATAATGTGATGAAATGTTTATAAAACCATTTAATTTCTAACTGTTATGATATGATTAATTGTATATTATCTTTTGGAAAAAAATTTATATATTATGAGATGGTTGGGACCTATATCACTCTCCAATAAATTTGATATTGATTAATTTTCAATGAGATCAAAGGGTACTTGGGAGGTTATCCCATTACCAATAGAGGTTACATGGGAGGTTATCCCAATCCTAAAATAAAGAACATGGGAGGTTATCCAAAAATAGAAATATGGTTTTTGGGAGGTTATCTCTATCCTAAAAGAGGGTACATGTGAGGTTATCCCAATCCTGAAGTAGGTACACATGTGGTTAGCTCAATCTAAACATATTATGAATGTCTTGGGGGTAGAATCGAAAAAAATAGTTTATATTATTAACTGTATAAAAAATCTATTTCATATGCCAAAGGTATTCTCTCCTAGATATCATTCATTTTTAAAATTTCATTCCTTCAACAAAAATAACAAAATTCATGTTAATTGAAATTAAAAATAAAGTTAAAAAATTTTCTAATTTGGAATATTATTCGAATAATTTTTTAAAAAATAATTCTGAAGGAAGGCCATTGGACCATTTTATTTCAGTGGTGACTCTTTTTTTTGTGATTCTATAAAACTTCTAACCCCTTTAATGGTGGTGGATAAAAACATTTATACGCAAGGAAGGTATCTAGTTTCCCTCTAAACCTTTTCTCTAAATTTTTACACCTATTTAACCAATAATATTGATGATTCATGGAAAATTATTATCTAAAAATTTAATATGTATTCTATTGATCATCCAACTCCAATGTTTCATGAATATTTTACACATGTAGTCAATTTAATGTTTTAAATAACAATTTCAACATTGATATCCAAACAGAACCTTAAAATTATATAGTTCTAAGTTCCCATTCAATTATAACCTTTAAGAAAATGAATAAACATGGATGATAATTAATTAATTTGTTTCATCTTATTTTATATATTAAATTTAATTTAGATAATATTTTTACGGATGGTTTAGAAGATGTTGGCCCCACAGAAAAAGTGGCCCAAAATGTTTATAAATTTTAGGGAATTGTGTAAATGATGTGATTGGGCAAGTCAATAGAGTAATATGACAATGATTTTTTACATAATTGATCTGAATTTTTTTCACACAATCCATGATTTTTTAATTCATTTACAAATATTTTTTTGTCATGTTCAGAAAAAATTCACAGCTGGTCGAGAATGATTGATAAAAATACAAGGCTTTCATATATAATTAAGATGGACACTAAATAACCAATCCAAATCAATATATAATTAAATAATATATATATATATATTATAGGTATCCTAAAATTAAATTATACAACATATTATATTATAATATTAATATATATAATCAAAATAAATGAGAGCTATCAAAATTGATGAATTAAAACAATTCTTTCATAATTCATTCGATGTCAAATAATGAACATTTGGATGAAAATAAAAATATTTTATGAAAAAACTAGTGTAGGAAGTTATTAAAAAATCTTTCATGATGGTTAATTTTCAACTCCCCCATGTTTATTCTTTTGTACTTCCTTGCGTACTACATAATAAACAAACCATGAAACCCCATGGACTTAAAAACACAATTGGAGAAAATATGATTATAAATGACCATGGTGTTAAAGCTTAATTTTTACCTCATTGGAAGGGGACAATAAATTTCGTACAAATTTGGGTACTAAAAATGTAGTTTGACTGAAATAGAATGTATTTTTTAAAATCAGGGATGATAATTAAAAAAATTAAGTTGAAAATAATAATTTTGACACCCCCAAATGGTTTTATAAAATATAAATAAAATTATTAGTATGAATTGGTGTATTGTTTTGTTTTTAAAAAAAATTAAAATCACGTACAAGAAGGGGAACAAAAAAGGGGAGAGTATGGTGAAGGTAGAATTATATTGAGAGTGAGAAAGATATTTATAGTCAAAGGGTATCTTCTTGTTCTGGTTTTGTTGGGGGTATTTATCTATCTTGGAATTAGTATCTTCCAATAGAACTAGGATGGGAAATATTTGAGATGGTGTTCAATTTTGGTGGCTTCTCATGTTAAAGAATATGTTTATCTCTATTTCATATAAAAACATAAAAAATATTAATTATTAGTTTATATATTAACTAAAAACAAATTATCAAAAAAATCAAAACAAATATTAGGATTCCTCCCAAGAAAACGTTTATTTATTGTATCTATATCTAGACTGTTGGAGTGGAATAAATATATTCTAATGATGGATGTCACATCATCATTTTAAACCAGTATATTTTTTTAGATGTAGTGTGATTGTAGAAAATATTCATCATGATATCCCAATATTTGTGGAAAAAATCCATTATTCTTTGTAAATGTACTTATAATTTTATTCTAGTGGGAAAAGAATGTAATGATTCACTCATTGGACTTAAAAATGAGGAGTATTATAGTCTACTATGTACATATATTCTATTCAAGGAACATTATTTTCTTCTAGTTCATCATGACTAATGGATTTTTATTTTGGTGCTAGAATATTCATGTGCATCAATGGGTTGTAAAACAAAATAATTGATAATGTATTTAAAATAAACCAAAACAATTGTGCTACCATATCTATCTTCATCATCTAGATGATAAATCCATGGTCCTAAGTATATAATTTGGCAATAAATAGAGTTAATTGTCCATTATCTCTAAGAATAGTCAAATAAAATTGAATCCAAAGTATAATCATCTCCCTTTAAGGGTTAATCTCATAAAATTGGTTCCTTATGTAGTGAATTTTGATATATACTATATTATTTTATATTGGATTATACATTTATAGTTATTCTTGAATGTAATGAAAAACTTATTTATTAAATTTAAGGAAATGTAGTCGTACATGTTGTTATATTACCCCATTTCCCTGAAACTTGGGAAAGTATTTTGGGAACTCGCTGATTTCATTGGCCAAGTCCATATGGAAATAATGTTTATGTTCATCATTAAATACATTAGTTTTTTGTTTATAACTTTATTTCTATAATTCGAGTTACACATGACTCTCACTTTTTTGGTGAAAATCATGATGGCCTCATTGAAATCAAATTAGTTTTGAAAATATAATGTTTCTTATTATTTTTCTTATGATTTTTGTATTTATTAAAAACAATAATTAATTTTAACATCATCCTAAACAATGATACTAATTTAAATCACATCTTATTTTCAACTATCATCAAATAAAATATTTTGTGTTGTTATATAATTTAAATAGATGCAATATTGTCGAATCGTAAGTGCTGATAATATTATTTTGGAACCAATTAATGTTGGTTTTCAATTAAATGGGGTTTTCCGTTCACATTGATTTAAGAATAAATCATATTTTTTGATTAAATGAAATAATTTATGATAAATTAGGGTAAAAATAAATTATTTTAGGTCAATTAATTGATTTCATTAAGCATTAAAAAATATCATTTCAAATTAACTTTCACAACACGATATATGATGGATCAGGTTTCTATGATGTTTAAGTAGTAATACATGCCTTAACTCAACATCAAACCCATGAACACATTTTTTTGATGAATTTTTTAATAATAAATGAATATTTATATTCCAAGAGATTCAATAATATATAGAACCCTCAAATCCATCAAACATGTCAATAGTCCATGACACATTTGATGAAGGCACACACCATCAATTTGATAATCATTAAGAACTGTTTCTCTTGATGAATCCATCATTTTAATTCAATGTAACTTATCAAAGTATTGTTTAATTATATATATAGAAATGGAGTATAATTTGGATATTGATTTAGATGATTGAGGAAAATTTAAAATAACAGATAAATGGATAAGAAAATATTAAAACTAACTGAACTCACAAACATGAATGAAATTGAAAAAACACACATTTTTATATAATTAAAAGGATATTGAGAGGATGGATTTCAAAAAAAATTAAATAACCTTAATAAAAAAATAATTCTAAATAAAGTGATTTTATTTATGGTTTGGGGATAAAAGTTTAATTAATATTAAACATAATGTTTCAAAAAAACACTAACGAGATTAAAACAAAATAACTTACAAAAATAAATAAATTAGAATGTGGGAAGGGTATATACAGTTATAACTAGAGTGTTGAAGTTCCTTAAGACCTAGACTGGGGTTTGGAAATTCTAAATAGCATTATTTCACTTTTTAAAATGAAAACATCTAGAATGGTAGTAAATACCCATTCTTATAAGCAAGAGGTTTGGATGGTTTCCCTCTAAATCTATATAGTGAAATTTTACACTTATTTGACCATAATATGGATGAATATTTCAGATATATTATTCTAATAAATTATTTTTTATAAATATTATTTTTCCAACACACATAATTCATGTATATTTGACACATTTGTCAAATTTTATAGCTAAAATACCAATGTAATCTTTCTTGGAAAGAAATACATCAAACTCTACAATTATAAAATCCCTAGAATTTATATACATAAAAACGTATGAATCATAGTGGATATGTAAAAATTAATTTTTTCCCTATACTCATCTATATATTAAAGAGAAATTTGAGATTATTTGGTCCAATTTTTTTGATGATATGAATTCCATGATAAAAGTGGTCCAAATTGTATGCAAATTGTTGGGTCTTCATTAAATGCTTTGGTTTGGCCAATAATTTGAGGAATTGAAAACTAATGTTTTTAATAAATTAATACAAGAATGTTTTTTAAAATATATTGTGTTTCAATGTAGATGGAATTTTTAATTACTCTGAGTAATAAAAACTTCATAGATGGCCCATACTAAAATGTTGGGTCTTCATTCAGGATGAAAATATCCATTCCAACTCCATCTCCGGATATATTATATACAAAAAACATTCTTGGAATCCTAAAAAATATTTATAATATGAATTTCATGAGAATCTAACAATTTATAATCATAATATGAAAATTGTATCAAAATTGGTGAATTCATACAATACTCCCATGTCGCATTTAATATCAAACCATGGACAATTGGATGAAATGATAATGTTTTGTGAACCAATAGTTGTATTAATTTTTTTTAAATTATTACTATCAATAATAAATGTTGTTAGGAAAATAAAAACCCATAGATTAGTTAAATACACCTATTAAGGAATCAAAAATATATATCAATGAGAATCAAAACCTCCTTGATTAATAATTCAATCTCAAGGTATGAATTTGTTTTTTTTCTATATATTCTTCATGATTTGAGCATGGAATATTACATATGGAATTTATTCCCTATTTATTGTATTTGTGTATTTTATATCTTTTTTATCATGGATTTTAATTCATGACTATACATTTATCTCTTCTTGTTCATCAAATTTGGTAGATTTTTTCTAAATAAATGATATCTATAAAGTTTCCCAAGTCACCAAAGATCGATTTAATCATTATCCTTGTCATTATTCCTTTATTCATTGTGATTTCTCCTATAGTCTTCATCAGGAATATTCTTTAGGAATATCAAATCGAAACATATGGGTGAATAAGATTGAGGTATTGAAATAGTGGAATTTGGATGCGACAGTAATGAATAAGGCATGGGTAATTGATGGTGGGATATGGTGGATCCTATGAAGGAATGAAAGCCTTGATTCCTTGAGTTAGTAACAGGTGGAGGAAATGGGTAGATTGTGAACCCCCATTTCAAATTATTATGAGTAATCACACCTAAAAATAAATAAATGTGGGAATTACAACCTTATTCAGGGAATATGGTGAAGGGTTAGGCATGATCTATGGTAACAATGATGGCTCTAGTGATGTTATGAGTATTCTATAAAATCTAGACTAAAATACATGATTATACAGAATTTCATCGAGAACCACACACTATGTATCACCACGGAAGTAGAATATTGGGTTTTTGTTAAAGATAACTATCACATGTCATGTATCTTAGGGAACAATTCATACATTGATAAGTCGACCAAATCATATTATATTCAAAGTAGATTCCCAAGTTGATATTTACCCACTACTTGATGTGGGGTAACACTAAAAGTAATGTATTGTCAGTGGTACATGAATCAACATCCCAAAAATTACATGCAATGTTCTCTAGTGTATTCAAAATGTTGTGTACCCTCTTGGGATGGCGATGTATTTTGACCCCTTACAAGACATGACCTATGGAGATACACACTAATTACCACTTCAATCCCACATATTTTGTTTATTATCACACATGTCTTGTAGATGGATCATTAAACCCCATATAATGACTAAATACATGGTTATATTTTACTCGAGGGGTTATACAGTGTGTACCCCTAAACTACATGATGTATATTATTCTTTCCTAAGTGTATTTTCATATCTTCTTACCTGATATTAATATTTTGGAAAGAAAGTAGTCAATTTTTAGAATATTTCTGTATAGAATAATATATATCACTTATCTATAGAATCATAGGTGAAATTCAATATTATAGGATTATCATATCCTTCTTATATCTATACAGTCGACAATGGTGACTGGGAATTCCAATTATAGTGATCAATGGGTTAGGTATTCCCGTATCTATTTTTATACTCTATGAGGTGTGGGTCACCCATATTACTAAGATAGTTTTGTTTTATCTCATCTATTGCGTTCTACTTGGGGGGTGTGAGCTATTATTTGGATTTAGGTTCCCCCGAATTTATTATGTTCTAATTGATTAGTCATGGTTCATCCATTAGTGGTCCTAATAGGTGACATGGGTTGTTAGGTTAGGTGATTTGAATTCATGGAGCTACATGATAATTCTCCAATAGATGGGATATATAGAGCAAGAATTATCCTTTTGTAATGGTATTGATCCTTTAAAGAATATATGGGAGTTTATTATGATATAATCTTCATTATTTTCTTTTTGTTTGAGTTGGATAATCTCTTTATTATTACTTTTTTGTTTTTGTGTATTTCTACTGGGTATATATATAATCACCCCGACAAGGGTTTCTTCCCCTAAATATGTCATGTTTTACAAAGATGATGACATGTCCAGTAATGAACATAGATAAAATGGCGTTATTGGATATTTGTGTTAATTAGAGGAGATAGTATCATGTGAATTTCATGTCGAGAGGTAGGTCATTGTGGGGACTTCTTCATCTCAGCGGTCTAGGTTAGTTTTTCCTATTGATTTGTTAGGTGTGTATCTTTCCCCTTTTATTACAAATTATTAAATATTTTTTATATTATAGATCTTATAATTTATAACATTAAATATATGTTATGGGTCTTTTTATATATATTTTTAATTGTTATGAACCTTGTGGAGGTCTGTCGTATGTATAGCTGAATTATACTAAGTGATCATACAACAATCAACTATTTTATTTCACCCTTATTGCAATGTATTAAACTGATTTTGTATTGAAAATTACATGTATAATAATAAATTTAACTCCATGTATGATTAAATTATTTTGTTTTTAACACTGTTAAAAAGGGAAATGATACTTGTTTTGATAATTATATTGTAGTTGTAGGTGATTTGGAGGACATATGACGAATTCAATGAAAAATGGGCCATTCTTCACGTGATCCAAGAACACCAGTAGAGTAAAATGCCTACTAATACAAATCCGTGTAGCCAAATGGGATGAAACACTGTGATATGGTCCGAAAGTTAATGAGATACATTTAATATGAAGGAATAGAAGCCCAATTCTTCCATTAAGAGGCCCATACAAGCTGATCTATTGAATAAAGTGGATCTGCATGGGGTCAAAACATTTCCTCTGTATTTTAAAAATATATCTTATTCTATTTCATATATGGACACAAAATTTGAAATGGATGTATAAAAGGTGTAGAAAAAAACTATCTAGTTTTGTCCAAAGTGTGTTAAGTCATTTTTACCGGCCAAAACAATGGACCAAGAGGATTCGTGAAATTAGGGTGCCCAAATCCACTTCTCACTTTGCCTATAAATTGGAACCTTGGGCACCCCATTTTGGAGTTCAACTAGGAGGAAAGGTGGTGCCATTTTGGATTCCCCAAAGATTCTTATAATCATCCCAATATGTTCTGGAGACTATAGGAAGTTCTACTTCAACATCTTCTTCTTCTTCCCCTCCCATGGATTTCTAAACCCCTTGTGATCACCCGGGGAGGAATGTGATGTAATCCCAAGCTTCATACTTGTATAATTTTGAATTATTTTTTAATTCCATTTTGTATGTTGTTTTTCATCATCCTCTATTTTTATTTAATTGATTTATATACTGTTATGTTATACTCAAACTCAAATGATCATGTTTGGGGTACCCTTTCTTGTGATATTTCACACACCGTTCATCCCTTTTTATTCCCTCATTCAATTGCGGTGTTTGTATGGTTCATATTGGTCAATTGAACTCACATAAGCACTGTTAAGGTCATGAAAATTTATTTCATGGCATAAAAAAGAAGTAACATACAAACCTGGATAGCACATCGAGTTCTTCGTGTGTTTCCTTGGTGAGTTTCGGTTATGATGTTGAACACAAATCACTCAATCATCAGTGGTGTCCGGTGAATCATTGTGTGTTTTTTACTGAACCCTAGGAGGTATCCTAGAATAAACTCAGTAACATTATGATAATATGTGTTACAAACCAGGTATTTAATGTTCCTAACCCTAACACTTGAAGTGATGAAGGATGAGCATCATGAGACTTCCTCGGGTTAATCACACTTAATTAATCTTGTTCATTTCTACTTTGTTTTATCGCTTTGATGTTCTATTTTCATCTTTAATCATCAGACCAAAAAGTTTTACAATACCTCATTCCACTTCTAGATTCATAATCAAAACCCACTTTTTAAATTAATGGTCTAAGGCTCTGTCGAGAGACGACCTATGGTTGCTGCTATACTACAGAAATTCAAGTCAAAATTAAACAACTAATTTGATGTGTTCGAGAATGTGAAAAACTTTTGGCACTGTTTTTGGGGAGACAAGATCATTTATTTTAATTATTTCCTTTTATTTATTTATTTTACTTCTTAATTAGTACTCCATTCAATACTCCACCCCCATTTGATTGTTTTTTGGGTTTTTTTCTTTATTTTTGGTTATTTTGGTGTGTTCTCTCTCTATCTCTCTTCTTATTCTCCATCTCACCCTCTATAATTTTGTATTATAACATTATATTAAATTTTCACCCTTCTTAAGTGATTTTATCTATATTAAAAAAATAAACTTCACAACTTATTTTCATGACCCGATCTGGTAAAGAAACACTACTTGAATTTGACCATGAAATTGAAAAGTCACTTCACATACAAATCAAGGCATCTAGAGAAGGTCAATAATGTAACATTGAGGAACCAATTTTGGAACCTCAAGTGGTCCTAAACCAATAAAAAATTTAACCCAATAATTGAAAGGAAAATATGGATGCAAATAATCAAGCTCTAAAATAACTGAACACCCCTATTGTGGAGTACCAACATGCGTACATCCAATATCCCGATGAAGCAACCAACTTTGAGCTAAGATCATGTCTCATCCACCTTCTTCCTAAATTCCATGGTCTTCCTGGTGAGGACCCTCATAAACACCTTAAGGGGTTTCACATAGTTTGTTACACCATGAAACCCCAAAATCTGTTTAAAGACTTAATTAAGTTTAGGGCATTCCCTTTATCCCTTGATGATGTAGCCAAAGATTGGATATACTATCTTCCTACCACAATTGGGGGTTGGAATGACCTTAAACGACTCTTTCTATGAACGTTCTTCCATGCCACTTGAACTACATCAATTAGGAAATAAATATATGGAATTAATCAATCACAAGGATAGACCCCTCATAAAAACTGGGAGAGATTCAAGAAACTTTGCTCAAGATTCCCCCACCACCAAATTAGCGAACAACTGTTAATACAATACTTCTCTGAGGGACTTGTCCCCCCGGATCGTCGAATGATATATGCTACAGTTTGTGGTGGCATAGTTGATAAAACTCCTTCCACTGCCCGTGACTTAATAGCAAACATGGCTCAAAATGCACAACAATTTGGTACAAAAGCAATTTCACCAACTCGAGGAGTTCATGTGGTAAGTCATTCAACCCTAGAACAAATGGTAAATAATAAACTTGATGAGATTCATACCCTTCTAGGGCAATTATCTCAAGCACAAGGTAATTCACAATCTCTCCTCCTATTCCATTACATTGTGGTATTTGTTCTAACAATACTCATTTTTCTGAACAGTGCCCACAACTTCAAGATTCACATGAGTCTTGTGTAGCCGTGTTCCCTGGGTGTCCATTCCAATAAGCACCTCCCTTCAAGCAGGAAAAATTCAGGCCAAATCCAAATCATGGGTTGCAATCACAACCCCAGTACTGACAAGGAGGAAACTCAAGCTACCCCAAGTAGAATTGGTGTCCACATGTCCAAGGCATGAAACCTTCTTATCCTTCAACTTATCAAAAAAATTGTCCTCCTCCTTCCAAATCTGAACCATGCCTCGAGGATATGGTGAAACAAATGGAAACCTAGAACCTCGAGTTCCAACAGACCACACAATCGGCAATTCAAGACCTACAAACTCTAGTGGGATAGTTGGCGAACACCATCAGTGAGCTTAATATGCAAGGTTCTGGACAACTACCATCCCAAACCATTGCCAATCTGAAGGAAAAAAGGTAATTTATGTGAAACTATGCTTCATAGTGGTAAAAAAGTTTCTCCATCAACTGATTCTACAGAACAGGTATGTCCCCGTATTGGAAACACTCTTTCCCAACCCTAAAAAATTTCATGAAAAGAAAAAAAAAATCAAAAGGGAACTCAAATTATCATTGATGATTCAAATGAACAATTCATTCCTCTTCCTTCCCCCCAAAGACTCTCTAAATCCAAGAAAAACTTTGATAATGAGATTGATAATGAAATAATGGATACATTTAAAAAGGTTCATGTTAATATTCCTTTATTGGATGAAGTCATGAAAATTCCCCGTTATGCTAATTTATTAATGTACTTTGCACCCATAGGCAAAGGCTAAAGGTTAATGGGAGATTCAACTTGGGGAGGAATGTCTCAGACTTGATTCAACAAGAAATTCAAACAAAATTCAAGGATCTGGGCACATTCACAATACTTTGTACAATTGGGGGGACCTTCTTTTCTAATGCTATGCTAGAATTTGATTCTTCTATTAATGTAATGCATCACTTTGTGTATACTTCTATATAGGGTGGAGAGATTCAATCAACAGACATTGTTGTGCAACTTTCCAACCGAAGTACAACACATCCAACCAGAGTGATTGATGATGTCCTTGTAAGAGTGAATAATCTCATCTTCCCCACTGATTTCTACATTCTTGAGATGGAAGATACTCAAACCAAAAAACATACCCCTCTCATAATTGGGAGTCCCTTCCTCAAAAAAGAAAAGAAGATCATCATTGTTCACAATGGTATGATGTCTATGGAGTTTTTTGGACAAAAAGGTAAGTTTTAACATCCTTGAGGATATGAAACACCCTGTTGAGGAGCACTCTACTCTTCTTTTATGTTCGATGGAAGTGCTCTCAAATGATGCACACACACACAAAATTCCCTTCTCAACCCATACTCTGTTTCATTTTCCTCTTCTTCACCCATAGAAGATTTGAGTCTTGGGAATTGTTTTGAGTGTTGTGTGGGTTCTGAAAAGTGTAAATTTTGTACTTTAATTGATGAGTGTGTTCATTCTGAGGTACCCATTCCCATCGATGATTCATTAAATTTCATTTCAATAGATTCTATATCTTTAGAGAATAAACATGATCAGATGGACAGTTTGATGGACCTCACACCCCCTAAATCCCCTCCCTCAGTCCAAAAACCCCTAGTGTTGGAATTACAACCATATACATCTAATTTAAAATATTTCTATCTTGAGGGTATTGACCAATTTCACATCATTATTGACAATAACATCTCTCAACAGCACGAATAAAAACTTCTTGATCTTCAGAGAGAGTGTAAAAAAAATAGGATGGACATTGGTTGATATTACTTGGATTAGCCCATATATTTGTATGCACCATATACTTTTGGATGATGAGGCTAATCTTGTAAGACAATATCAACGCTAGTTGAATCCCACTCTCCATGAAGTGGTAAAATTGGAAGTCAGTAAATTATTTGCTGCAGGGATCATTTATCCTTTATTTGATAGTAAATGGGTTAGCTGAGTGCAATTTGTTCCTAAAAAAAGTGGAATAACAGTTCTGTCAAATTAATGGAATGAATTGGTTCCAACATGTGTGAAAAATAGCTGGTGAGTTTTTATTTACTATCGTCGATTGAATCAATCCATGTGGAAGGACCACTTTCCTCTACCATTAATTGACCAAATGTTAGAACTATTGGATTATAAGTTCCATTATCGTTTCCCTGATGGCTATTTGGGTTATTTCCAAACCCATATAGCCCTTGAGGATCAAGAAAATACAACATTTACCTATCTATTTGACACATTTTCATAAAGAAGGATGCCTTTTGGTCTTTGTAATTCTCTAGGTAATTTTCAGCGTAGTATGTTGAGTATATTTACAATGTAACTGTAAAATTTCATGGAAGTTTTTATTGATGATTTCATATTTTATGGAACTTCCTTAGATTACTATTTTTTCTCACCTAGGTTTTATCCTCTGTCCTTTCTTAGAAAAAGATCTTGTATTAAATTACAAGAAATTCCATTTCATGGTTGAATGGGGGATAGTTCTTGGGCACCTTATTTCAAAAGAGGGAATTCTAGTAGATAAATCAAAAATTGAATTAATTTCAACCCTTCCTTATCCAAAATGTGTTCGGGAGGTGCGATCTTTCTTGGGTCATGCTGGTTTTGACCACTGATTCATTAAAGACTTCAGTAAGATCTCACTTCACTTGTCCCAGTTATTACAAAAGGATTATAAGTTTTTGTTTGATAAAAATTGTGAGGATGCATTAAATTCACTAAAAATGAATCTCTTATCACCTCCAATCATCCAACCTCCAAGGTGGGATCACCTCATTGAATTATGTGTGATTCCTATGACTTTGCAGTTGTGGTTTTTTTATCACAAAGGTTTGAGAAGGCTTCTCATGTCATTGTGTATGCCTCACATACCCTTGAACCTACCCAGGAAAACAACACGACCACTGAAAAATAACATATTTCTATTGTGTTTGACTTGGAAAAATTCCGTTCATTTCTTATCGGGTAAATAATTATTGTCTTTTTCGATCATTTTCCCCTTCATTTCCTCAACAAGAAACCTAAAGCTATGCCCCACCTCATTCGGTGGATGATCCTCCTCCAGGAGTTTGAACTTGAGATAACAAATAAGAGAGGACTGGAAAATGTGTTAGATGAACACATTAGTAGGATTTCCCCACAATTAGACCATCATGTTGACTCACCCCTCCCCATTCGATAATTCTTCCCTCCTGAGACACTTTGTGATGTTGTGGACCTTACCCCCTGTTATGCGGACATTGTGAATTTTCTAGCAATATCAAGGGTCCCAACTAATTTTAGAACTTCACAATTCTTTAGACTTAAGAATGATTCTCGGTGGTACATTAGGGATAAACCATATTTGTGGAGAATTTGTGGTGACCAAGTACTTCGTTGGTGTGTCCCTGACCATGAGTTCACCTCTATTTTGACCATCTTCCACACTTTGGCCTATGGGGGCCACTTTGGATCTGAACGCATAGCTCGAAAGGTCCTTCACTCAGAACATTATTGGCCAACATTTTATAGGGATTCCCATAGATTTTACAAGTCATGTAGTCGTTGTTAATTCGTATGGAATATGTCCAAGAGGAATGAAATACCACAATGTTATTTTGTGAGATCTTCGATGCATGTGGCATTGAATTCATGGGGACTTTTCCAAATTCATTTGGATTTGTGTAGATCTTATTGGTTGTTGACTCTGTATCTAAATGGGTGGAAGCAAAGGACACCAGGACCGATGACTCTCGAGTGGTTGTTGATTTTATGAGGTCCCAAATTTTTAGTAGGATTGGTATACTAAGATTCATCATTAGTGATCAGAGATCACATTTTTCAATCAAAACATGAAAAATTTGCTTCGTAAGTATGGGGTTGTTCATAATGTCTCTACAACATATCACCCCCAAACTAATGGACAAGCAGAAATCTCAAATTGGGAAGATAAGAGAATCTTGAAAAAATGGTAAAACCCAATAGTAATGATTTGAGTTTTCTCTTGCATGACGCACTTTGGTCATACCTTATAGCTTTTAAAACCCCAATCGAAATTTCACCATAGAGAATAGTGTTTAGAAAGGCTTGTCACCTTCCAGTGGAGGTAGAACACCATGTATATTGGGCTGTTAAACAATGTAATATGAATCTTTCATATGTAGGTGAGCATAGGAAGCTACAGATTCAAGAGTTGGAAGAAATTAGACATAATGCATATGAGAACTTCTGAAAATATAAAGAGAAGACAAAGTCTATACATGATAGCATGATACATCAGTAGAAGTTTCATATTTGTGAGAAGGTTCTCATGTTTAATTTCAGGCTAAAGCTCCACCCAGGAAAGCTTTGTTCCCGATGGCTCAGTCCTTATATTGTAATTAATGTTTACCCTTTTATTTCTATACAGGTTTTGCATTAGAAGAGTGTAAAAAGGATTACTGTCAATGGGAAGAGGCTCAAACACTTCTATAATGATTTTCCCAAGCATCTCCTGGAGGTAATCCAACTAATAGATGCCACATATGACACCATTTAGCAGGTTGTTCCTTCTCCAAACATTTATTTACTTACCTATTTCTTTAAAATACTTTCATTGAAGACAATGTAACTTTTAGGTATAGGGGAGGGCGACATGTCATAGTTAGAATTAAACAAAACAAAAAAAAAGAAAAAAAATTGTGTTTTCATTTTTGATTTATTTTTCCCTATTTTGTGTTTTTAGATAAAAATTGATCTTAAAAATAATATCCAAAATCATTTTTCATGCTTGAGTAGATTGTGTGGAAATTTAAATTGTTTTTTGGAAAAATTTATTTCAAATGAATGTCGATATGGAGTATTTTTCTATAATTGGAATTTTCAAATCATTCTTAGGTGTTTAAATAATTTTTGAAACCCATGCCTCATTAGCACTGAACAATATTTTAATCCCTTACCCGAGAGATAATCTAAGACCTTTATTGCATATTCTTCCTTTTAATCACTTTATTGATAGTCTCGGGTCATGTAGAGAAACTAAAACTTGCCTTGATTCTTTTTGAAGCCATAAGATTCACGTATGCTACATTAATGATAAAGGCAAACGTTCATTGAAAGGCCCTTCTTATAATTATCCTCTATTTTTCAGCCACATTTACATTGTGTCCTTCTTAATCCTTAGAGACCATGAAATTCCTGTTAGGTAGCCACATTACAAGCTACTTTATCACTAAATACCTATATATTGTGTATATTATTGTTTTATTTTCAGCATGTGTGGGAGAGAGTGGGTTTCCAGGGGAATTCTGGGGATAGAATAATTATTATGGGTTGATATAAAGGGTGTCAACATTTTCCTTGGGAAATGGGTTCACAAGACATATTAAATAACTATTTTATACATGTTTCCCTATTTATCTCCAGAATAAACTATTCCAAAAATAGTTATATACATTGAAAATAAAATAGAACAAAATAAAAAATTAGTGAAAAGAGGATGTTTACTCATTATTATTCATTGTTTGGTTGTAACCCATAAAGATGGACAATGGAGAGAGTGAGTTAGAGGTGGTACACTTTGTGAGGGGTTGGCTGTGTACATTCATTGTGAACACTTTCTGAATTTTGACATGTTTTATACATAAGATATTAAACACTGTTCTTCTGCCTCTCAATTTTAAACATTGAATCCTACCAACCCTTGAACCTTAGAACAACCTGTTAGAAGTCCTCTTGAGTAGCACAGTAGTTTCTCCTGGTAGATAAATGAGAATCTTTTAAAACATATGGTATGATCAAATGAACTTTGGGAAAAGAGAAAAAATCCACTTTCATATGTTCCTTGATTGAAGAGGGAGAATTTTAAGGTGAGGTAGGTTACGACTTGTTGCATGGGTGAACAAATGAAGTTCAACAAATTTGAATGTGAGAAAAGAAAAATGAAAGGAAAATTGATTCCATAGAAGAGACATGATTAATTTTAATTTCAAAAGAATCTTGGGTATTTTTACAACTTTTATTTAGGAATGGGATATGATTAGGATATTATACTTCTCCCATGAGTGCAAATATTTAGGTGTGTGGGTGTGATCGTACTACAATTCACTGTTTTATTTCACCCTTATACCAATGTATTAAACAGGTTTTGTATTGAATATTACATGTATAATAATAAATTTCACTCCATTTTTGACTAAATTATTTTTTGTTTAACACTATTAAAAATGGAAATGTTACTTGTTTTAAAAATTATATTGTAGGTGGAGGTGATTTGGAGGACCTATAATGAAGTCCATGAAAAATGGGTCATTCTGCACATGATCCAAGAACACTACTAGACTAAAACGCATGCTGCTACTAATCTGTGCTTGCTAATGGGCTGCCACTTTGTGGGCTGGTCTGAACATTAATTATCTTAATTTCATATTAAGTAACTGAACCCAATTCATCCATTAAGAGGCCCATACAAGCTGATCTTTCCAATAAATTGGATCTGCACGGGGTCAAAACACTACTTCTATATTTTAGAAATATCAATAATTATATTGCATATTTGGCCGCCACATTTGACATGGTGGTTGAAAATGTTTCATCCAATAACACTTTAGTTTTTTCCAAAGTTAGTTAAGGCTTTCTGACTGGACAAAACCTTGGACCAAGCGGATTCATGAAATAAGGGTGCCTAAATCCACTTCTCACTTTTCCTATAAATTGGAACCTTGGGCACCCCATTTTGACGTTTGACTAGAAGGCAAGGTGCTACCATTTTTGAGTCTCCAATGAGCCTTCTAATCATCCCACGATGTTTTGGAGGTTATGGGAAGTTCTACTTCAACATCTTCTTCTTCCTCCTCTCCGATGGGTTTTTAAACCCCTTGTGATCACCCGGGGAGGAATGTAATGTAATCCCGAGATTCATACTTGTATTATTTTGAATTATCTTCTTAATTATAGGTTTTATGTTGTTTTTCTTCAACCTCTATTTTTATTTAATTGATTTATATACTAGTGTGTTATACTCAAACTCAAATGATCATGCTTGGGGATACCCTTTCATGTGACGTTTCACACACCGTTCATCCCTTTTTCATCCCTCATTCAATTGCGGTGTTCATGTGGTTCATATTGGTCAATTGAACTCAAATAAGAACTTTCAAGGTCATTAAAATTTATTTCATGGTATAACAAAGAAGTCACATACAAACTTGGATAGAACATCAAGTTCTTCGTGTGTTTCCATGGTGAGTTTCGGTTATGATGTCAAACACAAATCACTCAATCATCGGTGGTGTACGGTGAATCATTGTGTATTTTCGACTGAATCCTAGGATGTAACCTAGCATTAACTCTGTAACATTATGTTAATATGTGTTACAAACTAGGTATTAAAGGATAAAAACCCTAATGCTTGAAGAGATAATGTATGAGCATCCCGAGACTTCCCCTGGTTGATCACACTTAATTAATCTTGTTTATTTCTACTTTTTTTATTGCTTTCATTTTATATTTTCATATTTAATCATCAAACCCCAAAGTTTTACAAAACCTAATTTCACTTCTAATTTCATAATCAAAACCCTATTTTTAAATTAATGATCTAAGGCTCCGTCGAGAGACGACCTAGGGTTGCTGCTATACTGTAAAAATTCTAGTCAAAATTAAACAACAAATTTGAGGCGTTTGACTACGCGATCAAATTTTGGCACCGTTTCTGAGGATCCAAGATCATTTGTTTTTATTATTTCCCTTTATTTATTTATTTTACTTCTTAGTTTTTACTCTTTTCAATACCCCACCCCCATTTGATTGTCTGTTTTGGGTTTTTGTCTTTATTTTTGGTTATTTTTGGTGTGTTTTTTCTCTCTCTATCTCTCTCTATTCTTATTCTCCATATATCTCACTAGAATTTTGTATTATAACATTATATTCTATTTTCACCTTTTTTATGTGATTTTATCCCAATTAAAAAATAAATTTCACAACTTATTTCCATGACCTGATCTGGTAAAGAAACGCTACTTGAATTTGACCCTGAAATTGAAAAGTCACTCCACACACAAATCAATTAATCTAGAGAAATTCAAACAAGTAACATTGAGTAACCACTTTTGGAACCTCAAGTGGTCCTAAACCAATCAAAAATTTATCCTAATCAAAGCCAGGAAAACATGGCTACAAATAGTCGATGTTTAAAAGAACTGACCACCCTTGATGTGGAGTACGAACCTACGTACATCCAATATCCCGAGGAAGAATACAACATTGACCTGAGATCATGTCTCATCCAACTTCATCCTAAATTCTATGTTATTCCTTGTGAGGACCCTCATAAATACCTTGAGGATTTTCACATTGTTTTCTCCACCATGAAACCCCAAAATGTGTCTGAGGACTTAATTAAGTTTAGGGTCTTCCCTTTCTCCCTTGATGGCGTAGCCAAAGACTGGCTATACAATCTTCCAGCCACAATTGGAGGTTGGAATGACCATAAATGACTCTTTATAGATAAGTTCTTCCCTTCCTCCTGAACTTCATCAATTAGGAAAGAAATATGTGGAATAAGGCCATCACAAAGAGATACCCTTCATGAATAATGGGAGAGATTCAAGAGACTTTGCTCAAGATTACCCCTCCGCAAAATTAGTGATCAAATATGAATCCAATAATTCTATGAGGGATTTGTCCCCATAGATCATGGAATGATAGATGCTACAGCTGGTGGTTCTCTAGTTGATAAAACTCCTTCTGTTGCACACGACTTAATAGCCAACATGGTTCAAAATTCACAAATATTTGGTACACGATAAATTGCACCAACTAGAAGAGTTCATGATGTAAGTCATTCAACCATAGAAGAAAAGGTAGATAATAAACTTGATGGAATGCATACCCTTATAATTAAATTAGCTCAAGAACAAGGTAATTCACAATGTCCTCATGTTCCATTACATTGTGGTATTTGTTATGACAATAATAATTTCTCTGACCAGTGCCCACAACATCAAGATTCACATGTGTCTTGTGCATACATGTCCCCAATGCGTCCATTCCAACAAGCACCTCCCTTCAAGCAGGGACAATTTAAGCCAAATCCAAACCATGGGTGGAAAGCACAACCCTAGTACCGACAAGGAGGAAACTCAAGATACCCCAAGCATAATTGGTATCCACAAGGCCAAGGTATGAAACCTTCTTATCCTTCATCTTCTCAAAACAATCATCCCCCTCCTCCCAATTCTGAACCAATCCTCAAGGATATGGTGAAAAAAATTGCAACCTAGATTATCCAGTTCTAAAAAACCACACAATTGGCAATTCAAGACCTTCCAACTCAAGTGGGACAATTGGCGAACACCATCGATGAGTATAAGATTAAAGGATCTAAAAAATACCATCCCAACCCATTGAAAATACAAAGGAAAAATGTAATTTATGTTCAGTTACACTTCATAGTAGTAAAGAAGTTTTTTCTTCTACTGATTCTATAGAACATGTATTCCCCCCTCTTGAAAAGACTCTTTCCCAACCCTAAAAAATTTCAAGTAAAGAAAAATAAAATTAAAAGGGAAATAGAATTTTCATGGATGATTCAACTGAACAATCCATTCCTCTTCCTTTCCCCTTGAGACTCTCTAAATCCAAGAAAATTTTTGATAATGATATTGATAATGAAATAATGGATACATTTAAAAAGGTTCAAGTTAATATTCCTTTATTAGATGTAGTCAAGAAAATTCCCCATTATGCCAAATTTCTTAAAGAACATTGCACCCATAGACGAAGGATGAAGGGGAATGAGGGAGTAAACTTGGGGTGGAATGTCTCGTAATTGATTCAACCAGCAATACTGACAAAATGCAAGGATCCGTGCACATTCACGATACCATGTACCATAGGGGAGACCTTCGTTTCTCAAACTATGCTAGATTTAGGTGACTCCATTAATGTAAAGCCTCACTCTGTGTATACTCCTCTACATGTTAGAGATCTTTAACCAATAGGCATTGTTGTGCAACTTTCCAACCAGAGTACAACACATCCAACCGGAGTGATTGAGGATGTCCTTGTACGAGTGAAGAATCTCATCTTCCCCACCGATTTCTACATTCTTGAGATGGAAGATACTCGAACCCAAATAAATTCCCCTCTCATACTTGGGAGGCCCTTCCTCAAAACCTTAAATATGATCATCATCGCTCACAATGGTATGTTTTCCGTGGAGTTCGATGGAGAAAAGGTATGTTTTAACATCCTTGAGGGTATGAAACACCCTGTTGAGGAGCACTCCACTCTTCCTATCTGATCGACGAAAGTGCTCTCAAATGATGCACACACACACACACAATTCCCTCCTTAACCCATACTCTGATTCATTTTTTTCTTCTTCACCCTTGGATGATTTGAGTTTTGAGTCATGTTTTGAGTGTTGTGTGTGTTCTGAAAGGTGTAAATTTTGTACTTTAATTGGTGTGTGTGTTCATTCTAAGGTACCCATGACCGTCGATGATTTTGAAAATCTCATTTTAATAGATTCTCTATCTTTAGAGAATAAACATGAGAAGATAGAGAGGTTGATGGACCTCACTCCCCATGAATCCCCTCCCTCAGTCGAAAAACCCTCGGTGTTGGAATTAAAACCACTTCCATCTAATTTAAAATATTTCTATCTTGAGGGTATTGACCATTTTCCCGTAATTATTTCTAATAACCTCTCCCAATAGCAGGAATCAAATCTGCTTGATCTTCTGAGAGAGTGTAAAAAGTCAATAGGATGGACATTGGATGATATTCCCAGGATTAGCCCATCTATTTGTATACACCATATACTTTTGGATGATGAGGCTAAGACCATAAGACAATCTCACACTGGTTGAATCCCTCTCTCCATGAAGTGGTAAAATTGGAGGTCAGTAAATTACTTGCTGCATGGATCATTTATCCTATATCTGATAGTAAAAGGGTTATCCTAGTGCAAATTGAACCTAAAAAAATAGGAATAATAGCTGTGTCAAATGAAAGGAATGAATTGGTTACAACACATGAGCAAAATAGTTAGCGAGTCTGTATTGACTACTATCGACTATATCAGGCCACACGGAAGGACCACTTTCCTCTACCTTTCACTGACCAAATTTTTGAATGATATGATGGTAAGTCCCATTATTGTTTCCTTGATGGCTATTCGGGTTATTTCCATATCTATATAGCCCCTAAGATCAATAAAATACAAAATTTACCTGTCCATTTGGCACATTTGCATACAGACAGATGCCTTTTGGTCTTTGTAATTCTTCAGGTACTTTTCTGCATTTTATGTTGAGTATATTTTCAGAGTACCTAGAAAATTTCATGAATGTTCATATAAATTATTTCACAGTTTATGTAACTTTCTTTGATGATATTTTGGATCATCTAGGTTCTATCAATCATCATTGCATAGAAAATGATCTTGAATTAAATAACAAGAAATGACATTTCATGGTTTAACGGGGAATAGTTCTTGGGCATGTTATTTTAAAAGAGGTAATTCAAGTGGATAAATCAAAAAATTGAATTAATTTCAACCCTTCCATATCCAAGATGTTTTCGTGTGGTGTGATCTTTCTTGGGTTATTCTGGTTTTTACCACTGATTCATTAAAGACTTCAGTAAGATTACACTTATCTTGTCCCTATTATTACAAAGGGATTCTGAGTTTTTTTGATAAAAATTGTGAGGATGCATACAATTCAATAAAAAGGAGTCTCACATCACATACCATCATCCAACTTCCATGGTGGTATCACCCCTTTGATCTTATGTGTGATGCCTCTGACATTGCAGTTGAGGCAGTTTTATCATAAAGGGTTGAGAAGGCTCCTCATGTCATTGTGTATGCCTCACGTACCCTTGACCCCGCCAAGGGAAACTACATGACAAATAAAAAATAACTTCTTTATATTGTGTTTTCCATAGAATTTTTTTTCATATCTTATTGGGTCAAAAATCAATTTCTTTTCTGATCATGTTGCCCTTCGTTTCCTCCAAAAGAAACCTGAAGCTAATCCCCGCCTCATTCGGTGGATGCTCCTCCTCCAGGAGTTTGACCTTATGATAAGAGATAATAGAGGAGTGGAAAATGCGGTAGATGACCACATTAGTAGGATTTACCCACTATTGTACAATCACGTTGACTCACCCTTTCCCATTGAAGAATTCTTCCCTCCTGAGACCCTTTGTGATGTTGTGGACCTTACCACCTGGTATGCTGAAATTGTGAATTTTCTATCATCTTCCAGGGTCCCAACTGATTTTATCACTTCACAATTCCAGAGACATAAGCATGATTCTCGGTGGTAAATTTGGGATGACACATATTTTTGGAGAATTTGTGGTGACCATGTACTTCGTCGGTGGGTCCTTGAGCATGAGTTCACCTCTGTTTTGACCTTCTGCAACACTTTGGCCTGTGGGGTCCACTTTCGCTCTCAACGTACAGATCGAAAGGTCCTTGACTCTAGACATTATTGTCCATCTTTTTATAGGGATTCCCATTAATTTTCCAAGTCATGTAGTTGTTATCAATTCATAGGGAATATCTCCAAGAAGAATGAAATTCCCCAACATCCCAAGTTATTTTGTGAGATCTTTGATGCATGGGGCATTGACTTCATGAGGCCTTTTACAAATTCATTTGTCTTTGTGTACATATTATTGGTTATTGATGATGTATCTAAATGGGTGGAAGAAAAGGCCACCAGGACTGATTACTCTTAAGTGGTAGTTGATTTTGTGAGGTCCCAAATTTTCAGTTGGTTTGGTTTACCAAGATTCATCATTAGTGACCAAGGTTCACATTTTTTCAATAGAAACATGAAAAATTTGCTTCATAAGTATGGGGTTGTTCATAAAGTCTCTACAACATATCACCCCCAATCTAATAGACAAGAAGAAATCTCAAATTGTAAAGTTAAAAGAATATTTGAAGAAACGATACAACCCAATTGAAAAGATTGGAGTTTACGCTTGTATGATGCACTTTGTGCATACCGTAAAGATTTTAAAACCCTAATCGGAATGTCACCATATAGAACTGTGTTTAAAATGGCTTGTCACCTCCCAGTGGGGGTATAACACCATGCATATTGGGATGTTAAACAATGTAATATGAATCTTTCATATGCAGGTGAGCATAGGAAGCTGCAGATTCAAGAGTTGGAAGAAACTCGATGTGATGCATATGAGAACTCCCGAATATATAAAGAGAAGACAAAGGCTATCCATGATATCATGATACATCAGGAGAAGTTTCATATTGGGGAGAAGGATATCATGTATAATTTTAGGATAAATCTCCACCCAAGTACGCTTTGTTCTTGATGGCTCGGTCCTTATACTGTTATTGATGTTTACCCTTTTGGTGATATACAGTTTTTTCATGAGAAGAGTAGACAAAGGATTACGATCAATGGTAATAGGCTCAAACACTTCAATAAGGATTTTCCAAAGCATCTTGTGGAGGAAATCCAACTGATAGATGCCACATATGAAACCATTTAGCAGGTTTTCCCTTCTATCAACCTTTATTTACTTACCTATTTATTTAAAATGCATTGATTGAGGATTATGTAACTTTTAGGTGTGGGGGAGGGTGACATGTCATAGTAAGGATTAAAAAAATGAAAAAAATTAAAAAAAATTAAAAAACTGTGTCTTCATTTTTTATTTCTTTTTCATTATTATGTGTATTTAGATAATAATTCATCTTAAATAGAATATCCAAATTCATTTTTCATGCTTGAGTTGATTGTGTGGAAAATTCCATTATTTTTGGAAAAATGTATTTCAAATTTATGTTAATATGGAATCTTTTTCTAGAATTTTTCTTTTCAAATCATTCTTAGGTGTTTAATGAATTTTTGAAACCCATGCCTCATTAGCAGTGAACAATATTTTAATCCCTCAACCAAGAGATATTATACTCCCTTTATTTTATATTCTTTCTTTTAATCACTTTATTGAGAGTCTTGGGTCATGCAGAGAAACTATAACTTGCCTTTATTATATCTAAAGCCATAAGATTCAAGTATGCTATATTAATGAAAGAGGCAACCGCTCATTGAAAATCCCATTTTACAATTATCCTATATTTTTTGTCCACCTTTACATTGTATCCTTCTTATGCCTTAGAGGCCATGAAATTCCTATAAGGTAGACACATTACAAGACAATTTTTCCCTACCTACCCAACTCTTGTGTATATTCTTGTTTTATTTTCAAAAAGTATGGGAGAGTGTGTGTTTCTATGAGAATTCTAGGGATAGAATCATTGTTTTGGGTTGATATAAAGGGTGCCTAAATTTTCCTTGGGCAATGGGTTCACAAGACACATTACATCATTATTTTACATAGGGTTCTCCTTTTATCTCCAAAAAATTATGCAAAAAATACTTTGGTATATTGATAAAAATAGAACAAAAGGAAAAATGGAGAAAATAGGATGTTTAGTCATTATTATTCATTGTTTGGTTGTTACCCACAAAAATGTAAAACGGGGAGAGTGAGTTAGAGGTGATACACTTTGTGAGGGGTTGAGTGTTTACTTTCATTGTGAATACTTACCTAAATTTGACATTTTTTGTACATAAGAGATTAAACACTCATATTTTGCCTCAGACTTTTAAACAATAAATCATACCAATCCTTGAACCTGATAATAACCTGTTGGAAGTCCTCTTGAGTAGCACACTAGTTTCTGCTGGTAGAGAAACGAGAATCATGGCAAGAATATGGTAAGATCACATGAACCTTGGGAAAAGGGAATAAATCCACTTTAATATGTTCCTTGAGTGAAGAGGAAAAAGTTTAAGGTGATGTAGGTTGTGACTTGTTTTATGGGTGAACAATTAAAGTTCAATAAATTCAAATGTGAGAAAACAAAAATGATAGGAAAATTGATTCCATAGAAGATACATTATTAATTTCATTTCAATTTTTTTTGGGTATTTTCACACCTTTTATTTAGGAATGGGACGTGATTAGGATATTATACATCGCCCAAGAGTGCAAATATTTAGGTGTGGGGGTGTGATCATACCACGATTTACTGTTTTATTTCACCCTTATACCAATGTATTAAACTGATTTTGTATTGAAAATTACATGTATAATAATAAATTTCACTACATGTTTGATTAAATTAGTTTTTTCTTAACATTGTTAAAAAGGGAAATGTTACTTTTTTTTTAATTATATGGTAGGTGGAGGTGATTTGAAGGACCTATGATGAAGTCCATGAAAAATGGGCCATTATGCACATGATCCAAGAACACCATTATACTAAAATGAATGCTGCCACAAATCTGTGACTCAAAATGGTCTGAAACGTTGTGGAACAGTCCTAAATTTAATGAGATCCATTTCAAATGAAACAACTGAAGCCCAATTCGTCCATTAAGAGGCGCGTACAAGTTGAATTGTCCAATATGATGGATCTTCACAGGGTCAAAACATTGCCTCTGTATTTCGGAAATATCTCTTACTATATTGCATATCTGGCCGCCAAATATGACATGGAGGTAGAAAAGGTGTCTTCAAAAAACTATTTATTTTTGTCCGATGTGTGTTAAGGCTTTCTTTCTAGCCAATACAATGGACCAAATGGATTCGTGAAATCAGGGTGCCCAAATCCACTTCTCACATAGCCTATAAATTGGCACATTGGGCACCCCATTTTGGAGTTCAACTAGAAGGAAAGGTGCTACCATTTTGGAGTCCCCAAGAAGTATTCTAATCATCCTAAGAAGTTATGGAGGATATGGTAAGTGATACATCAATATCTTCTTCTTCTTCCCCTCCCATGGGTTTCTAAACCCCTTGTGATCACCCTGGGAGGAATGTGATGTAATCCCGAGCTTTATACTTGTATTATTTTTAATTATATTTTTAAGTATAGGTTTTATGTTGTTTTTATTCATCCTATATTCTTATTTAATTGAGTTATATACTGTTATTTTATACTCAAACTCAAATTATCATGTTTGGGGGTACCCATTCATGTGATATTTTTCACACCCCTCATCCCTTTTCTCTCCTCATTCAATTTCGGTGTTTGTGTGGTTCATATTGGTCAATTAAACTCACATATGAACTATAAAGGTCATGATAATTTATGTCATGGTATCACAATAATGTAACATTAAAACTTGGATAGCACAACGAGTTCTTCATGTGTTTGGTTGGTGAGTTATAGTTATGATGTTGAACACAAATCACTCAATCATTGGCGGTGTTCGGTGAATCATTGTGTGTTTTCGACGGAACCCTAGGAGGTATCCTAGCATAAACTCAGTAACATTATTTAAATATATTTTCCAAACTACGTATTAAAATCTCATAACCCTAACACTTGATGTGATGAAGTATGAGCATCACGATACTTCCCCGGGTTGATCACACTTAATTCGCCTTGTTCATTTCTACTTTGTTTTATTACTTTCATTTTCTATTTTAATCTTTAATCACCAAAACCAAAAGTTTTACAAAACCTAATTCCACATATAATTTCATAATCAAAACCCAATTTTAAAATTAATGATCTAAGTCTCTATTGAAAGACGACCTAGGGTTGCTAATATACTACAGAAATTATAGTCAAAATTAAACAACTAATTTTATGTGTTCGACAAAGTGATCACTAAGGCCTACCATAATTTTTCATATTCTTACTCAATGCTAGACAGAAACCTATGTACTATTACTGTAAGGTGTAGGGTCACATTAATAATCAATACTATAGAGGATTATAAATGGGTCAGGTCATGTCATGTGTGTGTTAATAATATATAAAATATTAAATATTTCACCAATCTAAACATAAAATAGGTGTCACTTCTTAGAGTTGTTATAAAAAAAATCCTTCAAGAGTCCCAGTATATAAGAATACAGTTTTACTAGTGATATGAAAATGATATATTGGTTGGGTAAATTATTATGCAAATAATATCTATGGTTTATAAAAATATTAACATGTTCAATTATTTATAATCATATAAATAAGATAATAACTTTTTATATTGATATAAAGAAAAGGATTAGACTGAAAGATACCTTTTTAGGTATAATGATTTGAATTATGTTTTTTAGAGTTAATATTTAATAAATTAAATACTAAGGCTAATTAATTTGAGTATAATTTTTTTATGAAGTTATGAAAAGCTTTATTATTAAAGAAGGATGAAAAAAATGTGAAGATTGAATGTGATCATTATTGAATTGATCATTATACCTATGAAATGTGAAAGTGGTGTTTGGAAATTAATAATTATTTCTTATAGATTATGAAGGGAATGCTATTTTTGATTATATATTTTTGTAAATGAAAATTATATTTAAAAATAAATGAAGAGGATATTTTTGGTTTTTTATTGGGTGTTGAGTATTATGGTTTTTCCCTTATTAGAATGTGGTTAATTATTTTTACTAGAGTTATCTAAAAAGACATCCCAATAAGACTTGTCCATCCAAATGGACTCGTGAGATGACACTTTAGGTGGGAAATCAAGTATACCTCTAGCCAACTAGGGTGGAGACTCAATAGAAGAATAGTGAGAAAATAGGGCTTACAGGATGGGTGACCATGAATGGATTGGGGTAGTGGACATGAATTCAGAGGCATATCATGTTTGAAGCCCATGTGTGTATTTGTGTCCAGTTTCCAACCCTAGTGTCGACACAAGAATCTATTGGAACACTAAGTGTTATTAAGAATAACTCAAAATAACTCATTATCGATGTGGTACTAGATATGTAGGTTAATATTAATACATTAAAAATGATATGTTAATACTGGATGTCATATGATCTTTCTAATCTACATTATTTGAATAATTCAGTAGTTTTTTCTTCAACCTCCACCTCTCAAGGGTTTACGACATTTGTTAGGAGTTATTCATACAATGATTTTTGATTATGAATAAAAATAATGTGAGTGGAATTTGATCTAATTGATTTTATAACAAATATCAATGCATCTTGAAACTTTTTTTAGTATGAATTAAATAAACTCAAAACTAAGACAACGCAAATCATATATGTTTTGAAAATATAGTGATTATCATAGTCGCAAATCATGATTTGAAGTAATGCATATATGTGGTGTATTAAGTCAATGGACATGATATGAGGTGGTTGGATCATCTATAAATACCCTATCCTCTATCATTTTCAATTATATATAAACACATATTAAATATAGATAAGTTGGGGGTTAAAAATAGAGATAGAAAACTCTATGTGTTCATGATAAGAATATAATTAATACTTGTTGTGACTTATAATTTCTATTTTCTTGATTATGGTTTGATAACTTTGATCCAGATTATACATCCATTCAATGTTTCATGATGGAGAAGAAGAATAACTCTATGTAAACAGTTTTGAAAAAATCATGATGGACCATATATATTGATACGTGAATAGGTGATGTAAATATTTATGTGTATCAAAATAAATCCGTGCATTGTGGAATGTTTTTTCCATGAATATAATAATATTAACTAATTAATATCAAGATAAATATCATCATATGATTTAGCATTTCATGAGTAGTAAAGTGAATGTCTTCTTAGGCAGTCTGCTACTAACATGACAGTGAAGAAGAATATGAGGAGCATGAATGATTTTTAAATCATGAATGAATAATATGTGCATATATAAGGTGTTATATTCATTAATCAAAAATAGTGATAACTATATTCAATATAAATCTAATGTATAATTTGAAACAAACTATATAGGGAATTCGGGTAGTATTTCAGAAGGGATTCAAACTAGATTTATTAGGGTGCTAAGAATTCAAAGATAGACCACACTAAGTTTTTTTAAGTTCTATAATTATTAAAATAATATCAAATAAGTTTGTTTTTATCACCTTAAAAGTTCATAGTGAGGCCTATAATCAATCAAACAAATGGAATAATTGTCTGAACATTATTTCACTAAGGGAACTAATCATATACAGGTGATCAAAATTATTGATCAAGATCGACATACCGAATACAAAGGTTTTGAAGGTACATGAATTTGTAATCATTTAGAATAGATGAAATATTCTTATGGAGGATGATCACAATAAATAAGAAAGATTAATTTATATTAAAATTTCTAGATGAAAAATAAGGATCTTGTTACTGGATGATCTAACCAATTGTTGAAGATGCTTGTGACCGGGGTCCTAACCAGATGAATAGTTGGGGTGCCTAGAAAACTGGTCCATAAGGTTTGGATCACTAGGGGGTATATCCATGCACAACTGAAGGATAAAATATTTATGTGTATAATAATTTTATTACTAAACCACTATAAATTATGATGATATTATAATAAAAAACCATTTTGAGGGGTCTAACCAACATGGCAAGGAGTCGGTATTTGTACTGAACATTGTAAATACCATGTGATGTGATATATATTTTTATTATCTTTATGAGGTGAGATTTTGTGATATAATTAATTGGATTTAGAAACTTAAAAATTATAGTAGGTATAATTCAAATGAAAAACATTTGTAAAGGTAAAACGCAGATTCACCCCCACCCTCTTTGTGGTCAATCTGGCCTAGGGATCTACATAAAAGTGGGGGATTGATATTTTTTATTAATTTAAGAAGAATACCATTTTCAAAGAGGGGGATGTGGTGGGTAAGGAAAAATTTATAAAAGGGTCGTGGGGATCCCACAATATAAATGGTGGGTAGATTTCCAATAATTCTCTCTTATAAAAAACATTTGGAATTTTAATTTTATTAAAAAAATTATATAGTTAAAATAAATTATAAAATTATTTAAAAGTATATATTGGTAATAAAATTAATTTTATATGTATATAAATAAAATAAAATAAATAATAAAAATTTATTTTATTAAATCAATTAATCTGGTGGTATGTTGTATCGGATCGATGACTAGTCATATTGTTTTGGTTTTCCATTCAAAAATAAAATCAATGTGGGAGACTACAATATTGAAATTTTTTTATAAATAATTTTTTATTTTAATAGATTTAGTGAGATCCAATTTTTTCAATTCACTCTATTTTTTTATAGTATTAATGTTATTTGTATCATAAAAATAAATCAAATGAACCTTAATATTATTTTCTTTACAATTTCCCTAGTATCTCTACAGAGAAATATTTTTATTTTTATTTTTTGATATTTCATTGAATTTTTATATCCTTAAGGGGTATTTATACCAAGATAAGATACTGTCCTAGTTAAAAAAATAAAGTCATTCAGAAATGTGATTATATCATGATTTAACAACATTTTTATTTTATCCTTATTCAAATGTTATGTCTTCTTAATTTGATACCAATACATAGGTTTTTATGTTTTACTAGGACCCAATAACCTTGTTGGTTGTCTCTCCATCCTTGAATGAGGGTGATAGACTCTTGAAAAATGAAGAGGATAATAGTTAATAACCCTTTAATAAACCCTAATAGATACATAGTTATTACTATGAATATAAAAAATTTATTTAAATAATATAAGGAGTGATTGTAAAATCTAGTACAGATTCTTTGAAAACAAGATCAAAAAATGGGTAAATATAAAAATATATATCAAATAAGTTATTAATGATTAAAATTAAGCAATAAAATTTGGATAAATTTTATATATATTAGAGATTTAAAATTTTTTCACTTACATATATTTTATATACTAAATTGATTTTATATAAAACCATAAAAATATATCATATATTTTTATAGTATTTTTTTAAATCATTTTTTAAACAATAAATAATATGTATATATTTGTTGTTTGAAAATAATTATCTTTCTAAATTTTTTATGAGAAGTAATCCATTTTATCAAATTTAGGTATCTATAAAAAAATTTCATCATTGGAAACTAACTTATTTTCCATAAAATGTGAAAATCCTCAACTAATATGCCCAAAAAAAACAATTTGGTTGAGCCCTGAGGGTCTTTTCCCATGGGTGACATGGTAGCTTCTTAGACACCATTTTTAATCTTCATTTTTTCTTATTACATTAATATTTAAATCTTTTCAATATATATTTGTTAAATTGAAAATTTATTAAATAAATTTATGTCATCCTTAGGTTTTAAATATTTAATTTATCAAATTCTTATTATTTAATTTCAAATTTGGAATCCATAAAATTTATATAAATTACTGCACTTAATTTTTTTAATTTAGATGTTTATTTTTATATATACATATTTAGGATTAATATTTATTTATTAGTTATATTTTTTTTATTATAATATATAATTTTTTTTTCAAATTTTATACCTTATTTATTTAAAAATAATAATTTATTATTATATTTTTATAAATTATTTAACATTTAAATAAATATTGTTTAATAAAAGATAAAATATATTTTTTTCAAATAAAAATGTTGCTTTGCATAATTTATTATAATTGTTTCAGTTTAATCATTTTTATAAAATTAATTAGATGTTTTCAAATATCAATGGTGGAAAAGCCACTATCATATGGATCCATTAGTTTTCTCACATCAACTAGGATCCATAACTCCATTTCATTCTTCTAAATAGGGATGAGAAAATTTTGAAAATTTTATATCACCAAGACTGATGGTTGTACATGTTTTGACAGAAAGGATATAACTTCTAGGTCCATTCAGTTGGGACTGATGGGTTTTTATGTTTGAGGGGAATTAAATGTGTTCCATAATCATTTACATCAGGTTGTCAATTTTATTCTTAATGGAAACTCCCAACGGTTATCGTAGCTATGACTATGTACAGTCCTGCTTCTCAAAGGCTAGTGGTAAGTTGGGGTTTCAGACCCAATGCCACTATAGAACATACATTGGTAGAGTGGTTGGGAGGTCATTCTCATCACACCCATTTGGGGGAAATTGTTTCCTACTCTATGAATCTTCTATAGAATTAAAACATGTGTGAGAATGTCTTCCTAATCCTGATACAAGATAGGTTACACTATCAAAATGATCACAGGTTAACCCCTCTTATTTGTAGAACAAAAATTATATCTCATTACTGAATCTATATATATGTATCTATGGTTATTAATCCATTTCTAAATAATTAATAGATTCTTATATATTAAAGCTACATAACCATGAAATTCATAATTTTCTACCATGCAGGGAGGTAGTTAATATTTAACGAAGGGGATTGAGCCAATATGAGGTGTCATGCATATCATGTTTATTGTAGGAGTAAAATATCCATTGTTCAAAAAATATTGTTTTAAAATGTCATTTGGTAGAGAAATATGTGTTGGAACTCAGGAAATGAATATTTGATCTCGAGTCCCAAGGATACATCCTACATATCTTGGTTATATAAAGAATCATATTTAACCTAGTTTGTTCATTCCCTTGGGGCTGGACCTATGGCTGGTTCTCTTATATGGGGGGTGTTTATATCATGCCACTCATTAGGGCTTACATACAAGGATTTCCCTAGTTGTTGGAGAATGAAGATGAAAATTAAATGATCATTGTAACTCTCTAAGACCACGTGATCTATGCTAGGTGTGAGAAAAAATTGAAAACAAGTAATCAGTCACTTAGCAATGGATGTGGAACATATGTACTGGTAAATCCCTAGGGATGTTTAATATATAGATCATTCGTTAGTAATGAATCCTATATATCATGGTTATTATCAGAATTATAGTTATTGTAGTTCAAATGGATTCTCAGTCTGCTAATGGATGAGTTAGAATGATCAGTTCATGGGAATGTTTTTATCCTAATGGTTGAAATGTCAAAGACAGGGTCAGACCTTAAATGAAGTGGATAACTATTTGATTTTGGGATCAGGATTTAGGGATGTTTTCTAAAAATGGAGGTTATGGTAGGAATATTATTTCTTATTGTTCATTGAGTTCTTAATCCATCAGTGGATGAGGAAAGATGATAATATCATGGTAATTATTAGGACCCAATGGTTGAAATGTTGGAGACATGGAGGGACTTACACTGAAATGGATTCCCATTTGAGTTCAGTCTTGGGCATTAGGAAGGTATTAGACATATTATCATTATAGAAAGAATCAGATTCCTCATGGTCTAATGAGTTTTCATTTCATTGGTGGATGAGGAAATATGATCATCCCAAGGGAATTATTGGGCCAAAATAGTAGAAATGTTGGGGACATGGTGGGAATAACACTATGGTGGATGCCCATTTGAGTTTAGGTTTGGGACTTAGGAACATATCTGAAATATCCTGGTTTTGGAAGGAATATGAGTCCTCATAGATCAACTAGTCGGGTCTTACACAATGACATTACCCTTATACATGGGACATATCATATTATGCCTCTGATCGGGGAATATACACTAAGGTTTCCCTTATCCCGATGGAGACATGTCACATGAATGATGTGATCATTGCGGATCTCTGAGACCATGTGATATGTGCTCATTGTGAGAAATAAGGAATGAAAAATAATCATAAAGTTTCTTGTGGATCATGGACTTATGTGATGGGACTACCCTTTTGGTGTTTAATATAGAGATCATGCCTTATAAAGGAATCCTACATATCCTGGTTATAGAAGGAATAATATACATCACAGTATAGTTGGTTTGGTCTTACACACTAAGGATACGCCATTTTATCATGTTCTGGGATGCCTGATTGTCCTAGCTTACATGACTAATTGATATGTTTAGATTTTCTACGTGTCATGCCTTAATTATCTACTTTACATATTGTAGGATGTCTTCCTAAAATGTCCCAAAAAAATATAATGATCTAGTGGACATGTTTGAGGGAGTTCAAATAACATATATGGAATTTATCGAGGTTGTCTCATTATGAAGCATGACTTGTGTGAAGGAAATCTCAAGACTCAGCCAGCTTGTGCTAGAATCCATCACATTGACCCAATAGGAATTTTTAGAGGGAATCACATGATGAAGATGAATTTCTCTAATTTCTTCATTAATTATGGATGAAACTCTAGGAGGGAATTATGAGAGTCAATGTGACATGCCAAAAGGGTGATATATATCCGGGATGTCTTGTGTGGGTGTCATTGCGAGAGCCAGATAACATGTCCATGGGACATTGTAAGAGCCAGATGACATACATGAAGGGAATTTCAAAGTATGGATGGATTGTTTAGAGGATGTTATGAGATCTAGTTGATAAGCCTTGCTGTTATCACAATACTTATCTGACATTTATTGATGTCCTCATATTGTAGAGACCCAAAGCTTGGCGTACAAGGTCATTACATTACTTTTTTGGAATACATAATACATAACAAAAACAAACACACAAGGACTGTAATAGTTTATTCTCTTTGGAAACTTAGAACCTAATCTTCTAATCATGGTGAAATATCTTCAACATCTCCCATAAAGATCTTCCCCCTTTGTTTTCTTACATAAAACCTTTCTTTATATCATGGGGAAAAGAAAACATATAAAGGGTGAGCTCAAATGCTCAGTAAGGCTAACAATGGAGAAAATAAAACAAACCACATACATTTGAACATAAAAACATGAACATAATGTTTAAACATCCAAATCTTGAGAAAAGAAATAAATATTAGAAGTACGTAAGGCATATATCATAAATGAACATAAATCATGATAAAATATCATGGGAATAAAACATGTAATTGTGGAAAACCATTAAGCACATGATATGATTTCCATAGAAGCCAAGACATTACTGCCAAGACCATCATAGTGGACAAAGTCCCTTTCTGATTCGAGTTCACTCCTCGTTCCAGTCCTGTATCACTGAACAAGATTAACATACCATTCCATCCATGTCTATCTCATGAGATATAAATATTTACCCAATGAAATGGAGGGATATATAGGTCCCACCCATCACATAATGAAATCATTCTTACTTGTGCCACAACATAAACATAAATCATTCATCATAACCAAAAGAATAAAATGAGTTTCATAAACATCATCACACCATAACATAATCCATATAAAACAAATGGTTATCATTGCATCATAAGAAAAGTGAAAACATGTAAATCATAGAAACATTATACTTGAAACATAATCATACTAAAAAATGTCATCTTAGATGGAAAATAGTTTTGACAAAACACTTGAAATGAATTCTTGAGGAAAATATCCTTTCTTTTCCAAATAATTTTCTTTTCTCAAAATTCCATGAAATTTTAAAAGAAAAGGATTTTGTATAAAATAATCATGTAAACTTGTAGAGGAAGCTTCATGAAAATGAGGAGTTATGAAACTGTAAAAATCCGTTCATGCCGTATAAGTTAAAGAAAACATTCTTCTCATACTTTTGCCGAAAAAGTCTAAAAGTACCTTATATGGAAATCAAAAGAAAGATTCCTTACATACCATGTAGTTAAATTAAAAAATGGGTAAAAAGGACTTTAAACATACATGAAACCATTTTTATAAAACATGGACATGAATGATAAATATAACCCCAGTAAATACTTACGAATAAACCATCTCAGATAAAAACGATATTGGAAAATTAATCCCTTACCTTATGTATGATATGATTTGTATGTATTAAAAACTCATGCATAATGATTTAAATAATGTCATTGAATTATTACAGAATCATATTCATTGTTATGATATCTTATATGGTTCACTTATGACTTTATATTACCCAGTCTTTTGTAAATTCCATGTTAAAAGAGCATTTTGGGTAAAATCGTTTCATTTATCGTACGTGTTTCAACTTGTTGTTCTTGATATTATTACTTATATCCTGATTTACTTAATTACAGAATGTAAACCATGATTTATATATAATATATATTCAGAATATACATATATATATATGATAGATCGATAAATGGAATGAAATACACCATTCATGGAAACGGTTGGTCGTACGTACGCATGAACACTGTTTTCGTTTCCTTATTGAATTGAATAGAATTAAGTGGATGACATAAATATATTTACATAAATCCAGTATCATTATTATTTCATTATTATTCATTATTTATACTTTATAATCATTCATGAATGGTTAACATGGATAATGAATCTCATCGCGTCGTGGAGACTGTAGTCCGTACATACGCACGAGCGATGATATCATTCCCATGATCATGGAATTGTATTGAAGTGTATGTATAATATTTCAGAATAAATATAACTTTACAATAATAATATATAGTTATTTATTTAAACCATTATACCCATCCAAATAAGTTGGTGGTCGAAAACAGATTACACCACTACGTGGAGACGGTATTTCGTACGTATGCATGCGGGGTGATTTCTTTTTCCGTAGGATGGATAGAAGATGAATTACAGTTGTTTCATATTTATAATAATATAACAGAATATTATTGATACTGATTTTATTACTTTATAGTGAAACAACTATAGAAGAAGAAGTATAAGAAGAAGGAAACTTGAAAGAATTGGAAGAAGAGATTACCTCTTCTTCGACACACCTCCTTTAAGCTTCCTCTAAAGGAAGTAGAGTTGGTCTTTTGAGAAGACCAGAAAAACCATAATGTTTCTAGAGAAGTGGAGAAAAATATTGGCAGGTTTTGGATGAGATTCAAGGCTCAAAAGGGTGTGAAGAGAAGAGGGAATGAGTGCCCTTTTTATAGGGGAGGAGTGGGGCACCTTTGAAGAAACATAAAATATTATTTTATAATAAAGTAATATTCGGTTTATAAGAGCTCCAAATTGATTTATTTCGAAGATAAAGTGTGTATGGGTCGGCAACCTCTCAACCAATAGGTTTTACACAAGTTTATTTTACTATTTTAACCTTATCTTTTTTATTTAACTCTAAGTTAAATAATTTAACTTTTATCGTGTCTTCTTGTTTTCTTACACTATATGGTTAATAAAATTACTACAAGAAGGAAAAATAACCCCAAGTGGTTAATTATTAATATATATAGTCTTCTCAAAGTCATTTTTCAGAACCTTATATTTTTAGGAATATAATAACAATTAATAATATAATATTTGTTTTAAAAACTATTTTATGTAAATTTTGAAAGTATTTGGTAATTGATATTTTTAAAAAACATAACAACATTAATAGTTCGAAAAATGATAATTAAATTAATAATAACATGTCATATTGACCTATAAAATTAGTTTAATTCATAAAAATTCTCAAATTACATTTTTTGGGTATTTCTAACATCAATTATTTTAATATTTCAATAATAAGGTAATTACTACATCATCATTGTGTCATAAATAAATTAAATTATTTAAGGTCTAAAAATTATAAATAAAATACCATTAGGTAGGAAATATGTTTAGCTTTATAATGAATATTTATAGTCGGATTGATCTTATGTATAACCCTATATTAAAAATGTTGTAGTTATTAAACTTTGATATTAACAATTTTAACTCATTTTTAAATAAAATAATAATAAATGACCTCATCCAATCCAAGGGGAACTAAATGGTAATATTTTATTTCTAAGGTTTTTTTGGTCTAATTAAACTTATCCAATAGAATTTGGACTTGTGTTAGGGTAATAATAATATCATTTTTACCCTTAATTACCCTATTTACTTTTAACCGTGGTAAATAAAAGTAAAAAGTTACAATTCACCAAAAATTATTTTTATCTTATTGAACCACATTTTACTCCTTGATATTAACCGTGTGTCTCAGATTTTTGAAATTCCACTCACAGAAGCGGTAAAATTATGTTTTATGTAAATTTTCAAATTCTCCTAGGAGGTGGGTAAAAGACGGTGAAAAGTTAAATAAAATTTATATATAACTAAAATTAGTATAAATGACTCAAATGAATTACATTGAACTTATATAGGTATTATGTATCAATTTTTACCTAAAATAAAGTTAAATAAAATAAATAATTATTTAAATAAAAATTTGGTTTTTAAATAGTAACTGAGTGTTTTTACTATTCATCAAAAATTTAATGTTTTCAGAAAAATACCAAAAATTCACCCTAGGATAATTTTGATATTCTAAATCCAAAAATGAATTCCATTTTGAATGATAAACTTTAGAAAATTTTCAAAAATTGGATATTACTATTCATAACGGCTAGTTCATAATAATAGTATAATAATATCGTGTTTATTGAAACTTGGTATTGCATACTACACACGCTATCGAAGAAGGTCTTGATTGCGTGTAATGAAAGCCAAGTCAGGTCTGCATATAGTGGAAGGTTTTTTTGCTATTGCATATAATATAATGAAAACTTATTTCATTTATACATTAAAAAAAATCTATACTTAATTTTGCATAGAATAATTTCCACAAAATGAACTTGAAATTCTGTGTAACATGAGCCGAGAATAGTGTTGCGTATACTGCAAGGTAATACAGTATTGCGTATAGTATAAGATAATCTTGGTGTAGTGTATAATAGAAGACATCAAAGAAATTAAAAAATAATATATCTCATAAAATCTCGGGGTGTTACATTCTACCCCCCTTAAAATGAATTTCGCCCTCGAAATTCGTCAGGGTTATAAATGGTTTACTACTTTAAAGTTTCTTTCATAGAAACCCACATCGTAAAAAGGAATACTAAAACTTCATTTAAAAAAGCGAAGTTAGAATCATAACAGTCACCCAAAGTAACTCAGCACTAGGTTTCCACATAGGACAACATAGGTGAAAATATGGATTTTGAAGAGAAATATAACCATCAACTTCTAATGAAGAGTGGTAGAGGACATGGCTATGAAAAAGCCAACAATCACAAATCCATAAATTTGTGATGATCTAAGGTAACATCTAATTAATCAGATATAAGGGCACGAGGACAACATTTTTGGCTTTCAAGATCATTTCCCTAATGTTGAATATTTTTTGAATTAAAAGAAATACTTAGTTTATTTTTGTACAATCTCACTGTAGTTTGTGCCTTAAACAATTTACACTTCATCTCATAAAGAAATGAAGTTGAATTTGTCTTCCATGAAGTGTTAGTAGATCATGCGATAGAATGATAGGTCATCCCATCTGTCTCAAACATAAGGTTAGCAAAATTTATATATATAAGTCCGTCAATGGTGAGATTAATCATATATAGTTCCAAAAAAGGACTTATACTTCATCTATCATACCGCTTAATAAAATAAAACTAGTTTATACTAACCAGGGACTTCTTGTAGGCCAGAGGTAGGCGATAAAGGCATGTCGCACTTCAGTTGTGGGTTTGATTCCCACAACCTTGTCTGACGTGATAGGTTGTCGCCCATTCTATAGGTTGTCCTTTTTCTAAAACTATACTATCATAACATTTCAGAAATAAAATGTTATATCCTTAACCAATACTATATGTTGTCCATTCCAACCTTTAGGCTAATAGAAAATACTTATGTCCGATTACTAGAAATTTCATCTACCGAGCATGTGAATACCTTCATTTGTCCCCCATATATCATAAGATATGTCTTGTTGGTCACATTACAAACATGTGAATACCTTAATCATGTATTATTTTGAAAAATGAATACCCATTGAACCTTAGTGAAAACAAGAATTCTGTCAAAAGTTAACACTTTCCACATACCAAAATCCCAGAATTTCTATATACTCAAACCATGATATCACATTGTCCTTATATAAGACATGAGCTAATAAATACTATAAAACATCTCATTATCTCCTTATCCCTTCATTATATGCATATCATCTACTTTAAAAAAATATATGAACTAACCTTTCATGGTTACCAGTACCATTCAACATATACTTTCAAAAACTCAAGGAAAGACAACAGTGTAACAATCCATATATTTTTCTTTATTCCATAGTACCATACATTATTCTTGATAAACATAAAATCATTCCACTACCATCTTAAACCATTGACCAAGATTCAACACTTCTTTCATCTCATATATCATTTGTAGTCTCCTCATTATTATCCACATAAATACTACCCGTATGACCATGCTGATTCTCTTCATGAGATTTTCCCTTAGGTCATTGTTTTCTATAATGCCTATACTTTCCACATTTAAAACATCTAATCATTGTTGATGTTTTAGAAATACCATTATCCTTCTCCATGGTGTTAACTGAACCTATTTCTTTGCACTTACTGGCTTTGTGTCCTTCCATTCCACACCCAAAGCATCTTCCAGTTCCTTTGAAACATTCTACTTGATGCCTCTTCCCATATGATTTACATGAGGGAAATTGAACTTTCTTTCCTCTATGATCATCATGAAACTCCATATTTCTCTTATTAGATGAGTCGGGATACTTACCAAAGTTGAGATTATTGATCATATTGTGAGTTTTCTAATTAGGCATAATAATGATTTTTTGACTTCCAAATCCGATTTCATTTGTTTTCTCATGAGGAATATCATTCCATTGTCCATCATATCTTCCATTATCGTGAATCTTCATGTTTCTAGCCATTTTCTAAAACCCAAAAAATAATAGTATGAGAGACAAAAATAATTCTAGGAAAAAAACAAAATAAAGGGGGATTACCTACAATATTTAACATATTAGGTTTAATTCTAATATATTTACCGTAATTCCATGACTATAACCTATACGTATACTTAACCTTAGGGACTTCCCTAGACATACGTTATAGATATCTCAAGGGATCTCACTAAAGTTCTTGCATCCTAGCTTCCAAAGGTTGACTAAAACTTTCCTCTAATACCAACTGTAGAGACCCAAATCTTGATGTACATGGACATTACATTACTTTTGTGAAATACATAATACATAACAAAAACAAACACACAAGGACTGTAATAGTTTAGTGTCTTTGGAAACTCGGAACGTAATCTTCTAATCATGGTGAAAGATCTTCAACATCTCCCATAAAGATCTTCCCCTTTGGTTTTCTTACCTAAAACCTTTCATTATATCATGGGGAAAATAAAAAATATGAAGGGTGAGCTCAAATTCTCAGTAAGGGTAAGCATGGAGAAAATAAAACAAACCACATACATTTGAACATAAAAACATGAACATAATGTTTAAACATCCAAATCTTGAGCAAAGACATAAATCTTGGAAGTGCGTAAGGCATATATCATAAAGGAACATCAATCATGATAAAATATCATGGGAATAAAACATGTAATTGTGTAAAACCATTAATCACATGATATAATTTCTATAATATACAAGGCATTACTACCAAAACCATCTTAGTGGATAAATTCCCTTTCTGAATCAAGTTCACTCCTCGTTCAAGTCCTGTATCACTGAACCGGATTAACATACTATTCCATCCATGTCTATATCATGATATATAAATCATTATCCAACTCATTTGAGAGAGATATAGTTCCCACCCATCTGATAATTAAATCATTCTTACTTGTTCCACAATATAAACATAAATCATTCATCATAACCCAAAGAATAAAATGAGTTTCATAAATATCATCCCCTCATAACATAATATATATAAAACAAATGGATATCATTGATTCATAAGAAAATTTAAACCATTTAAATCATAGAGACATTATACATGAATCATAATCATGCTAAATAATTTCATCTTAAATGGAAAATAGTTTTGACAAAATACTTGAAATTAATTCTTGAGGAAAATATCCTTTCCTTTCAAAATCATTTTATTTTTTCAAAATGCAATGAAATTTTAAAATAAAAGGATTTTTATGAAAATAATAATTCAATCTTTTAGAAGTATCTTCATTAAAATTAGGTGTTTTGAAAAAGTAAAAATCCGTTCATGCAGTATAAGTTGAAGAAAACATTCTTCTCATACTTTTGCCGAAAAAGTCAAAAAGTGCCTCGTATGGAAATCAAAAGAAAGATTCCTTATATACCATGTATTTAAAGTAAAAAATGGGTAAAAAATGAATTTAAACATACATGAAACCATTTTTATAAAATAGGTACATGAATGATAAATATAATCCGAGTAAATACTTAAGAATAAATAATCTCGGATAAAAACGAGATTGGAAAAGTAATCTCTTACCTTATGTCTGATATGATTCATATGTATCTGATCCTCCTATATAATGATTCAAATAATTTCATTGACTTATTACAGAATCATATTCATAGTTATGATATCATATATGGTTCACTTATGAGTTTATGTTACCTGTTCTTTTGTAAATTCCATGTTAAAGGAGCGTTTTGAGTAAAATCATTTCATTTATCGTACGTGTTTAGAATTTTTGTTCTTGATATTATTAATTATATCCTGATTTAATAAATTCCAGAATTTAAAACATGATTTATATATAATATATATCCATCATATACATATATATATGATAGATCGATAAATGGAATTAAATACACCGTTCAGGGAGACGGTAGGTCGTACGTACGCATAAATGTTGTTTTCGTTTCTTTATTGAATTGAATGGAATTAAGTAGATGACATACATATATATATATATAAATAAATCCAGTATCATTATTATGTCATATATTTCATTATTATTCATTATATATACCTTATAATCATTCGTTAATTGTTAACATGAAGAATGAATCTCATCACGTCGTGGAGACGGTAGTCCGTACGTATGTACGAGCGATGATATCATTACCATGATCATGGAATTGTATTGAAATGTATGTATAATATTTTAGAATCAATATCACTTTACAATAATCATATATAGTTATTTATTTTCACCATTATACCCATCCAAATAAGTTGGTGGTCGAAAACAGATTACACCACGGCGTGGAGATGGTATTCCGTACGTACGCACGCGCGTTGATTTTGTTTTCCATATGATGGATAGAAGATGAAATATTGTTGCTTCATGATTATAATAATATATCAGAATATTATTGATACTGATGTTATTACTTTATAGTGAAACAACTAAAGAAGAATAATTATAAGAATAAAGAAACCTGAATGAATCGGAAGAAGAGATTACCTCTTCTTCGGCGCACCTACTTTAAGCTTCCCCTTAAAGAAGTAGAGTTGGTCTTTTGAGAAGACCAGAACCTATATAATGTTTCTAGGTAAGTGTAGAAGATCAATGGGCAGGGTTTTTCCGAGCTTCGCGACTCAAAATGGTGTGAAGAGAAGAGGGAATGGGTGCCCTTTAATAAGGGAGAAGAGGGGCACCTTTGAAAAAACTTAAACTTTTATTGTATAATAAAGTCATATTCAGTTTATAATATCTCCAAATTGATTTATTTTTAAGATAAAGTGTTGATGGGTTGAAATACTCTCAAAAATTTGGTTTATACAAGTTTAGGTTACAATTCTAACCTTATCTTTTAGATTTATCTCTATGTTAAATAATTTAACTTTTACCGTGTCTTCTTTTTTTCTTACACTATATGGTTAATAAACTTACTATAACAAGACAAAAAAACCCCAAGTGTTTCATTATTAATATATATAACCTTATATATGTCATTTTTCCGAACCTTAGATTTTTATGAATATAATAAAAGTTAATAATATAATATTTTTTTAAAAAAAACTATTTTATGTCAATTTTGACACTATTTGGTAATTTCATTTTGTGAAAATCATAAAAACATGATTAGTTCGAAAAAAGTTAATTAAATCAATAATAACATGTCATATTAACCAATAAAATTAGTTTAATTCATAAAAAGGCTCAAATTGAATTTATTTGGGTATTCATAACATCAATTACGTTAATATTTCATTAATTAGGTCATTACTACATCAACATTGTGTCATAAATAAATTAAATTATTAAATGTCTAAAATTTATAAATAAAATACCATTATGTATGAAATATTTTTATCTTTATAATAAATATTTATTGTCTAATTTATCTTATGTAGAACCCTATATTAAAAATGTTTTAGTTATTACACTTTGATTTTAACTATTTTAACTCTTTTTTAAATAAAATAATCATAAATGTCCTAATCTAATCCAATTGGACCTAAATGATAATATTTTATTTATAAGGCTGTTTTTGGTCGAATTACACTTATCCAATAGAATTAGGATATGTGTTAGGGTAATAATAATACCATTTTTACCCTTAATTACCCTATTTACTTTTAATCGTGGTAAATAAAAGTAAAAAAGTTACTATTCACAAAAAAAATTATTTTTATCTTATTGAACCACATTTTACTCCTTCATATTAACCATGTATCCAAGAGTTTCGAAATTCCACTTACAGAAGCAGTAAAATTATGTTTTATTTAAATTTTCAAATTCTCCTAAGAGGTGGGTAAAAGAGAGTGAAAAGGTCAATAAAATTTTTATATATATAAAATTATTATCAAATGCCTCCAATGAATTAAATTGAACTTATATAGGTATTATGTATCAATTTTGACCTAAAATAAATTTAAATAAAATAAATAATTATTTAAATAAAAAGTCGGTTTTAAAATAGTAACCTAGTGTTTTTACTATTCATCAAAAAATTAAGTTTTTTAGAAAAATACCAAAAATTCACCCTATGATAATTTATATATTCCAAATCCAAAAATGAATTCCATTTTGAAAGATAAAATTTAGAAAATTTCAAAAAGTGAGTATTATTATTCATTTCGGCTAGTTCATAATAATATTATAATAATATCGCGTTTAGTGAAACTTGGTATTACGTACTATGCACGCTATCAAAGAAGGTCCTGATTGTATGTAATGTAAGCCAAGTCAGGGCTGCATGTAGTGAAAGATCCATTTGGTGTTGTGTATAAAATAATCAAAACTTATTTCATTTATACATTAAACAAAATCTATAATTAATGTTGCGTAGAATAATTTCCACAAAACGAACTTGAAATTGTGTGTAACGTGAATAGTGTTGCATATACTGAAAGCTAATACGGTGTTGCGTATAGTACAAGCTAATATTAGTGTAGTGTATAATAGAAGACATCAATGAAATTAAAAAATAATATATCTCATAAAATCTTGGGGTGTTACACATATGATATGGGTTACATGTCTATAAGTCATTGTGAGGCCTAGATGGTGAGCCTCGAGGGTTTTGCGAGACTTCAGAAGCATTCTCGGAGGGGGGTGACATTAATATTTCTCTAACTTTTGTAGGGGATATTTCATGTTCCAAATAGTATACCAAAGGAGTTTCGCATGACCCGGGAGACATGTACTAGTGTTTTCATATTACCTAGGTGGTTCATGCGAAGCGCATGATGAATTGTGTATATGTTCTTCTCATAAGTCTCCTGTATTTGAGTTTTTGATCAAGTATTTTATTAAATTTTACTTATATTATTCGATGTAAGACTTTTTTAAGTCTCTCTTTTTAGAAGATATGTCGGGTTTCCTTCACCTAACATACCATAAGTCCTTCATGTGATATATGATTGATCACACAAAGTTCCTATGCATGATGAATGATCACTCTAGCTATTCCATATATTTTACCACATGGTAAAAAAATCATGACATCATCCGTTCCGAGAAATATTTTCCCGATACATCGGTGTTCCATTTTAATTTTCCCAGAGTTCATCTATATGTGTTTGGGATGATTTTTTCATGCTATGGTGGGGTTTTTATAGGCCTTGTCACCCCAGTTATTCCCCACTTTTCACAGTGTGCATCATTTGAATCCCTCCTGGAGTTATTAGTGATCTTTCACATCATGCATCTTCATGGGGTTTTTCTTTATGTTATTCTAGAGTCATCGCATGATTTTCAACGACCGCGAAACAATCTCATCAACGCCCAATTTATTGGATTATGTCCAATTAATGGGGTTGTTCTGAATCATTCATACATACTAAGTGACCTTCATGTTGTCATTCTGACATTTCTAAGTAATTGCATTAGATCTGGATTCTTACTAAAATAATTTTATATGATCCCTGATTCCTTACCTATGATATTTTGAAAGACAAGGATGTCTTTCCAGGGGGTCCTTTGTGAGATATAATTGGCTTGTCAGGGGTCTTTAGAGACCATGAATCTAAATCACATGAGTTTTATGACCACAATAGACTCACTCCTTTCTCTATTATTAACATATTATATTTTTCAATGTTTTAGGGGCCTTCCAAGTTTTCATGAGTGTTGGCGAAGATAATCACATTCCACATCACGGATACACTGTGTGACCAAAAAAGGTCCTATGTTGAGACCCTATCTCTTAAAGGATAACCATTTTTTATTATTTTTGGAGCCAAATGAGGATCATGAGACCTCCTGGACATGTCCAATTTTTTTCATGTGATTCATGTGACAGGCCAGCAGGATCTTGTGTGACTAGATGGACATGTCATCAGGGCCTTTTTGATGTCTCCCAAGATACCTAGGGTGCTTTGCATGACTTTTATGACCATATAGACTCCCTTATTTCCCCTTTTTGTTTCTTATTTTTATTTTACAAATATTAGGGATCTCATGAGGTGGTATGAGTGTTGTTGAAGATAATCAATCAATATATCAGTGATGTGTCGTGTAATATTTACGACCGCAAGAGGCTTATTCATTTTAGATATTTCCCTCCTATTATCCAGTATTTTTGGATTTATTTTTTGGTTCCTTTGTAATATCATAAGTACTTTTGGAAGGGACATTGCGGGACCTTCTATAAGATATGCACTATGAGTGGTTTTATACAAGACCTTCTGTAGTTCTTTTGATCACATGTCTCATGGAGGTTCACATGATCTTAGTGCTCATGGAAATCTTCCTATTTTTTTAAATAATACCCATATTCTGGTATTTATTTTTTTTTAAATTTTTTGATTCTCATTTGGAAGGTCCCGACAAATTCCCCTTTAGGGGTGATGTCCATGGGGGAAAAGGCTCACTTTTGATGAAGGTAAATTCCAGCATGATGCTTTGATTTTTTCACCAATTTATATCTAAATTTCTATCATAGATGGAGGATTGGACAATGTTGATATAGAGATATGAGGAAATCACAGGTGACCTGAGGCATGACCATAAAAAATAATCATCCTCTTTGAAATTTGATCAAAAGAGAGTTGAGGAGTTGAGTATTATAGTCGAGACTCTCTATCCAGGGGAAAAATAAAAAGAGGTGGGGTGAGAAGAACTTTAGGGTTGAATTGAAGCTTCTCACTTGACTCTTTCAAAATCTGATAGCTTATCTGATCGAATCTTATTATAGTTCAATAATTGAAATCTTGTTTTTCTTGATGATATTCATAGAGAGGATCTAAAATGTGGATATTCTTCCTTTTGTATGATATCAAGGAATATATCAGCTTAAATTTAATGTTGTTTTATAGTTTTATTTCATTCATGTTGTGCATGACATTTCACTAACCTGGTATTACATGAATTTAAAACGATACCATCTTTGTATAATATAAAATAAAAAATGTATATATTCGAATATTTAAATCATAACAGATTATTCTTGGGATGTGATCATAAATTCCCAAAAACATAATATTACTTAATGATATATCCCCTCCCACTATCTTGATATTTCCAAATTCATATAAGGATTATTAGGTAGAATACATGTCTAGAGGGAGATCACTTTATCTTTTTCCAAATCAGATAGGCTTGGAGAGAGTATCTTGATGTTTACTAAGTCTATATGGTTGTCCCGACCCGTCCTCAGGGCCCGTGCTGTGACTACCCCAAGCCTGCCTTCCATAGGCCAGGGGCTGACGACTAGCACCAAAGGCGTAAATCCCGATAAAAAGGGAAGGCAATGCCTTTATAAAGAAAAAAAACACCACAAAGTATGCAAGCTGAGTAAACACTAAGTAAACTAACTACAAAAGTAAGTGAAAGAAAGTAAATGGGACAGAATACAAACCCAACTAAAAGTAAAGTACAAATGAAATGGAAGTACAATAACAGTAAAGTAAAGCAGCAAGTCTGAGCCGTCCTCTAGAAATCCCACCTGAATGGTTGTTACAGATAGCCTCCTCTACTTCTCGTATCCAGCCGTACGCTCTGAGTAAGTCTCGTTCAATGATCCACCTCCAAGTACCATCCAGCTCCACGATCTCCCACCTTGATCAGCGCTGTCCTTCGTCTGCATCCAACACAACGTAGTGCTGGCATAGCCCGTGCAGGGGTGAGTATACGCTACTCAGTAGGGACCCCGAGACCCCCTAAGGTCTCCCAGAACCCACGAAGGATTAACCACAAAGGAAAGTTACAATCACGAAGTAACAACCAACCCTACTTAGGTATATACCCATACATATACGTAAGTCATCAATTCCAGTTCAGCTCTAACATCCGAGACCAAGTTTGATCTAGTCCACACAGGACAACACAATCCAATCCACACAGGATAACACAACGCAATGAACACGAGATAAAAAACAATCATATCGAAGATAATGATTGAAAATCAAGACTCATCTCACACAGGTATACTTCTTCATAAAACGATAGATATGATCAGATGTACCAAATGATTCATCTAAGCTATCGTACCCACACAAGATACAAGACCAGCTAAGCAGTCGGACCCACAAAGGATACAAGGCCAACTACTCTGCCAGACCCACACAGGATACAAGTACAGAGTCAAATACTGTCGGAGCCACATATGATACAAGAACAGCAGTCAAGTACTGACAGACCCACATAGGATACAAGAATAGTATTCATCGTCGTCGAACCCACGGAGGATTTCAGTACGGCCTTCGTCGCTGCTAAACCCACGGAGGATCCCAGTACAGTCGTTGACATCGTCGCAGTCGCAGCCAGCTCTAGGGTTCCCATACACAGCATGCTCGATTCCGGGAGGGTCCGATCCACGAGTCAAGGGGATCGATACATCAACTGACACAATTTCCGGAGTTGATATATCCCATAGTTTCGTCTCGTCAAAAGGAACTCAACGTGATAGACGACGCGTCAATCAGACGCCCAGTCTGAGAGTTATTGGATTTTTCGTCCTAGGGGCCCGGTTGGTTTTTAAATAAAAACCAACCCGACTGTACTAAAAATGCATCCAAACTTCGAGTAGAGTAAGCCAAAATAACCGTCTCACTAAGAGGATTCCAACAAAGTTGAAGGCACGTCAATCAGATGTCCGGAGCTCAAGTTATAAGTGTTTTCGCTCCGAGGGCCCGGTTGGTTTCGTGTTCGAACCAACCCGTCCATACCCAAAGTTCTCTGAAACCTTGAGTGTAATATATTGAAATGACCGTCTCGGTACATGGATTGTTACAAAACTTAAGGTGCATCGATCGGAGGTCCGTAGCCCAGGTTATGGGCGTTTGAACGGATCTGTCTGAAAACAGGGGGTTTGGGCCCGGTCCGACCCGACCCAATACCCCCTGGGAGGCCCGAACCGGGTCGACCCGACCCGGGTCTGGGTCCGTCCTGGATGGGTGCGGCCCGGCCCGACTGGCACGGCCCAGCCCAGCCGGTGCGGCTCGGGCCGGTGTGCGGATCCGGCCCGGCCCACTGCGGGCGGTCCGACTCGGCGTGACCGGTCCGGTCCCGTGCGGGCATCCGCTCGCCGAGCAGACGTGGAAGGGGGGGCACTACCCACCTTGCTTTTGAAATAGCGAACCCACAGGGGTCCTCCCTTGTTACGCTGGCCAGGGGTTCAGACCCCTGGTTTCTTCGGGTAACGGCCGACCATTATGGTCGTCCGGTGTTACAGCCGCGGGACCAGCCGGTCCCGCCTCCCTATCTGCCGGCGGCCAGCTGAGTCTGGCCGCCTCCCTGCTGAACCGCCACGGCCAAGGGTCGCGGCTCTTGCCCGTCCGGTAGGGCGCGACGGAGCCACGCTCCTCCGCCGCAGCCCACTCCGGCCGCGGTCCCCTCGTTCCCGCGCGATGCTGTTGCACCGCACCGCCTCCGTTCCAACCACGAGAAAAATTCAACAATAAAGGGTAGGTGGGTGGGCCGTGTTCGTGTGGTCCGACCTCCTCCCGTTATATTGATAACAAGAGGCCATAAATTAATGAGAACAAAAAATATAATCTTGAACATAAAAAATCAACCCTTACCTCGAAGAAGTTGTCGAATGATGATCATCGCGGGAAAACGACGTCGTGAGGTGAAGCTCCGTATATGTTGACGGAGAACGTCCGAGGAGGAAATGATGTCTCCATTCCTTTGATGAAAGAAGAAGATCAAAAAAGGGTGTGTCAGCGTTCTTCGGAAAAGGCGTCACACACCGGCTGTGGAGAGGAGAAGATAAGGCACGTCGATCTCTCCTCGTGGTAACGGTGTTTTTCGTTGAGTTCTTGACGTTCTTCAACGAAGATGATGGAATTCTCCAAGACTTAGAGAATTCTATCCAAAGATCCTCACACAACTAAACAACCCCCAAATAAAATAAGGAATTCTTATTTTATTAAAACATGCCATTCATTTTCAAAACTTCAAAAACTCAAACTCAAAATGAAATTAATTGAATAGCTTTAATCAATAAATTTAATGCGAGAGTTGACATGCAATTAAAGAGGGAGAGTGGGTGAGTTACAAATTAATGGGGGTTTTCCAACTTTAAGAGATGTTAGAGAAAATTTAAAAGGTGGGGATCATGTGGGGCCCACCTCACTAATATCCTATAAAGAGGAGTTAGGATTTAGTGGTTCCCACCTCAACGTCCACACATAGGTTAAAATTACTTAAAATAAAAATAAAAGTGTAGGGAAAATTTTATTTCAATCTTTAGTTAACCCATTTATTTAACAACACCTCCCAAGAACACGCAATTCCATAAAAGTTCTTCATAAGAAATTACTGGTGCTACGGTTTTATCGGTGCCCTCGGATTTTGATTCCGAGCACCGGTTCAAAAGCTAGGAAACCCACTCATTCGTTCACTGAACGTACTCGAGCTAAACTTCAGAAATTGATTCTGGTCACACCAGGCCTCAGAATCAAGTACCGCCAGAAACTGCGGAGATGAAAAATCACAAAGACTTTAAGAAAAAAAATTTCCTCTGAAATTTACGGGTATTTACATTACTCCCACCTCAGGGATTTATGTCCCCGTAAAGTTACATAAAAAACTAGGGAAACAAATGAGGGTACAAAGCACGCATCTGAGCCTCCCGCTCCCAAGTGCTCTCCTAGAGTTTCTCATGCTACCACCTGATGCGCACTAGAGGAATCGACTTCCCACATAGGACCTTCTCTTGTCGATCCACGATCTCCACCGGGACCTCCGCAAAAGTCGCCCCGTCATCAATGTACATTTCCCCATGGTCGATGATATGCGTCGGGTCGTGCACGTATCTCCTCACCTGAGATACATGGAGGACGTCGTGCACCTAGTGCAACTGAGGTGGTAGAGCCAGGCAATAAGCCACCTCTCCTATCCTACTGAGAACCTAGAATGGTTCGATTAAGCGTGGAGATAACTTGCCGCCCCGGACAAATATCCGAAATCCATGTCGAGGTGAGACCCCCAAGAAAACGTGGTCACCATCCTTGAACTCTAGTGGTCTCCGCCTCATGTCAGCATAAGACTTCTGTGGGCACTAAGCTATCCTCATTTGCTCCAGGATGACCTGGACCTTCTCTGTCACGGCTTGGACCATCTCTAGTCCCACAAGTGTTCACTCCCTAGGGTATGTCCAGCATAGAGGTGATCTGCAAGGTCGGCCGTACAATGCCTCGTATGGTGCCATCCCGATGGTGGAGTGGTAGCTATTGTTATACGCAAACTCCAACAAGGGTAGGTGATCCTCCCAGCTATGACCAAACTTGAGGACACATGCACGAAGCATGTCCTCAAGGGTCTGAATGGTCCTCTCCATCTGACCATCTGTCTGAGGGTGAAAAGAGGTGCTCATGCGTAGCTGCATCCTGAATGCCTCCTGCAACCCCTTCCAAATACGGGAAGTAAAGCGAGCTTCACGATCAGATATGATATATGATGGTACACCATGAAGCCATACGATCTCCTGAATGTAGAGGTGTCCTAATATCTCCACTGAGCCCTGCTCTCTGATGGGTAAAAAGTGGGATGACTTGGTGAGTCGGTCAATAATCACCCAAATGGAGTAGTGGCCTCTGGAAGTACGTGGAAGTCCAGTCACGAAATCCATAGATATCCCATCCCACTTCCACTCCGGGACCTCCAAGGGTTGTACCAAGCCTGCTGGTACCTGGTGCTACACCTTCACCTGCTGGCAGGTGAGACATCGAGAAACGAACTCTTCCACAACCTTCTTCATACCTGACCACCAGTGCTGTCGTCTGAGATCCTGGTACATCTTCTCCACTCCAGGATGTAACGCTAAAGGGGAAGTGTGAAACTCTCTTAGGACCTCCTCCTTTAAAGCAGCTGGTACCATGGTGCGTCCTTTGAAAAGGAATATGTGCTCTCCTCCTAAAGAGAAACCATCGGGTGCCTATCCTGTGGAAATCTGTGCACATCGCGTCTCACAGTCAACGTCCCCACGCTGTTCCTCTCTAACCCGTTGAAGAAGTGGAGGTGTGACTGTGAGTGACTGAAGGAAGGCTTCACCATCTCTATCCACGAAGGATATTTGCAAAGCAGCTAGCTACTCTGTCGCCTCTCCAAGTAGCTAAATGCATGTCCTCCTGCTAAGAGCATTGGCTATAACTTTCCCCTTTCCAAGAGTATAGACTATCTCAAATTCATAGTCCTGGAGACACTCGAGCCATCGCCACTGTCTCAGGTTCAGGTTCTTCTGCGAGAAGATGTACATGAGACTCTGGTGGTCAGAATAGACTGTAAAGCACTCGCCCATCAGATATTGCCACCACATCTTCAGAGAAAAGACCACTGCTGCTAACTCCAGGTCATGGGTAGTGTAGTTCTGCTCATTCTTCCTCAACTATCATGATGCATAGGCGATCACTGCCTGATCCTGCATCAGGACACACCTGAGTCCGGTTCCTGATGCATTGCAGTAGACTACGTACCCTACTCACTCCGCCGGTAGCCTCAAGATGGGTGCACTGGTCAATCTCTGTCTCAGCTTTTGGAAGCTCTGCTGACATCTATCTGACCACACGATGGGTTTCCACTTATTCATCAATGCTGAAAGTGGTGCTGAAACCCAGGAGAAGTCCGACACAAACCTCCGATAGTACCCAGCTAGACCCAAAAAACTCCGCACCTCCGTCATGATCCTGGGTGGCTCCCAAGCTAGCACTGCCTCGATATTTTCAAGATCCACTGCAACTCCCACCTCAGAGATGACGTTCCCCAATAAGTGGACCTCACATATCCAAAACTGACACTTTGAGGGATTACCATAAAGATGGTGCTCTCGGAGTGTGTCCAGTACAACCCACAAGTGGTAGGTGTGCTCCTCCTCAGTAGTTGAGTATATCAATATCTCATCGATGAAGAACACGACAAATCGATTGAGATAAGGCTGAAAGATCCTATTCATGAGACTCATGAATACTGCTGGAGCGTTGGTTACGCCGAAAGTCATAACCAAGAGGACATAGTGGCCATAACGACATCTGAAAGCCGTCTTCTGCACATCCTTGCCTCAAACTCTGAGCTGATGATAGCCTGACCTGAGGCCTATCTTCGGGAACCATCGTGCTCCCTTGACCTGATCGAAGAGGTCGTCAATCCTCGGAAGTGGATACTTGTTCTTCAAGGTCACTTGGTTGAGAAGACAGTAATCGACACATAGTCTCAAGCTCTCATCTGCCTTTTTGGTGAACAAAATCGTGGAAGCTCAGGTTGAAACACTTGGTCGAACAAATCCCTTTCCCTGTAAGTCCTCCACCTATACCCGTAGCTCTAGAAGTTCTGCGGGAGCCATCCGATATGAAGGAGTAGATATCGGGTCTGTCCCGGGGTACAAGTCAATATAAAATTCTTCCTCTCTACGAGGAGGTAGTCCTGGAACATCATCAGGAAAAACATCTGCATACTGATCCACCACAATAGGGAAACTTGAACTCCACACGTCAACTGCTCCAAGGATGAGGCTAGCCAACTGATGAGTGATCGGTTGTCCTCTCCTTTGTGTGAGTCCATCTTACACTGCAAAGCCTCCCTTCTCGCCAGTGAAGGTGAACCTTCTCCCATCGGTGCGAACACGCCGCACCTTGTTCCTAATACAGTCAATCTGAGCATGAACAATAGATAACTAATCCGTGCCCAAGATGACGTCGTAAGGCCTTGACGCCAATACAAGAAGATCCCAGCCGAAGCTATCTCCTCCTAGAGTAAGATCTCACTGCTGGCACTAGTGCGTAATCATCGAGTCTTCTCCCGTAGGATTCTGTAGCCGTAAGGATCGAGCCAACGACTCCGTCGGAATCTCCGAGCTCCGAAAAAGGGTAGCGGCAATAAAAGAATGACTCACTCTTGTGTCTATAAGAACTGAATCTGTGGTTGAGTAGACACATATAATACCTTGAATCATCTCTGGTGTGCCGTGGTTGTAGGCCTCCACTTCTTGGAGCTGGGCTTGTCTCTGTCCGCCAGCTCCCTCTGGTCGGGGTGGACCTCCTGGTGGTGGTGGTGGTTGAGCCTCAATGAATCGCCCACCACCTGCTGCTCGGTCAGCTCCTCTGCCTCGTCCTCTTGCTCCCTGCAGACCGCCACGGTCGAACCTCTGCCTCTGTCTGGGTGGTCCCTGAACCGTCTGCTTCTCCTCTTCATGGCGGGTCGGGCAGTCATGAGCCATGTGGTCCTACCCACCGCATGCATAGCACTGTCTGGTCCTCGTATGGCTGGCTCTACACCGTATGCCCCGCACCTCTGAGCCAGTATCCTGATGTAGTCTTCTTGATGGTCTGGTCCGCTTGGACCCCTATGACATCCGTCAACTTCCAGCTGCAGAAGACTCCGCTACGTGTCGCCCTGCGGTAGGTCTTGCTGCTGGTGTAGGCTCAGCAAGAAATCTCTCTACAAGAATGGATCAATCCAGTACTCCTGCATGCGTCGGAATTCTGAGGGATATCATTGATGCCCTGATCTCATGGCTCAGTCCCTGCTCGAAGGACTGGACCTAGAATAATGGGTCTCGTACCATGTCCGTGGAGTATCGTGAGAGATCGGTAAATCTCGCCGAGTACTGGGCTACCGTCATGTTGCCCTGCTGCAGCTACAGTAACACTTGAATGCGCACCGCACGGAGGGTGGCTGGAATGAACTCCGATCGAAAGATTCTCTCGAAGTCCGAACAAAGGAGAGATGCCTCATCGTGCACCTGGAGTATCAGGCTCCACCATCTACCTGCTTCTGCATGCAGGAGACTCGCTGCAAGGATCACCATGAGGTCTGCTGGTGTCTCTACTAACTTGAAAACTCGAACAATAGCCTCCAGCCAATCCTCGGCTGCCTGAGGGTCCGTCTCCCCAAGGAACATGGGCAGTCTCTGATGCTGAAACTCATGAAGTGAATTAAGGAGACATGCACTCTCAGCTACTGGGGCTGGTGGCATCGGTGGCTCCACGGGTAGAGGTACCGCTGGTGCCTCTGCTGTAATTAGGGCCTGCACTGAGGCCTAATCGCTCGGTGGGTTGTCGTCTCGCACAAAGCTCGAAACCCAAGCTGGCTACCATCATGGGGCCATCCTGAAAAGAGACAACTGTGCCACGGTCAATACAGTATACCTGGTGAGCTGACACAAAGTAATCACAAAGAAAACTTTGAAACACACATACAATCAATGTTTTCATGTATTGAGTTGGAAATCAGAATTCAGGGTCCTGGTGTATGGATACGTCGACCGCCGCACCAACACTGGACTCCCTAGACTGATAACCACACTCAATACTCTTAACATTATTGCTTCACATAGAAGGAAGATCGGAGTACTGAGTTCTTCGGTAGAACTGAACTCCTCTGATGCCAATTTTTCACGCCCTGTCCTCAGGGCCCATGCCTTGACTACCCCAAGCCCGCCTTCCATAGGCCAGGGGCTGGAGACTAGCACCAAAGGCGTAAATCCTGATAAAAAGGGAAGTAATTGCCTTTATAAAGAAAACAAACACAAGAGAGTACGCAATAAGAGTAAACACTAAGTAAACTGAGTAAAAAAGTAAGTGCTGGAAAGTAAATGGGATAGAATACAAACCCAACTGAAAGTAAAGTACAACTGAAAAGGAAGTACAACAAGAGTAAAGTAATGCAGCGAATCCAAGCCATCCTCTAGAAATCCCACCTAAAGGGTGGGTACAGATAGCCTCCTCTGCTCCTCACCTCCAACCGTCTGCTCCGTGTAAGTCTTGTCCAGTGATCCACCTCCAGGTACCGTCCATCTCCACGAGATCCCACCTCGATCAGCGATGTTCGTTGTCTGCATCCAAAACAACATAGTGCGGGCATAGCCCGTGCAAGGGTGAGTATACGCTAATCAACAGGGAACACGAGACCCACTAAGGTCTCCTGGAATCCACGATGGATAAACCACAAAGGAAAGTTACAATCAAGAAGTAACAACCAACCCTACTTAGGTATATGCCCATACATATACCTAAGTCATCAATTCCAGTTCGGATCCAACATCCGATCCCATGTTCGATCTAGTCCACACAGGATAGCACAATCCAATCCACACAGAATAACACAACCCAATCCACACAGGATAACAAACAATCATATTGATGATAATGATTGAAAATCAAGACTCAACTCAAACAGGTATATTTATTCATAAGATGATAGAGATGATCAGATGTAGTAACTGATTCATCTAAGCTGTCGGACCCACACAGGATACAAGACCAGCTAAGCTTTCGAACCCACAAAGGATACAAGATAAGCTACTCTGTTGGACCCACACAGGATACAAGTACAAAGTCAAATACTTCCAAACCCACATAGGGTAAAAGAATAGTATTCAAGTACTTCCAGACCCAGAAAGGATAAAATAACAGTAGTCATCATCGTCAAACCCACGGAGGATCCCAGTACAGTCATCGTCATCGTCGCAGTCACAGCCAGCTCTAGGGTTCCCGCACACAGCATGCTCGATTCCAGGAGGGCCCGCTCCACGAGCCAAGGGGGTCGATACATCAACTGACACAAAGTCCAGAGTTTATGTATCCCATTCTTCCGTCTCGTCAAAACAAACTCAACGTGATAGACGGCGCATCAATCGGATGCCCGGTCTGAGAGTTACTGGCTTTTTCGTCCCAGGGGCTCGGTTGGTTTTTATGTCATAAACAACTCAACCATATTCCAACTACATCCAAAACTCGAGCGGATTAAGCCAAAAGAACCTTCTCACTAAGAGGATTCCAACAAAGTCGACGACACGTCAATCTGACGTCCGGAGCTCAAGTTATAAGCGTTTCCGCTCCGATGGCCCGGTTGGTTTTGTGTTTGAACCAACCCAGACATACACAGAGTTATTCAAAAACTATAATTTAATACACTGAAATGACCACCTCAATCCAAGGATCACTACGCAAATGACGGTGCATCGATCGGAGGTCCGTAGACCAAGTTATGGGCGTTTGAACGGATCTGTCCGAAAACAGGGGGTTCGGGCCCAGTCCGACCCGGACCAATACCCCCTGGGTCGGCCCGACCCGGTTGGCACGACCTGACCCCATCAGTGTGGCTCGGCCTGGCGCAGGGATCCATCCTGGCGCGGGCAGTCCGGCCCTGTGCGGCAGGTCCAGTCCCATGCGGGCGTCCTCTCACCGAGCGGACGCGGAAGGGGGGGGGGGGGGCGCTGCCCCACTTGATTTTGAAATGGCGGACTCGCGGGGGTCTGCCCTTGCTGCGCTGACAGGGGGATTAAACCCCTGGTTTTTCAGGTAACGGCCGACCATTATGGCCGGCCGGTGTTGCTATCGCAGGACCAGTCGGTCGCGCCTCCCTGTCCGCCGGTGGCCGGATGAGTCCGGTCGCCTCCCTGCTGAACCGCCGCGGCCCAGGGCCGCAGCTCTTACCCGTCCGGCGCGGTGCGACTGTGCCACTCCCCTTTGCTCCGGCTGCCCCATCCACGGCCCGTTTGACACTCCATCATGGCCCGACGGTGCCACGCTCCTCCACTGTGGCCCGCTCCGGCCGCGGTTCCCTCGTCCCCATGCGGTGTCGTTGCACCGCGCCGCCTCCGTTCCAACCACGATGAAAAATTCAACATCAAAGGGGAGGAGGGTCAGCCGTGTTCCTGTGGTCCGACCTCCTCCCATTATATTGATAACAAGCGGCCATAAATTAACGAGAACAAAAAAAATAATCTTGAACATAAAAATCAACCCCTACCTCGAAGAAGTTGTCGAACGATTATCGTCGTGGGAAAATGACGTCGCGAGGTGAAGCTCCGTATATGTTGACGGAGAATGTCTGAGGAGGAAATGGAGCCTCCCTTCCTTGGAAGCGGGAAGAATATTGAAATGGGGTGTATCGCCATTCTTCAAAAAAGGCATCACACACCAGCTGTGGAGAGTAGAAGAGATGACACATCGATCTCTCCATGCAGTGACGACTTTCTTCGTCGAGTTCTTGATGTTCTTCAACGAAGATGATTGAATTATAAAAGACTTAGAGAATTCTCTCCAAATATCCTCACACAACTAAACAACCCCCAAATAAAATAAGGAAGGATTATTTTATTAACACATGCCATTCATTTTCAAAACTTCAAAAACTCAAACTCAAAATTAAATTAATTGAATAGCTTTAATAAGTAAATTTAATGTCAGAGTTGACATGCAATTAAAGGGGGAGAGTGGGTCAGTTACAAATTAATGGTGGGTTTGCCAACATTAAGAGAGGTTAGAGGAATTTGAAAAGGTGGGGCTCGTTTGGGGCCCACCTCACTAATATCCTATCAAGATGAGTTAGGATTTAGTGGGTCCCACCTCAACTTTCACACATTGGTTATAATTACTTAGAATAGAAATAAAATTGTAGCACAAATTTTATTTCACTCTTCAGTTAACCCATTTAATTAACAATACCTCCCGAGAAAACGCAACTCCAGAAAATGTATTATTAAGCAATTATCGGTGCTGCTGTTTCATCGGTGCCCTCATATTTTGATTCCGAGCACCGGTTCAAAAGTTAAGAAAACCCGCTCGTTCATTCACTGAACATACCAAAGCTAAACTACGGAAATTGATTCCGGGCACACCGGGTCTCGGAATCGGGTGCTATTAGAAACTACATACACGTAAGAAGGTCCCACCTCAACTTTTACACATAGATTATAATTACTTAGAATATAAATAAAATTGTAGCGTAAATTTTATTTCACTGTTCATTTAACCCATTTATTTAACAATACATCCCGAGAAAACGCAACACCAAAAAAGGTCTTATTAAGCAATTACCAGTGCTGCAGTTTCATCGGTGCCCTCGGATTTCGATTCTGAGAACTGCTTCAAATGTTAGGAAAACCCGTACGTTCATTCACTGAACGTACGTGAGCTAAACTTCGGAAATTGATTTTGGGCACACCGGGCCTCTGAATCAGGTACCGTCAGAAACTATGTAGATGTAAAATCCAAAATAATTTAAGCACGAATTTTCCTCTGAAATTTACAGGTCTTTACAATGGTGGGCATTGAAATATTTTCCATTATTTTAGACTAAATAAATAATGTGTTATGGTTTAGGTCCATTCAACTCAGACATTATATCGTTGTAGTTTTTGACTCTTAGCTCATAACTTCTATCGATGTAGTTTTTTATCTTTGATCATTGACCTTATATCACTGTTGTTTAGGGTATTTTTTATAAATCCATCTATCATTTTAGTGTAGGTTATTTTATATTGGACCTTCAATAGCTATATTATAGGGTCTTTTATCTGCTAGATACTATTGATGTAACTAAAGGTCTTTTAGCCTATTTGTAGTTATAGAGATTCTTACAACCCAATGATGAGGGCTTTGTATTCTTCCATGTTATTTGGGCGGCCTTTGGATAGTGAGAAAGAGTATAGAAAGACCAATTTTTCTAGAGATACAAATACAATCCCTAAGAAAATTGGGTTGAGATTTGGGGTTTTTAACCTTTTTTTGAAAGAAAATCAAGAGGATCTGTCAAAATAAATCTCCTATGTTTGGGGATCACCATGGGTATAGAAGACCCCTTCCTTTGGGTGCGCAATTTCCACTATTGTATTCTCTAGGGTGGGATGCATTGTAAGGAAATCAGCCTTGGTTTTCCCTTTAACAACCTTTTATGACATGAAATAGATGTAATATTGTTTCTGAATGACCAATCATCAATCCTGACACCCATTTAGCATGGGGTTTCCCATAATTTACTTGGGAAGATCAATAAAAGAGACCAGATGGACTTTTTGGTGATGTACGTAATGATTCAGCTTTCTCACTATGAATGTGGGTGAAAAGTATATCTTATCAACATCCTTGTATTGGGTCTCAGTACCAAGAATTATTTTTTTAAGGTAATATATATTGTTATCACTAACGCAACGTGGGAACCCAATGAGTGTTCCATGGTGGCCACATACAAGTGTTGGGTCTTCCCTTCCACCGATGGTATCAGAACATGGGAATATAGTAGATAATGATTGAGACATTCTAGGGATACTTTGATGCCCCCATAAAATTGGTAGGTGATTCCATTATTCATTATTCTGGATAATGGGAAATCCTGATAGGTTATGTTGTCTATGAAATACAGAACATAGGTCAGGTCCACTTGGATCCCCATCGGCTTATTAATTTTTCATGGTTTTGATAAAATAAAACTATTCTTCTCTCTGTAAACATCAATTTCATGGTGTCATACCAAAAATAGACGGATAATCTCTGATGTTGCCCTAAATTTACATTTCAACATATTCATCTTTAGACTATGTTTTCGCAGCTTGTCAAAGGTCATTTAAATAACTGTAAAGATGTAACATTGTTGTAGGGATTTAATCCCCAAGTCATCAACACAACACTCAAATATTCATATGATTAATGGATTAAACATGTGATTAATGGATTGTTGATATATAGTTCCATTTTTCTTTAATTTTACAGGAATTACCTAATAGAAAAATATCCCCTGACATGCTTAGAAGGTAGTGGCATATTCATTTTCAGGGTACATATTTACTTGATTTTACCCCAAATACCCATCCATAAAATAGAGGACGTTGAAGACATCAGTTGCATTGATCAAGAGTTATGTGATTTGAAATGGGAAATCTTCCCTTGAGAAGTACTGATTAAGGTATATAAAATTGAATAAAGCCCTAATCATCCCATTATTTTTCATGATGTTTTTGATGTTGGAAATCTATATTGGGTATTGAACATCTTGGGAAAAAAATATTGATCAATTTTTCTACTTATGCCTCTACATTGGTGGAATGAGATGGGTGAATACTCCTTGATATATGTTTGAAGCCTCTATGCTCATAGGGAATGTCGAGATGGTGTGTAGCCACATCTAGATTCAGTCCGCTAAACTATGTATAGTTTTAATAAAACACATATCAATGTTTCTTTATAAATGAAATGTAAATATCATTCAATTCCAAGGTCATAGTTTCACTAATCAGTGTTTTTCATGGGTCCACTTCTAATACCATATTTTTCTAAATGAGATCATCGATTGTGGTGGAGACACCTTTCTCGAATGTAGGTGGTTATTTTGAAATTCAATCCCTTATTCCTCCACATATGATTTTGTGGAGTCATTCTCAGATGGAGACATTAATCTAGGATCACCTATATCATTGTTGAGGTGAAATAGGTCATAATAAGAGACAATATCATCCCATATTTCTTGAGTCATTGTAGAGAGATGTCAGAGTTGATATTCTTTTATACTATCCATGGGGATATGAGGGGATTGGGCCTCTTAGACAAGGTATGTCACCTAAACTAGATTTGTGGGGTACACATAGTCGTTGTTGATCATACACTAAGGATTTTGCAGGGGCGGTCCCCAAACATTGGGGGCTTTAACTTATATATTGTCCTACACTATTTGTTGTACGCCTTCCCTTTTATAGAAACCTGCTTCAACATATGTGGATTTACAAGTCTCTAAGGGGATCTGTTACCATGTTGTATGCTAACATTTCAATTATCGATGTATTTCAGACATTGATGAAATGTTCATGGTACTTCCATGTCTCTATGGGGAAAAGGCCCTCTAAGAAGAATATTATATGTTTTGTCTTATTAAAAAATCATAAACCCTACATCAAATGTGACATCCTCAATCTGATGTTTTAGTTTGATCTTCCCAAGAGGCCTTTGCTGATGCTTTTCATACCCTTGAATTGTCATATTTTTTTGAGACAAATTCCATTCATTTTATCCCAAACATCATAGTTTTTGAACCAGGAGGAGGTTGATCCCAGATCCATTTTCAATCAAATACCTTAAAATGATGAAATTATCGAGTCTACCCAAAACATACAATGGTCTAATGTATCCCTATATGAATTATTCATGATCATGATCTATGAACTGTCTGGAGACATGGAATTATTCTGACATGAACTCAATTTGACATACTTCATCTATAGAAACTTATAACTCAAATTACAATGGTCTTTTGTTGACATTAATAAGTTTAAATCTAGGTTGTTTTAAAATATAGAGTGCATCAAGGATAGATAGCTTGGTTGGGAAAACCATAATCTAGTATATAATGACATTATTTTGTGTTGGAGATTAACACTTGCTGATGTAGGGTTTCTCATAGACATGTGGCTCAAAAATTGATGAATTTGAGGTGGATGGTCTTGGTTTTAATGTGCAGGTTATGGGTGCTTTCTCTTCTGGTATTTTGGGTTGTGTTAGTATTCCTTATTTATTAGGCTGGTTAGATAATAAAACTCTTTCTAGTTTTTCATGCTACACAACTGGGTAAGGATGACCATTAGAGGGTTTTAGGGCACCTTCGTGTATTGGTTAGGATGGTTGGAGTGCTTTCCCATGGTTATTAGTTGTGTATATTTTCTCCATGGGGTTGTGACCAAAATATTGGGACTTACCACACCATTTTTTCTCTTATAACCTTGATTCCTGTGCATGTGGACTCATCTTACATTGATTGGGGAAGGTAACTCATACTTAGAGGCATATTCATCATTATAGAATGGTTATGCCAAGTCTATCACATTTACAGAACCAAAAATGATCTCCTAGTCCGATGAGCGTTCTGTTTGGTGGGAAAGTGCATGTAATTCAGATGTTGTGGGGAAGAAATATCAAATAGTTCGTGCTTACAGTGATTCATAATATTACTCCTCCTATCATTCATCCTACGTCTGATGTCCATGCCAAATTTTATGGGACATATCTGATGTCACCTTATATAGTGGTATAGCTATTGGGGGTCTGTGTAGTAATAATCTCATAGTGGTATGAGATCATTCAACTGTTTTTTGAGTCATCAAGTTGTTGAACTTATTTTAATGATGAGTTGGAACTTTTTCTCAATCACCCTCTTCTTATAACTAGTAAATAGTTATGCATGCCACATTTACATAGGATTTATCTAACCCCCCAATCCTAAATAAACCATCCCTTGAAGCAAATATTTGAAGACAAAGTGGTACCGGATTTTACAAACCATCCTTCTATAGAAAGTCCAGTAGTCAGGATAGTCGATGAGGTTTCCCTCATTGGGATTTTTGGGAAGTAGTAGCTTGATCATGTTCTATTCCATGTTTTCCATGAAATAACTAGGGAATTATTTATTTCAGAAGTAGTATGCATTATTCATATGTTCCTCAAATTCTAGATGACTATGATTTCTTTGTTCTTCTGGATGATGGAGAATTTTTGGTTTTCATTTCTTGAAATTAGGTGTTGTGTGGTTTGGGTCCTACCTAGGTGCTTGTATGGGCACTGCTGTTGTCTTGAGAGAAAAAAATATAGCTTCTTCATTTCCCATCCCTTTCCCCTATTCTGAGGACAGGAGTTGGGATTTGGATCAGGTTTTCTAAATCGAGACCTCAATATATTGTGACATTTATGAAAACTCATGGAACCCAAATAGATGATTCATTGGAATCAGAGTTCTATGCAACTCATCCAAAATATTTTCATCACATAGTTTCAGTAGTTTCTTTAATGAGAGAGGGATATTTAGTGAATAGTTTAAACCATTCCATTTGGCTATAAAGTCAGACACCAATTTATTTTTACATTGTTTTCATTTATTCAGGTAGATGATAGTAATATTATTCATAATGGGGCGGAAATAATAAATTATTTGATGAATAATTACTTCCCACCATGCAACAGATCTTACTAGCTAAAAATTGTACCAAAAAATTATTATCCATATCAATTTTTGTACAAAAACCTCAGCTCTGTTGCATCCGGTTTATCACAATGGCCTAACATCCGACCACATTGGGATAAAAAGTGTGTGATATTATGTTCAGGGCCACCTACACAATAAATTTTATAGAATATAAGATTGCTGAAATTTTATGGGGGAATAATATCATCCACCAACTAGGGATATAACATCCTCTTAGGATGGATAGGTGCATGTATCCCTTCCATGGAATTCATTCAATTATCTAGTGACTCAATGATTTTAAGAGGCTATAGGGGTACTACAATCTAAGCTACCTCTTATCTATATGGAACTGGGGGTTGATGAGGTGGTCTCTTCAATACCCTGTGATTTAATGATTTTTTCACGGTTTATTTTAACATTTTTTATTTTTTTATTTCATGGAACACTAAAGATAGTTCATTTTATATTAATGTACTATATTTGGCTTGTGTTATACAAAACCCCAAGTTAATTGTGTACTACACACAATATAATCTTTAGCGTCGACTACATATAACACCAATGTTATCTTGCGTTATACGCAACAACTAATTTCCTCGATGACTTGCGTAACACACAAGACTGAGGATTACCAAACAATAATATGTTATTAAAATAATATTATTTAATATAATAATATAAAAACATTATGATAAATTATTGGTTATGAATATTATTAACTAATTTATGAAAGTATATGTTTTATATAATATAATATGAATTCATAGGTTACCAATTAATTATAAATGAATATGAAAAAACTGATTGAATATAAAAGAAAATATTATTATGTTCACAATGATTTTTTACCAGAATAAATTAAATTTTCATTTATGTATTTCAATGATGTATGTCATACATTAATTTTACATGTAACATCGACTTATCGTATGTTACACGCAATACCGAGTTTCTAAGAAAAATTATTTTTTTATTAGTTATAACCTCTATTTTAAAAAATAGTATAATGAATATTAATAACTACTTATAGAATATTTTTTATAATTTTTTATATAAAAAAACATATTGCTAATTAATGATATGATTTTTGGTAAAGTCTATTTATGTTTAAAAATATTGTTTTCTCGATTGAATCACTTTTATTTTCGTTCTGTGAAAAATATTTAAATTAATTTTGGACACATCTATAAATTTATTCTGATAAAAAACAAATTTTTAATTCATAATTTCTAAATTATATTAGGATTATTGTTAAGTGTTTTTCTGAGAAACTTCATTTTTTGATGAATAGTGAAAATGATGCTTTTTAATTAATAACTGCATTTTTGTTTAAATAATTATTAATTTGAAATGATAATATAAATTTTCTTACGGTCACATTAGATAAATATTAAATATATTAATAAAATTTAATTCACTATAATCAATTTAACTTTTAAATTTAATATAAAATCATACAAAATTTTGAACATTTTTCTACTATAAAAAATCGTTATTTCATCTCGTCTACAAGATTAATATTAATCTTATTTTTTTTCTTCTATGATTTTAATTTATAAAAACTGGCATACATCACTGAATTAAGTTAAATATTTTTAGTCTAATAATACCAAGTTATTTTTTGACCAAAATTAATTGTAGAAGTGATTATAATTAATCACAATGGTTAAGGCCAAATTAAGATTAATTAGGGGCTAAACCATAAAATTAATGGTCCAAATGAAATATACACTTGTCGAACCAACATTTTTTGTCCATATATAGACCATAAAACTTAAATTATTGAGTTCTTTGGTTTTTTATGACATTTTTTATGTAAAAACATGGGTACACCTAACATTCTTCTAAGAAATCCAAGTTAGTCATTTTCCTTCCCTATAAAAAGCAATCACCCCTTCAACTTCCTCACACCTCTAAAACCTCTTATGTTCAGCCAATCCCTACCCAATACACTTCCCATTTCCCATAAATCCTAACATTCACCTATAATACTTCCCTTTGGATGAAGGAAATCCATGAAATCCTTTTGGCACAAACCAAGAGGAGTTACTTGATTAATATGTGACGTCTTGTCTCAAGTCCTTTATTTTATTCTCCTTATCCACCCCCTCAAACTCTCTTTATTACATGATTATATAATAACACCAGTACCTTTAATAAACTATGGTGTTTTTATGTAAATATTTGGGACCTTAAATTAAACACACCTCCAACACGACGTTTTCTGGTAGATGGTGCGACACATCAGGTTGAATGTGCAGTGAGTTTCTCTCTTGCACCATCATGTGGGTGGCTTGAAAGAGAGATAGGTATGCTGGTACCTATCATCCGGTCCTCCTCTCATATTTCAGAGTGAGATGGAGGAGTGATTTTCCTAGATTGTGTTTCCAGCATGACACATTTCTTCACAGAGGTGGTGATGCATCATCTTTGTTTGATTTCACTGTTGCATTTTTAGACAGGGGGCGGAGACATTTCAGGCTTGTTCTTATTATGATGTTTGTTTCTTTTCTGGCATTTGGATCACTTTTTTGACATTTGCCTTGTTGTTTAAGATGTTTTCATCTATAATTGTAATGGTTTCCTACTTTTCCCATCACTCAAAAGGAGTTATTTATATTTCATTTTTAGGGGATTGTCCCACTTAAAAAGAAATTAAACACACCTCCATATAATGGGAAACATATATACTATTTCTGTGTACGGTGAACTACAACCTCAGGAAATGATGATTGTTCATTTTTCCATTACTACATATCATGGTTCCCATTATGATGGAAAATGTATTTATATATGATATATATTATATTTGTAATGTATTTATGATTCTTGAATTTTTATTTGTAACATATCTCTCTGCATTCCATCTTATTTAAATACGATAATTTCATTTGAGGTAGTATGGATTTCCACCCCCTCAAAGCGATATGATTCATTCATACACTACATGGATTATATTAAGGATGGTTTTAGTGAATATATATGATATATCTTATATCATAAATACAATTTAACAATAATATATATATACACAAAGATACACCTTTTACTTTCTTTCTCTCAACATGAAAAATAAATGGAAATAGCATTCATAAATATGTATGACCCACCGTCTCCATGAATGATGTATTTCATTTCATACTTATATATCATATATATTATTAAAATACAAATATAATGTAAATAAATGATATTTATGTTGTGGTTTGAATTTTGTAATCATTATATAACTATAAGGACCAACAATATAACACATTAAGACCCAAATGAAAAACCAAACGAACATTACCTGAAGTGAAACCTTAACATATGACAATTTACGAGAAGCTAATATAATGTCATAATCAAACCATATATGTTATTAGATATAATAATATGGTTATGAAAGATATATATAAAAAAATTAAATTTATTATATATGTGGTTTGAATTATTATTAAGATAGTCAAGACACAAGGTAAGGGGGTTTCATCTCACTTTTAATTTTCGTGAGATATATGCTATGTTTGCCACCCTTTACTTTTGTGTTGTGAATTTAATTAACATGATTGTAATATATGTATATTATAATTAAATTTATGTGTATTATAATATCAATTTTATTATATTTCTTTCATGAGGTTTAGTTTCAAAATTTACTCTATCGGTAAAAATGTTTCATCTTAATTAGCCTTACATGAGACTCATGTATTGTTATGCACCTAAAATATTTTCTGAGGTGTATATACATCAATTTTACATTTTATATCATGAATATAATCATTTTAATGTTATTTTAGTATTCACTTAATTTACTTTCCTTACATGAAGAGTTTTACCCCATGTTACCAAGTTATAAGAGTGTATTTTGACAATCTCGTCGCTTTTTGAGATTATATATGTTTAAGATTCCTTTGATGAATTATTATGTTCCATTTCTCAATAAATTAATTAATTTTATTATCATCTTGTTTTAATTATATATTCATGTATTGGTATTATTTTTTACTCTTTGGTATATCTATTATTTAGGAATTTTTTTTAAGAAAGCCTCACTTTACCCTCTCTTCGGTTAGAAATATTTGTTTCTTAAAAACCATTTGTTTTGTAAAAAAGGGTTTCTAGGAATATTATACCTATCTATTATTATCATTAAAATCTATTTTTACCATTTTTACTTTTACCAATTAACCAAGGAATCTTCATGAAACTTTCTAATCATTTCATTTTTCGAACCTTTTTATCGTGGAAAAAGAATAATCATTTTACTTCATAAAACATGCATGGTATTAACCTTTGTATTTTCTATGAATTTTAATCTTATTTTTTAAATGGTTAATTTTTAATAAAGTGTTTTTAATGTTATTTTCATGATTAATGGTTTTCAAACGAAATTAAATCTTCTTTTATAGTTTTTTCAAGAAAAATGGTGCTCAAAATGTTTTCAATATTATTTTATAAGTTTTAAAGGAAAATGGGTTTCCAAATGTTTTCAATATTTATTTATATGTTTTCAAATTATTTTAAAATAATTTATTTTGAAATTTTTTTCAATATATATTTGTATGTTTTAAAATTATCTTCACTGAAATGGGTTTTGGAATGTTTTTAAGCATTCATTATAAGTTTTAAAAGTGGTTTCAAATAAAAAGGTTTTTAAAATTTCTTGAAGATTATTTTATTTAATTTCAATAAAAAAGGTTATCATAATGATTTAAAGTCTTTTTTATAGGTTTTAAAGGTATTTTATAATAAAAATATTTTCAAATGGTTTTTTGGATTAAAAATATTTTTTTAAGAATAAAAGACATTTTCCTCAAGAACTATTTTTTGGAAGATATTTCAAAATTATTTTACATATAAGATGAAATCCATTGTTGTTAATAATTCATTTATAGGAAATTATATAAATATTCAATTCATAACCTTTAAATTAATGGGTTATTCATAATACCATGTTCTTTATGAAGCCTTTTTTCTGTTCCACTAGTTATATGTTTATGAAATAAGTTTCTCTTCCACAGGTTATCTGTTTATGAAATCCGTTTCTTTTCCATGCGTGATATGCTTTCAAAACCAACATATTTTCACAAGTTATTAGTTGATGAAATTATTAAGAATCCTATCTTATTTTTATAAGTTATGATGTGATAAAATGTTAATGATACCCATTTAATTTTTTGGGTTATGATTTGATGTCAATAGAACCCTTCTCATTTCATGGGTCATGATGTGATGAATGTTTTGTGGCACATGAATGTATGATTTTCTTATGTTTCAGGTGAGACCTATATCTCCCTCCAATTAATTGGGTAATGATAAGTTAAATATGAGCTCAAAGGTTACATAAGTTATCTCCCAATCCCAAAAAAAGAAGGTACATGGGTTGTAGCCCGAGCCTAAAATAAAAGGGTACATGGGTTGTAGACCAAGGCTGAAAGCAATATGGTACATGGGTTATAGCCCAACCCAAAAAAAAAATAAGGTACATGGGTTTTATCCCAATCCTAAAATAAATAGGTTAAATAATTTTTATCCCAATCAAGAAAATAAAAAGGTACATGGGTTGTAGCCTAAGCATGAAGACAAGAAGGTACATGGGTTGTAGCCCATGCCTAAAAGTAAGAGGGAACCTAGGTTGTGGCCCAATCACCAAAACAAGAAGGTAAATTAGTTATATCCCATTCCTAAAAGTAAGAGGGAACATGGATTATTAGCCCAATCCGATACTAGGTACATGAGTCATAGCCCAGGCATAACATGTTATAAAGATCTTGTTGGGTAGCTTCGACATAAAATTTCCTATTCTTATATGTATTATACAAATCCTACGTCTTATTCATTTTTATGATTTCATTGATCATGATGTTTATTTATTTATGATTAATGTCTTCTGAGCTACCAATCATTATCTCATAACTCATTTTTATGATCTTTGATATGTGGGGTATGATCTCCTAATTTTTTGGTCATGTTATCATACCAATATCTTCATGTTTATGTGTACATGTCTCCCATGTTTACTCTTACTGAGCATCTAAGATCACCCCTTTTTATTTTTCGGTTCCCTATGTTATAAAAAAAGGTTTTAGATATAATTATAAAGGTGAAGATATTTGTGGGATATTTTTATAATATTTCATCATGATAGAAGATTTTGTTTCCATGTTTCAAAAGATACTAATCTATTATGGTCCATGGGTATTTATTTTTTATAATGTATGGAGTATTCATCTAAAATGATGTAATATCCATGTTTGTCAACCCTGGGTCTCTATTTTTCATATCATTTGAAATTATTAACTAACCTTTTGAAACTATTATGAAAAAACAATAGTGAATCCCTAGGTATATTTTTAAGGATATGTCTAGGTATGTCTCTAAGGATAAGTGTAAGGTTGAGTCTATGTTTAGGAAAATGTCCTAGAATTTTGGTAACAGATAGAGTGAGTGATTTTCTATAATTAATCCCTTTATGGATATTACAAGTGGATGTGCCTCTGGAATAAATGTGCCTAAGGGTAATAACTCTAACAAAAATTTCATGGACTAACTCTGGGAAATATACTACATGAAAATGGGCCTTAAAACACACCTAGTTTGATAATCCTAGGGAAAATTCTATGGAAATTGAAAACCTTTTCATGAACCATCACAAAATATTTAAATAAAAGTTTTCTATGAATAACCTAGGAAAAATATACGGTGTCGTAGAATATAGAAGGTGTCATAAGTTAGAAATAAAATAAGTGATTTTTCAGGATTATGTGGTTCCTCATTATGATAAATATTTATTTCATTATGCTTTTGGTTTTATTAAATGGTTTGAACCGAAAAAAACCACATTAATGGTGATTGTTATAGAAAATGCAATGATTTCCCTCCTGATAAATCCAATTATATGGGAGCTTTAAGGAAAAACCTTGTTTCTATGCTCACATTGCTTTCTCAAGTTATGAATCATGATGACCTTCCAAATGATCAATGGAGGGAACAACATTCTGTTGACTCCATCATGAGGCAACTTTCCCCTTCTTTTAGTGGGTATTCTAATTCACCAGTTACTGAACACTAGATCAGTACCACTGAAATTATATTCTCTATTCTCTAGTTTTTGGTCCATGAGAACTTCATTCTGAGAATTTATTTTCTAGAAGGTGAAATAGAGAAGTGGTGGACTCTAATAAATAATAAAAGGAAGCAAGATGAAATTGAATCCATGGATTGGTATGATTTTAAGAACTTATTTTTCAATAATAATTTTTTTTGATTTATTTATACAAATATGAAAAAGGATTTCCTAGAGTTGAAGAAAAATCATGATGAATATGTCGGTGCCTAAGAGGTTAATTTTACATGAATTGTGAGATATAATTTTAGAATTATCATCCAACCTAAAAGTATGGTTTTTAGAATTTTCAATGAATTAATGAAAAGTCTCAGAATGGAATTTGGAATAAGAGACATTGGTATATTTTAAGATATTATGTGTTGTGCAATAAAAGTTGAACTAGAGGTTAGATCTAGGATTCAATCACATGATTTTAACAAGAAGAGGAATATGGAGTTAGAAGTAAAATCAATATAAAATGGAGCTAGGAAGAGGATCCTTATTTTTTGATCTATGTGTGGAAAAACGCATGGTGGGAATTATCTTAATGGTACTAGAAAATGTTTTATGTGTGTAAATGAAGGTAATTAAGTGGTTTAATGAATATGTTATTGAAAAAGATATATAATTATGTGAATGATGATAAAACTCTTTAGGGTGAACCTTCCAAACTTTAGTGTTTCAATTGTATGGAGTTTGGGAATTTTTCCAGAGTGTTCCCAAATACAAAGGTTAATATTGGTGATCAGATCTAACAATATCTGAATACAATGAACAATGGGAAAGAATATGCGATCATAATAGATTAAGTGATACAAGATAACTAATAATTAACTATCCTTACGTATTTATTTGTATGTTTTATGTATTATTTTTTATTAATAATCCATATCAACGTCATATTGTTCACACTTTAGTGATATTTCATGTGATTAACTATTCCAACATGGATTATGGAATAATAAAATCACATTAGATATTCTATTAGTACATGGATGGACCTAATATTATTATTGGGGGGGGTTTAAATAGGAGCCTATTTAATGAATAAAAGGTGAATTATATTTTGGGATGTTTACAAGGTTAACCATTTATGAAATGAAGAATTAGGTATGATTTAAATGTTATCTATCCGTGTGAGGATTTATGCATATTGGATAGCCTGGTCAAACTAAATTATGTTGATAATAACTTATGGGATGGAATATCAAGGATATGATGATTTTTTAGTACTACATGAATGAAAAATTCACATTTCTTTTTAGTGAAAGAGTTGAAGTGGATTAAGGAAAAAAATGGGTGAGGTTTTCCTGAAATCATGAATGTATATATTTTCATAAATTTTTTTATCATTATGAGAACGGATATTGATACCATGCAAGAACGAAAAAGTCACATTCCTTTTTAGAGAAAGAGTTGAAGTGGATTAAGGAAAAACAATGGGTGAGGTTTTCCTAAAATCATGAAAGTATATATTTTCATAAAAATTTATTATCATTAAGATAATGAATATTGAAACCATAAATACAATCCTATTACTTTCATTTTTGATGAATTAGAAGGTCCTTTAGGTCATTGTTTATTTATAGATTTATGATTCTTAACTTTGAAATTAACGTTTTCTCTATCACTCTCCATTATATCATTATAGGTGTATTTTTCTTCCATGTCCTTGTTTTCACTCCCAACCCATGTTATCTTATATGGAAACCTAGTAATATGTTAATTTGAATAAAATTTATGGTTTAAACATTCCCTTTTTAAAGGAAGAGTTATTATTCCATTTTACGATGTGCATTTCTATGAATGAAACTTTCAAGTATTAAACCTTTGATAACCCAGACAAATTTCAAATGTGAAATTCATTTTAAGGGGGGTTGAATGTAACAACCTGAGATTTAGTGATTTTTTTGAATTAATCTAACATTTTTGATATTTTTTATTTCATGAAACACTAAAGGTAGTTCATTTTATATTAAATCACTATGTTTTTATTTCATTATATGCAACACCTGTTTAATTGTGGATTACATACTATATAAATTTTGGCATGCTCTACAGGGAACACCAATGTTAGCTTTTGCTGTACACAACAATGAATTTCCTCGATGACTTGCGTACCACGCAAGACCAATATTTACCAAACAATAATATATTAATAAAATATGATTATTTAATTTAATAATATAAAACCTTGATTTTAAATTATATTTTATGAATATTGTTAAATAATTTATTAAAATATATGGTTTAAAAAAATAATATAAATTCATAGGTTTACAATTAATTATAAATGAACATAAAAACCGATTAAATATAAAAGGAAATATTATTATGGTCACAAAGTTGGTTTACCCTAATAAATTAAAATTTCATCTATGTATTCCAATCCACTATGTTAAACATTCATTTGACATGGAACGTTGACTTGGCATATGTTACATGAAATACAAAGTCTCTACGAAACATTATTTTATAATAATAATCATTTAAATGAGTTATTTATAACATAGCCATTAAAACATAATAATATCAATTTTAATAACTATTTCTAAAATATTTTTTATAATTTCTATATAAATGAAAAATATTGATAAAAAAATATATGTTTTTTGGTAAACAATATTTATATTTCAAAGTGTTGTTTTCTCGAATGAACCGCTTTTAATGTCCTTCTGTGAAAAATAATAAATTTAATTTCAAAATCATTTCTAAATATAATTTGATTAAATAAAATTAAGTTTTTAATTCATATTTTAGAAATTATATTTGGTTTATTTTTTTTGGAATTTTTATGAGAAACATAATTTTTTTGATTAATAAAGAAAAATGATGTTTTTATAAAGAACTGACTTATTTTAATTAATTATTAATGTTAAATGGTATTATAAATTTGTTTTAAGAAAACATTAGATAAATATTACATATATTAATAAAATTTAATTTACTAGAATCAATTTCACTTTGAAATTTAATATAAAATATTAACAAACTTTTAGCATATTTCTACTTTAAAAACCTATAATTTCATCACGTCTGCAAGATTAACATTAATCTTAAAATTACCTCTTCAATGATTTTAATTTGAAAAAACTGACCTACAAAATTTTTTTCATTTTAAAATTTAGATTCTAATAAGTTGATGTAATTTTTTGACAAAAATGATTTCTGGGAGTGATTAAAATCAATCGCAGCAATTGAGGCAAAATTAAGCTTAATTAGGGACTAGACCTTCAAATTAAGGGCCCAATCACCTATACACTAGTCCAAAACCCATTTAATGTACATAGTTAGGCCATAAAACATCCATTATTATGTTTTTTTCTCATGACTTTTTTAGGTACAAACTTTTGTACAATAAACTTTTTTCTAAAAAATAAATGTGAGTCATTTTCCTTCCCTATAAAAATCCACCACATCTCTCACATCCTCATACCTGTAAAAACACTTCTGTTCGGACAATACACACCCAATAAACTTCCTATTAATCCTACCTTCCTCATATAATCTTTACCTTTGGATGAAGTCAATCTAGGGAATCCTTTTGGAACCAACCAAAATGAGTTACTGAATTAAGAGGTAACGTCTTCTCTAATGTCCTTTCATTTATTTTCATTCATCACCACCTAAAAATCTTTTTAATAAATTATCATATAAAAATTAATTATCATCAATACACTAGTATGTTTTTATGTTAAAGTTTCAACCTAAAATTACACACACCTTGATCTAATGGGCAATGAACATACTGTTTCTGGGTATGGTGAACAATGACCTCACAAATCAATGATTGTTCATTTTTCCATTGCCACCTATCATGGGATGTTGTCCAATGTATATTTCAAGATTAGTGTCCCTATGAACCATCTTCACACTAACAAGAGGAATACTATCATGGTAATGATCATCTTTTACTTTGGTTAAAGTGTTTACAGACCCTTAATTTGTTGATCATGTTTCTCAAAAAACCTTAAGGACATGGGAAATAATGATACTAGGGATATGATCCTTATTTTTCATCATAAAAAAATATGTTGACCTTCCTTCTGGAGTTTTCATGGATATGAGGCTAATGTATGATGGTTTCCAAAACTTAATTATAACTATCTGGTGTTTCAATATAATGAGTTCTCAATAGAGAATCTATTATAATATTCTAATGAAATTCATTATTATTGATACGGATATGATCTTATGTCGATGTGTGTTCCATTATCACCTGGTGAAACTCAGTAGAAATGGAATTATCAGCCATATCTTGAGCCTTTAGAATATTTATCTCATCTTTTTTGGTAGAAATATGAGCTTACCCTGATCATTGTTTAATCTTACTTGGTGAGCCCAATTGGAATTACAATATGATCTTGGTATCAATATGAATTCCCCACTATAATAGGATAATATACCACTGGAATAGGATAAGGGATGTGAGGATCCTTCAATTTTTCCACATAAGGATGATGGCGTTGTCTTTTGTCTATGGAATTTTGAATATGCACCTTAGTTCTATGATCTGGTAGAATATTCTAGGCAGATTCAATGATAGGAATATGATCATATCCTGAGGCATGTTTCATTCTCACTTGGTTTCCCCCATCCATAACAAGGATATGAGCCTAATCCATGGACTTTGTAGAATGTCACCAGACTTCTTTGACAGGAATATGAGCTTGTGTGGAAGAATGTGGTCCTCTCACTTTGTGATCCCCAACCAGAATGGGGATATGAGCCTGATCCTAGTCCTTCAGAATATTCCATCATTTTTTTCTACAAGAATTCTCCACTATCCCGCGGCATGTTCCACTATCACATAGTGAGCCTTAGTTTGAATTAGAATATGACCCCATTGTGATTTTTCACCCTTTACTAGAATATATAAATAATCCTCCTAGTTGAGAGAATAAATGTGTGATTTATCTAGATAAACAACTTGTTTAAAATGAATAGACTGTTGAGATACCCTAGAAGTAGATATAGGAATATGTTCTAGTCCCTTAATCTATAATAGTGCCAGAGTAGGCTATAAAATTTCTCCAGTTATTTCTATGATGATGCGGAATTTTAGAAAAGTGTGTGTAGGGATATAATCCTATAGATTTTCTATGTCCACCATATATAGGAAGTTATCATCAATTGAAGTGGGAATATGATCCCACCTCTGTTCTTATTATTCCATAGGAATATGTCGATGGAGTTCACGCATGGGGGTATAGATATGAACCTCCCACATGCATTCTACAAGAGTATTCCCACAGACTTGTTTTGATCGGACATGGATATGATCATTCTCACTGGTTACTAGTACATTATTCCAGTAGACATTTTCAGCAGATGTGAGTATATAACCCGACTACGAGATATCCGGCTCCTTTATCTCCTAATGTTTCCTCCTTGTCTCCTGTGCCTGAGAATCAATGGTGGGATTGTGTTTGTTGGTACCCTCATAAGGTGATTTATGGGTACCATTGTGATGGTTATGGTGAAATTGGTTGACCAGAGTCCTCCTTGGAAACTCTTTATCTAGAAGGGAGGTATATTTTACTCCCTGGTACACCTTCATCAGTTACTGAAGGTGGTGATTGTTCGGCTACAGGGATAAGGTCCTGAAGCGGTTGGATGTGGAAATGAGGGTCACCTACTTATCTATAAATTTTCATGGATTATGTGAAAACATCATTTTTATTACTTGGAGACCCTCACTAGATGTTAAAAAGATCAGGATTGTACCACATTGATGGTATTCATAGAAAATTATGTTTGGCACTTAATGTTGAAGCTATCAGGAACGTTAGATTGTTTTGTGACATCGAGGGGCTACAACCATAGTTTATTTTCCAAATTTTTCATTGGATGGTAGAATTATCTCGAATCTAGATTCTGTTAATTAGGTTAGTTTCTAGAGTCATGCAGAAAACAAGGAACATGGTTACAGATTAGTGTAATTTTGTAGGAATGATGTCATCAATCAGATATTCATAGTTAACACAATTGTCCTATTATTCTTAATCCAGTCATTCTTATTTTGTGGAATCTTCAATGAGAGGATGTAATTATTTCATGGGAGACCCAATTATAGGGGATCATCTACAACATTTATTCAAATATTATCAAAAAATTTCAATATTCCAATAAAGTAGACTGATATATGGAAAACTAACCATCCTTCTATTTGAGGTTTTTAAATCAGGATTGTTGTTTTTTTGTATAATATGAAAAAAATAGAATTTCATATGATTAAATGATAATTATTTTATTTTAGATAATCATGTTGGGTTCACCATTTTTATTTTGATGAAAAAGAGACAAATGATAGGTGAGTTTGATTTGTCTTGATGTTTGATGGTGAGTGAGGGCATTAAATGTGTTGCATAATCATTTATGTTTGGTTTTCAGTGTTGTTATTATTGAAAACACCCAATACATCTGTAACACCCCGAGATTTTATGAAAAATATTCTTTTTAATTTCATTAATGTCTTGTGTTGTACGCTGCACCAAAAGGAGCTTGCACAACACGCATCCCTGACATGGATTGCATTACACGCAATAAAGACCTTCCTCGGTAGCGTGTGTAGTACGCAATACCGAGTTTCACTAAACGAGATATTATTATAATATTATTATGAACAAGCTGTTATGAATAGTAATAGCCACTTTTAAAAAATTTATAAATTTTATCCTTTAAAATGGATCTCATTTTTGGATTTGGAATATCGAAATTATCTTTGGGTGAAATTTTGGTACTTTTCGGATAACTTTCATATTCTGATGAATAGTTAATATTACTAAATTTTAATAAAAACAACTTTTTTAATTGAGATAATTAATAGTGATAAATTATTAATTTGAGTGGTTTTAAAGTATATTTAGATTTTATTTTTACCATTTAATACAGTGTTGGTCATTCGATTTAATTTTACATTTAAACCAGACATAAACAAGTGTCAATCTTTTGATAGTTATTATCTCTTAAAAACACGCTATTTGTTTTGACGACGAGAATTAATTTTTAAATTAATTAATGCAACTGATATGTTTTGAATTTCATAAAATAGAAATAATTTTTGAATTCATAATATCAAATATAGCTTAGGCCTAATTTTTGGTATTTTTCTGGAACCTTTCATTTTTTGATGAATAGTGAAACCACTAAGTGGTAGTTAAAAAACTGAATTTTTCATAAAACTTAATTTTACCACTTCTGTGAGTGGAATTTCGAAAATCTGAGAGACACGGTTAATATCAAGGACTAAAATGTGGTTCAATGAGATGAAAATATTTTTTTGGTGAATAGTAACTTTTTAATTTTATTTACCACGGTTAAAAGTAAATAGGATAATTAAGGGTAAAATGACATTATTATTACCCTAACACATGTCCTAATTCCACTAGATAAGTGTAATTCGACCAAAAACAACCTTAGGAATAAAATATGACCATTTAGGCCCACTTGGATTAGATTATGACATTTAATATTAATTTATTTAAAGAAGGGTTAAAATAGTTAAAATCAAAGTTTAGTAAGTAAATAATTTTTAATATAGGGTTATACATAATATAAATTCAACTATAAATATTCATTAGAAAGATAAAACTATTTCCTACATAATGGTATTTTATTTATAATTTTTAGACATTAAATAATTTAATTTATTTATGACACAACGATGATGCAATAATTATCTTATTAATGAAATATTGACATAATTGATGTTATAAATACCCAAATAAATGCAATTTGAGCCTTTTTATGAATTCCAATAATTTTCTAGGTTAATAGTACATTTTATTATTGATTTAAGTAACTTTTTTCTAACTGATCATGCTGTAATTAGTTTTACAAAAATAAAGTACCAAATAGTGTAAAAATTGTCATAAAATAGTTTTTAAAACAAATATTATATTATTTATTGTTATTTTATTCCTAAAAATCTAATGTTCGGTAAAATGAATTAGATAATGTTATATATATATTAATAATAAACAACTTGGGGTTCTTTTGGCTTTTTATAGTCTGTTTATTAACCTTATAGTGTAAGAAAACAAGAAGACACGGTAAAAGTAAAATTATTTAACTTAATGTTAAATCTAAATGATAAGGTTAAAATAGGAACCTAAACTTTTCTAAATTCTATTGGATGAGAGGATTTCGACCCATCCCCACCATAGCTTCGAAATAAATTAATTTAGATCTATTAAAAACCGATTATGACTTTATAATAAAATAATATTTTTTTGATATTCCAAAGGTGCCCCTCTCCTCCCTTATAAAAGGGCACCTCCTCCTTCTCTTCCTCACACCACATTGAGCCTTCAACCTCGGCCAAACACTTCAAAATTATCTTCTCCACTTCCATAGAAACATCATAGAGGTTCTGGTCTTCTTCAAAGACCAATTTTAGTGCCCTATGGGGAGGTCTCAAAGAGGTGCTTCAAAGAAGAGGTAATGTCCGTTACCGATTCTGTCCACTCTATTTCTTCTTCCACTTCTTCTTATTTAGTTGTTTCATTATGAATTAATAAAATAAGTATAAATCATATACTGATATGTTATTATAAGTATGAAACAACCCTATTTCATCATCTATCCATCCTGCGGAAAACGAAATCACCACGCGTGCGTACATACGAAATATCGTCCCCACGCCGTGGTGAAATCTATTTTTCCACCAACACCTTACATGGATGGGTATAATGGTGTAAATTATAACTATATATGGTTATTATAACATCATACTGATTCTGATATATTATACAATCCACTCCAATTCTATTCAATAATTATGGCAACGATATCATCGCTCGTGCGTACGTACAGACTATCGTCTCCTTGACGTGATGAGATTAATTCTCCATGTCAACCATATATGAATGATCATAAAGTTTATATAATGAATAATAATGAAATATATGAATTATAATGGATTTATGTATATATATATGTATGTCATATATTTAGTTTCATTCAATTCAATAAGGAAATGAAAACAGCGTTCCTGCGTACGTATGGCCTACCATCTCCATGAACGGTGTATTTCATTCCGTTTATCGATCTATAATATATATATGTATATGATGAATATATATTATATATAAATCATTTTTTACATTATGGAATTATTTAAATCAGGATATAATTATTAATATCATGAACGAAAATTTGAAACACATACGATAAATGAAATGATTTTACCCAAAACGCTGATTTAACATGGAATTTACAAAAGAACGGGTAATATAAAGTCATATGTGAAACATATATAATATCATAACAATGAATATGATTCTGTAATAATTTAATGACATTATTTAAATCATTATACAGGAGGTTCGGATACGTATGAAGCACATCAAACCTAAGGTAAGGGATAATTTTGAAAATCTCATTTTTATCCCAAATTGCTTATTCGTAAGTATTTACTAGGGTTATTTCTATCATCCATATCCATGTTTTATAAAAATGTATTCATGTATGTTTAAAGTCCTTTTTACCCATTTTTTACTTTTACCCCTTAGTATGTAAGGAATCTTCTCTTATTTACCCTACAAGGTACTTTTTTGACTTTTCCGACAAAAGTACGAGAAGAATGTTTTTTAAACGTATATGGCATGAAAGGATTTTTACGGTATTATAAAGCCTTATTTTCATGAAGCTTCCTCTAAAATATTTCATGAATATTTTCAACAAAATCCTTTTCTTTTAAAATTGCATGACATTTTGTGAAAATAAAATGATTTTGAAGAAGGAATGATATTTTCCTCAAGAATTCATTTCAAGTGTTTTATCGAAACCATTTTTCATCTAAGATGAAATTATTTCATATGTGTATGTTTCAAGTATAATGTCTCTATGGTTTACATGGTTTCACTTTACTTATTATGAAATGATATCCATTTATTTTATATGGATTATGTAATGATGGGATGATGTTTATGAAACCCATTTTATTCTTTGGGTTATGATCAATGTTTTAAGTTTATTTTGTGGTACAAGTAAGAATGATTTAATTATGATATGGGTGGGACCTATAACTCCCTCCAATTCATTGGGTAAAGATTTATATCTCATGAGTAAACCAGTTCAGTAATACAGGACTGGAATAAGGAGTGAACGTGATTCAGAAAGGGACTTTGTCCACGAAGATGGTCTTGGCAGTAATGCCTTGGATACTATGGAAATCATATCATGTGATTAATGGTTTTCCACAATTACATGTTTAATTCCCATGCTATTTTATCATGATTAATATTTCTTTATGATCTATGCCTTACGTACTTCCATGATTTATGTCATTGCTCAAGATTCTGAGGTTTAAATATTATGTTCATGTTTTGAAGTTCAAATGTATATGATTTGTTTTATTTTATCAATGCTTACGCTTACTGATCATTTGAGATCACCCTTTATATGTCTTCTTTTCCCCAGGATTTAAAGAAAGGTTTTATTTAAGAAAACAAAAAGGGGAAGATATTATGGGAGATGTTGAAGATCTTTCACCACGATTAGAAGCTTATATTCCGAGTTTACAAAGACACTAAACTATTACGATCCTTGTGTGTCTGTTTTTGTTATGTATTAAGTATTCCACTAAAGTAATGTAATGTCCATGTACATCAAGCTTCGGGTCTCTACAACATCCCACATCTACAACTGGGTACATATCTTCTTTCCAATGTTAGGTGTTCATTTGGGGTTTGAGAAAAAATGTCACTTATTAACTCACATTGGTCAGGAGGATGGGAGGTCAGTATTATTACACACTTTTAGGGGGAATTATTTCCTACTTCGGAAATCTATTATATATTAAATATATGTTTTAGAATATATTCCAATACCCAATATAGGTCATTTTTTCTTGACCAAATGATCATAGGTTAACCCCTTTTATGTTCAGAAGAATAAGGGAAACTCATTATTGAATAAATCAATATATATTCAAGGTTTTTAATCCATTTCTCATTAAAAAATAACTTCTTATATGTTGAAGCAACATAACAAAGAACATTATAATTTTCTATCTTGTAGGGAGGCAGTTAATATTCTAAGGAGGGGATATCCATTATGAGGCATCTGACATATCTTGTTTATTTCATGAGTTAAGATCCACGTTTTTTCCAAATCTCGTGTAGTTTAACATCATGTGAAATGGATATATTTATGGGAACTTAGGAACCAAATATTAAATATTGATTCCTAAGGTGAAATACACTTATCTTAGTTATAACAGGAATCATAGTTATTATAGTTTTTTCACACCCTGGGTACTAGTCCTGAGGTAGATTATGTTATATGGGGGTGTTTATATCATTCCACTCATTAGGTCTTACATAATGAGATTGGCATGAATGGTGGAGATTCATGATGCGAATGAAATAACCTCTACAACTCTCTAATACAACATGATCTATGCTTAGTGTGAGAAACATGGGAGAACATTTAATCCATCTGATTGAATAAGGATGTGGGACATACAAATCTGGACAAGCCTTATGATGTTTCATATGGAGATCAATCCTTAAGAAGCCTTACTAAGTATCATAGTTATGAAATTAATCAGATTCATCATAGTTAAATTGGCTTCTCAGTACACTAATTAATGAAGTAGAATTATATGACCATGGTAATGATTGGGTCCTGATGGTTGAAATATCAAAGGAATGGAAGGACATACATTGAAGTGGATTACCATTTCAGTTCAGGATCGGGGCTTCATAATTCATCTTATATATCCTAGTTATGGAAAGAATCACAGTCCTTGTAGTTCAATTAGTTCTAAATCTGTTGGTTGAAGAGGAAAGTTGATCATACCATGGTAATTATTAGGTCTCTATAGTTAAAATTTCAGAAACATAGAGGGGAAAACACTAAAGTGGATTCCCATTTGATTTTGTTCTCATGCCTTAGGAATTAATCCATTATATCTTGGTTGTATAAGTAATCATATTCCTTATAGTTAACTAATTTCACAATCTCTTGGTGGATGAGGAAATATGGATAGCCCATGGGAATGATTGGGTCATGATTATTGCAATTTCGGAGGCATTTCAGGACATACACAGAGGTGGATTTCCATTTGAGTTTGGGAACAGGACATAGGAAGTAATCCAACATATCATGGTTATGGAATGAATAAGAGTCCTCATAGTTCAAATTTTCACGGCATACAGACTGATGGTTCCCATATATACTAGACAAATCATATTATGTCATTGATCAGGGATCACACACTAAGGTTTACATTATCCTAATAGAGACCTATCACATGAATTATATGATAATTTTTACTCCCTAGGCCCATGTGAGCTATGCTTAATGTAGGAAATAAGGGATTGAAACTAATTAGTATCAATGCTTTTGGATACAAGAATTTTGTTCTAGGACTTCCCTTTGGATCAATAATATATATCCTAGGCCTTAATAATGTTTCCTATGTATCTTGACTATAAAAGGAATAAGATTCATGATAGTTCAGTTGGTCAGGGATTACACACTGGGTATGGAAAAGTTTATCAAGTTTGGGGATTCCTGATTGACCTGGTCCACTTTTCTACCTAACATGAATTTGTTTTCTTCTTCACATGCCTTGATTTTCTTATTCAAAAAATTGGATTATTTTTACATAAAAAATCCTAATAAAATATCACGATCCAGTCTAATTTTCTAAGGGACATTACATAACCTGTATGGAATGTTTGAAGGTTATTTCATAATTAAGGATGAATTATTGGAGGAAATTGAAAGAACTGAACAAATTGTCCTATAATCTATTTCATGGTATGAGCTAACATTCATAGAGTGTGTCACATAATCCATATGACTTTCCTTGGTGTCTTTACAAAAACTGGTTAACAATCTTGGAGGGTGTCACGAGAGTCAGTGTGACATTTTTAGAGGGTGTCGTTTGTCCTCGATAAATTGTCTGGGTGTCATTGTGAGAGCCTGCTGACATGTCTGGGGTACATCACAAGAGCTAACTCACATGATTGAATGGAATTTAAATGTATGTATGGCTTATATATAGGATTTCGCAAGAGCTAGTAGATATACCCTAGTGCTATCGCGAGACTTTAAAATACATATACTAGTGTTTCCAAATTATCTGGGTGAAATGACTATAGGTTATTGTGAGTCCAGGATGGAAATATTGGAGGGTTCCACAGGACATGGGTTCCATGACTGATGGGAACCATTTGACTTTATTTGACATGTTAGGAGACTTCTCATTATCAAAATATTGTTAAAAAGGAACATCGTGTGACCTTGTTTACATTTTCTGGTGTTGTCTCATGACCCGAGTGGTTTGTGCAAAGCGTATGAGGATCACATTATCTTCATTTCAATGAATTATCCCATCTATTAATCTTTTTTCCATCCTTTTATTTGATATTCCATATATTTTTTCATTGTTATCTTGTTTTATGTCTCAGATGTTTATGCATATATGTGGGATTCCATTCATGTAACTCGCCAAAACTCCTTCTCATGATCTATGAGTGATCATGTGAAGTGATTATGCATGTTTCATGTTCAATATAGATGTTCCATATATTTTACCTAAATGGAAACTTTCCCAATCATGAGATCATTAGCTCTGAGAAATCCTCCTTGACTCTTGGGTGTGCTGGTGAGAGGTTCTAAAAGTTTTTCCGTATATTTCATGGGAAAATTTTTGTTTCTGGGGTGGCAGATGTATAGGATTTCCCACCCTAGTTATTAAACCCTTTTTCATGGTTCATATCATTATAATGTAGTCTAGGGTTAGTGGATGTATTTTGTTTCACAATTCTTCAGAAGGTTTTGTTTTAGGTTATTCTGGATGCATCACATGATTTTCAGCAAAAGTGATACCATCTCATCAATCCTCTATTTATTATATTATGGAATATTAAAGGGGTATTTATGAATTATATGTACATTCCATGGGACTTTGATGTTGTTAGGATGACATGTATAAGTAATTTATCAGGATCAAGATTCCTAGTGAAATCTTTTTTCATGAGCATCGATGCCTTATCTAGAAGATTCTAATAGACAAGGATGGCCTACCAAGGGGCCTTTGTGAAATCAAACTAGATTCCCAAGGGGTCCTATGACACTGTGTCGATGGATTTCATGAGTTTTATGACTTTAAGAGGCTCCAAGCTTTCTATTTTTTCTTTATTTTATAGTTATTAGTCTTAGGGGTATTTTGATCTTGGATGTTTATTATCAATGAAAATCACTTTCCGCATCGGTTATGTTCTTCGTGACCAAAAAAGGGTCTTGTAGTGATGCACGAGTACTTCATGGATAAACCATTCTCTTTATTTTTGGAGGGAAATGGGGATTGTGAGACTACATGTATATATCTAATGCCTTTTCCATGACAGTTGTGACATTCCAATAGGCACTTGTGAAACCATATGAACATGTCACCAAGGATTATGTGGTGTCTCACAGGCTTCCTGGAGAACATCACATGATTTTTAAGACCTCAACAGGCTCCATCCTTTCCCCTTTTTAGTCAATTTTCTTATTTGAAAATTTTTGTGTATCTATTTAGGTTTTATGATTTTTTTGAAGAGAATTACACAACCTATTAGTGATGCATCTCGAGATATTAATTACTACAAGAGGCACTTGACATTTGAATATTTCCCTCTTATTTTTCATGTTGCTAGTCTAGATCATTCGTAATAGAATAATTACTTATTGAAGGGACATTGTGGGACCTTCCACATGATATTAATTTCATGTGACCATCCATGTGACCTTTCATAAGTAATGAGATCATGTGTCTCTTAGTGGTTTATGCGATCTGTATGATCATTTTCATCTTCCTCTTCCTTTAATGTATAGGGAAAATAATACATAAATTCATTTATTTCTTCATTTTATTTTATCCTAATTTATAGGGTATCAACAAATTCCCCCCCCCATCCTCAAGAGAGACGTCCATAGAGACAAGGGATCACTTCTAAGGAAAGTAAATTCCATCCTTGGGCTTTGGTGTTGTTTCTATTTTATATATAAACTTTAAACCTCGATGGATGACTGAGACACGAAGATCTAAAGATATGAGGAATAATATATATCTTAATTTCTAACCATTAAACATCATAATCCTCATTGGAAACTTCTCAAAAGAGAGTTGAGAAGATGACTGCATTAGTCGAGACTCTCTATCATGGGGAAGAAGTATAAGAGGTGTGGCAAGTGGAACTTCAACATTCAATTAATGATTTCTTCTAAAATTTTCCAACTTGGTCAGATCATCTGACCAAATCTAATCGTTTTTATGTCACTGAAATGCATTTTTTATGATATTCTTGGAAACACATTATAATCTAAATATTTCACCCCTTGTATTCTATCAGTGAATAGATCTACTGAACTTCATATATTTTTTTCTAGTATTCCTTCATTCATGGTGTGCATTAAATTTCTCTATCTTAATGTTATAAAAATAAAAAATGATTCCCATCAATTTCATAATATCAAATAAAATTGAATGCTTGGATTGTAATATTTAAGTCATTCAAGATTATTCTTGAGAGATGTTTATGAATTCCCAATAACATAATATTATTTACTGATATATTTTATCCTCCTATATTCATATTACTGGATTCACATAAGGATAATAGGGTAAAATACATATCCTGTAGAGATAGTTTTTTTTTATTTTTTTCAAAATTTTATAGGATTGGAAAGAGTAGCTTGACTTTTACCATGTCCAAATGGTGGTACTTATAATATTTTCCATTCTTGTAGACTAAATTGATATTGTATTTATAAGGCCCCAACCTTAAAACTTACTTAATCTTGAGTTATTACAAGATTAAACATTGAGGATCTTTTCATGTTTAGGGTTTTAGAGAATTATATCATAAAACTTGCATTAAATTCTACATTTAAACAAAGTGGTTACATAAAAGATGGTATTCATTTTTTCTAATCAACAGAAACATATTTAAAATAAAACATGGATTCTTTCTTGACACTTCCTTGACACTATCATCTTGTCATGTACCTTTACCTTGACCTGTAAAAAACATTTCAAAAACATGGGATGAGCATAAAAAGCTTAGTAAGGGATATAAAAGTACGAAAATAAAACATTATTCCATGTATGAAATCACACTTTACTCATAAAACATAAGCATTTTAACATACCTCATCAAATCATGAATAAATCATAGAAATCATAAGGCATAAAGGTAACTTGAGGCATTCATAAAAATTATTATGTAGGGAGTAACCCTCTTGGTTACGTTTGGAATACCCATCACAATATATTATCTAAATCCATTCAGAGAAACCTTAATGTTTAACTCCTTTGTGTTACCCAATGCATTGGAGAGTTATATTGGGCTCACCTGCCCTTAGTTTATCACGGATCCACCCGTCTTCATAACAATGCCCAAGAACCATAACATAATCATAGCACATAACTTAAGAATAAAGGAAAGATAATATTCCCACATTGCAATAACAATATAACATTTCAAGATATTGAAATAATGAATCCATTCTAAAAACCATTTTCAAAACCATTTAAAACATTTAATAAAGAGATTTTTAAATCAATGTGTCCCATACCACTTGAAAGATTTTAAAATTTTAAACCATTAATATCCATATAAATAAATCCATAAAACCATTTTGAAAACATGGATATTAATGAGAAATATTTATAACATTAAATCATTAAAACATTTAAAATGATATTTTAGTCAAAGGGTTTTTAACAAAATGAGAGACACTTGAATACAATAATTGAGGAATAACATTTAATCAAAACTTTATAATATCATGAGAATAAAGGGATTCATGATATATTATTACAATGGACAGTATATACACCATATAATAGTGAATTGGTGCATAACAACAATGAAGTCTCAATAGAATTGTAAAATGAGATGAAATCCCTTATAAAGAAGGTATCCTTAAATTAAAGATAAATCAATCTCATAATTATGTGTGAAAAATATAAATACACCCAATATAAGTGGATATTAAGTGTAAAAAAACCATAGGTCATTCACACATATTCATAGAACGACATATTCAATAACTACAAGTTGAACCCAAATAAATTGAAATTGGGTTAAGATGATCCCTTGGTAAAATTCGACAGCATAACGGCGTCACTTTAAGATTCATAACATTAGTTGATGAGAGAGAAAATGGTATCTCATCACTTGGGCATAAAATTTACATCAATAAGGATATATAAGAACATATCCCAAAATAAAAATATCTAAATAAAAATACATAACAAAATAAGTCTTTTTAAAAGAGGAGTGTGAAAGGTTCCCTTACCGATTTGGGAAACTTTCAAAACGTACGCCCCATGAAAGAAGGGTCATACAATGAAGATGTAACTACCCATAAATGAGATTTTATTATAAAAATAGTAAAATAATGGGCAGTACATACAACACACAAAAGGAAATAGTGGCCTATGTAGCATGAATCTCTCGGGAATAAAAAGTGAGATGAAAATCCCCTTATGAAAATTCGGTAGCCTAACGGTGCCACATAAAACATCCAAAAATAAATTGATGAGATAAAATAGGGTCTCTCATCATATTAACATATAATTTACAGAAATATTAATATAAAATAACATCCCCCAACATAAGAAAGAGGAGCTTATATTAAGTTACATAAAAAAGAGTACTTAAAAAGAAAGAGAGAGGTAGGATCCCTTACCTCAGGTCCGACTTGACTCGATCATTCTTTAAAATCCTAAATAATAAAATTGAGTTAATTTATACTTTCATAATAACCTTTTCCAAGTTCATTATTCCTTTTATATCTCTTACTACCATGCTATGAACACTATGTAATATTTTTAAGTTAATAATGGTCGTTTTGTAGATCATTGCTACTTGAGTCAAAAATAAACTCTTTATAATTACAAGTTGTTCATGTGGTAAAATATATATTATATCCAGAATTATATTAATTATGTATATATCATATATATAATATATATCCATTATATAAATGCATTTATAATCTTACATAAAATTTATAGGTCAGAAATGAAATGCACCGTTCATGGAGACGGTAATCCGTACGTACGCATGAACACTACTTCCATTTATATTTCTTATTTAATGAAATTAAAACATAATGATACATAATAGTATTATAATTACAGTATGGTATCATATATAATATCATTAAATATATCATTTATATGTACCACATATGGTATTAACGAATCAAATCACTTTGTGGGGGCGGTAGTCCGCACTTCCTAAAATGAAGATATCGCATTTAACCATAATGGAAACCATAAATATATGCCATAAATGAAAAATATATAAGATTAAGTAAAACATAAACATATTATATATCATATATAAATATAGTGACATATTAATGGCCACCTTTTAAGGTGTTAATGGAATATTGAACAATCATCGTTTCGTGAGGCAGAAATTCATCATCCATAGAAACAGTATGTTCTTTAACCATTAGATATAGGTTTGTTTAAGTTTAGCTCAAATAATTCTTATAACAACATCTGAGTCTATTGAAGATACTGGAGTTGTTACAAAATAAATGAATAAAAAAATTTAGGGGGTTGGAGAAGCAAAATAAAACAAAAGAACACAAGTGAAGACATTACCTTAAAATCGGGTATCTCTCTTTGATTTGAGATCAAAGGCTTCCTTGGGAATACTTCTGCCCAAAGTGAGGCTTCTAGGAGTAAGAGAGGTATTTGGAGAGACAAAAGTAGCAGGGTTTGGCCGAGCCAAAGGCTTGAGAGGTGTGGGTACGGTGGTAGAGGTGGGGGCCTTTTATAAGAGGAGACAAGAGGCACTCTTGGAAAGTTACAAAATGTTACTTTATTTTCAAATGAGTTTCAGATTTTAAAGGTCCCACATTGATGTATTTTTAGGATACGGTGGTAAGGGTTTTAAATATACTCATCCAATAGGTTTTTGACAAGGTTAAGTTATAGTGTTAACATTATCTTTTCATTTTATTTAAATCCTTTATTAATGAGGTAATCACTGCATCATCATGATGTCATAAATAATTTAATTTATATAATGTCTAAAAATTATAAAAAATATATCATGATGTAGGAAATATTTTTATCTTTCTAATTAATATTTATAGTAAAAAATATGACTTTTATAACCCTATTTAAAAATTGTTTTAGTAAAACAACTCATGCTTGTGACATTTTTATTTTAACTTTAAATAAAAAGTTATTTATGTCATTTTCCAACCAAAGTGGCTCCATGGGGTCCCCAAGTTGACCCATTAATTTTCTTGGTCGGACATGACACATCTAATGAGGGTATGACATGTGTCTATGTTATTTCATATTATTAAAACATTATTTTTACCTTAAATTACACTAATTACCTCTAATCGTGATTAAAAACATAAAAGTTACTATTCACCAAAAAATTATTTTAATCCCATTGAACCAAATTTTACATCCTAATGACAACCATGTATGTCGGATTTTTGAAATTCAAATCACATAAGTGGTAATGTTTCATTTAAACGAAAAATTAGTTTTTTAAGTACCACATAGTGGTTTCACTATTCATCAAAAATTTATGTTTTCTAGAAAAATACGAAAAATTCACCCTAATCTATATTTGATATTATGAATTCAAAAATGATGCTTATTTTAAAAAATTCTAAACATATAAGTTACATTAATTAATTTAATAATTAATTCCTGCTGTCAGAGCAAATAGTGTATTTTTATGAAACAATAAGTATCAAAAGATTGACACTAGTTTAAGTCCAATTTCAAGATGAAATTAATTCCAACGACCACTATTGGATTAAATGGTAAAAATATATTATAATTTCACTTTAAAACCAATTCAAAAGATAATATAATCATATAAATAAGTTATATTAAAAAGAGGTTTTGAATTAAAATACAACATTTTTTACTATTCATTAAAAAATGAACTTTATCGGAAAAATACCAAAAATTTACACAAAGTAAATTTTTATGTCCTGATTCTAAAAAAGAATTTTATTTTGTCAAATATAACACATAAAATTGTCAAAAATTGGATTTAAAAGAGGTTCTTCATTAAAAGGCGGTTAATCGACCTTTTAAAGAATATTAAAATGTTTATGCTTAAAATTGGATTCATTCGCATTTTTAATCCTCTAAAATTTATTGTAAAAGTAAAAATATTTGAAAAACATATATAATCATTTTTCAGTTAGTTCTGTTCATTCCCGCTATTACAACGGATAAGCGTTAACTAAAATTTAAAATAATATTATTTTGTTACTAGAGTGCAACGTATGATTCCCAAGAAACTCATTGTTGCATATTGGGTACGCCATCGAGCATAGAGTCCCCTTTAAAGTAATATTAATATTTTATTCAAAAATATGGATAAATATGAAAATTTCATATTCTTTATTTACCTGGGGTGTTAGAGTATTCTAGTTTAGGGTATTTTATCTCTATCATTCTACCACTATGGTTTAGGGTCCATTAGCTTGGGTATTTTATCACTACATTATATGGTTTTTTAGATCAAACAATCTATCACTTTAGTTTAGTGTCTTTTAACTCAGACCTTCTATCGTTGACGTTTATGATCTTTTTTCTAAAATATTATATCCTTTTAGTTTAGGATATTTAGCTCAGACATTATATTATTGTAGTTTAGTGTATTTTAAGTTGGACCTTATGTATTTTTAGTGTAGGTTATTTTAGCTCGTAACATATATCATTGTTTCTTAGGTTCTTCTAACTTAGACATTTTATTGATGTATTTTCGGGGATTTTAACTCAGACCTTTTATCGATGTAGTTTAGGGTCATTTATCACAAGTCATAAAATTCCATGAAGTGTAAATTATTACTACCAAGACTTGATCAATGACCAAGTAATATAGTCTAGACATTATATAAATGACCCAAAACACCCTGGGGTGTTGATTTCTTTCATGGTGTCATCGAATCTCATGAGGATATGAGCATATTTCCTACAAAGATGAGGTGCCTATGGTTAGTAGGTCAGAGACCTTTTCTGTCATTAACATTTTCAAACAGAGGTTTATCCACTTTTTTCTAATGGTCCTATAGGATTAATGGGGTGAATATTTGGTTAGGGTGAAATAATAGGGATTATAGGTTCTACATGATAGTTGGAGTATGGGTGATATAAGTCATAACCCAAAATTTTGAGTTAATGAATATGGGATGGGGAATAAAAGATTGTGATGACCCATAACACCTTGATGTTCTAGGTTCCTCCACAATGATTCCATTTCTCAAAAAGGTTAAAGTTCATTTCCAAAAATTAGTAGATTCCTTTGGATGGTAGGTTAAATCCCGTATGCATCAATATCATTGCTGAAAAAAGATGATCACTACTCCTTTTTAGCGCCATGAGAGATATTTGAAGCCTCAAATGTCAAGATGATGAGGTTGGGTATGGGGTAAATCTATCCATAAAGTGTTCTAGTACCCTAGGGTTTCTTAGATCATAATTTTGAAGCTAGAGACTTATTCACTATAGTTTTGAATTATGAGGTGAGGTCCATCAAAGGATTTGTAATGGAGTATTGCATTATTTATTTGATAAATGGTACATAACATAGAGATGTGACATTAATGATGTTGAATCCACTCTGATTTTTTGGTGCGGAGATATTAAAACATGGTCTAAAGTTCTTGGGTCAAGAAGATGATATCCGAAAATCATACTACGAATGGACCAGAACACACAGAGGTGATGATTTATTCCATGGTGTTGTCAGGGCTCATAAGTATCAAAAATACTTTTTCTGTAGAGTGCCAGGTTCAATTAATGATCATAGGTTCATATACTGAATCCTTGTGCATAAATACCTAGTAAAAACAAAGGGTCCTTGATGTTGGTTATCCTTTTCTAAGTTTTAGAGATGCTGTATAGTGATATATGTCTCTCAAATCATAATGTTCTATTTGGGAAACCATAATATCCAAGAAGGATCCATGCATCCTATAAGTTATGTCACCTTATAGAAAACATATTCTTATATTGTGGAGATATGAAAAATCATTACTCAAACATTTTCCTGAACCAGGGGGTCCAGTGATCATGTCTTGTATTTTAATAGTGCTACAGAGTGTTCCCTACAAGCCTTATTACATATTAATTTGTTCAATAATTTTTTCCTAAACTCCAGTGATGAATATTTTAGCGGGAAAGGACTTGAATTTTTTTCAAGCATCCCTTTTTGGGTTTTCAACCTAAGAATTTTTGTGTCTATTTTTCTATAATTTTAAGATCCTGAAATTCTAACAATTATGGGATGCATTTTAGGGTCATATAGCTTTGACCAAAGTGTTGAAAGTTTAAGTTCATGACACACATGGACCTAATAGGGGAATGATACACAAGAGCCTAATTATAATGCCAAGGGTCAAGAGTACCCCATCATCCCTCTGAGTAGGAGATGAAAATATTATAAGTTGAGGATCAAGGTTCTCTGGTCATGAGTGATGATATGTTATAATAATACCAAGAATGGTACAAAACAAATTGAGGGGATGAGTTCTACCATGTCGATGTCAGGGATCCTAAGTATCAAAAAACTTTATTTGCAGAGTGACACATTTGGGTAAGGATATTAGGAACATATGTAGGATCCATTGGCATGTCATCATAGTTAAACAAAGGGTCTCTTGAAGCCATTTATATTTCACCATGGTCCATGAATGGTTTATGGAAATTTGAGGAGCTCGATACATAAAGTGTGTTTTATGGATAGAGGTACTTAAAAGATAGAGGAAGCACCTCGTACTACAACTATTCTAGGAAAGGAACTTGTGGTCCTTTGATAAAGGATGCTAATGTGTAATGACCCAAAGTTTCATTAATGGAAAATCCATCTTTATCCAGTTAAATATTTCTTTATGAAAAATGTTTTTATAAGATGTCAACTTCTTTAGTTTTACGTTAAGATTTGTGACCGTTACTTTTATAGTCGTTGTACAGTGATCATCTGAGTAGTATAAATATAATGCTTTAATGAACCCATTTCTACACAGACAAAGGAAGCGACGGCCTCATCCAGTAGAATTGCCCCTTACGAAGCCCATTTGTCGAAGCTCGGAAAAGAGTTGGCATCTTTGAGCTTCGCCCTTGACCAAGCCCAAGCTGAGCTTCATTATGTCAAGCTTGAATGGGACCATCTATGGGAAAAGTGGAAGTTGATAGAGATTACCACTCGAGCGATGTTATCCGAGCCGCCCCAAGATTCTGTCACCATCTCACACCTTACCCTTAGGTCTTATGAGGATATTTTAAGGGGTTATGTAACAAATAAGTAGCACCATGTTCATGTACATTATTTTTGTATATAATAATGAATATAATTTCTAGTCATTTTTGATACATTGTAATTCGTTTTTAAAGTACAAATGGTGTTTTTAGTTATTATTTAATTAAGAATTATATTTTATTAAAATAAAGGATTTTTGAATTAAATAATATTTTAATAAAATATTATTATTAATATTAAATTAATTAAATATAAATGATCTTATAATTTTATGGATGCAATTAAAATTTTTATTAAGGTTTGAAAGCCATTTCTGTCAAAACCCGTGAATTTTTTTATAAATGTCGGTTTTTATGTTAAAAGTTTAAATTACCATATTTAGAAAATTATTTAGATAAAATAAATATTATTTTTGGAATCAGGACATCGAAATTATCCAACGATGAATTTTTCATAATTTTCTGAGACAGTCAAATTTTTGGGTAAAAATTAAAAACCATTTAAATATATAATGTGTTTTATGACATTATAATGACCCAATGGTGATGTAATAAAATACCATAATCCTTATTTTTCGGCCAATATGTGTTGTATCATTAAAATAATGAGGTTTTGGGTTTGTTTGGCTTACTTTTCAAAGCATTAATGGAGCCCTCAATACTTATTCAACACTTTGCCTTTTTAAATTAATTTCCATGGGAGTGTGACTCACCTCCACATAAGCAACCCTATTTTTTTAATAAGTTCGGACCTTTTCCTTGTAAAATATTGTTTTCCTATTTCCTTTTCCAGAAACCATGGGAAAATACCATGGGATGGTTTGTGGTTTGGATTATTTTAATATAAGGGGTCCCAAACCTAAATAATAAAGAATTCCCTCACCTTTCCTATATAAACCCACCCAAGATCCCACTTCCTCCTCACTCAAAGCCCTTGGAGTTCGTCCAACCTCTTCCCTACTCTCTCTAGAATCCTCTCAAGGTGCCCCAAGCTCCCAAGAAGCCTCTCACAATCCTCTCTCTAGCCTTTGCAAGCACACTTTCAAGTAAGGGTTTTTTTCTTCCTTTCTCTTTTTTGTCAATTTTCTTTAAGTTGTATTGCCCAATTAAATTTCAATTATGAATGTTGGGGTATGGTTTCAAACCTCCCCCATACTTCCCTCTTATTGTTTGAATGATGGGAGACCCCTTTCTCTCTCATTAAATTCCTCCCATGTACACCCGTTACTATGCCGAAATTCTGAAAGGAACTTTTTTTCTCCTCTTTTATATTCAAGAAATACTTTTGTATCATGAATCTAAATTCATTTTCAATTGTTGGGAAATGTATCTATATGACCTCATTACTGTCCATTACATGTAAATATGATGAGGAACACATTTCTCTCTCATCAAGCATTTTTATGAATTCTTATGTCACGCCGTTACGCTGCCAAAATCACACTGATTTTCTAAGCCAATATCATTGTGTAGTGAATACCATACCCATTTCTCCATCAAGGGTATTCACCTTTATGAACATTTAATTATTTATTATAAAGTTTCATGTATTAATTCCACATTCCTTTATTGTGGAATAAATTATTATGTTTTATGAATCCATGTTTTATGATCCATGTGGCACACTTATGCATGAAATGAAATGTTTAAGAAGGGTGCGCCCTTATAGCGCTCCAATGAATTGGGTAAAGTATAGTATCATGACACGTTATGTGCAATGAGTGTTGACTCATGCTAATTCAAGTGCAACGAGGGTTTACTCGTGCTTCAAGTGCAATGAGGGTTTACTCATGCTTCATGTGCAATGATACTTGTCCCATGCTAATTCAATGTTAAGTGTTGTTGCCACATTTCCATGTTATGATTATCATGCTTTATCATGCCTTTATGTTCATGTTACTCTTATGCTCTATTGATATTCCTATTGCCTAACATGTATTGAAGTCCTCATGTTATTCATTGTGTACTCCCTTATTGGGCTTTATAGCTCACCCTTTTCTTATTCATGTCCTCAGGTTATCCCATGCAATGCTAAGTACGAAGGAATGTAGTGGTCATGTAAAGGAATTTTTCAATAAAGATGTTGTATTTCAAGTTTAAAGTTTTTATGTAATGATCATAAGCCCCAATGGAACTAAACCTCTCGATCTTATTTGTTGTATCAAGTGAAGTTTTATGTAATAAAGCATGTTTAGGTTGTAATAAAAAGCAGGGTTGTCATAGTTGGTATCAAAGAGAGGTTTAGTTATTTTTGGGATTACGAAACCCTAGTAAAGCCTTAGATACAAGACTAGGTATAATAAAAACATCCCTAAGTTTTGGTAAATACTAAGTAAGTGGTTTATCAAAAAAATACATCCCTGTCTGGATACGAGCAGGTAGAGGCGGCTCTGGAACAAATGTATCCTAGGGGTAAAACCCGAAAACACCGCTTTGAGCTAGACTCGAATGGGAACTGGTGCACGACAACGGGCCTTGCTGCACTCTTGGTTATGACACTCCCGGGGGATATGTTTTGATAAATTCACAATCTTATTATGAACCCTTATTAAGGGAAAAATGCCCCTAAGAATATATGTTTGAAGGAAGATCATGAAAAGCCTGGATTTAATCCTATAGACTCATGAGTTAAAGAGATTAAAGTTTATTTATAAGTCATCAAATTTTGTCTTTGGATTACCCTTTATGTGTTACCCCTAACTTTCCTTTTATTCCAGCCAATGGCCAGTAATAGGAGAACTCGGGCTAACAACCGTTGTGAAGATCAGTGTGATGATTGTACTAATGAGATGCCCAATCCAATGGGAGAAGGAATCGCGAACTTTGTCATTATTCTCTCTCAGCTAACTCAAGTTTTGAATAGAAACACGGGTCAAGAGGAACGTTCAACCCCCCCTAAGAAAGAACAAGTCCCTATCGAGAGCTTCATGAGACAAAGGCCTCCTACTTTTAGTGGATCATCTGATCCCACGATCGCTGAGCAATGGATCAACTCCATTGAAAAGATCTTCTCTATCCTTCAATGTTCAGAACACGAGAAGGTTCTCCTGGTGGCTTATCGTATGGAGGGTGAAGCTGATCAATGGTGGACATTGATAAAAAATACGAATCCTGAGGAGGAGATCGAGGCTTTAGAATGGAAGGAATTTCGGAAGATGTTTTTCGATAAATATTTTCTGCGCACCCTCCGTCTTAAGATGGAAAGGGACTTCCTTTCCCTCAAGCAGAAAGATGAAGAATCTATCGGAGCGTACGAGGAAAACTTCACAAGGCTTGCACGATACGCTTCCGGCTTTGTCGTTACCCACGAATGCAAGGTTGACCGCTTCTTTGGTGGGATGAAGCCTAGCTTGCGGAAAGCATTTGCGATCCGTGACTTCGACAACTATGAGGAAATTGTCTGATGTGCCCTCACGGTTGAAATGAAGATCGGAGAATCACAGGGGTATCATGGGGACAAGAAGCGTAAAGTGGAATTCAATGCTGGTGGTCCGATGGATAAATCCAACGGCGCTAAGAAGTTCCAGCACCCCACTTGCCAAAAGTGTGGAAAGAAGCACCCTGAAAATTGTCTTAGGGGGACAAGAAAATGCTTCAGGTGTGGAAGAGAAGGGCACCTAGCTGTTAACTGCCAGCAAGAAGGACCCACGACTGCGATAGAGGAGAGGAACGCTCCGTTCGAACCCCAACGCGTTGTTCAATGCTACAAATGCAAAGAACCGGGTCATTTTGCAAATCAGTTCCCTAATCCAAGGGTTATAGGAGGCAACCAGCAACCTCCAAGACAGCAAGGAAGAGCTTTTTCCATCACTTCTACCGAAGTGAACCCCGAAAATGAAGTGGTGACAGGTACGCTAGTTATTCATTCAAAAATAGAAAACGTACTTTTTGATTCAGGTTCTACGCATTCCTTTATATCTCAAAAGTTTAGTATAACAATCCCTGCACCACCACAAATCATGGAAGTAAAGATGTCAGTTAGTACGGAAAATGGGGAAATCATTGCATCCCATGAATATAAGTCCTCCCCTGTTATAATCTGTGGATTGAATTTCCCGGAGAACCTCGTCATACTCTCTTTGGTGGAATTTGATGCAATTCTTGGCATGGATTGGCTTTACTTATATAGATCCAACATAAATTGTCGGGAGAGGGAAATCACACTCCATATGGGGAATCGACCCCCGATTCTTTACAAGTGTCAGGAGGAAGATGAATCTCCTTTAGCTCCGTCATCTCAAGCATGGATATTACTACCTTATGAGCACACATATCTGGCTCAGATGATTGAGTCCATGGAAGAAACCACCCTTGAAGAAATGCCTATTGTGAGGGAATTCGATGAAGTATTTCCTGAGGAACTTCCTGGTCTTCCTCCAAGAAGAGATGTTGAGTTCTCAATTGAACTTATACCTGGGGCGCTACCAATATCCAAGACTCCATATAGAATAGCTGTTGTTGACCTTGAAGAGCTGAAGAAACAACTATAGGAGAATCTAGATAAAGGGTTTATACACCCAAGTGCATCACCATGGGGTGCACCAGTCCTCTTCGTCACGAAGAAGGATGGGTCAATGTGGCTTTGCATCGATTATCGTAAACTTAAAAAAATCACGATAAAGAACAAGTATCCTCTCCCAATAATCGATGAATTGTTTGATCAGCTGCGTGGAGCACAATACTTCTCCAAGGAGGACTTGCGGTCGGGATATTATCAAGTAAGGTTGAAGAAGGAAGAAATCCCCAAGACTGCTTTTCGTACATGGTACGGGCACTATGAATTCATAGTAATGCCTTTAGGACTCACCAATGCTCCATAAATATTCATGGACTTGATGAATAGAGTCTTTATAGATTGCCTAGGCAAATTTGTGGTAGTCTTTATAGATGATATTCTAATATACTCCAAAACCAAGGAGGACCATGAGGAGCATTTAGGAACTGTACTGGAGACTTTGCGCAAGGAGAAGCTCTATGACAAGTACAGAAAGTGTGAGTTCTGGTTGAAGGAGGTCTCATTCTTGGGCCATATCATCACAAGCAATAAGATATCTGTGGACCCCTCCAAAACAGATGCAATTGAGGGATGGCCGAGGCCAACATCGGTAACTAATATCCGTAGCTTCTTGGGGTTAGCTGGATATTATCAACGATTTGTGAGAAATTTCTCACGATTGTGCAACCCTCTTACCAAGATAACTCGAAAGGGAGTAAAGTTTTCTTGGAGTCATGAATGTGAAAAAATCTTCAAGGAGTTGAAAAGGAGGCTTATCACTGCACCCTTGCTCACTTTACCCACAAGTGGGGAACTTTTTTGTGGTATTCAGTGATGCCTCAAAGAAGGGCTTAGGATGTGTGCTAATGAAGAATGATAAAGTGATATCCTATACCTCAAGGCAGTTGAAAATCCATGACCGAAACTATCCAATGCATGATCTGGAGTTGGCAGCGGTGATCTTTGCCTTGAAAATCTGGCGGCATTATCTCTATGGAGAGAAATGTGAGATATATACTGAGCACAAGAGTCTTAAATATATATTCACACAGAAAGAGCTTAATATGCGCCAGAGAATATGGATAGAGCTCATCAAGGATTATGACTGTTCAATACATTACCACCCTGGGAAAGTGAATAAGGTGGCGGATTCCCTAAGTAGAAAGGATCCAGCGATTCTATCAATGATGAGAATTGATAAGGATCCAATCTTCTTAGACTTGATGAAGATGGACTTGGGAATCATAATGAAGGGAACATCATCAATCCTTTCACAAATGATTGCTCAACCATCTCTTTTGGAAAGGTTAAAGGATGCCCAAAAGGATGATGCGGGAATCCAAGAAAAAGTGGAAGCTATCAAAAACGGAAAATCCTCAGAGTTTAATGTTAATGAAGAAGGAATTGTGCGGTTTGGGAAAAGACTATGTGTTTTATCAAGTTCGGAGCTGAAGAAGGAACATTTGGATGATGCACATAGTTCAAATTTCTCTATTCACCCAGGGAGCACAAAGATGTATCGAGATCTCCGAGAAAACTTTTGGTGGGATAATATGAAGAACGAGATCGCTGAATATACATCAAAGTGCCTGGTGTGTCAGCAAGTGAAGGAAGAGAGGCAGAAGTCTAAGGGGATGATGAAACCATTTCCCATACCAGAATGTAAATGGGAGAACATCACCATGGACTTTGTCACTAGACTTCCAAGGACATCTAAAGGCAACAATGCAATATGGGTTGTTTTGGATCGTCTTACAAAGACTGCACACTTCATTGCTATTCGAGAGGATTTCTCTTTGGATCAACTGGCACAGATATATATCAAGGATGTGGTACGGTTTCATGGAGTACCTCTATCTATTGTTTCTGACCGAGATCCAAGATTCACCTCTATGTTTTGGAAGAGTCTTCAACAAGCTCTGAATACTGAACTGAACTTCAGTACAGCCTATCATCCTCAAACGGATGGCCAATCCGAGCGGACTATCCAAACACTTGAGGATATGTTGAGAGAATGCTCAATGGACTTTAAAGGAGGATGGGATCAGCATATTCCTCTAGTTGAGTTCTCTTGTAATAATAGTTTCCACTTGAGCATCTAAATGGCACCATATGAAGCCCTGTATGGTAAATGGTGTAGAACACAGACATGTTGGGATGAGGTCGGTGAACATAAGCTTCTTGGACCAAAAATGGTCGAAGAAATGGTGGAGAAGGTGAAAACCATTCAGCAGCATATCAATGCAGCCCAAAGTCGATAGAAGAGTTATGCAGATAATCATCGACGAGACCTTGAGTTTAAAGTCGGAGACATGGTGTTTTTACGCATATCTCCATAGAAGAAGGTCATGAGGTTTGAAAAGAAAGGGAAGTTAAGTCCAAGGTATATCATCCCCTTCGAGATTCTTGATCGGGTTGGGGATGTGGCCTATCGACTAGCACATCCACCTACTATGGCCACGGTGAATGATGTCTTTCATGTATCCCTCTTAAGGAAGTATATACCGGACCCTTCACATGTACTCTCTTCCGAGGTGGTATAATTGGAAGATGATATTTCTTATGAAAAGCATCCAGTGAAGATCTTATATCATAGAGAAAAATTTCTATGAAATAAGACAATGCCCCTCGTCAAGGTGTTGTGGAGAAACCACAAGTTTGAAGAAGCAACATGGGAGTCGGAGGATATGATGAAGCTGAGTTACCCACATTTGTTTTAGTGTGGGAAAAGGAAAATTTCGAGGGAGAAATTTCTTAAGGGGGGAATATTGTAACGACCCAAAGTTTCATTAATGGAAAATCCCTCTTGATCCAGTTAAATGTTTCTTTATGAAAAATGTTTTTATAAGATGTCAACTTCTTTAGTTTTACGTTAAGATTTGTGACCGTTACTTTTATAGCCGTTGAATAGTGATCATCTGAGTAGTATAAATATAAGGCTTTAACGAACCCATTTCTACTCAGACAAAGGAAGCGATGGCCTCATCTAGTAGAATTTCCCCTTACGAAGCCCATTTGTCAAAGCTCGGAAAGGAGGTGGCATCTTTGGGCTTCGCCCTTGACCAAGCCCAAGCTGGGCTTCATTATGTCAAGCTTGAACGGGACCGTCTACAGGAAAAGTGGAAGTTGATATAGATTACCACTTGAGTGATGTTATCCGAGCCGCCCCAAGAGTCTGTCATCATCGCACACCTTACCCTTAGGTCTTATGCGGCTATTTTAAGGGGTTATGTAACAAATAAGTAGCACCATGTTCATGTACATTTTTTTGTATATAATAATGAATATAATTTCTAGTCATTTTTTATACATTGTAATTAGTTTTTAAAGTACAAGTGGTGTTTTTAGTTATTATTTAATTAATAATTATATTTTATTAAATTAAAGGATTTTTGAATTAAATAATATTTTAATAAAATATTATTATTAATATTAAATTAATTAAATGTAAATGATCTTATAATTTTATGAATGCAATTAAAATTTTTATTAAAGTTTGAAAGCCATCTCTGTCAAAACCCGCGAATTTTTTATAAATGTCGGTCTTTATTTTAAAAGTGAAAATTCACATATTTAGAAAATTATTTAGATAAAATAAATATTATTTTTGGAATCAGGACATCGAAATTATCCAATGGTGAATTTTTCATAATTTTCTGAGACAGTCAAATTTTTGGGTAAAAATTAAATACCATTTAAATATATAATGTGTTTTATGACATCAGAATGACCCAATGGTGATGTAATAAAATACCATAATCCTTATGTTCGGCCAATATGTGTTTTATCATTAAAATAATGAGGTTTTGGGTTTGTTTGCCTTACTTTTCAAAGCATTAATGGAGCCCTCAAGACTTATTCAACACTTTGCCTTTTTAAATTAATTTCCATGGGAGTGTGACTCACCTCCACATAAGCAACCCAATTTTTTTAATAAGTTTGGACCTTGGACTTGTAAAATATTTTTTTTTTCTATTTTATTTTCCAGAAACCATTGGAAAATACCATGGAATGGTTTGTGGTTTGGATTATTTTAATATAAGGGGTCCCCAACCTAAATAATAAAGAATTCCCTCACCTTTCCTATATAAACCCACCGAAGATCCCACTTCCTCCTCACTCAAATCACTTGGAGTTCGTCCAACCTCTGCCCTACTCTCTCAAGAATCCTCTCAAGGTGCCCCAAGCTCCCAAGAATCCTCTCACAGGCCTCTCTCTAGCCTTTGGAAGCACACTTTCAAGTAAGGGTTTTTTTCTTCTTTTCTCTTTATTGTCATTTTTCTTTAAGTTGTATTGCCCTTTTAATTTCAATTATGAATGTTGGGGTTTGGTTTTGCACCTCCCCCATACTTCCCTCTTATTTTTTTTAATGATGGTAGACCCATTTCTCTCTCATTAAATGCATCCCATGTACACCCGTTATTATGCAGAAATTCCGAAAGGAACTTTTTTTCTCCTCTTTTATATTCAAGCAATACTTTTGTATCATGAATCTAAATTCCTTTTCAATTGTTGGGACATGTATCTCTATGACCTCCTTACTTTAAATTACATTTAAATATGATGAGGAACCCCTTTCTCTCTCATCAACCATTTTTATGAATTCTTATGTCACGCCGTTACGCTGCCGAAATCACACCGATTTTCTAAGCCAATATCATTGTGTAGTGAATACCATGCCCATTTCTCCATCAAGGGTATTCACCTTTATGCACATTTACTTATTGATTATAAAGTTTCTTGTATGAATTCCAAATTCTTTTATCGTGGAATAAATGATTATGTTTTATGAATCCATGTTTTATGATCCATGTGGCACACTTATGCATGAATGAAATGTTTAAGAAGGGTGCGCCCTTATAGTGCTCCAATGCATTGGGTAAAGTATAGTATCATGATATGTCATGTGAAAAGAGTGTTGAATCATTCTAATTCAAGTGAAATGAGGGTTTACTCGTGCTTCAATTGCAATGAGGGTTTACTCATGCTCCATGTGCAATGATCCTTGGCTCATGCTAATTCAATGTTAAGTGTTGTTGCCACATATCCATGTTATGATTATCATGCTTTATCATGCCTTTATGTTCATGTTACTCTTATGCTCTATTGATATTCCTATTGCCTAACATGTATTGAAATCCTCATGTTATTAATTGTGTACTCCCTTACTGGGCATTATAGCTCACCCTTTTCTTATGCATGTCCTCAGGTTATCCCATGCAATGCTAAGTACGAAGGAATGTAGTGGTCATGTAAAGGAAGTTTTCAATAATGATGTTTCATTTCACGTTTAAAGTTTTTATGTAATGATCCTAAGCCCAATGTCACTAAACCTCTAGATCTTCTTTGTTGTATCAAGTGATGTTTTATGTAATAAAGCATGTTTAAGTTGTAATAAAAAGCAGGGTTGTCATATTATAGATAACAGTCTTCATAGTTTAACATTGTGTAGTATGGACATAATTTCTTCCATACCGTTTAACATCATGTGAAATTAATGTCTACATTTTCATTTAATCGTAATGAGGTAATTATATGGGAACCTATATGAAAAGTTGTGGAAGATATAATACATGAATAAGAATATCTTAAGTATATATGACTATTATATTGGAAAAATGGGGTTTTATGGATCATTCCCTAAGACATTGTGGTGAATTTATTTTGACAGTTGTTGTGTTTGGGCCCAGGATTAGAGATCTAGAAGTCATTTTGTGTCCAATGATAACAGGAATGAAGACACACATTGTTCTTAAACAGGAAACACTCTACACAAGTCTGGATCATAAGTTGAAGTGGGAACTTTTTCCATTAATTGTTACTATTGGGCCCAGGATTGAACATCTGGGTGTCACTACGTATCATGTGATGATATAAATCAAGACACATATAGTTATTTAGGAACCATGAATTTTAACATCATGCGAAAAGGATGTTGGATTTCTGATGTGAAATGGAGTATTGTTTCTAGAACTAATTATCAAAATATAAGGGTAACTATATATCCTAGGGTAATAGGAATCAATCCATACATTGTTTTTGAATGGGAAACACACTCTATATGAGTAGACCACATGTATATGGGGCATTATTTCTACTGATTGTTGATGTTGGGACCACAATTAGAGATTCATGTATCACTCTTTATCATCTGATAAAAATAATAAAGAATAATATAGTTATTAAGAAATGGAGGTGTGGTTTGAGATAGATAGAAAACCATAGTGGTCCTATCATGTGAGGTCCATGGTAATTTTCAGTTTTATTTCATGATAGAGGCATCAACCCTGCAGTTTAATGTCATATGACAAGGACTCATGGTATGTTTTTTAGAGTCTTAAATTTAGGACCATGATGAACCTATCATGTGCTGTTTTTCCTTGTCCTTATAGAGATTTCCTTACATAAATTTCTAATCTCACATGAGTTATGATCATTATTAGAAAAAAGGAATGTAAATGGTTCCTCTCACAATGAAAATATGATCAAGGATATGATAATGGAATTTTGTATCATGTGGTGGCAAGAATAAGATAAAGGATCGATGCATCCCTATGTTTCTCACTGAAAATGGGAATCAATCCATACATATTTATAAAAAACAATTAATTTTAATTTCATGTTGTGAGGACATCATCCATGTAGTTTAATGACATGTGGTAAGGATGTAGGTCACCTGATGTGAATGTAGATGAACTATTGGTGGATCCATGTAGTTTAATGGTATGTTTTGAGGGCATCCACCATGCAGTTTTATGTCATGAAGTAAGGAAAATGATCATATCATGTGAATTAAAATGAATATTGTTGTTGGGAACAATGCTAGAGGCTCAAAAGTCACTACATATCCCATTATTTCAGAAATCAAGTGGTACATAGTTCTAGAAACCCCTACAGTTTAATGTAATTTGATAAGGACATCATCCATGTAGTTTAACATCAGGTATGAAGGATGTAAATCACTATTTAGTTTTATTTCTTGCTTCTATTTCATGATATGCTGCATAGGTTAAAATATTGCTTCCAATATGATCTTGTGGAATTCAATGTCATGAAACCATGATGATCTTGTATAGTTTAACACAATACAACCAAGACGTGCCTGTATATTTTAATGTCTTCCTTCTAAGATAAGCATATATAGTTTAATGCCATGCATCCAAGATGATATTTTATAGTTTATGTTCATGAACAGAAGATTTTCTTGTGTTTTTTAAGTCATGGAACCAAGACGATCTTGTTATTTTTAACATCATAAAACCAAGATGATCTTGTGCAATGAAAAATTCATGAAACTAGGAAAAGCTTGTACAATATAACATTATGAAACAAGGATGGAAATTTATAGTTTAACATCATGAAACAAACATGGTCATGTATATTCTGACGGCATACAACCCATAAGAGGGTCTCTTTATAGTTTATATAAACTGTATTTCTTTAGAAACCTCGCATTGGTGGTGGGTGTGACATGATCCCCGTCCATTGTGGCCAATGAGTAAGCTTAATTGCAATATAACTTTTTTATGATGTAAGGACCATCACATTTGTGTTCTAGCATCACATAATTATTTCCATGTATCATCAGATTACTGAGAACCAATGCCAAATCTCTTCAGAGGAGTGAGCAGAGGATAACTTTCTTATTAAATACTTTTGCGATACAATTCTGATGGACTTAAGGGTCATGAAATGTGTAAAACTTTTTCTCATCAAGCCACTTCAATTAATCCAGCTACTTCTCTGATTACTCTTCATATGAGAGTTGTCAAAAAATGGCTATATGGGGTGAAGCTAGATGTTTTATATGGGTAACACTTCCTCGGTCCAATACACTCATGGGTATGGTGTTTCTTGTGTAGTAGTACATATGATGGTATGTGTGGCCCATAATGCATAAACCAGATTTTATGGACAAGACTTATTATCCTTCTTCTCCATATTCTAGATTTTATTATATATAATCTTATTAAATTCCTCTATCTATCGTTTTTTCAGTGCATTATCGTGAGATGAGTGATTGGACTCGATATTGTACTGCTCGTACGATTTCATTTACTCTATAGAATAGATATTGGAACAATTTTATATCAATATTGTGTGAGGGTACCTAAATCTAGTGATAATATGGGAATTTATGAATTTTATGATTTTCTTTATAACAATTTATTTTAAGGGTGTTTCCTTAGACCATTTTGAAAAGAATTTGGTAGTGGTATTGATGTAGTTTAACTGCATAGTTGTGGCTGGGGGATATGGCCCCACAATATCCATTCCCTAAATGGAAGATAACCATGAATATTTAGATGTGTGTAGGAATTTCAAGTGTTTATGGATGAAGTGTTCATGGATTTTTCATGAATGAAATTTCATGCTGAATTTCACAGATTTGCGTATCATGGTTTTATAGTAATAACCCATCCTCATAATTTGGTGGGAGAACCTAGTCCCAGACTGATGATCACTTATGGATCCCACATGGACATCTTCTATGATAGTGTTAATATCAATTTCTACTATTAATATTAGGAGGATTCTATAAAAGGATAAATTTTAGAGTTATTTCTTCTCTTTTCGGTCATCATACATTTTAATTTTCATTGCACAGTGATGAATCTTCACCCTTCTAGGTCGGTCTTTCATGAGATTTCTGTTTTGGTGATAACAAATTATGGATCCATCTATCCATGGGTTTATATCAATTATTAATCTATGGGGTGGGTTTTAAATGATTTATTTCTTCTAGATCACAGATGAATATCAACCATACCATTTTTAGATGCATGATACAGAAGATTGTTTCCTCTTAATTTATGGGTGGCCAGGATTGTAGCTGCATTATACCATACATCGGTGTGAGTATTCTATGATCAAGGAACATGATGAATTGTGGGATAAAAAGGTAACCCTTCCATTATAACTCTAACATAACATGTGAGAGGGTCTAAATATTTCGTTTTTATGGAATATTCACCATTGATTTTATTCAACATTGGTCTTGAATCCCCTTTGATATTCTGGTAGGATATCTATAGTTATGGATCAACTTTCAACATAGTGACGAGGGATTTTTATTCTACATCTTTATTTGTGAATCATTTGGATTGTGAGAAAGAGTTGGTCAAAACATTTTTTTGGAGATGCAGACACAATCCCTAATCAAACCTGACTGAGCTTTTGTTTTTACATCCTTTCATCAATAAGACCTTAGGAGGCGTAATAAAAATAAATCACCCATGTACGAGAAGTGCCATGGGAATATAAGGAATCTTCACCTGGGTTCTCAGTGTTCACCAGTGTTTTCTAAAGAAAAGTATGTGTTGGGAGGAAATCATCCAACACTTTCCCTTCCACTGCCTTCTGTGACCTAAACTATATTTCATATTGTTGTAGAATGACTTCTCATTGGGCCAAACACCTAGTTATCATGGGGTGATAAAGGATTTTCGTGAGCGGATCAATACGAGAGACCATCTGGACTTTGGGGTGCTTTATGTAATGACTCATATTTTCACTATGAAAATAAGTGAAACTAGGTTATTATCGACATTCGAGTATTGGGATTCAGAAACTAGCATTTTTTACTGAGGTAATAGATAATTTTATCACTCCTCCAATCGTTTTTTATGTGATGAGGGTAGATAATGAGAATTCCATAGTGGAAACATACAATATGATTTGCATCCCATCCACCATAAGCATCATAGTTAGTGGGTCCCATAGATACTAAATGGGAATTTTGAAGCATTCTTTTCATTCTTCATCCCATTAGTAGGAGATTATCTTTTACATTATCTTGGAAAATGATAGATATTTTTCGACCAAGTTGGATATGAAACGTCAAATTTTGTTGAGGTTCCCTTGGATCCCACTTAGTTATTTAAGATTTATAGGGTCAAAATTAATAATTTATAACCAATATTCTCTGGGTCAACCTCAATGTCACGATGGAGAACCATAAAGCTAAGGAACATATCTGACGTTACTATGAAAGTTTATTTTAGTGGGTTTATCTTCAGACAATACCGTCACTGCCTTTTGAAGTTCATTTAATTATCTATGAAGTGATCACCTAACTATCAATATTTGACCACCATGTAATCAACATAGAGTTCATATATTCTTCTTAATAAAATCTTAAATATATGATCTATGGTTATTTGATATGTAGCGCCATGATTCTTTAATCTGATAGGAATGACCTGATAGAAAAATATCCTTATTGGTGATCTAAAGGTAGTGGATTCCTCATATTAAATAGCCATATTTATTTTATTATACTCTTATTACCCATCCATAAATGAAAAGATATAGAATCTAGAATTTGCACCAATCAATAGTTTTGTGATTAGCAATGGGATGTAATCATTTGTAAATATCTTATTAAGGTATCTAAAATTGTTTCATACCCTAATATTAATAATATTTTTTGTAGCAGGGATGATGTTTGAAATCCATATTGGGTATTTCACTTATTAGAGAAATTTGGGTTTTATCAATTTCTCAGTATCCTCCTCTAAATTAGTGGAATGAGAGGGGTTCATCCTTCCAACCACCTACTTGAAGCCACAATCTTCATCGGGGAAGTTGAGATGGTGAGTATAAACATCTAGATCTATTCTATTCATTTTTTTATAGTTCCAAGAATATATATATCGTTGTTTCTTTATAAATTCAATATACATATATTGGTATTTGAGAGGAATAACATCAAAAATCTATGTAGGTCACATGTCTTCTTCTGTTGCAATATTTATTTACAGGAGACCATCGATGGTGGTGGAGATACCTTATTCGAATTAAGGAGGGGCATTCTTAATTTAATCCTATTCTTCTTCCACCTCTGAGTCTTTAAAAGTGCTCTTTGATGAATATATAAATCCCTATACATCTCTATCACTATCAAGGTGAGAGAGTCCATGATAAGAGACATTATCATCACCTATTTCCTAAGTCATTTTATTGAGATGTTGGGGCCGATTTTCTTTTACACTTTCACTAGGTATAGTTGGTGATTGTTCATTGAAGACAAGGTCTATAACCTATACTATATTTATAGAGATAACATAGTCACTATCGAGAATACTCCTAAAATTTGTAGGTGTGGTCCCCAAGATGTTGGGGGGTGGAACTTGTATACCATCATCCACCTTTGGTTGTTTGCCTCCAATTTTTTTGAATCCCACTTCATCATATAAGGATTCATATGTTTCCAAGGGGGCATTGTCACCATGTAGAATGTTGATGTTTCCATTGATGGGGTATTTTATACATTAATGGAATGATGAAGGTACCACTAGGTGGATATGAAGCAGGGGGATTTCTTTTTGGACGTTATATGAGGCGTCTTAATGGATAACCATAAACTCAACATCATATGTGAGATCCAAAAACTAAGGTTTATGTTTGATCTTTTGAATACTTCTTTTCTAAAACTTGTCATTCCCTTTAATGGTCAGTTTTTAAGAAAAAATCCACTGAACTATATCAAAAAAATCAGATGGATCAAACCTATATGAGGTTGATCTTGGAGTAATTGTAAATTATATCCCTTTTGATGTAGACATTATCGATTCTACCCAAAATATATAGTGATCTTATATGTCATTGTATAACTTCTTAATGATCATGCTCTGTGAATATGATGGTGACATTGAATTCTACTAACATGGTGTGAATTTTATAGACCTATGGTGTAGTGACTTCTATATCAAATTCTTGTTCATTTGGAGGGCTTAAATGAGTGCCTTTTTTGAATTATTTTGAAATATGGAGTGAATTGAGGATTGAAAACATGTCTTGGTCAACCACCATCTATTTTATAATTTTGTACTTTTGTGCTAAAGAGTGACTCTTCCTATGATGGGGTTTCTCCTGGAAATGTGTCTTAGGAATTGAAAAATTTGAGGTGGACATGCCTGGTTCTTGTACAGAGTTCATGGGAGAATATTATTCTAGTGGCGCCAGTCATGTCATCAATCCATGTTGCCTAGGATGATTGGATAATTGAACCCCCACTAGGCGGTCATACAAGACAACTAGGTATAGATGATCGTTGGAGGGTTCTCAGACACCTCAATATTTGTTTTGGGATTTCTAGGGTTCATTACCATAGTTCTCAGCTATATATATGTTCTCCAAAGTTAAATGACCAAAATATTGTTTCCAAAAATTCCTGTTTTATCCCTCGTATCCTCGATTCCTGGGCATGCAGCCTCTCGGTCCCCGGTTGGATATAGAGAACTTATACTTAGAGGCATATTCATCATTGGATAATTTCTCTAAAAAGTGTATCAAATTTAATGAACCAAAGATAATATCTTCATCCGATGTGGGTTTTATTTGGTGGGGTGGTTCCCATGCTTCATATGTTGCAGGGAAGTAATCTGCAATAGTCAGAGCATGAGTTGAACATGAATATGACTCCTATTTAGTTTATTCCTTCTTCAATTTATTGAAATTTCTTTTAGAAAGAATATATGATGTCACCTTATTTGGTGATAGAGTTATTGTGGGTTTGTGAAGCTATTCTCTTAGGGTGGTATGAGCTCGTTCTATTATTTTTTCAAGTCACATAGTTGTTGAACTTTTGTTCCTGCCTAGCTGGAACATTCTTAAAATCACCCTCTTCTTCTAACTGGACAACAATTATACAGGAAACATTCATTGAGGATTTATCTAACACCACCTATCTATAATCCAGAATTACTTGAAGGATTTATTTGAAAAAGAAGCATTAATGGATATTTTGACCCATCCATATATGGAAAGGGTTGTATTCAAGATGTTCAATGAGGTTGACCTCATCAGGATTCTTGGGCTATGTTATCTTGAGAATTTTATTATATATGGATTCAATGAAATAACAGGGGACTTGTACATTTATTATGGATTATGGTTTATTCATTTATTCATGAAATATTTGGTGACTCATATTTCCCTTTTCTTATTGTCGATGGTGATTTTTTGGTTGTCACCACTTGATAGTGGTTGTGGGGAATATCCAGACCTACCTAGGTTCTTGGATTGGATATTTTGCTGGCTTGATAGTGATAGATTCATATTCTAATTTTCCTAGACTTTTCCCTTGTATTGAGTGAGTTTAGTCAAGATTTAGATCGGGTTCACTAAATGAAATTCAAGAAGCATTTTTTTATTTCTAAAAACTCATATAACCCACCTAGATAGTGTAACACCCCAAGATTTCCTAAAATATATTTTTTGAATTAATTTAATCTTTTTAATATTTTTCATTTCACACAACATTGAATATAGACTTTGTAATATGAAATCACTAAGTCTGGATTACATTATACGAAACACCACAATAAGATTTTGGAACATGTAACATAATGTTTTTCATGTGTTATACTAAATTATGAGTTCCTTTTATAGCTTGTTTCAAAAACAAGATCGAGTTTTACCATAATAAAATGAACTATTAATATTATTTTTATCACATTATAATTATAGTTTTCACCTATCCATTGGAATGATGATTACGAATAAGATTAATTAAATTATGAAAATATAGTTTACACATGTATATAAGAAAAATTATTTAGTGACCAATTAACTACAATTGAAAATAAAATCAATTTCAAAATATAGGAAATCTTTTGCTGGAAATATAAATTTGTGAAATCAATCGAGTTTTAGTTTAATATATTAATTAAAACACTTTTGATAAAGTATTTTATTGATATATATATATATATATTATTTATTCAATTATTTAATATTAATCTTATGTGATTTTAAGAAAATAGAGAAGAGTAAATCCAATTTTATGAATAAGTTGATGTATTTTTACAAAAGGTTATTTTACCTCATTTTAAGGGTGGGACTATTTTAATTATAATTTTTGAAAATTTTATAATTTTTATTTCTCAAAAAAATATCATTTTTGAAATAAGATTATTAAAATTTACTTTGCATTAATTTTTTATAATTTTTCTAAGAATTTTAATTATTTATGAAAAGTATAGAATACTGAATTTTAATTCAAAACTACATTTCATATGGTTCATTTATATAGTTAAATTATATATTAATTTGGTTTTCTAGAATAATTAGATCAATTATACATTAATTATTCCAATTTAGGCCATTTAAACCAATTTCACCTTGAAATTGGAAATAAAAACATTTTAAAAATTTGAAAATTTTGACTTTAAGAACCTGTTGTTTTGTCCCATCTATCGGATTATTTTGAAATTAATCTACACTAATTCTATGATAAGAATTTTTAAAAGTGGATTCCATATTTAGAATAAAAAAATCATAGTTTTGAATAAGATCAACCTAGTTTTTGACAAAAAAATATTAGTGAATGTAAATAAAATTAATTACTAAGATTAAGGTAAAAATGAATTTACATAGTAGATAAATTTAAATTGAAGGAAAAAATACCCTAGAAGGATTTAAAAAATACATTTTCTAGATATATTTCAAATATATCCTCTATTATATCTAAAATGGAAAATTATTTGAGGCACAAGTTTTAAGGGGGATCTCTCAATAGTGTTTGCCTTTTCATATTTATAAGAGTGCTACTCTAACAGTATAAAAGGGAAGACACCCCAACCTCTCACTTAATAAAACCGATCTAGACATATTGTAACATCATATGTTTTGAAAAAAAAATACTATGTTTGATAGCATGCATGATATGCCACATAGAGCTTCATCAAACCATAAAATATTATTATTTAAATGTTACCATTATAACCTAGACGTTAAAATATCGGGAATGAAAATTTTTAATAGAATTATAAAAATATTTTTTACACATGTATATATAATTAATTATTTGTTGATCAATTAATTATAAATGAAGAAATAACATTTTTCTAATAAAAGGAAATGATTTTCAAAAAAAACTATTTATAGGTGCACAAGTATAACAAATAAATCACTCTTATTGGGTCATATTCATGATATATATATATATATAATATTCAATATAATATTTTACATTCATATTATTATTTTTTCATGTTATCTGAATAAATCTAATTTTATTAATAGAAAATTATTTTTTCAAAAAATGTAGTTTTTTCAAAATTTAATGGCACACTAGTTTTAAATATTTTGTCGATAATTTTATAAATTATATTTGGAAAAATAAAATTATTATTTTAAATATTAATATCAAAATTTACACACACAAAACCCTCGTTATTTTACTTTCATGTATAGAGTATATAAATATAACAAAAAATAGCATTAAAACATAGAGAGATCCCTAATCAAGGTGGTCTGAAATATTAGAGATCCAACACATCAACTCTCATGAACTTGAGCCCCTCCATTGGGAAGGATATGATGTTGGAGTATTGTATGAGCTTCTCATTCTGTGTAACCTTAGAAGCATTGAATTTTGTGACCATGATCCCTTCATGCCATGTGTGAGAGATCACCATGTGGTTGATCATGAGATTTTTCACCTCCTGATTAAAAATTTGATTGTATAGGGGATGTTTCCATTTCCAATAATTTCTTTATAATGTATCAAAGAGTTAGTATTGATGCCTCTAATAGTGATATTCTACTTGTTACAAAACCTTAGAAATGTGGCCATTGCATGTGCATCATCTTATAGAGAGTCACCACTACAATATGACCTCATGAAACCTGCAATGACTGATCCTCAGTTATCATTGATCCCCCCATGTTTACCAAGAGTCAAGACCTTTTCGTGTTAATATTTAGGTCCTGAAGAAGCGGTTTACATTAGACCTGCTCTGATCTGTTTGTGATGGAGTGGGAGCTTGGCACCACTTGGGATCTAATGGAGGGAGTCATCTCCTATTCTTTAAAGAACCAGATCAGGTCATGAATTATGTTCTTGGTTTTAAATGAGATAACTATTTTGGCTCCAATTATGTTTTTATTCTTTTAATAGTTAATTAGTGTCCAAATCCTTCAACGGAAAACACTATGAATTATGGAGTGGGCATTCCTTTCTGAGCCTCGATTGCTTGACCCTTGATTCCACTTGTTAAAGAAGTACTCCTGAGTTATTTCTTATATCGAAAAGCCTATGAATGACCAATAGTTTTTCAATATCCACAAATAATATTCAATTTAAAATAATAAATGTCTGATTGATTCCATTTGTGGTTCCCTACATTAGTGGCATTGAGATGATAGGTGAATACCCATCTGTTGGCTGAGATCCTCAGTAGGCAGTGCCTTGTTCATAAGGTGCCAGATTAGAAATTTGAACATGGATGGGATCTATTTGCATAATAGAGTATCCCCCCACTCATCCCTTCTATCTGGTTCAATCCTTATCCTAATAAATTAATTTTTTTGAGTTGAATCCTGGAGCTGAGTCAGTGAAAATACATTTTTATGATTCATCATTTAGAACTATGCAATCCAATGAATTGTGTTTGGTATCACTCAAGATCTCATGAATAAATCTGGGTTGATTTTTTGCCACCCACAATGTGATGTATCGTACTGGGTATCCTAGAAACCATAGTTTCCCTCACCCAAATCCATATTTAAAAAACTAGTGTTCCCCTTTCCTAGAATAGAGTAGGAGTATTGATATTAGAGCTCAAGGTATGGCTAGATTGGTTTCCATAGGGATGAGAATATTGATTGTTTCATGGTATTATTCATTCCATATTTGTCAAGAAAAATTTGACCCCATAATTAGTTCACCTACAAGACATTTAATGTTAATTTAGCATGCACTCCCTACATGGTCCCAGATATACTCTTTAGGTTGATCCCTCCCTCTAATGTGGGTCTGGCCATCCTCTTCCACAATGCCCAGTGATGTTTACCATCCATTTAAACATCAAAAAATAATGTAATCATCAAATTATCCATGATGGAGATCATTTTTTTCGGCACTTCCAATGTGGAAAGTAAATTCATCAGGATGAAAGTTAACATGCAATTCATGAGTTAAATTCTTTCTCTGAAGGATACGAACCGGTTCTTCTATTTGTGGATGCGCCTTACAAATCTATTTATGATATTGGGAATGTGATGAATGCAAGGAGTGTTTGTACCAAACATCACACCAAGATATTCCATTTGTAAATATCCTCTCTACATATCCAACCAATCTTCTAAGGCCTTTACCCTTCATTCGATGAAATTATTTTCTGTATAGAAAATAATTTTGTCCCAATTAATCACTTTCCCACTTTACATAGAGAAAACTTTCAAAACTATGATAATTACTTGAAATAATATCTTTCTATAATTGATAAACATGATGGTTTCATTAGAAAACATCATATGAGAGATACCTTAGGTTGCTTGCCTATTTTGTACTGGATGGTTCAGCCCAATCTTATACCCTTGTGAATTTTCTGACTAAGCACACCCTAAGAGAGAATAAAATGCATGGGGGGAAAAGACCCCTTACTTCTTTGAAAACCCAAAATTGATTTTCCATGAAGGATTTGGTTAGCCAAACCGAGCTAAAACATCAAAAGAGGATATCAATGAACCACAAAGAGGACCCATGCTGGAGAAAACCCTTTAAAGAAAGATCCATTCCACCCTATTATATTCTTTTCTCATTTTCAATTTGATTACAAGGTTACTCCTAAATTTTTTGAGATTAATGTCACTTAAAACATTCGACAACACTCCCACTACTAATTGTATGGTTTGACCTTTCTTGAAGTTGTATTATTCATTGTCTATCCAAATAGGCATGAAGGATGCAATCCTTTTGTTGGGAATGCCTGTAAGGACCCTGTATGGAATGATTCATATACAAATTGGTTGGTAATGGTCCAAAGAGTGAGGTATTATTCTCTTTTTAACTAAAACAATATACGTAGAACAAAAAATACAAGGAATGTTACCCTTATGAAAGAAGTCTTTCACTGTCAACACTAAATCCCCCTTAACGATGTCCTAGGATATCTGATAGAATGAACCTGGTAGTCGGTCAAGCTCTGGTGAGTTATCTAAATTTAAATTCCAAATCACCACATGAACCTCTTCCTAATCTAGGATTCTTATTAGATATAATTGGCCTCCCCATTGACCCTATGTGGTATGTTATCAAAGATATCTACTGGACCACCATGATTTATTCCAACCATGCAAGGGATTTTCCTTACATGTAAGGATTTAAAGTGATCATCCACGAGGTCCCCTACCTCATCCATATCATTGGATTATGATGCATCCTCTATGAGGATGTCGGGTCTCCAAAACCAACATTTATACTTGATTCAGTCTTGGAAGAACTCAGTGTTGTGGTCACCTTCAAAAATCCTTTTAATCCAGGATTCTCCTCGATCCATCCTTTCATTCCTTAGTAACATATATACCATGTGATTTTCTTGGTCTAGAGATATTCAAAAGTAGACTCATCTCATTCATTTTCTAGTATTCTCTTCATACTATTGATATCACTATTTATGTCTTCCAAGTCCTGACCCTAGGGGGGAAGGTGTCTCTACCATGATTTAATATTACCTTTGGTTCGCCTGATATATTTTTGTAGAGATGTCCACAGGTTACCTTAATGATGATGATTCCTTTCCTCCCACAATATATCAATAATTTTTGGGTCTGTTATCCATTTATAAAATAACAGAATGAATTCTCCGCTACTCGGCCTAGGTGATAAGGAGATCTATAGCGGATAGTGGTCACAAAAGCTCTATGCCAGATGAGTGACTTTCAATATAGGAAAGGAAGATACAGTTGGCCCATTCATCATAAACCGCCCAAGAAGACACCATATTCTGTGTCTCCCTCACTGATTGTTACACAAAGTGAACCGGTCCCTGACATAACCTACATCCATTAAACCATTTCTTCCAAAGAAGAAAACAAAGGACTGAATAGAATCCCTTGGAAATATGCCTCCACCATTCTTATCCTCTATATCTGATATTATATTAAATCCCTCAAACATTTAATAGATTCCTCTAGGGGTAAAGAGTCTAATTCCGGCCACAGAACCTCCCTTTCCTGAGCATCACATTTCATGTAAATGAACAAGAAGAAGAACCAATGATCCCCCATTTTTATTCTAATAGCTATAAACTAATATAAAGTGTGAACCAATTCAACTGATAAGTTACCTTTCTATAAGATCCATATGTGTGTATTTATAGGGTTACCATCCATGAATCATGACACCCTCAACCTTTTCACATATTCATTTATTATTGATGATTCTTGTTTGGGATATATAATTACTACCATTGAAACACAATTATTAGAAATATTATTGGATGTGATTTCAAGATTTTCCCGAGTACCCAATCTATGTGCATTCCATTGAAGGTGACTAGAAATTAAAATAGAAAAGTCTAGTTTTTTTCTCTAGACCCATGTCCTTCCACCACCCAAACTAATCTTCATATTGCCTAAGCTTTATCCTGGGACCTAGTACACATACTCTTTAGAGCCTTTGAGTGCAAAACCACTGGGGATCGTGAGTTGATCTCATCCTACTACACTTATCCTTCTGAGTTATCTATTTTTGATGAAATATCCACCTTTTAGGGAGGTGGGTTGGGAACTAAAGGATTCATTGAGATAAGATCCTATGAAAAAGTGCTTTGAACCTTCAGGAGAGCTCCCACAGTGGGGGATACTTCCTTTTCTGCCTAACCTGATAGAACACATTCATCCATCTCTAATGTAGGGGAGCTAATAACTTAAGTAGATATGGAAACCCCTCCTTCTGACATGAAAATGAACACCTACCAAGATTTATCATTGATGCATATGCAGGGAGGGGTTGGAAGGACATACACAAACAAATTGTTCTAGCTTAGGAGGAGTTGTAGGGTCAGGCCCAAAAGCATTGGAAGAAGGTTTCTAGGTGAAGGAGAGTGTGCACCACAGTTGAATAGGACCATATCCAAACATGTAGTCCCTCCACCACATGTTCACTAGTCTTCAGAGCAAGATATTCTAGATCCACTGGAGAAGGGAACGAAGAAGTCACCCCTTCCCATGATGGAGACCATATGAGCCTAAAAATATCACATGGGGGTAAATTGATAGCCATTGAGGATGAGGCCCCATTATTACCTGATTGATTCTATAGGTTACTATAAACCTGCTTCTGATGATCTTTACGACACTTTTTTACAGAGTGATGTAGGAATTGATAATGAGAGTAGAGTCTTGGGGTTGTTGGGTAAAAAGGTTTTTATTCCAATCTACCAAGCCCTCGACACGAAGCGCCAATCTTCTCAGGGGAATTCAATAAAGGTCCATCGTGATAAAAACCCTATCTTAAGTCACTTATTTGAACCATAGATAATGATTATTAGAACAAAAATATAAGCACAATATTTTCCATTTCCTTGCAAAAAACCTTCATTCATGAATAGGAGTGGTAATCCTATAAGAGATACTCATACTATAGCCTTGGAGAAGTCTTTTTCGCAGTGTAAATCAACATACCATTGAGACAAGGAAAACCTCCATCAACCCCATAGACATTGGGCTCTCCCACCAAGGGGTCATGAAAAGTAATTTCTTCACACTTTTTTTTAACAAGTGAAATTTTTTTAACACGGGGTTGTATGGGGGATTTGTTAGAATATAAAAATTATTTTTTAATATAAAATTTTTATCTGTATCATGATAATTTATTTTTATTTTTTAGATAATAAATAATTTAATTAAATTCTTTCACAATGATGATGCAGTAACTTTTTAATTAAAATAAACATCAAATAAATCAAATTAGAAATACTAAAATAAATATAATTTGAGAAGATTAATTTTTTAAAAAAATATTATATATGGATATTACATTTTAGTGATGTTTGAGAATAATTGGTTTGATTTTATCGTACTATTATGATATTTTTAAAACCTCATGTATTGAATTGTGTCAAAATCGACATTATTGATATTTTAAAATAAATAATATTTTATTAAATGATATAAATTTTCAAAAAAATATAATTAGAAAAATAATTGGGATAATTATATAAATGTCATAAAATTATCATTTATTTTTCATTTTACCTTTTTATAGTAATTATATTAACCCTCAAAGTGTAAATTACATGATACCACAGTAAGAATTAAAAATATTAAATAGGGGTTCAAACAAAAATATAAGGATCAAAAAATAGTAAAAACTTTTATATTTTCTATAGAATTTTGTTTATTTCACTTAAAATCATCCTATATTCTATAAAAAAACTTTGGACTCATTTTTAATAGAAAAATAATTTAAATTAAATTAATATTTTGAAAAATTTCAAGAGTGCCCTTCCTCTATCCTATAAAAGTTCACTCATTATTCTCTTTTATTCATATAAAGAAAACTATTTTTCAGAAAATAACTACCCAAAATAACTTATTATAATCCTTACCTACATTATTGGGGCCTTAATTTATGCATAACACACCCCATTGAGGTTTTAAGGTGTTATTCAAAGGAGATCGTCCGAGGAAAATGTTTCTTTTTTAATTAAGTCTTTCTATTTTATTTATTTTTACAATTATTTCAAATATTCTTCAACCATGATGAAATAATAAATCTAGTATAATAAATGTAATAATATTTTATAATTTTAATATCATCACCTAAATAAATCTCCACTTCAATTAAATGTTAAAAGAATTATCGATCGTGTTTACTGTGAACTACCTCCTTGTGAACTGATATAATTAGTTTTCCATCTCCATATCTCAAGACTTTTTATAATGATGTAATTAATTTTTATGTTTAATATTAATTATATATTTATAATTATTAATATATAATATATAAATTAATTTATTTCCTTTCCGTGCACATAAAAATGCTAACGTCGTTCGTGTGTGCGTGTGAACTATCACCTCCATGAAGCGATGTGATTCGTTTTTCATCATCAAATCACATAAATGGTATATATAAGTATATTTGAATTATTAATATGATATTAATGATATTAGTATTATTTTTAATTATAAAATAACACTTACCTTTTTTCCTTAATAATCATTGTTAAATGAAAACGTTACTCTTCTATATGTACGGCTTACCGTCTTTGTGATTGTTACATAATTCATTGTTCATATAAATATTTAATTAATCGATTTACAAATATAATTTATATATAAAAGTGATTATTATTTTATGAATATTTTTTTAGATGATGGAATAATTCCCAATTTTACAATTGACAACACACTAAAGGAATTTGGGACTCAAGTACCTATTATCATCAAAACATCTAACATGAATATGTATATATATGTAATTGTTATAAAAATATAAAAAGTTTTATAAAAAGAATAACAAAATGTAAAAATGTTCTTAATAAAGTAAATAGTTACCCTAAGTTTCTTATTCATAAATATAAATATTTTACGTGACGGGTCAGACTCAATGTAATGGATTTTGGCTCAATCTTAATTCAACGATGCAGTTCTTAATGATATGCAACTTTGTTCTTTTATAAGGTGTATATAAAAATACTATGAAATTTCATATTTAATATAAAATCATGTTATTTAATGTTTTATTAAATGGTTTCATTTATGGAGAATAAAATTTATATGTTCTAAGTGGTATGGGACTCCTTGGATGTTTAACGATTAAATTTTCAAATATTTTTCTCCATATCAATATTCATTATTTTATTTTACAGATTTATTTATATGGATATAAAAGGGTTATAAAAAAATTTCTATCTATTTTTTTTTTATTAAAAAAATCAAAAAGGAATATTTTTACATGTTTTATAAGGAATTTTTTTATAAACAACAAAAAGAATGTTATATTCTTAACCTATACGGCGACAATGACTTTTCTATGATCGTGATCATTATTTTATCCTCGTATTCCTTTTTAAGATTTTATACTTCAATATATGAAATACCATATTTATATTTTTCAGAATTTTGGTATTAAAAATGGTTTTTCGATGAAAAACTTGTTTGGTTATTGAAAATGGTTTTTTGAAAGAAAAAGTTATTTTTTATACGAAATCATTTCTCATATGGGAACAAAAGAGTTTTTTTCTAGTTTTTTTATGATGAAATTGTTTTATAAATGATATTATACATGGGAATTATATGAAAATGGTGATCCTAGTATATATTAAACATGGGGTGGCCCAGATAGCACTGGGTAATCCCATTATAGGTTAACATGGGGAGGCCCAGTTAGCTCCAGGAAATCCCCTTATAATTGAACATGGGGTGGCCTAGATAGCACCAGAAAAGCCCATTATAGCTTAATTTGGGGAGGAAAAAATAGTGCTCTGTAAGCCTGTAATAAATTAATTTTAAGTCAGTCATATTTTCCATCCAATGTAATGGTTTTTGAATGGGTTTTATGTATATGAATTTCTAAGTCACCTATCAGAGATTTAATTTAATTATATGGGATTTAATAATTTTCTTTGAGTAAAATTTGTGTTTTTGTTTCTTGTAAAAATATTTTATATCATTATAGAACAGTGATTAAAAAGGTAAAAATTATATTAGTTTGTATTTTTTACTAACCAAATTGTTTCATTTATTTTTTATATCCCTTATTGAGCTTTTGTGATCAGCCAATTTTTTTAAAATTTTATTCACAAGGTTTAAAATGAAATAGAGACAAGGATCAGATTAAGGGGATAATTTTGAATATTTTTCATAAAAATAAATCATATTTTATTTTGTAGTGTTTTATATTGTGAAAATATTGATATTAGGTATAAGTGTCCAGTTATAATATATAGGGTTTTTTAATATTTTTTCCTAATTCTATGATATTTTAAACTGAAAATATCCATGAATGTCTATTATAGTTCAAAAACACTATGATATGTGATGTTAAAGGATGTTTTATTACAATTACCATCAAATCATAGTCTATAATTATTTTTAGATTAGTGTGTATCTTAAGAGTTAGGGATATCGTCATGAGTTTATAATTTTTTGGTTGAGCCTAAGTTCAATTTTCATAGAAACCCTTTTGAGGATTTATGTTATGAAATTTTAAGGTTACTAATGTTATTTTTGGACATTTTATTTATAATGGTAATCTATATAGGTATAGAGTATTTTATTATTAAATTATTATAAATTTTTTATGGATATTATATTTTAAATTTCTATTTTTTTTAAATGTTAAAATTCAGTTCATATTTTAATGGAGTTATTTTTTACAGACTAGGGATCATTTAACAAGATGGAAGGAATGTGATATTTCGAAACCTTATTATCCCTTCTAGATTATTTTATTCACTATTATTAGAAATTATTATTAAAATTATTTTTTTAGATTTAGGATTATTCAAATCCTTTTCCAGACCCTATTTGTCTTATCTAAAACATATTCTTTTATCCAAAATATTATGGTTCATGGTATCTTTTTCATTTTATTTCAAAATATCATCATTACCAACCATCTAAAAAAGTGAAATTCTACAAAAGACTAGAACATTTACTTTTTGGAAGTTTTGGATCATGTTAGAAGACAAAAGGGGATATCAAAGAAATCCTGACGTACAGATTTAAGGTATGATTTATTTTATTATGTTCTAAGTAGGTAACAATTTTTAATTGATATTGATAAACCATAAGGATATAACTCATATAATTGATTATATGGATAAATTATTAAAGAAAAATATGACTAAGTGTGGTTAATGGTTTAATAATAAAGTTGAATGAATGATGTGTTTATGTTTTTATTATTTTAATTTATGATATAATGTAGTATTATAAAGATTATGAGAGTCATGGAACACCTAAATTTTTTTCCATAATATGTTATATTTTAATAAAATATGGGAAAAATATTTTATGGAATCTATACCCTTGAAATGTGTAAAAGGTGATAATTTTTTAGAGACATTTATTTGTTTTTGATAAATGCTTTTTGAAAATAGAATACAATTGAATTTTATTTGAGGACTAAATGTTGAATTATATTTTGGGTGAACCGATTTTTTTATTGTGTACTTATGGTCATTTTGGTTTTTTAGAGAAATGGATATAATACTTAGATATTATGTTATTTAGGGAATTTAGTTTTTTTTCATGAGACTTCAAGAGTAATTGATGTTATTTGGAGATTAATGTTAAAATTTATCTTGGAAGACTATACGATTAAATACTTCATATTTTTGGGTTTTAATCTTAGTTTTAATATTTTTATGTAATTATATGGGTATTTATGTGTTAAATAATATATGTTGAACTTTCGGTATTACTAATTGATTTTAGAGATTAAAGTTGTGTTTCATTATATAAAGTTTTATATTTTTGGATAATTAACTTTTCTTATCTTAACCATTATTTTTATGTTTTTGAAGACATGATAAATATAATGTTAATATATTTTTGGATTATGTGATTCTATTGAAGTTGATTCTAGTTCTTTAGGATTGAAAAAATCATCTTAAATACTCATCATTTGAAGAAAAATATGAGTTTTGGTGAAAATTGAATGAAGGATGAAACTCTACATTCCATAAGTATTTTTCCTTATGTTTTTTAGTCTAGGTAGTAATATAATTTTTAAAATCTATAAAAGGGTCTTGAAAAAAAAATTATCCATTTACTTTTATCAATTGTCTTTTGACCCATCACAGATTTCCATTTTTTCATGGTTAGATTTCCCATGATCATGTTCTCTATAACTCTTTATTAGTTTCTGAGAGAAATTTTTCTCTTCCATATCCATGTTTTTCTACATGGAAACCTTGTTTGTGTTATCTTCGGTGACCTCCATACTACCTTTTATTTCTTTAAAATTGGAAGTTCCATTAATCCTTTTTTTATGTGGGGTTTTAATAATGGTATTTTGAAAATTCATACCTTAGATACAGATCCCGAATTCCAAATTTTGAGGATGAGATTTCTAAAAGGTGTGGATAATGTAACATACCAAGTAGATATCAAGGATCTAAAAGAGAGGATCCTTTGTGGGAAATTGATTCCATTTGTGTGTGTCCGGTGGTAGCATGTGAATCTACATGAGAGCATGTGGGAGCAGGAGGCTCAGATTTCTGATCTTTACCTTTAACTTTTTGTTTAGTATCCCTATGGTTTGTTTATTGAGGACATAAATCCCTAAGGTTGGGAGAATGTAAGGACTCTGATTTCTATGGTTTAATTTTTATAAATTAATTTAGAAAATTCCAAGTCAAGGAAACGAGACGGTGTGTGATTTTGAGGCCCGGTATGCCCGAGAATGCTCATTGAAAAATATTATGTTTTTAATATCACTAGTGACCAGTTTTCCAAAAAAAGTGTAATAACTTTTAAACGGGTTCCTGTATTAGAAAGATGAGGGACCTATTAAATTAATATTTGAATGTTTACCGTAGGAGAGGCCTAACATTGGTCAAGACGGGTTAAATGGGAAAAGTTGATCTTGGATGTAATGGGAATAATTTTTTTATTAAAATATTTTTAGTCGACACTGGGAGGATTCCTTATTAACAATCCATTTTCGAGGAATTCATGGTCATCAACATAACCCTATAAATATTTTGAGGCAAGGAGATGGAGCTCTCTCCAACAAATGCCGATAAATTTGTGAATAAATAATGATGAACCTCATATTTGAAGGATCTTTCCCATATCAATGACGTGGTGACCAATCTTCATCAGTGATCAAACCGAATGGAGTAGGGTGTGTGTTTAATTTTTATTCATTCCTCGTTCTTTATTTCCTTTTATGAACATGAATCAATCGATGAATGGATTTCTTCACTAGTCATGTTTATCGAAATAATTTGGATTTTATTTGCGGTTTGATAATCAAGGTTGATTTGTTTTAGAGATTTTAATTGTTTCCTCATCTTTCTTTATTCTAACATGAATGGATCGAGGACAAAATGAACAATTCAAAGATCTTTTTTTGGGTGTTCTTTTTCACATGTCTCTCTCATCCAATTTTTATTTCATTCTTCATTCATCATGGGATATGAATAGAGGATCATTTATAATTCATTTTGTGGTGAAATTATCTAAGATAAAAGATCCAATGTCAGGATGACCTAGCAGAGGTGTGATGAAGACAATGAAAGATGGATATAGGTGATTCAGGAGATATCTCCATGCAAGTGATTTTTCATTAGGATGAATCACGATGTTTATCCAAGACTGGGGAGATGAATAACATGAACTAAGGATTGTAGACATGGGTTTATTTAGAAAAAAAGCATTGGAGAATCACTGGCGGCCAACATAGGGCGTGGCACCACCAGCCAGTGTAGGCAGTGGTGACCACCGGTAGACGGTGGCCCATGAAAGTGAGGTGCGCTGGTGCCGCTTGAAGGGTGAGTCAGCCATGTTTAGTGGACTATGGTAGCAGTAGGCCCCGGGGAGATGAACACTATATTTCAACGGCATTGAAAGTGGAAGTTCCATGTCTCCTAGAGGAGCATCCGGTCAGGTGGACCGCATATGACAAAATAGTCTGGTCCACGTGCCAGCGGGCCGGACAAAAGACTAAGACCACTCTAGTGGCCCCATGATTTGGAACAAGCCACCCAATAGGTTGTGGTCTACCATAACCAGAGGGATAGGAGGAACCGGGTCGGTTCGACCAACTGGTCAGGATGGGTTTGGTGGGTCAGGTCGGACCCAGACCGGACTGGGATTGGTCCTTTTCACTAAAATCATCATATCTTTCAAAACATACATCTGATAAATTATTCATCTACAGAATTAGAACCCTTGTGACGATATTGACATTATGAGACCAATGGTGATTTTTATCTCAAACTTTCTAATGACATGGGTCATCATCACAGGTAGCACCTAGGGTCAAAAAACACAGCAGGTTTAACTGCTACTCACCTTACACCCTTCTTTTTTATATTAATTGTACCTGTCATTCACTATATCTTAGACAGGCTTCCTTGGAGTTATTTCACCTTATAATTTCTTTATAGGTATTTTGGTATTGTTTGTCACTTACAAGACTGTGATCACTTCAACAGGAATTCCTAGATAGAGTTTTTGGAATCCTTTGAGAGGCATGGTGTCAGATCCTTTATTCAGTCTTCATTTACTAGGTAGAGACTGCAGTATTGATGCACCAATACTCTTAAAATGTTAATAATATACTTAGAGGGTTATTACAAATGGATTTATTGGTATACACCATGGCCCAAGTTGTGATTCTCCACTAATGTATCACACTCTCTTTAGATATTTTGGAGTATCTCTCTCTCCTTTGGTGGTTCCTGATGAGTAATTCCTATCAGATTGATTTCATTAGTGCTATCAAAATCAAGAGTGTGTTCTCCAATATTAGTGCTTCGTGGAATTTTTTGAACATGCCCTAGCATTGGTATGTTGTTACTATGACATACAATAGACTATGTGGAATGGTTTGAGTATATCTGGATGTCCTTGTTATATGTTGTAGACATATACTTGTGTAGAGTTGACTATAATTTTCCTTTTTGTATTGTTTTTTGGTTTCAAGGTGTCCTACTATGTATTGTTATACTTATTCATACATGGGTTTTTCCCACACATGTCATGTATTGTGAAGATGAGTGACGTTTTGACAGAGTCTAGTGTGGATAAGGACCGAACGGAGCTTTGTGATATCAGACAGGCTAGGGTACTCTTATGGAATCAGACTATAGTTCCAATTCATCACCTTCATGTCAGATCAGGTAGGGTTTTCTATGGATGAGTTTCAGAAAATTGTTTACACATTTTATTTTGGTGGGATTTTATTATATCCCAGTTTACCTTTCTTTACTTTACATTCACTTTTTTACTCTAGTTTTCAAATAGTGGTTTGAAGGCTTGGTCTATTTGTTGTTTTTAGCATTCATAATTTGTGTCATAGAGATGTGTGTGTGAACAGGTACTCAGGAAATGACTCCCATTTTAGGGATACACCTACATAGTGTCGGTCACCAACCCCTGGCATATTGGGGGCAGGCTTGGGGATTCGCAAATGGGCCCCATTAGGATGGGTCATGAAAGAGATGTATCATAGGTCGTTGGTTCTACCTTAGGACCAAGAGCCTGTGAGATTGGTTTGGGGAAACAGTGTTAAGTGTTTCGATTTCACTATTAGGGGTAGGGACTCCAATGTTCATGCGGAGACCGACATATTCATACATCAGGACTCTAATAACCTATTTTCATTTTTGTACATGAGAACAATGGTTGCATGGAAAATAACGATACATGTATCGTATAGGAATGGGTTGTGGTTACATATCCTCCTTGAGTCATCTATATATATATATATACTCAATGATTGTAGTACGTATTGTTTTCTTACAGAATTCATCTACAACACATACCATCTAGGATTTAGTAGTTCGATCACGAGGATAACCCCCTCAGTGAAGCGGCTTCAATACATGGACCAATTTCCTTGGTGTAATCTCCCTGTGGTGCACCTATTATACCACCACTTTTGGAGAAGATTTTGGTACCTGAAATACCACCAGATGAGGAGTGTAGGGTGATTATTTTTTCATGTGTTCCAGAGACTGAGACCCATAAGGATATAAGGTGAGCCCGAACCTTAGGTGGATGAGGACTGGTTTGAGGTGGTGACCCGAGTTTTTTGACTAGTCATGGCACCAACCGATCAGATGGTTATTCTGATGGTGATCCTTCTACAGGGATCAGTAGGGTGATGGTGGAATTTTGTTTTCTAGACTCATGATGAGGAAAATAATTCATGGATAGAGTTAGAGTGACTCTTTAGTGATGAGTTTTTGTTAGTTATGCTGATATATGTGTGTATATAATAGCTTCTTCATCTCTAGTTGGGCAGTATGGCAGTGGCCGATTACTCATCAAGGTTCACCAACATTTCCGGGTACTCGATAGATTTTTTCAGAGATCAATACATCCAATATCAGTCCTTTGAGATATCTATGTGTAGAGATATTAAATCTAGTATTATCCTTATGTGGATTCCTACTTTTGATGGGGTGATTAAGTGGGATTTGGTGGTGGAGAGCTTCTTGGCAGAATAGAGACAACTAATGACTGTCGGAAGTGGACGGGAAGGTGGAGAGACCTCAGTAGTATGGATCTGAAATCAGCCTTAGGGATCCAATTGTGGGATACATTAAAGGATGAGGTCTCAGGTTATAAGATCTTTAGTTCAGGTTTCACAAGTTTGGTCCAGCCAACCAAGGGAGAGGTGGTGCTTCTCATGTGATGGCAGGGGACATCTCGCTCAAGATTTTCCAACCCATCATGATGTTGACAGCGAGATAGTTGATGGACCAACAAGGAAGTGATGGAAGAAAGATGAGGTGGATTGATAGGTTTTTTGACCTGGCAGAGGATCAAGGAGAGAAGTGAGTGGTCGATGGTGTTTCGACTTGTTACCACTGCCACTCCCAGGTGGCTTGTACTAGGTTCAGGGAGCTGGAGGATGTGGGGAGGGACAACTGCATGTGGTCAAGGCATATCACCCCAGGAATCCATGGATGATTCAAGGTAAAATATTTGTATTGTATACCTTAGATTATATACTGATTAACACTATTTCTACTAATTTCTTTCTCACCACATATCTTTTTGAAGACCTTGAGATTCTAGTAGAACCGTTTACTCGACCTTTACAATTGAAGACACCTACTAGAGTAGAATCGATGATCACACACCTTTGTCGAAAATTTAATATTAACCATGGAGGTGAGAGTTTATGTTGTAACCTCTTAGTGACAACATCAAGTCCTTACGATATCATTCTTAGTATGGATTGGTTAGCTTCAGTCCATGATTAGATTGATTATTTAAGGTGAAGGGTGCGGGGTATCAACAGTGATGGAATGAGGTTATCCTTTTTTAGTGAAAATGATACCCAAATAGCATAGGATGGAATCATGCATAAGAGGGTGCAGCTGATTACTCATTACTTGGATAGCATGACCATCAAGGCGGTGAATGTCTTGAGATTCTAGTTTCCAGTAGTAGTGGTGGAGTATGAGTATGTCTTCCCAAATGATGTTCTAGGATTACCTCCTCATTGGGAGATAGATTTTTTCATCGACTTACACCCCTATATGGAACTGATATCCTCACTATCATATCGGATGGCTCCTGTAGAGATTTGTGAGCTGAGGGTGTAGTTGGAGGATTTGTAGTGGAAGGGCCTCATGAGACCCAACTTTTCACCCTAGGCCGCTCCAGTTTTTTTTTCCAAGAAGGTAGTTGGGAGCCTGAGGTTATTTGTGGATTACCGATGCATGAACTAGGTGACCATGATGAAAAAATATCCACTACTAAGGATCGATGACCTCTTAGATCTGTTGAGAGAGGCATGCTGATTCTCAATGTTTTCTCATTGATCATGTTATCACCAACTGCGAGTACAAGATGGGGATATAGAAAAGATGGATTTCAGATATTTCTACGGTAATTATGAATACTTGGTTATTCTCATTGACTTAATGAACACCCTTGTAGTATACATGGGACTCTTGAACCAGATCATCCATACGTACCTAGACCAATTTTTGGTGGTATTCATCTATGATATCCTTGTGTACTCAGCATTTTGGGAGAGCTATTCAGGACACTAAAGGATGGTTCTAGAAGTAATCCAAGAGCACCACCTTTATTGGAATCTCTTTATGTTTCATTCATGGATTTATGTGGTCCACTTTCTGGGACATGATATCGCTGCATATGGAGTGGTATTGGACCCATCCAAGTTTGAGGTGGTGTTACCTTGGGAGCCACCTTGGAGCGTGATGTAGGTGAGGAGCTTCCTTGGACTAGCAGGATATTAACGGATATTCAACCATAATTTATCAAGAATATTATCACTGAAGACAGATTTTATGAAAATGGGGAAACCATTTGTGGGTACAGAGATGTTTTTGTATGCTTTTTATCATTTGAGGCAGAGTTTGATGAGTTCCCCAGTCTAGGGATTACCAGAGGAGGGTGTCGAGTTCATAGTGTTCTTTGATGCATCAGGGACCAGACTCAGTTTTGTCCTAATGCATAGGCAAGTGGTGATTGCCTATAATTTGTGCCAGTTGAAACCACATGAGTAGAATGATGAGAACCATCATCTTGAGCTTGCAACGGAAGTATTCACAACGAAGATGTGGAGAAATGATCTGATGGGTGAGAGGTTTTTTCATATTCTCTGATCACAAGAGTCTCAAGTAAGTCTTATGTCATAAGGATATGAACTTGATACATAGGTAGTGGCAAGAGTTCCTCCATGATTATTACTTTGATATCATCTACACTCCTATGAATGAGAAATTGGTGGTAGAATCTCTTAGCAAGAGATCATATTCGCAGGTGCTGGTTGAGGCATCAGAGCGGTTGGCCTCATTATAATTATTCTATATGGATGGAGTTGGGGGAGATTACCTCCATTAGATTTTCTTTAACTCTAAACTCTTACATAAATTCAAGGACTCACATATTGGGGATTCCAATTGTGACTCTATGTTCTCAGTTCTCCACAAGACATACTTCGTATGGATATTCAATAGGTTGGGATCACGTTTCTCTTTTATGAGGGAACACGGTTTTACCAGTATCATTGTGGATGGAGGATATGAGGGAGTTCTTTACATCCCATTTGGTGGTACATCCATGTTTGGAGAAGATGTACTAGGAACTCTGATTTCAGTTTTGGTGTTTGGGGATGAAGAAGGTAGTGGAATAGTTCATTTCTAGGTGCCTTACTTGTCAGCATGTGAAGGCTGAGAACAATGTTCCAATGGGATTGAGAAAACCCCTTGAGGTTCCATTGTGGAATTGGGATGGGATATTGATAGACTTTGTGACGGGATTACCATGTACATATAGGAGACACAATACCGTATGGGTGGTCGTTGACCAACTAACCAAGTCGGCCCACTTTCTTTCAATAAAGGTGAAGAGTTAAGCATAGAGCTTGGAATGACTCAACATGTTAGAGATAGTGCGGATTCACAAAGTTCTATTGAAAGTTGTTTCAAATCATGATTCTTGTTTCACATCCCGATTGTGGAAGTGATTTCCGGATGTTTTTGGGACTCTGTTACTCTTGAGGATGAAATTTTATCCCTATACAGATGGCTAGACGGAGAGGAAAATTCAGGCTCTAGAGGATATGTTGTGGGCCTACATCTTGGACATTGAGCGTAGTTTAGGGGCCCACCTACCAATTGTGGAGTTTGGGTAAAATAAAATCTACCACTCCACCATTGGTATTACTCCATTTGAGGCCTTGTATGGGAGACCCTTCAGGTCACCATATTGCTAGACTGACCCAAGATAGTCACACTAATGGGCCCGAGGATGGTACGAGCTACAACTAAGAAGGCTCATATTATCCATGAGTGGAATAAGACTATTCAGAGCAATAGAAATTCACATGCTGATAGGATACAAAGAACATTGGAGTTTGAGGGTAGAGACCATGTGTTCCTCTGGGTCTCAACTCGACATGAGTTGCAAAGATTTGGCTGGGGAGACATGTTATCTTCAAGGTTCATTGGCCCTTTTTTGATCCAGCGTAGAGTCGGTGAGGTGGCTTAGTTCCTAGATCTACCCCCTCTATTTCATCGGGTATATTATTTCTTTCATGTTTCGTAGATGAGGAGGTATGTGCATGATCCATATCATGTCATCGACTAGGGTCAGATGGACATAGAGGATGGGGCTACGTTTTTAATGTTTCTAGTGGAGATCGAGAATCGGAAAGAGAGAATCCTTTGTGGGTGAGAGATTCCATCAGTGTGCATTTGGTGGAAGCATATGAATCTTCATGATATCACATGGGAGTGAGAGGCCTAAATTCGTGCTCAGTACCCTAATCATTTTGTTTAGTAGCCCTTTGTTTTGGATTTCAAGTACGTAAATCCATAAGGTGGAGATAATTTAGTGAATCTATTTTTCCCATTTTTATTTTTATAAATTAATTAGGAAAATTCTGAGTCTAGGAATAGATACGACATGTGATTTTGGGTTCTGTTGTTCCTTGAATAGTTTGTAGAAAAATTTTATTTTTTTAATATCATGTAAGAGCGGTTTTCCTAAAAAAGTACAATAACGTCCAAATGGGTGCTCAGATCACAAATTCGAGGACACCATTTCATTAAAAGAATTGATTTTACCTTAGGTGAGGCCTTACATTGGCTGGAATGGGTAAAATATGAAAAATTATATTTTCGACGTAACAAGAATAATAATATTTTTATTAAAATATTTTTATTCGACGAAGTGAGGATTCCTTTTTAATAAAAAATTTTCATAGAATTCCAGGTTATCACCATAACCTTAAAAATACTCTAAGGAAAGGAGACACAACTCTCTCAAAATAATGCTGATGGATTGGTGAATCAAGAATGGTGAACCTCGGATTCGAAGGATCATGCCCAAGACATCGACGCAGTGACCATTATTTTTCAGTGATCGAACAAAATTAAGGTAGGGTGTCTGTTTTAATTTGATTCATTACCCATTAATTATTTCCTATAAGAAATGTTAATCAGTTGAAAGACGTATTTGTTCACAGGATATTCATATTACAGGATTTCAAATTTTATATGCGGGTTGATTATCGAGGATGATTTTTTAGAGATTTGAATTGTTTCCTCATCGTTCTTTTTTATAACATGAAAACATCAAGGTTGACATGAATAGGGAGAATATCCATTATTTGGGAATTCATGTGCATTTATATCTTTCCCAAAATTTTTCTTGAATTCTTCGTTCTTCGTGGGATATGAACAGAGGATCGTTTAACCTTCTATTTGTAGCGCAACGATCCGAGATTCAAGATCCAATGTCAGGATGACCTACCAAAGGTAGGATGACGACAGTGACTGACAGATCAAGGTGACTCGGGAGATGTCTCCATGAGAGTGATTTTTCATTGGGATGAATTGTGAAAATGATCTAAGCCCATGGTGATGAATAATGTTACTCGATGATTGAAAATATGTGTATATTTTGATTAATGGAGCAACAAAGAATCATTGGAGAATAAAGGCAAGGCATTCCGGCTCCACGTGGAGGGAGAGTTGGCCGCATTTGGTGGCTCGTGGTGGTAGAAAACCATAGGGGAGGTAGATACGGTGGTCTTACAATGTTGAAAATTGTGGAACAACATCGACCAAGGGAGAATGCAGTTGGGTGGACCACGTGTGTCATAGCAGGTCGACCTGTATACCAGTAGGCTAGAAAAGGGAGATGGGCCACTCCAGCCACTCTGTGGGCTACACCTAGAAGACCAGCAGGTTTCGGTCTAGTAGGGATAGCGGGATAGGCTTGATCGGGCCGAACCGGGTCGGGTTGTCCTGCAGTTCGAGCCGGGATCGACCGGTCGGGCCAAACCTAGATCCGGCCCTTTCACTAAAATTTCCATATATTTCAAACAGTATGTCCAATTGATGACCCATATATGGCATTGGTACCCTTAGGACGTGACTGTCATTATGATACCATTGGTGAGTTTTATCTCAGACATTCCAGTGATACGGTCCATTTTTATGGGAAGCACCTAGGGTCAAGGGACATGGTTGGTGTGACTACAACACACCGTGAACCCTCATATTCATTGTGAATTGTTCATATAGTCCATCATATCTTGGACAAGCTATATTAGATTTTTTTCTCCTTATTATTTCCCAATAGGTATATCGGTATCATTTTCTACTTACATGAGTATGATCCCTTCAATAGGGCTTCCTGGATAGAGATGTTGGAATCTCTTAAGAGGCTCAGTATGGAATACTCTATTCAGTATTCAGGCCCTAGGTAGAGTCTTTGGTATTGATGTGACCAATCCTACCAGAACGTCAATCCTCTACATATAGGGCTATTACAGATTGATTTATTGGTATAATACATGGCCCCGACTACGATCCTCTACTGGTGTATCACACACTCCTCAGATCATTCAACGTATATTTCTCTCTCTCGTGGACGTTCCTGGTTAGAAGAACCTATTAGATATATTTTATCAGTGCTATCAAACATTGCATTGTGTTCTCCCAGATGAGTGCTTCATGGAATTCTTTGAACTGACTCCATAGTGTTGGTATGAAATGGTTATAATGTAACCTAGACTATGTGGTAGGGTTTGAGTATATCTGGATGTCCTTGTTATATGTTTTAGACATATACTTGTGTAAATATGACTATAATTTTCCTTTCTGTATTTATTTTTGGTTTTGGGGTGTCCTACTAGGTATTTTTATACTCACCCGTGCACAGGCTTTTCCCACGCATTTTTTTTTTCTTATGAAGATGAGCAACCTTTTTGACAAATTCCAAGGAGTTCTAAGAATGGACACAACATTGTGAGATCAGAAAGGTTGAGATGATAATATAGAATTAGACAATTGTTCCAGTTCCTCACCTCCAAGTCTGATCGGGTAGCGTTTTCTACATATAAGTTTTAGGAACGTGTATACAGATTTTCTTTTGGTGGTCTTTTATTCGGGCCTGGTTTACCATTTAGTACATTAATTTCATTATTTTACTCTAGTTTTGGTATATTGTTTTTCATGCATGGTTTACTTAGTGTTTTTACCTTCCATCATTTGTGTTTTGTAGATGTGTGTGTGTATACATGTACTAAGGAAAGGCCACCCATGTTAGTGATATGCCTACTATGTGTTATTCTCCAACCCCTGTCCTAATAGAGGCGGGAATTGGGAGTCATGTCATGGGCCCCATTGGGATGGTTTGTGATAGAAATCAATTCCACGTTCAATTTGGATATAAAAACATTTCAATATTTTGAACATATTCAGTTTTAAAATTCTTTTTATCGTTTCTTCAGAAGGATTAATTTTAAAGTAATTTTAACCAATTCTATATTTTCAATTTTGAAAAATGGATTCCATATTTTGAATAATAATTTTGAAATATAATAAATATATCCCTTTTATATTTGGTAAAAATATGCATTGTAACTTTGGCAATTTTTATTACCATAGTTAAGGGTAAATTGGGTAATTAAAGGTACAAGTTTTATTATAAATTTTGAAAAAATTACCCTAATACTTGTTTTGATTTCATGGGAAGTGTCTTCTTCGACCCAAATAATCCTTGGCCTACAATTATGACCTATGTAAGCCACTTTTACGAGAGTATGACATTTTTGTTATTAAATTTAAAGAAAAGTCAATTTTTCACCCTTTTATTTTTAACCAATGAAATATTTTTAATATGGGGTAATATAGGGGATGGGTTAAACTGTGAGTATTATTTTGAAAGATAAAATGTTTATATTTATCATGATAATTTATTTTAAAATTTTAGAGAAGAAATAATTTAATTAAAGGATTTCACAATGATGATGTAGTAATTGTTTAATTAAAGTAAATATCAAATAAATGATATGAAAAATACTAAAATAAATATACTCTGAGATGATTAATGTCATAAATGAATATTTATGATTAAATTTACATTTTTTGATGTCTTATAATATTTGGTTCAAATTTAACGTGTTGTTACGACATTTATAAAATTTCCTATAATGAATAGTGTCAGAATTGACATTATTGAGATTTTAAAATAAATAATATTTTATTAAATAAAATATAATTCATAAAAATAAAAAATTCAGAAAAATAATTTGTATAAGAATAATAATTTTATATCTTACACATTTATTGTTCATTTAGTGTTTTATTATAAATATATTAACACTAAAATTGTAAATTACATTATATCACGTTTGGAATTAAAAATGTTAAATAAGGGTTAAAAAAGATAAGGATTAGTTTTTTTTAAAAAATTATCTATTTTTTATTATATGATTTTTATTCAACCCCAAATCATCTTATATTCGAAATAAATTACTTTGAATTCATTTGTAATAGAAAATTAATTTATATTATATTAATATTTTGAAGAATTGCATCAGTGCTCCTCCCCTCTATTATAAAAGGAAACTCATTCTTTTGTTTTATTCAAAAAAACATATTTTGCTTTGGAAAAAATATATAAACATTACTTCTTATAATCCCTCCCCATATTCTAGAGGAATTATTTTTTTAATAACACCATCATTAAGGGTTTCATGTTGTTAATCAAAAGAGATCGTCTGAGGAAGATGTTTTCATTTTAATTAATTATTCTTATTTTATTTCTTTTTCTACTTACTTAAAATACTATTCCAACATGGTGAAATAATAACTCTCAAAACATAAATATACTAAGATATTATTATGTTAATATCATAACCAAAATCCATCTTTGCTTCCATCAAATGGGAAAAGAATTATCATTCGGGTGTAAAGAGAATTACCTCCTCGCAAACTGATATGATTATATTTTAATCACCATCTCTCAAGACTAGTTATAATTATGGAATTAATGTTTATATATAATATTCATGACATATTTATAATAATTATACAATAACATATCATTTATGTTCTTACCTTTCAATGATCATAAAAATGATAATGTTGTTTGTGCGTACGTGTTAACTATCACCTCCACGAAGCGATTTGATTCATTTTAATCACAAAATCATCTGGATAATATATATTTATAAGTATTTATAAAATACTAATATAATAATAATTATATTATGATCATTATTTAATGATAAAATAATACTTACCTTCTTTCCATAATTACCACTAAAAAATGAAAACATTACTCTTGCATATGTATAGCTTACCATCTCTGTGATTGTAACATAGTTCTTTTTCATATACATATTTAATGAATGGATTTAAATGTATAATATATATATTAAATTTATTTTTTTTCATGAATATTATTTTTTAAATGATGGACTAATGGACACTTTGACTATTGAAATCACACAAAAGTCATTTTGGACTCATGTAATGAATATCGTCAAAACATTTGACATGAACATAAATAATTAAGTAATTTTTATAAAATTATATTAAGTGATAGAAAAGAAATAATAAAATTTAAAAAGGTTCTAAATAAATTAAATAATTAATCAAATTTTACTATTTAGTGTGATAAAGATTGTATGTGACAAGTCAGACTCAAGGTATGATATTTCGTCTCAATCTCCTTTCATTGAGGCATTTCTTGATGATATAAACCTTTATTATTTTATAATGTTTATATAAATATACTATGAAATTTCATATTTTCCCGAAAAACGTGTTATTTAATTTATTTTAAATTTTTTCTATCATGGAGATTAAGATTTAAATTTCCAAAGTGGTATGGGACACCTTGATTGATTAAAAATTTTATTGTCAAATATTTTTCTCCATGTCAAAATACATGATATTGTTTTACATATATATTTATATGAATATAAAAGTCTTAAAATAAAATTTCATGTTTATTTTTAATTTCTTTAATAAAATTTAAAAAGGAATCTTATTATGTGTTTTATATAAAACATTTTGAGAGACAAATAAAACAATTCTCTTTTTATAATGCATACGCTGACAATGACTTTTCTAGCATCGTGGTCATTATTTTATCTTTTTAGTTATTTGAAATAATTCATGATTCATTAAATAAAATTCCATATTTATTGTTTTTGGTATTTTGGAATTAAAAATGGGGTTTCAATGAAAAGTTTCTTTTGTAATGAAAATTGGTTTTTAAAATGAAAATGCTAATTTTAATATGAATGTGTTTTTTATATGGGATTAAAAGATTTTTTTCAAATATTTTTATGATGAGTTTATTTTATTAATTATATAGTACTTTATAATTATAGGAAATGGGTGAGGTTTATATTTATTATACATGGTTTTTCCCAGATATCATAGGTTAATCCTACTATATCATAACATGGGGTAACCTAGGTACTATCGGGAAATCCAGTTATATCTTAACATGGGGTGTCTTAGATAGCGCCGAGTAAGCTCATAATATCTTAATTGGAATTTTTCCACAAGTTTATTCCAATTGAAAAGTATTTTAATGGGTTTTATATATATAATTTTTTGTGTCACCTAAAAGATTTGTTTTTTATATTATGAAATTTAATTATTTTCATTGAGTTAAATATGTGTTTGTTTTTTATGCAAAAATGTTTTATATCCTTAAAGAAATTTGAAGATAAAGATAAACATTATATGATTTTTCATATTTCTACTGAATTAATGTTTTCATTTCTTTTTTTATACCTTTTTGAGCTTTTTTTGACACCCTATGTTTTCCAAATGTATTTCATAGGGTTTAAGGGAGAATATAAACAAATATGTGATCAAGGGGATAATTGAGAAGATTTTTCATAAAGAAAAATCATGTTTTATTGTATAGAGTTTTATAGTTTAAAAATTTGATACTATATATATGTTTACACTTGTAATGTATGGGATTAATTTGTAGGACTTCATCCTAATTCTCTAAAAATCTAAACTGGAAAGATCCTTGAATTTGAATTTTAGTTCAAAAACACTAGGATTTGTAATGTATAAGGATATTTACTTACACCTATGGATCATCCAATACCTACCCAAATAATCTCCCAACTTATCTCCTATCATTTAAGAATAATCACATTATTCATAAATAAAACCATGTTAGTCCTTTGGTGTAATCCAAAAGGAATTACCTAACAAATAGGTAATATCCTTCAAAAGATTTTTTGTTTTATTTTCCTTCTACACCACCTAAATTATTTTTATTTTATGATTATATAATAAATTTAGTATCCCAAATATACTAATATGTTGTTATGTTATGGTTTTTACCTACACTCACTCACACATCAATCAAATGGGACGCACAATCATGGTTCCTGTGTATGGTGGACCACCGCCTCGCAAACCGATATTGTCCATTCTTCCTTTATTACATATAAAGGTTTAAAATATTGATTCAAATTAAATTTTTATATTATATTTATGATATTTATTTTCTATTTATAATTATTTTATTATTTTATAACACATAATTTCATGCTTTCTATTTTCTATAAATACGATATATTCGTTTGTGGGTGTGTATGCTTCCACCTCCTCAATGTGAAGTGATTCATTCACAAAATACATAGAATGTATTATGGTTGGGTTTAGTAAACATATATGAAATTAATGACATAATAATTAAACTATAAAGATAATATAGACATATATTTTATTAACTTTCTTTCAATATGATGAGAAAATGAAAATAACATTTAAGCATACATATGACATACCTGCTCCATGAATGGTGTCTTCCATTTCATATTTATATATATTTTTAGATAATTATAAATACTTATATAATGAATATATATTATACATAAATCATGTTTTAAATTCTATAATTATGTAAATAATTATATAATTAAGTGAATCAAGAATAACTTGTCATAACTTTTACACAAAAAACAGAGCAATTATTACAAAAAATGTAACTTTAAAATGAAATTGTTAATAAATAGGAAATATAACCTCATAATTAAATAATATATGGTATTATATATAATAATTTGTTTTTGTGGAATATTTATAATAAACTTATATTTATTATACATTAGTTTGAAAATATATGAAGAAATTCAAGACATAAGGTAACAATTTTCTCATCTCACTTTTATTTTTGTGAGATATATACTAAATTCACAACATATTGTTTTTATGTGGTGTGTATAATACCCCAATAAATTTTATATAATGAATTTATTTCACTTCATGATATTAATAGATTCAATTTATGCTATTCATTCAAGCATCTCATGATTAGATATTTACTCAAGTAGTAATGGAATTTTTAGTCTCACTTTTATTTATGAAAGACTTATGCCTTATTCAACACTCATTTTTTTGTGGTGTATATAATTCCCAAGGATTTATTATAAATTTATTTCCCTTAAATTTATGGATATTTACATATTTATTTTATGTTCTCTCTTTAATGTTGTTTATGGATAAAAAGTTACTAAATCATTAACATAATTTTGTCTCAATTTTTCTTCTTTGATACACATGCCATGTTATGCACCTATATTGTTTTATGAGGTTTAAATACTTCCCCTTGACGTGTTATATCATGAATAAATTTTTTTAGTTATATTTTATGCTTCCTTTAATATTATTCTTTAATGGGTACTGTGATTTAATAATACCAAAGTGATAATAATTTATTACTATAATCTCTTCGTTTATCGAGATTGCTTATGACTAATCTCTCATTGATTGAACCATATGATCTATATAAAAAGAACTATTATGAATTTTATTTCCTATAATTATTAATGATAACATCATATTATAGTACCATTTTACTACTCTTGGTTACATAAGATAATTAAGAAATTATTTTTTAATAAAATATTACATTATTCCTCTCTTCAGTCATAAATCTACTTTATTTACAAACTAAGATTTATAGAAATGCTTCAAAAAAAATTAAATGATATATTAATCCCATTTCCATGGAAAATTATTTTCAAGATTTTTTTTGTCTTATAGTTTTTAAATTTGTTTTCAAATATTTGTTATAAATTATCAAGGTTATTTTCAAATAAAAAGTTTCTCAAAAAGTTCTTTGATTTAAAAAAAATTCAAAGAGTAAAGAATATTTTCCTCAACAATTGTTTTAAATTATTATTATAATATTGGATTATATTTTTTCATGTTTCTTTTCTATTAAAATTATTTCCAAAATGATCTATATATGAAAATTTTATTTTAAAAGAAAGTTTATTTTCCTTAAGAAATGATTCATGTGATATTTCAAAATCCTTCCCCATATAAATTGACATCATTGGACATACTTTATTATTTACTCGGGATATGATCCAAGGAAACAGTTTTTATTCATTTTTTAATGGTTTATTTTAAAATGGAAAGTGGTTTATGAAACATGTTTCAGGGCAAATGTGTGTTCCATAATTCCATGTATTATTCTTTTATTATGATCTCATTGATTATGATGTTGATTTCCTTTTGATTCATGTCTTATGAACTACCAATACATATGACTTGAATCATTATTGGGATCATTGATATTAAAGGTACGATCATATTAGGTTATTATCATTTCTCATACCCTTACTCACACGATATGATTACATATCTCCATTGTTTACCCTTACAGAGCATCTGATATCACCTCTTTCTTCTGTTTCCTTTCCCCAGGTAATGAAGAATGGTTTTATGTTGAAGTACTAAAAGAGGAAGATCTTTAAGGGAGATGTTTAAGATCTTTCACCTTGTATGAATGTTATATTTCCATGTTTCCAAAGGCACTAAACATTTACATTTCTTGATCATGGATTTTTCTAATGTACTAAATACTCATATAAATTGATATAATATACATGTATGTTAATCCTTGGTTTCTATAGTTGGTATCAAATAAATTTTTTGAAAAACTTTTGAAACTAGGATTAGAATACTTCAATGATATACCTAGATATATTTCTAAGGATACTTCTAGGGATGTGTCCATGGATATGCCTAAGGTTTAATAGATTTAAATGTAGGATTCATGATTTAGGGATATTATAAATAATATTTCATGATTATGTGGTTTTATTATAAAATAAGTGTTTCTCACACTATGTTTTCAGGTCTTATTAAATATCATGAACTATAAGGAACTTGTATAATATTAACTGCTTCATATGTGGAAGGTATGGGAATTATAAAAGTAAATGTACCTGGTGAAAATACCATGAAGGGAATCAGGAATATTGGTTGAGTATTGGTTATGCTTCTAATGATAAAGAGACCAAAAAAATGAAATGTATGGTATTCTAAAATAGTATTGTTTAGATTAAATGTAAAAAGTATTATTATATTGAAGTTGAGTAACCTTGAGACATGATTCATATTTCATATTCTAGGAAACAAGTATTAGGTAATAAGATGATGAATCTTGAGTAATGATTTTAGAATAATGTTTTATTATTGAATTGTATATATTATGGAATTCAGATATTGTATTATATAAATCATGAAATATATAAGTATTTTTATTATAAGTTTTTTACTAAGGAATTAAAATGATGTGTTTAATGGTGATAGAGGCTTATAAATGTTATTAAATAGAAAGGTGATGTTTTTAAGGGATAATAACCCTTAATGTGTTCCTAATGTTGAAATTTTTTCGTTTATATTGGATAAAGATATAATTGATATTGATAATATAAATTGGATAGGATTGATTACCATGGAAAAAAATATTGATTTGTTGAAAAATTGGGCTGTGTTATCATGGATGAAGTTTTAAAAAAAATTATTTAAGGAATATATTCAATAATTTTTGTTTTATGTAAATAATGAAGAATCATGTCTGTTCTAAATAAGGATATATAGCAATTCAAGTTTTTACCTTGTTTTAAGAAAATACATGATGAAGATATTAACATGTTTGGTATGTGACAAACAAGACCTACTTTATGATATATGGGGGATAAATGTTATGTGGATTTTGAAAAATTGAGTGACCTTATTTATATTGTTTTATATTTTCAAATTTCGGAAGGGTTATCTGGTTAACAATTGACAAAAAGGTTATGTTAAACTTCGGATGATGTTTTTGTGATTAATATATTATCTCAACAAATAAAGATTTATAAAATTTGAATAGAATGTGATAACCATTTTTAAGTTATTATAACAATAGAAAGATGGAATTAATTATCATTCTAAATCATGACCTGTTAATACTTTAGGAATGAAAAATTTACCTTCATTTCTTAGAGAAAGATAATAATTGGAAATCAAGAAAGGCACAACTTAAGTTTGATATTGTGCATATGAAAATGAATAAAATCAAGTAACAATATTTTCATATGTTCATAGATAGTAAAAAAATTCCTTGACTCTAGGAAAATTATATTAATAAATATTTATCTTAATACCTTTGTTTCCATTAAACACATGGTATTATAAATCATCATAGACTTAATGTTTTTATACCCTTAACATTTTGTTGAACATTCCCTTGCTGGTTATCAATTACATTTAACACTCTATAATTTCTTATAACTTTCTTCCATGCCCAATATTAACTCCAAACCAATGTTCTCATACATGGAATCCTAGTTATAAGTTACTGTATGTTACCATTATGGTTCTAATTTCCACTTTTTAAAGGAAGTATTTGAATAAATTTTTACAATGTGGGTTTCTATGAAGGGAACATTAAAGTATTAAAACTTTTGATAAGCATGATGAATTTTAAGGGGGAAATTCATTTTAGGGGGGTGGGTATAATGTAACACCCCAATATTTTTTTAAATACATTTTTTCAAATTAATATAATTTTTAGATAGTTTATTTTTCCCAAAACACCCAGTATAGATTTTTTTATATAAAAGCACTATGTTTGGATTCCATTATAAGAAACACCAGGTTAAGAATGAAGTACACACAACACTATGATTGGATAGTGTTACACAAAATTATGAGTTCCTTAGATAGCTTATGTTGCACATAAGACCTAGTTTTCTCAAACTAAAACATAATATTATGATTATTATTAAAATATTATTATATTTTTCACCCAGCTATTGGAATGATTGTTGTTAATAATAATAATTAAATTAAAAAAAATTAAATTTGTATATGATAAGATTTATTTGATTAATAATTAACTATAAGTCAAATGAAAACCCTTTTGAATATATAATAAATATTTTGCAAGAAAACTTTATTTATGCAACAAAAAAAGTATTACATTATTAAATTAAAAAAAAAATCTTTTGAAAAATGAATATAATTATATATTTATATATATATATTATTAATTAAACTATTAAACATTCATCTTATGTGTTTTTAATAAATATATAATAATAAATCCAATTTTATGAGTAAAAAGATATATTTTTGTAAAAGGAAATTTTACCACCATTTAATGGCATGCTTATTCTAAATAAAATTTATGAAATTTTTATAATTTTTATTTCAAAAGATAAAAAATATTTTTTAAATAAAAATATAAAAATTTACATTGGGGGAAATTTTTGCATTTTTTTTTGAGAAGTTCTGTTTTTTGATGAATAGTTAAAATTACTAAATTTTAATTGACAAATGCTTTTCTGTCTAATTAATTTATATAGTTAAACTATATATTAATTTAGTTTTAAACTATTATTAGATAAATTATATATAAATTAATCCAATTAGGGTCATTGGAAACAGTTTAATGTTGAAATTGGATATGAAAACATTTCAATCCTTTGATCATTTTGACCTTAAAAACAAGTTATTTCATCCGGACTATGGGATTATTTTGAAATTAATTTCTTATAATTATTTGACAATAATTTGTGAAAATGGATTCCATGTTTTTAATTATAATAATTTTTAATTTTTAATTATAATAACTTAGTTTTTGACCAAAAATATTACTGACAATATTTAAAATTAATTTCCATGATTATGGTAAAAATGAGTTTACTTAGTGGTTAAACTCTAAATTAAAAGGCCAAATACACTATACACATGTAAAAACACATTTTTATTGAAATATTTTGACCATATAATCCCTTTTTTCACAAATTCAAAGTTATTGGATGCACATTATTTAAGGGAGTCCTCTCAATAGTTTTTATCTTTTTATATTTACAAGAATGCCACTCCTCCTCCACTATAAAAGGGCAATCCCCACCCCTAATTTATTTACACCTATACATCACATTTTTTTCTCAGTAACATTCTCAAATATTATAAATAATTCCATTATATCGTCTAAAAATACTCACTTTTGATATAATTCAAACCATGTTCATCCTTTGGGGAAAACCAAAAGGAATTTCCAAAGGTAGAGGTGTCATCCTTCAGCAATAACTTTTATTTTATTTTCATTCTACCCCACCTTAAGTACAATTATTATATGATTATATAATAACCTCATTATTATAAATATACATATATGTTTTCATGTTAATGGTTTCACTTATATTAACACACACTTCCATCAAATTTGATACACAATCATTATTCTTATGTACATCGGACTATGACCTCGTGAACCAATATCATTTTTTATTAACCTAACACATTTAAAGGGTTGAAATAATGAATAAATTTTTGTTTTTATATAATATATATGATATTTATGATATATTTATTCTTTGTTAATTATATTATTACACATACTTTTATGGTTTTTATAATGTTGAAATTTGATAACTTCATTTGTGGACATGTGGATCATCGCCTCATCATCGTTCCCACATTAAATAGAATGTATTAAGGATGGGATTAGAAAAATTATATTATAGGAATGAAAAAATAATTATACTTAAATTATAATATATATTTACACATATGTGTCATTTAATTTATTTATTTCAATACGATAAGAAAAATAAAATAACATTCACACATATGTACGTCCTACTGTCTCTAGGAATGATGTACTCTATTTCATAATTATATTTTTTATATACCATTATAAGTAATTAAATAATGAATATATATTATATTTATTTAATGATTTACAATTTGGAAATAATTAAATCATTATATGAGTAAAAGGATCATGAATTACATGTCAACCCTCATAAAAAAAGTGATTATTACCTGAAATGTAAATTTAACATGAAATAGTTAATCAACCAGTAATATAAATTCACAATAAAATATTATATGGTATGATATATAATAATGTTTTTCCATGGTAGGTTTATAATAATGTTATATCTATTATACATGAGGTTTGAATGCGTTTGAAGAAATTCAAGACATAAAGTAAGGGTTTTCTTGTCTCACTTTTATTTCTGTCAGATATATGCTATATTCAAAACTTATTATTTTTGTGGTGTGTGTATACCGTAATATGAAATGTTATATCATGAATTTATTTTAATTAATTATATTAAAATTTTCAATTTATTTCATTATTTCAAGGGTCTCATGATTCAAAAGTTTCTCAAGTGGAAAAAGGATTTCTAGTCTTACTTTTATTTCAGTGAGACTTATGCATCATTCACCACCCATTCCTTTTATGTGGTTTATTTACTACCAATGAATGTATTATATAATTATAACCATTAAATTTATTGTAATTTAAATATTCAATTTATCATTTCTCTTTTAGAGTGTTTATATTTAAAATGATACCAAATTGGTAAAGTAATTTTGCTTTAATTGTATTTATTTGAGATAGATTCCATGTTATGAACCTATATTCTTCTACGAGGAGTATATACTAAAATTTGAAATGTTATATCATAAATTAATTTATTTTCATGATATTCTAAGATACTTTTAATGTTATTATTTTATGGGGATTATTATTTAATGTTACTAAAGCGGTGTCAATTTATTGCTAAAATTTCATAGTTTAGAGAAATTATTTAAGATTAAGCTCCCAATAAGAAAATATTATGATCCATACCTAAACAGCTCTTGTAATTTTTCTTATAATATATTTATTCATGATATACTCACATAATGGTACTGTTTTCTTCTCTTTTGTACTTAATATAATTAGGAAAATGATTTTAATAAAATAATAATTTATTTTTCTCGTAGGTCGGAAATTTGTTTTATTCGTAAACCATGTTTTCTAAAAAAACTCATTTTTTTAAATTATATATTAATCCCATTTTAATGTAAAAAATTTCTAAATAAATTTTTTATGATTTAAATTATTTAATATTGTTTTCAAGGCGTCCTATATATGTTTTTAAGTATATTTTCAAATAAAATGGTTTTTAAAATGTTCTATGATTTAAAAAGTTTTTTTGAAATAAGAAATGTAATTTTACACAAGAAATGTTTTACATTAATTTTAAAAGATTAATTTATTTTTTTAATGTTTTCTTTAATGTAAATGTATTTTGAAAATGATTTATTTTTTAAAATTTATTTTCAAAGAAAGGTTATTTTCTTTAAGAAATAATTCATTTGATATTTCAAAATCCATCCCAAATTAAGTTGAAATCCTTTGATATATTTTATTCTGTAATGGGGATATTATCCAAGTACACTTTTATTATTCTTATTTTAATGTTTTATTTTATGATAACAAGTATTTATATGAAACCCATTTTTCTTCCACAGGTTATAACAATATAAAATGATAATGAAACCATATTCCTTTCATGAGATATTCTATAATGAAATGATTAATACACCTATATATTTTTCACAATCTAAGATATGATAAAATTTTTATAATACCCATATCATTTTATGGGTTATGATATAATTTTTATGAAACCCATCTCTTTTTATGGGTCATGATATGATTAATGTTTTGTTATCTTGTAGTACATGTATTTATGATATCATTATGTGACGGTTTAGACCTGTATCTCCCTCAGATTAATTGAGAAATGATAATAGTTTTATGAGATCAAAAGGTACATGGGAGGGAATACCAATTACGAAACAAGAGGTAACATAGGATGGAATCCCCAGCCTGAAACAAGAGGGTACACATGAGGTCACCCCTTTCCCTAAATAAGAAGGTTCATGAGTGGGAATCCCAATCCTGATACAAGAGTGTAATCTATAGGCCTTCCCAATCATAGAACAAGAGGGTACACATGAGTGAAACCCAATCCAGAACCAAAAAACGTATAAGGAATGGAATCCCAAGCCTACAAAAATTTGGTATATGGGAGGAAAACTAAGCCTGAAACCAGACTGTAAATGGGAGTGCATCCCATGCCTGAAACAAGAGGGTATATGGTAGAGAATCCCAATCCTGAAGTAGGTACATGGGTGATTATATAGAGCCTAACATGTTATAAATGTCATGGTAGGTAAAATTGACCTAGGATTATCTATTCTAATGTGTATTCCCCAATTACATGTCATATTCCTCTATTATTCAATCATGGATTATGCTCTTGATTAGCTTATGATTCATGCCTTATCAGCTACCAAATGTTATGAAATGACACTTTCATATGATATTTTATATCTAGGGTATTATATTATAATGTTCTGATCATTTTCACATACTCTTATTCTCATGTTATTCTTACAAATCTCCCTTGTTTACCCTAAATGAGCATCTAAGCTCACCCATTATTTATGTTTCCTATCTCTAGGTTATGAAGAAATGTTTTAAGTATGATTAATAAAAGGGGAAGACCTTTAAGAGATATTTTGAATATCTTTATCCAAGTTAACATATTATGTTTCCATTTATCCAAATGTACCAAACAACTACGGTCCTCGAGAATGTTTTCTATAATGTGTTGAATATTGATCTATAGTGATGTAATACCCATGTTTGTTAAGCCTATGTAGCTATAAATAATTCAATAAGATCATAGGTTTCTACAACTCATCCATTATATTTTTAGTACATATTTATAGCAGTTCCTACTATGGGAGAGGGATTCTAAGTGAATTAAATAAACCATTCCATCTATCTATGAAGTCATACAACCTATCATTCTCACATTGTGTGAATTTCTTCAGGTCGACTATTGTTGTTTTCTTATTCTAAAGTTGAAATGGTAAAGGAATTGTGAACAAAGAACTTTTCATCCTACAATAGATCCTACTGGATGAATTTCATACCAAATAAAGGTTGGTCCAGTCAAAGTCTTCACAAAACACATCATATTGTTTTGGATATTGTTGATCTCAAGGGCCCATCATCAGAACACATCAGGATATTTAGTGTGTGAGATGTTTTTTGGGGTCACCTATACTACCAAATGTATATAAGGTAGGATTGATGAAATTGGGTGTGGGTAGAGGACCATATAACACTATGGGATATGGATTCCTCTCAGGATACATAGGTATTTTTCACCCTTCCACAACATCCATTAGATTATCCAAGGACTCGATGATGTTAAGAAGCACCATGGGTACTGCTATTTGAGAAACCTTCTATCAATAAGGAGAGGGTGGGGATGATGGGGTGTCCCTTCCTTCATGTCCCACTAATTTTTTATTATTCCCAAGAAAAAATGATCTCATTGGAGAGGGAGAGGTTGTATCCTCAATGGAGGGAATTAATGATCATTTTTACTTAATTATTTATACAGACTAGTTTCCTATATCAAAAACCAATCTAATTCTAAGATACTGTTCTTTCTATAGGATCAACTCATTCAAGATGTATGGGAGGAGGAATGTTTTCCTCATCTTAAAAATAATACCCAACATGAATATTACCCCTAAGGATCTACTCATTGAGTTGTCTTAGAGTTTTTATATCATCACCATATTATGAAAGAGGTTCCATAATAGAAGGAACATTAACTCTTCTGGGTGGTGATTGGGATGAATCCACACATTTACCTTTATATTCTATAGTGTTCCACTAGATAGGTGGCAACTAGATATATGCAGGGTTCCATATTTGGAGGATTCTCTGGTTTTGAGTGTGTTCAGTCTCAGTTGGTGCAGCCTAATCACCCTCCTCTCAGGGAATATTTTCCATGTTTTTTCCCTCTGCATTTACATTTTGATCCACTACATCTATTTTCACGAAAGTGAAAACATTAACACAGAAATATCAGGAAATGGTTGTTGTACTATTACATTTTATAAAATATGATGACTCTGAACTACCTTCATCGGGGTCGTTACTCAAACCCCTGTCCATATCAGAACATTTTGTCTTGTGACCCCAAAATTGCTTGATTACCTTTATCGTATGATGCTCATATATCATCCTATGAGTAATGAACTTGAGGGATTCTCCATTCATGATTGTTGAACGGTCCCTAAATAAAATAGGTTTTCCTTGAGGTGGGAGGAATGGATGGGATGTCAACCATTGATATTTACATCCAAACGTATAGAAGACTAATTCTATCTAGAGTGATGTTGAGGATGAAAATTCCCCCAGTCCGATGGGTTGGAGGCTCTTTGATGCCATAATTTTAATTGATCGATTCTGTCGTTGAGGATACAATAATTATTGTTATGGATTTGTGTAAAGATATGAACATGTGCTTTCATATTCAGTGATAAAAAATGGATTTGTATTTTTTTAAGAATGAAAACTAACAAGTATAGAGAACAATTATCATTCCATAACCTTTTCCATTCTAGGTTTTGGTGAATTAAAAAAATACATTATATTTTATCAGACATGTAAAAAATTATAGAATTTTCGTCACATTTGTTGTCTCATTAAGAAAAAAACACCAATTGAAAATATACTAAACCTGTGAAAAATAATAAAAAACATAAGGTGAAACTTAAAATTACTAGTAATTGTTTTAAAAAAATTATTTTTTTGAAATATATAAATTTCTTCAAAAAAAATTAGAAAATAAATAATTTGATAAAATAAATACTTATAAAAAGGTTTTTAAGAATTTATTTTCTTTCTTAATATTCTTAATTAGTGTATATTAATATGAAAACCATTTATTTTACAACTATAGAATCCTACGTTTTTATAAAAAAAATCATTCATTTCATAACACACCATTAAGAATTGAATGATCTATTGGGTTTAGTGTCTTAGAAATTTGGTACATGACACATGAATTACATAATCATAACATAAAAATAAACATTAATGAATTATTTTATGAAAATAATTTTTTATTCCACCCCAATTCATCTCATTTAATCTCATATCCTAGGGAAATACATCAAAGAAATGGGCGGGCATAAAGCTCAGTATGGGAATAAACAAAAGGAACATGTAGCGTGTGAAAAAGCGGTATATAATAGAACATTACCATATGAATAAAAGGTATATAATAAAATAAATAACGTGAAACATAACATGTAAATATTACTAGGTCATAAAAATTGGAAATTAATAAGAATATCAACAAATTCCATCCCTTGGATGTCATAAATCAAAATTACCAAGGTTATTTAAGAAGGTATTTTAAAACATGTCATCTCTATAGAATAAATTATTTACCCAATTCATTAGAGTGTTATCAGGATTCAAAATTCATATTTTTTAATTAATTTGATAAATATTGATCATAATCAAACATTTCATAAATATCCCATGGAGAATAATGAATGGGTTTCTTTTCAAAATCATAGCATTTCAAAAGTGTTTAAAGACATGATCATCATATCATTTTTAACCCATGTAAAATAAATGTGGGTTTCATGTATGATAATCTCTAAATCAAATAAATAATTTTTATATCTATTTTAATACCACAAGAAAATAAATAGATTTGGGTATCCCAAAAAAATAATAAAATAGAATTTCTTATGTAGGGAGATATATTTTCCAAAGTTAATTCTGCATCATGACGTGCATGAAACGTGGTCTTAGAAACTAGTTAGATGAGGGAGGAAAATTGTCTCCCATTTATGAATGTTATTTTTTAAGTAAGGTTATGATAATAAGGGTAATAAAATAGAGTAATAATAATAATTATAAGTCACATAAAAAATTGGTTTTTGAATTGAATGGAAGATAAGGAAAATTCCATTACCTTGAAGAGTTACTCCTAAATATTCATGAATGGATCCTTGGAAGATTGATGACACCAATGGGAACTCCTTGAGAGGAACAAATACATGAAATTCACTGAGTATGGATTTAAAGTGAATGTTATATTAGAAATATTTGGGTATTTATAGTAAAAGTGGATGATTTTTTTTATAATTTTCTAATATAGGCCATGGAATTATAGATTTTGGAAAAAGAGAAAACATTGTCCTATCAATGGATTTTGTCCATGTTTTTGGACATTTGGATCATATTTTATGTAATTTTAAACCAAAGGAACTGATAATAATTTTATATTACATCATTTTTTAGGAAAAATATATATATGTTTCTACAAGGTATGGTTTTTCAAATCAATGTTTCCATTTGAGAATTTAGTTATTCATTTATAGGTTTGAAAATTGATTAAAATCAATTAAAATGCATATTATTAATAAAATAAAATATTTTAGGTCATGGATTCTAGTCAATTAAATATTAAACCATTATAACATAATCATGAAGTTATTAAATATATCAAAAACCCAAAATTATGTTTTTTAACTATTCATGGAAAAATAAATTATTTTAGAGAATTCCCATAAATTCACCATAAACTAATTTTGATGTTATTATTTAAAAAGGATTTTTAATTTATTATAATAATTCAATAAATATGATAATTTTAACTCTTAAATATAAAACAACTTAATTTGTAAAAAAATAGCATGTTGTCAGGCATAGTCAAGTTTCTAACAATTAAAGAATATCTTATCCCATAATAAAATTATTTTATCATAAAAAAGTGTGTTTCTGTCATAATATTTTATTAAAATAAATATTATTCATAAAATATTGTTTTATTATAAATTTTTTTATATTTTTTAGAAGGTACAATTTGGGTCTGAAAATTTAATTTATCACATTCATCTCAATAAAACTTATATTTTATTAAAAAAACTATAATTTAATATATGTATCCCATTTTTGTTCATAGTTGTACAAGACTAAAATTATGCATGATGTATGATGTTCTCATGAAATAAAATTCTGTTATATGTGATTCTACTATAAAAAATAATAAAAATTTATTAGGAGGAATGTGATCTATAAATAAAAGAAGTAAATTTTTTTCAGTTCGTTACATTCTTCCCCCTTAAAGAAATTGCATCCTCACAATTTGTTAATCATATTTAACAAAAATTTTAATTACAATATTCATAATTAAGAAAAACAATAACTTCTTATGGGACATAATTATCTATAAGATTAAAAGACAATCCAATTGAATAGTTTTTTCCTAAAATGATAACGCCTAACCTTCAGAGTTTTATAAACCATTTCTCTGATGCTAACTGTAAATCCCCAATCATATTATTCCAAATTCAGTGATAATTTTTTTTGTGTATTTCATTATTAAATAAAACAATAATTAATAAGAACAATTTTCATTCAAGTGCCTTTTCTTATCTAGGTATTGTAGAATTATAAAAATACATTACATTTTATCCAAGATGTACAAAAATCTATACAATTATCTTCATGTGTGTTACCTCCATAGGAAATAAACACAAATTATAAATTTATTAACCTATGAAAAATAATTCAAAACATAGGGGGGAATTATATTTCTTAGTATGTTTTCTTAAAAAAAATTGTATACACTTATTCTTTGAAATCTATAAATTTCTTCAGAGACCTTTTTTAGATAAATCATTTGATAAAATAAATACCTAGAAATGGATTTAAAATAATTGAAACATTTTATAAATAATATTAATAAGTTTAATTTACATTGAAAATCACTTATTTCCCTATAATTGAATCCCATATTTTTATTACATTAATATTTCATTTCATAATACATGTTTAACAATCATAAGATCTCTTAAGTTCAGTGTCTTGGAAATTTTGTACATAATACATCAATTACATAAAGATAAAATAAAAATAGAAATTAATAAATTATTTTTGGAAACTAATATGTTATTACATCTTAATTCATCTCACTACATCTCATATCCTGGTGAAATACATCAAAGAAATGGGTGAACATAAATCCCATCAATGGAATATATAAAGGAAACACCAAGCGTGTGAGAAAAAGGCATATAATAAGCCACGATCAAATGAATATAATTAATATCATAAAATAAATAATGTGAATCACAACATGGAAATATGGATACAACATAGAAATAGTACATTCATAATAATATCACCAAGATCCATCCCCAATGTGTCATAAATCATAAATACTGAGGTTATTCACCAAGGCAACATAAAAATGACATCTCTATAGATTATATTATTAACCAAATGCATTGGGGAATTATCAGGGAATATACTTAATATGCCTTAATTAATTTGATCCACATATATCATAATAAAACATTTCATAAATAACCTATGGAGAATAATAGATAGGTTTCTTATCAAAATCACAGAGTTTCAGAAGTGTTTAAAGACATTATCATTATGTCATTTTTAACCCATGAAAATGGAATGCGGGTTTCATGTATGTCAATAAAAAATAAAATAAATCATTTTTACATATTTTTTAATACCCCTTGAAAATAAATCAGCTTGGGTATTCAAAAAATAAAGTAAAAGATAATTTCATAATTAGTGAGGGAAATTTTGGGAAGTAAATTCGTCTGCATGATGGGTATAAAGTGTGGTTTTAGAAATGAGTAAGGTGTGTGGGGGAAATATTATCTTATTGATAAAAAATAATTTGGGTGTATGGGTATGATATAAAGGTTAATAAAATATTCTAATCATAACAATTATAATACACATATATAAAATTGTTATTAAATTGAATAGAAAAAAGGATAATTCCCTTACCTCGAAGAGTTACTCATAATTCTTGAAAAATAGAACCATGGGGGATTGAGTACACATTGGGGGCTGCATGGGAAGAAAAAAAATAATAAATATTCATGGAGGATGGACTGAGAGTGAAAGGTAATGGATAATTCTATAAGTATTTATAGAAAAAGTGGAGGATTTTTTTTATAATTTCCAAATATAGGCCATGGAAATATAGGTTGTGAAAAAATAAAAACCATTGGATTACCCATGTTTTTGTAAATTTGGGTCACATTCTATGTTATTATGACCCATAATAGTTGAGAACCATTTTATATTACTTCTTTTGGAATGGAAAATTTAGTTTTCCATAAGGTAATGTTTTTAATATCAAATTTCCCATTATCCATTGAAATAGATAATATTAACCAAAAATTGTTTGTGGATTGTGGTTATTTTACTATTAAATTGTTAAAAAATAATTATGAAGTCATTAAACATACCGAAAACCAAAAATTGTATGTTTTACTATTCATAACTAATTATTTTAGAAAATTCACATAAATTATCCCTAATATAATTTAGATGAAATTATTTCAAATTATATTTTTATTTTATCATAATAGATATCTATGTATTATAATTTTATCTTTGATATATAAAAATTTTTATTTATTAAAAAAATAGCAGGTTGTAAGGCATGGTCAAATTTCTGACACATAAAAATTTTCTAGCACATAATAAAATTATTTTATAATAAAAAAGTGAATTTTAACATAAAATTTAGTTAAAATAAAAAATTTTCATAAAATAATAGTTTATTATAGAAATTTATATCTTTTTTTGAAAATTAATATTTATTTTTGAAAAAATAAATTTATCAAATTCGCCTCAATTAAATATATATTTTAATAAGAGAAACTATTTTATAATATTTGCATCCCATTTTCATTCCTAGTTGTACAAGTCAAAAATTATGTGTGATGTATGATGTTATCTTGAAATAAAAAAAAATTTGTCTTCTTTAATTGTAAAACAAAATATAAATTTGTTGGGAGTAAAGAGATTCATAAATAAAAGAAGTAAATATTTCTGGGTTGTTATAATTTAATGACTCCCGGGGTATAAATTGAGATATAAATTATCCCATCCCAAGAGTCTAGAGTTGATTTTGAATCACTATTTATTTCCCTAGGACCCTCACATGGGATGATAGACCCGGTGATGGTGATTTAGATATAAATACCCCAATCCTAGTGGGATGGGGTTTGTTTGTATCTGCTTTCGATATTTCATGAATCCTCTTGGGAATTGAAAACATGAGGTGTAGAGGTGGTGGTAGATATTCCCCCAACCATATAGGATGGGTTCTCTCTTTGACAACTACTATGGAAGATACTACTCTGGCCTATTTAATGCACAGAAGCTATGCTCGTGTGGGATCTGGGTGTGATGTCTTCCCGTGATAAGAATCATTATTTACGGTATTTTGTTCAATTGATCATAACATCATCCTCTTTGTCTGAAATGCATTCATATTACTTTGATTCTCCTTGTTCAAAGATATTTCATATATCCTCTCCCTCTATTTTTGATTTCTGGTCATCATTGAAGTATGGTAATTCTGTTGTAGTGACCAACTATCTTGCACATCACCCAGTCCCCTAATTGTTCCTATGGCTATGACATTAACAGACACTATATCTAAAGTGTTTTGTTGTTCTAGGGATATAGTTAAGTGAAATACTCCATATTTCATCCATCCTAGAATATGAACATCTAGATATTATCTTAAAAACATTCGATAGATTATTATCATGAAGTGGAAAAAAAACAATGTGTAGGTGTTAGACCTCCTCCTCCTCCAATGACCCGAAGGCCTTCATTTTTTATTGATTTTGATAATCCACCTTTCAAGGGGTGATGTGGAACCCTTACATGGCCCGTAGGCGTAAGTATTACATGGCTCGTAGGTCTTAGAGGAATTCATTTTCCCGTAGGATTCAAATATTATATTCAACCTAGACTAACTACATGGAACTGTTCCTCCCCAGCATCATCATTGTGAAATTAGCTCTCCACCTTCACATGGCTATTTAGCTAGGCATTACTATGCATGCACAAGCCTTTCCCAATGGCAGGTTCCATACCCTCTCATTCTTGCAATCCGTTAAGCTTCTTTTGTGGTGTATGCTCCTTGCTCATCCTCCTTGTAGAACTTGTTCCTCGTAGGTCTTCTAGTTTTCATCTGCACTTAAGGTAGACCGAAGGTATTGATGTGGCCTGAAGGCCTTACCGACTTGAAGGCCTGGGTGTCCCAAAGGCCTTAAATGACTTGGGGACCAAATCGCTGGCCCGAAGGCCCAAACATGGGCATATTCTTGGCTGCTATAGTGCCAAACAGTACCTGTTGCAGTTCCCACTATAGTACCTGCTGCAGTACTGCACAGTTCTCGCTACAGTTCCTACTACAGTACCTACTACAATACTGCACAGTTCCACTACAGTTCCTGCTACAGTACTGCATTGGTACCTGCTATAGTGCTGCTATAGTACAAGGAAATAATTTCTCCGCCTGGATTTGATCCCGAGTCTCTCGGATGCACTTACAGAGTCCTTACCAACCGGGCTAAGGCTCGTGTGCATGTTACACCTGCTCTTACAGTTCGGGGTTCTGGGCCCAAGAATGTAAAATCCTATCCAGCTAACAATTGTGGGTATTTATGGGCTGAAGGTGATACTTGTATCCAGGATAGGGGATATGCGTAGCCTTTATTCGCTGATGAGTAGCCCAAAAAAATTTTCCATAGAAAAAGAATTCACTCCTTCTCTAGACCAAATGGGACCTCATATTCTAAAGTGGAAGGGGGCCAAAACATGTTGGGGAAGTTTTTTCCATCTAACCCTCTCCATATGTCAATGCTGGTCACCACTTCATTATAGTTACAAGCCTCTATCCGATCAGACCATAGAATATGGTTCTTGGGGTTGCTTGCTAATTAGATTGTAGTGTTGTTGGAAGACACTGAGGAACTATATATGATTGACCCTCATGTTTCAAGAACCTCTATGTGTAAAGGTGTATGTGTTTCGAACACCTCTCTATACAATGTTTTCTGGGAAAGGGGATGATTTCCTTGTCTATTGAAGATATCACAATAGAGAGGTTGACCATGGAAAATGTCAGGAGTGGAGTCTATGAGATCCATCTCCACACTACCATACGGAGGTCGATCATGGTAATGATCAACCTTTTAATCAGTTGAAAATTTGATAGACCATTGGGTGTTGAGACTGAGTATAAAACAACCCCAAGGACACTAGAGTTCCGTAGATTGGGGATATGATCCTCAGGTTGCATCATGGTTGGAATATGATAACTGTAACAGCCCAAGATTTTATAAAAAAATATTCTTTTTAATTTTATTAATGTCTTGTGTTGTACGCTACACCAAAAGGAGCTTGCACAACACACATCCTTGACTTGACTTGCATTACACGCAATCGCGACCTTCCTCGATAGCGTGTGTAGTACGCAATACCGAGTTTCACTAAACAACGATATGCTATAAAAATATTATTAAAACTAGCTGTTATGAATAGTAATAACCACTTTTTGAAATCTAGTAAATCTTATTTTTCAAAATGAACTTTATTTTTGGATTCGGAGTATCGAATTTAGCCTAAGGTGAAATTTTGGTACTTTTCGGATAACTTTCATATTCTGATGAATAGTGAAAATTACTAAATTATAATTAAAAACAACTTTTTTAATCGAAATAATTAATAGTGATAAATCATTAATTTGAGTGGTTTTAAAGTATATTTAGAATATATTTTTACAATTTAATACAATGTTGGTCATTGGATGTAGTTTCACATTTAAACTAGACATAAACAAGTGTCAATCTTTTGATAGATATTGTTTCTTAAAAACACGCTATTTGTTTTAACAGCGGGATTTAATTATAAAATTAATTAATGCAACTTTTATGTTATGAATTTGGTAAAATAGACTTCATTTTTGAATTCGGAATATGAAATATAGCTTGGGATGAAATTTTGGCATTGTTCTGAAAAACATCAATTTTTGATGAATAGTGAAACTACTAAGTGGTAGGTTAAAAACTGAATTTTGCATAAAACTTAATTTTACCGCTTCTGTGAATGGAATTTCGAAAATCCGAGAGACACAGTTAATATCAAGGACTAAAATGTGGTTCAATGAGATGAAAATAATTTTTGGTGAATAGTAACCTTTTACTTTTTTTTACCGCGGTTAATAGTAAATAGGGTAACTAAGGGTAAATATGATATTACTATTACCCTAACACATGTCCTAATTCTATTGGACAAGTGTAATTCGACCAAAACCAAACTTAGGAATAAAATATGACCATTTATCCCCACTTGGATTAGATTAGGACATTTATTATTAATTTATTTAAAGAAGGGTTAAAATAGTAAAAATCAAAGTTTAATAAGTAAATCATTTTTAATATGGGGTTATACATAAGATAAATTCGACTATAAATATTCATTAGAAAGCTAAAAAGATTTCCTACATGATGGTATTTTATTTGTAATTTTTAGACATCAAATAATATAATTTATTTATGACACAAAAATGATGCAGTAATTATCTTATTAATGAAATATTGACATAATTGATAATATAAATACCAAAATAAATGTAATTTAAGACTTTTTATGAATTACACTACTTTTCTAGGTTACTATGATATATTAGTGTTGATTTAATCAACTTGGTTCTAACATATAATTCTGTTATGACTTTCACAAAAATCATATATCAAATAGTGTCAAAATTGACACAAAATAGTTTTTAAATCAAATATTATATTATTAATTGTTATTTTATTCCTAAAAATCTAAGGTTCTGCCAAATGACTTAGATAAGGATATATGTATTAATAATATACAATTTGGGGTTCGTTTGGCATGTTATAGTAAGTTTATTAACCATATAGTGAAAGAAAACAAAAAGACACGGTAAAAGTTAAATTATTTAACTTAGAGTTAAATCTAATTGATAAGGTTAAAATAATACCCTAAACTTGTCTAAATCCTATTGGTTGATAGGATTTCGACCCATCCCCACTTTAGCTTCGAAATAAGACCCTTTGGAACCATTATAAACCGATTTTGACTTTAATATAAAATAATATTTTGAGATATTCCTAAGGTGCCCCTCTCCTACCCTATAAAAGGACACCTCCTCCCCCTCCTCCTCACACCAATTTGAGCACTCAAGCTCGGCCAACCCCTGCCAATTTATCCTCTTCACTTCCCTAGAAACATCCTAGAGGTTCTGGTCTTCCTCAAAGACCAATTTTAGTGCCCTAAGAGGAGGTCTCAAAGAGGCACTTCAAAGAAGAGGTAATTACCGTTACCAATTCTTTCATCTTTATTTCTTCTTCCACTTCTTCTTCTTAGGTTGTTTCATTATGAAGTAATAACATCAGTATCACTCATATACTGATATGTTATTATAAGTATGAAACAACCCTATTTCACCATCTATCCATCCAACGGAAAAAGAAATCACCGCGCGTGCGTACGTACGGAATACCGTCTCCACGCCGTGGTGTAATCTATTTTCCACCACCACCTTACATGGATGGGTATAATGGTGTAAAGAATAACTATACATAGTTATTAAAACATCATATTGATTCTGATATATTGTATAATACACTCCAATTCAATTCAATATTTATAGAAATGATATCATCGCTCGTGCGTACGTACGTAATACCGTCTCCACGACGCGATGAGATTCATTCTCCATGTTAACCATTTAAGAATGATTATAATGTATATATAAGAAATAATAATGAAATATATGACATTATAAAGCTACTGGATTTATGTATATATATACATATGTATGTCATCTACTTACTTCCATTTCAAGACAATAAGGAAAGGAAAACAGCGTTCATGCGTACGTACGGACTACCGTCTCCATGAACGGTGTTTTTCATTTTATTTATCTACCTATTATATATATATATATACTGAATATATATGATATATAAATCATATTTTATATTCTGGAAGTAAGTAAATCTTGATATAAGTAATAATGATGTCAAGAACAACAAGTCAAAACACCTACGATAAATGAAACGATTTTACCCAAAACGCTTCTTTAACATGGAATTTACAAAAGAACGGGTAATATAATGTCATAAGTGAACCATATATGATATCATAACAATGAATATGATTCTGTAATAAGTCAATAACATGATTTAAATCATTATACAGGAGGTTCGGACACTTACAAAGCAAGTCGGACCTAAGGTAAGGGAAATATCACAATCTCATTTTTATCCGAGATTGTTTATTCGTAAGTATTTACTGGGGTGTATTTTATCATCCACATCCATGTTACCTCAATATGTAATATTGTTTCCATCCACTTGAAATAGTTTAAATCCAATTTTACCCTTAGGTGAGTTTTTAGTAAAGAATATGAAAGGAATCTTTTGTCGTTTTTCCGTACGAGGTACTTTTTGACTTTTCCGACAAAAGTACGAAGAATGTTTTTTTTAACTTATACGGCATGAATGGATTTTTAAAACATTGTTTCCAAGAAGCTTCCTTTACAAGTTTTCAAGTTTACTTTTAATCAACTTATTTTATTTTAAAGTTGTATGACATGTTATGAAAGGAAAAATGTTTTTGAAAAAGAAAGGATATTTTCCTCAAGAATGGAGTTCAAGTGTTTTATCAAAATTATTTTCCATCTAAGATAATAATAGGGTTCTGTTTTTATCCCTATTATTACATGGATTTGATTATGTTGTGATGGAAATATTTTTATGAATTCCTTTATCTTATATGAATTGTTTTATGATGTCATGATGTTTCAAGAATCCCATTTTTGTTACATGTGTTATGCGATGATGTATGTTTTATGATTATGTGGCACACATAAGAAAGGATTCATTATAAGATGGGTGGGACCTATATCTCCCTCCAATGCATTGGGTAAAGATTTCATATCTCATGAGATAGACATGGCTGGAATGGTAGGTTATACCGGTTCAGTGAAACAGGACTGAAACGAGGATTACTCGATTCAGAAAGGGACTTTGTCCACTAAGATAGTCTTGGCAATGAGTCTTGACTAACAAGAAATGATTCTCTATGATTATGTGTGTATGCCACAATGAGTAATGTTTTAAGTAAGGGTTTCATTTTCACTACTATGATTTATCCCATGTTATGAAATTATGCTCTCTTTTGCAGGTTAAGATTTCCAAAAATGTTATGTTCTTATGAAAATTATGTGATTGATATTTCTTTTGTTTACCCTTACTGAGCATTTGAGCTCACCCTTTTATGTTTTCTTTTCCCCAGGATATAAAGAAAGGTTTTAGGTAAAAAAAAGGAAGATCTTTGTGGGAGATTTTGAAGATCTTTCACCAGGATTAGAAGATTACGTTCCGAGTTTCCAAAGACACTAAACTGTTACGGTCCTTGTGTGTGTGTTTTTGTAATGTACTAAGTATTCCGCAAAAGTAACGTAAAGTCTATGTACGTCAGGCTTCGGGTCTCTACAGTTGGTATCAGAGGAAAGGTTTAGTCAACCTTTGGAAACTAGGATGCGAAAACGTTAGTGAGATCCCTAGAGATATTTCTAAGGTATGTCTAGGGATGTCCCTAGGGATAAGTATACGTATAGGTTATAGTAATAGAATTACGCTAACGATCATAGAATTAAACCTAAGATATTGAAGGTACTCCCCCTTTATTATGTTGTTTTCCATAGCATGATTTTTTCCTCTCACACTATTCTTTTTGGGTTTTAGACGATTGCTGGAACCCGAAGGAACCGTGTTGATCAATGCAATGGACAATGCAATGATTGCCCTCCTGAACAAACAAATGTTATGGGAGATGGAGTGCAAAATCTTATTGCTATACTTACACAAGCTATGAATCATTCTGGACTTCCAAATGAGCAGAGAAGGGAACAATATTCTATTGAGTCCTTCATGAGGCAACGTCCACCTTCTTTCAGTGGGTCTTCTGATCCACTTGTGGCTGAACAATGGATCAGTACTACTGAAAAGATATTTTCAGTTCTTCAATGTTCTGAACATGATAAAGTCATCTTAGCAGTATATCGTTTGGAAGGTGAAGCTGATCAATGGTGGAATCTTATCAAGAATACGAGGCCAAGAGATGAAATTGAGTCCATGGAATGGGACGAGTTCAAGAACTTGTTTTTCAGTAAGTACTTCCCTCGTATTCTTCGAACAAAGATGGAGAAAGAATTTCTTGAACTGAAGCAAAGGGACGATGAATCTGTTGGTACCTATGAATCAAATTTTACAAGACTTGCAAGGTATGCTTCTGGAATTATCATCCAACCTGAAAGTAAAGTTGATCGATTTTTCTGTGGCTTAAAACCAAGTCTTCGAAGGGCATTAGCTATAAGAGACTTCAGTAGCTATGAAGAAATTGTGTGTTGTGCTATCAAGGTAGAAATGGAAGTTGGTGTTACATATCCATCTCATGGTTTTGACAAGAAACGAAAGATGGAGTTCAAGGAGAAATCTCAGAATAATGGTGAAAAGAAGATGAATGTTTCCTTATGCACAAAGTGTGGAAAGAAGCATGGTGGAGATTGTCTAAAAGGGACTAGAAAATGTTTTAAGTGTGGAAAAGAAGGTCATCGAGCAGCTGAGTGTCGAAGTAATAGAAAAAGGGTTTCTAATGATGTGAATAAAGCAAACACTGCAGAGAACGCACCGCCAACACTTCAATGCTTCAAGTGCAAGGAAATGGGGCATTATGCTAATAATTGCCCTAATCTAAGGGTTAGTGATGATCAACATGAGAAACCACTGAAGGCAAAGGACAAAGGGAAATCACATGCGATCACTATTGGAAATGTTGAATATGACAACGATGTGGTGGAATGATTAAGTGTTTATGTAATGGGATTCCAAAATAATGTTGTATCATTGAGTATTGCAATATTTATTGATGTGGTATTCAAAGTGATTGAGATATTTTTTGGAAATAAGATGATATGCGCATAATGAAATGTTTAATAGTATTCATGAGCTCATGATTGATATAAGGACTAAGTGATATCATGGTTTGAGTATATAGAATTTTGAGGATTTTGGTATGTGGAAAGTGTTAAGTTTTAACTGCACTCATGTTTTCACTAAGGTATTCAAGAGAATACACGATTAAGGACTTTGAATGTTTGGAATGTGACCAACAAGACATATCTTATGATATGTGGGGATCAACGACAGTATTAAATCTCTGGTAATCGTTGTCACTATATTATGAGAGTGGACTGCAGTATTATAAGCCTAAAGATTAGACTGGATTATGTTGGACATAAGTTAGTATTGTTTAAGGATAGAAGATTTTCGATATTATTGATGGGATGTTATAGTAACGTAGTTTTAGAAAAAGGGACAACCTGCAGGACGGGCGACAGCCCATCGCTTCGGACAAGGCTGTAGGAATCGAACCCACAACCAAAGTGCGACTGGCCTTTATCGCCTACCACTGGCCTACAGGAAGTCCCTGTTTAGTAGAAACTAGTTTTATTATATTAAGCAGTATGATATATGAAGTATAAGTCCATTTTAGGAACTATATATGATTAATCTCACTATAGAATGACTTATTTATATTTAATAACTTTTGCTTACCTTTTGTTTGAGACAGATGGAATGACCCGTCATTCTATCACATGATCTGCTAACACTTCACGAATAACAAATTCAACTTAATTTATTTAAGAGATGAAGTGGAAATTGTTCAAGGCACGAACAACAGTGATATTGTATCAAAATAAAGTAAGTATTTATTCTAATTCAAATTTTCAACTTTAGGGAAATGATCTTGAAAACCAAAAATGTTGTCCTAGTGATCTTATACCTGATGAATCAGATGGTACCTTAGATCGTCACAAATTTATGGATTTGTGATTACTGGATTTTCCATAGCCATGTTCTCTACCACTCTCCATCAGAACATGATGGTTAGATTTCTCTTCCATATCCATATCTTCACCTATGTGGAAACCCATTGATTAGTTTATTTGGGTAATCGTTACATTTCATACTTTAGTTTTTAAAGCCAAGTTTTGGTATTCCCTTTTACGATGTGGGTTTCTATTAAAGAAACTTTCAAATAGTAAACCATTTATAACCCCGACGAATTTCGAGGGCGAAATTCATTTTAAGGGGGGTAGAATGTAACAGCCCAAGATTTTATAAAAAAATATTCTTTTTAATTTTATTAATGTCTTGTGTTGTACGCTACACCAAAAGGAGCTTTCACAACACACATCCTTGACTTGACTTGCATTACACGCAATCGCGACCTTCCTCGATAGCGTGTGTAGTACGCAATACCGAGTTTCACTAAACAACGATATGCTATAAAAATATTATTAAAACTAGCCGTTATGAATAGTAATAACACCTTTTTGAAATCCAGTAAATCTTATTTTTCAAAATGAACTTTATTTTTGGATTCGGAGTATCGAATTTAGCCTAAGGTGAAATTTTGGTACTTTTCGGATAACTTTCATATTCTGATGAATAGTGAAAATTACAAATTATAATTAAAAACAACTTTTTTAATCGAAATAATTAATAGTGATAAATCATTAATTTGAGTGGTTTTAAAGTATATTTAGAATATATTTTTACAATTTAATACAATGTTGGTCATTGGATGTAGTTTCACATTTAAACTAGACATAAACAAGTGTCAATCTTTTGATAGATATTGTTTCTTAAAAACACGCTATTTGTTTTAACAGCGGGATTTAATTATAAAATTAATTAATGCAACTTTTATGTTATGAATTTGGTAAAATAGACTTCATTTTTGAATTCGGAATATGAAATATATCTTGGGATGAAATTTTGGCATTGTTCTGAAAAACATCAATTTTTGATGAATAGTGAAACTACTAAGTGGTAGGTTAAAAACTGAATTTTGCATAAAACTTAATTTTACCGCTTCTGTGAATGGAATTTCGAAAATCCGAGAGACACAGTTAATATCAAGGACTAAAATGTGGTTCAATGAGATGAAAATAATTTTTGGTGAATAGTAACCTTTTACTTTTTTTTACCGCGGTTAATAGTAAATAGGGTAACTAAGGGTAAATATGATATTACTATTACCCTAACACATGTCCTAATTCTATTGGACAAGTGTAATTCGACCAAAAACAAACTTAGGAATAAAATATGACCATTTATCCCCACTTGGATTAGATTAGGACATTTATTATTAATTTATTTAAAGAAGGGTTAAAATAGTAAAAATCAAAGTTTAATAAGTAAATCATTTTTAATATGGGGTTATACATAAGATAAATTCGACTATAAATATTCATTAGAAAGCTAAAAAGATTTCCTACATGATGGTATTTTATTTGTAATTTTTAGACATCAAATAATATAATTTATTTATGACACAAAAATGATGCAGTAATTATCTTATTAATGAAATATTGACATAATTGATAATATAAATACCAAAATAAATGTAATTTAAGACGTTTTATGAATTACACTACTTTTCTAGGTTACTATGATATATTAGTGTTGATTTAATCAACTTGGTTCTAACATATAATTCTGTTATGACTTTCACAAAAATCATATATCAAATAGTGTCAAAATTGACACAAAATAGTTTTTAAATCAAATATTATATTATTAATTGTTATTTTATTCCTAAAAATCTAAGGTTCTGCCAAATGACTTAGATAAGGATATATTTATTAATAATATACAATTTGGGGTTCGTTTGGCATGTTATAGTAAGTTTATTAACCATATAGTGAAAGAAAACAAAAAGACACGGTAAAAGTTAAATTATTTAACTTAGAGTTAAATCTAATTGATAAGGTTAAAATAATACCCTAAACTTGTCTAAATCCTATTGGTTGATAGTATTTCGACCCATCCCCACTTTAGCTTCTAAATAAGACCCTTTGGAACCATTATAAACCGATTTTGACTTTAATATAAAATAATATTTTGAGATATTCCTAAGGTGCCCCTCTCCTCCCCTATAAAAGGACACCTCCTCCCCCTCCTCCTCACACCAATTTGAGCACTCAAGCTCGGCCAACCCCTGCCAATTTATCCTCTTCACTTCCCTAGCAACATCCTAGAGGTTCTGGTCTTCCTCAAAGACCAATTTTAGTGCCCTAAGAGGAGGTCTCAAAGAGGCACTTCAAAGAAGAGGTAATTACCGTTACCAATTCTTTCATCTTTATTTCTTCTTCCACTTCTTCTTCTTAGGTTGTTTCATTATGAAGTAATAACATCAGTATCACTCATATACTGATATGTTATTATAAGTATGAAACAACCCTATTTCACCATCTATCCATCCAACGGAAAAAGAAATCACCGCGCGTGCGTACGTACGGAATACCGTCTCCATGCCGTGGTGTAATCTATTTTCCACCACCACCTTACATGGATGGGTATAATGGTGTAAAGAATAACTATACATAGTTATTAAAAAATCATATTGATTCTGATATATTGTATAATACACTCCAATTCAATTCAATATTTATAGAAATGATATCATCGCTCGTGCGTACGTACGGAATACCGTCTCCACGACGCGATGAGATTCATTCTCCATGTTAACCATTTAAGAATGATTATAATGTATATATAAGAAATAATAATGAAATATATGACATTATAAAGCTACTGGATTTATGTATATATATACATATGTATGTCATCTACTTACTTCCATTTCAAGACAATAAGGAAAGGAAAACAGCGTTCATGCGTACGTACGGACTACCGTCTCCATGAACGGTGTTTTTCATTTTATTTATCTACCTATTATATATATATATATACTGAATATATATGATATATAAATCATATTTTATATTCTGGAAGTAAGTAAATCTTGATATAAGTAATAATGATGTCAAGAACAACAAGTCAAAACACCTACGATAAATGAAACGATTTTACCCAAAACGCTTCTTTAACATGGAATTTACAAAAGAACGGGTAATATAATGTCATAAGTGAACCATATATGATATCATAACAATGAATATGATTCTGTAATAAGTCAATAACATGATTTAAATCATTATACAGGAGGTTCGGACACTTACAAAGCAAGTCGGACCTAAGGTAAGGGAAATATCACAATCTCATTTTTATCCGAGATTGTTTATTCGTAAGTATTTACTGGGGTGTATTTTATCATCCACATCCATGTTACCTCAATATGTAATATTGTTTCCATCCACTTGAAATAGTTTAAATCCAATTTTACCCTTAGGTGAGTTTTTAGTAAAGAATATGAAAGGAATCTTTTGTCGTTTTTCCGTACGAGGTACTTTTTGACTTTTCCGACAAAAGTACGAAGAATGTTTTTCTTAACTTATACGGCATGAATGGATTTTTAAAACATTGTTTCCAAGAAGCTTCCTTTACATGTTTTCAAGTTTACTTTTAATCAACTTATTTTATTTTAAAGTTGTATGACATGTTATGAAAGGAAAAATGTTTTTGAAAAAGAAAGGATATTTTCCTCAAGAATGGAGTTCAAGTGTTTTATCAAAATTATTTTCCATCTAAGATAATAATAGGGTTCTGTTTTTATCCCTATTATTACATGGATTTGATTATGTTGGGATGGAAATATTTTTATGAATTCCTTTATCTTATATGAATTGTTTTATGATGTCATGATGTTTCAAGAATCCCATTTTTGTTACATGTGTTATGCGATGATGTATGTTTTATGATTATGTGGCACACATAAGAAAGGATTCATTATAAGATGGGTGGGACCTATATCTCCCTCCAATGCATTGGGTAAAGATTTCATATCTCATGAGATAGACATGGCTGTAATGGTAGGTTATACCGGTTCAGTGAAACAGGACTGAAACGAGGATTACTCGATTCAGAAAGGGACTTTGTCCACTAAGATAGTCTTGGCAATGAGTCTTGACTAACAAGAAATGATTCTCTATGATTATGTGTGTATGCCACAATGAGTGATGTTTTAAGTAAGGGTTTCATTTTCACTACTATGATTTATCCCATGTTATGAAATTATGCTCTCTTTTGCAGGTTAAGATTTCCAAAAATGTTATGTTCTTATGAAACTTATGTGATTGATATTTCTTTTGTTTACCCTTACTGAGCATTTGAGCTCACCCTTTTATGTTTTCTTTTCCCCCGGATATAAAGAAAGGTTTTAGGTAAAAAAAAGGAAGATCTTTGTGGGAGATTTTGAAGATCTTTCACCAGGATTAGAAGATTACGTTCCGAGTTTCCAAAGACACTAAACTGTTACGGTCCTTGTGTGTGTGTTTTTGTAATGTACTAAGTATTCCGCAAAAGTAACGTAAAGTCTATGTACGTCAGGCTTCGGGTCTCTACAATAACCTACCTTCTAGATTTGTATAGGGGTATGCACCTGTGGTATGATGGTTTATGGAATATGTTTATAACCATTTGGTGCTACAGGAGTAAGATCCTGATACTGAGAAGAATCTAGAATATACATATGAGATTCTTCATTATTGATATGGTTATGAGCCCGTACTGTGTAACGCCCCGACCCCAGCTACCCAGAGTCGGTTCATTACTTCGTAACATTGGCATGATCACAAAAGATCAAGTCTCGAAAGACCGATTAGTTTAGTAGCCTTGGAAACACTAGATACATTCATAAATGTTACATTACATCATAAAGTGAAAAACTAATAACAAAGTCTTCATAGTCCACACTCATATCCTCTTCTGACTATCCTTGTAGGTCATTCATAAAATACTTCTTCACATCCTGGAAAATATTAAAACATTGAAAGGGGTGATCTCAGATGCTCAGTAAGGATAACAATATCTGGAAAGCTTTCATAAATAAACATAAACATTTAAGGCAATCTATAACTAAAACAAAAGCCTTTTAAACATGAACATCAACATAATATGGAAAAAGTAAAATGAGGTAATGCCATTTACTTCTTCACATGGATATTCTACTGGTCGAATAATCACATGCAATATCAATAACCACTTTCATAATGATGGAATGCATAATGCCAGACATTCTGAAACATTTTGTCAAGGCCTCAGCCAAGACGTCTAAAATGATTATGGTCTCGGCCAAAATCACAAATCAAATGGGGAAAGGGCCTCGGCCAATTCCACGTCTAGTTGTCTCATGAGACCTACCGATGCATCGTGGAGCTATAGCGGGCTCCACCCGTCACTTATTAAGTCCAATACATTCCTCATATGAATAGGTTTAAACATATCATAAACCATAACATAATCGTATCACATAAAACATGCATAAAGGAAACATAACATTTCCACATTTCAATCACAAGATATCAATACAACACATTGATATTATAAAAACGCTTTCAAACCCATTTTCAATAACAAAATAAAAGAAAGTTAAAACTTTGTATTTATTATTCATCAAAAAAAATGATGGCTTGTAGAGGAAGCCGAAAATCAAATAATGGTCACGGCGGCGGAGAAGTCATTGTCGCCGCATATGTATGGAAAGAAAAACATTCCCTTTTTGTCGTTTAGTAAAACGCTTCGTATAAAAAGATTCCTTTTTAATAAACGTAAAATGTCAAAGGGGTTTATACACTGTACAAAAGAAATTTGTGTATAAAACAAAATATGCCTCAATGAATGGATATTGAGATGAAGTCCCTTAAAAAGATCATTTTTAAATAAAAAATATCTATTATGTGTATTCATTATATGTACACATAAATAAATTATAAATACAATATACGACATAATAATATCATGACATAATTTGAAAGTAGGAGATTAACCCAAAGAATGGAAGTTGGGTTATGAAATTCCCTTACAAAGATAATTTTTTAAATAAAATAGATCTATTATGTGTATTAACTATAATTACACATAAAGAAAGTACAACTACAATATAGGACATAATAATATCATGACGTAATTTGAAAGTAGGAGATTGACCCAAAGAATGGAAATTGGGTTAAGATGTTCCCTTACCTTGCGTCTTGTCCTGACTCGACTGTTCTTTAACCTCCTGAATAATAAAATAGAGTTAATTTCTATTTACTTAAGAACCTTTTTCATGTTCATTATTCCATTTATATCACTTATTACCATGTTAAGAACATTATTTAATTATTTAAGTTAATAACGGTCGTTTTGTCGATCTTTGGTACTTGAGTCAAAAATAAACTTCTTATAATTACAAGTTGTTCATGTGGTGAAATATCCATTATATCCAGAATTATATTCATGATGTAGATATCATATATATCATATATATACAGTATATACATTCATTCATAATGTCACGTAACATTTAGAGGTAAGAAATGAAATGCACCATCCATGGAGACGGTAAGTCGTACGTACGCATGAACGCTACTTTCATTTCTATTTCATATTTAATGGAATTAAATCATAATGATATAGATTTATAATATAATTACAGTATAATTTAGTTTATAATACCATTCAATCCATCCTTTATACATCCCACATATGGCATTAACGATTCAAATCACTTTGAGGGGGCGGTAGTCCGCACTTCCTAAAATGAAATTATCGCATTTTACCCATAATGGAAATCATAAAGTATGCCATAAATGAGAAATACAGAAGCATAAGTACAACATAAACATATTTTATATCATATATAAATATATTGACATCTTAATGGCCACCTTTTAAGGTGTTATATGAGTGTTGAACAATCATCGTTTCGTGAGGCAGAAATTCGCCATCCACAGAAACCGTATGTTCTTTAACGATTAGATGTAGGTGTGTGTAAGTGTAGCTCTAATCCTTCTTATAACAACATCCTAGTATATTTATGATACTGGTGTTGTTACAAAAGAAATGAATAAAAAGAGTTTAGGGGGTTGGAGAAGAAAAATAAAACAAAACAACATTAGAGAAGACATTACCTCAAAATCGGGTAACTCTTTTTGATTTGAGCCAAAGGCTTCCTTGGGAAGCGTTCTGCCCAAAGTGAGGCTTCTAGGAGTAAGATGGGGAAGTTTGGAGAGTATTTGGGCAGAGTTTGGCCGAGCCAAATGGCTTTAAAGTGTGAATGAGGTGGTAGAGGTGGGGGTCTTTTATAAGAGGAGAGGAGGGGCTCTTTTGGAAAGATTGAAATGTTACATTATTATACAATGCTTTTCGGATTCTAAAGGTCCCACACTTATATAATTCGTGTCTAAGGTGATAAGGGTTTGAAATCTACCCATCCAATAGTCTTTGGACAAGTGTAAGCCTTGGATTGTACATTATCTTTTCATTTTATTAAAATCGTTAAATAATGAGGACATCGCTGCATCATAATGATGTCATAAATAATATAATTTATTTAATGTCTAAAAATTATAAAAAAATACTATGATGTAGGAAATCTTTTTATCTTTCCAATGACTTATTATAGTCAAAACTATGACTTGTATAACCCCATGTAAAATTTGTTTTAGTAAAACATTCCGTGTTTGTGTCATTTTTTACTTTAACATTAAATAAAAGGTATTTCTGTCATTTTCCAACTAAAGTGGCTCCATGGGGTCCCAAAGTTGACCCATGGATTTTCTTGGACGGTCATGACTCATCCAATAGGAGTAGGACAAGTTTCAAGCCCATCTCATATTATTAATACATTATTTTTACCTTAAACTACACTAATTACCTCTAATCGCGATTAAGAACTTAAAAGTTACTATTCACCAAAAAATTATTTTGATCTCATTAAACCATATTTTACTTCTTAATGAAAACCATGTTTTTTGGATTTTTGAAAATCAAATCACAGAAGTGGTAATATTTCATTTAAACGAAAAATCAGTTATTTAACTACCACTTAGTGGTTTCACTATTCATCAAAAATTGAAGTTTTTCAGTACAATGCCAAAATTTCACCCTAAGCTATAATTGATATTCCGAATTAAAAAATGATGTCTATTTTACAAAATTCCAAACATATAAGTTGCATTAATTAATTTTATAATTAATTCCTGTTGTCACAACAAATAGCGTGTTTTTAAGAAACAATTTATATCAAAAGATTGGCAATTGTTTATGTCCAATTTCAATGTTAAATTAATTCTAATGACCACCATTGGATAAAATGGTAAAAATATATTATAATTATACTTTAAAACCACTAAATAGTATAATTTATCACTATAAATTATTTTTATTAAAAAAGTTGTTTTTAAGTATTTTTCACTATTCATAAAAAATTAGAAGTTCTCAGAAAAATACAAAAAATTCAACATAGGCTAATTTCGATATTCCGAATCCAAAAATGAAGTCCATTTTGAAATATAAAATTTCTATAATTTTAAAAAGTGGTTATTACTATTCATAACGGCTACTTTGATTAGTCGCGGTGTTTGAGAACTCGAAGTTGCGTACAATGGAAGCTATTGCATTATTGAATGAGAAGCGTATCATGGAAGCTCGGGGTGTTACATTCTCCCCTCCTTCATAAATTGCGTCCTCGCAATTTGAAAATTTTCTTTGAAAATAAAAGGTTGAAAATAGAAAATACCTTTGTGGAAAACCCACATCGGAAATAAGGTTAATAAATATATAACATTAAAAGAAAGCAAGATAAGTACAAAGGTCACCCGATATAGCCCATTCTAGGATTCTATGAAAATATGGATATGGAGGAGAAACAAACCATCAAGGTCTGATGGAGAGTTATAGAAAACAGGATTAGGAGAAAGTTTAACTACAAGAAAATCACAAACTTGTGATTGGTTAAACGGTCATTGAATCCCCAGTTGGAAAAGTTAACCGACAAAATTTTTGTTTTAAGTTACCTTTTATAATGTTGAGGAATTTATTTAGGAGATTTACTAAGAACGTAAGGGAATATACATACTTTTTATGTATACTTTCATTCGTTAATAAATTTTTACCACAAACCCAACTTTTACTCCAAATGGTAACGAAACTCAAAAATATTCTATTTATCCTAATTTTATAAGGTTCCAAATGTTAACACATACCATTTAGATTAGTAAAATTATTTTGTAATAACCAGGGACTTCCTGTAGGCTAGTGGTAGGAAATAACAGCCTGTCGCACTATGATTGTGGGTTTGATTCCTGCAGCTTTGTCTGACGCGACGGGTTATGCCCCACCCTGAAGGTTGTACTTTTCCTAAAACTATAGTATCATAATATTCCAAAAATAATCTTCATAAATTTTTTAACCTTAAACAATACTATCCAAAGATCAACTTAATCCACTCCAACCTTTATAGTTATCCAAAATACCTCTGTCCAGACTTTCTCTAAAAGGTCTCTTAATTCCAAAATCAATTTATCAGATTCCCCAAACAAAGTAAAGTTTCTCTTATTGTCACATACTAAAAATATAATTACCTTCATCATATTAAAACCTTACAGAAATCAACAAGTACTGCAGTACAATCCTTATATATATATATATCACATTATTCTAATAACCAGAATATAATCCATGAGTCCAAAAGCACCAATACATTAGTTATTCTGCTTCAACTGTAGTAACAGCATAAGATTGTCCTTGATCCCTTGGCCTTTTCTGAGGTAAGTTTCCCTGATGCTTAGGAAATTTATTTTCATAATGACCCATTTCTCTACAATTGTAGCATTCAACATTGATAGCCTCTTTCTTTCCCTTGCAATCACGCGCCTGGTGACCGTTTTCCCCACATTTATAACAAAATCCCATTCCTTTTAGGCAAGTACCAGGGTGATTCTTCCCACAATTATCACATAATGGAAAATCATTCTTTCCCTTTTCCCTTTATCTGTCTCTTGTTCCACCGTTCTCTTCTTCTCTTGCTTTACTTTGTTGTCATAAGACTTAGAGAATTCCTTTTCTGTCTTAATAGCACATGAGACAATATCTTCGTATGTTGAGAACGATTATGATACTAAAGCTCGACGGAGAAATGGTTTTAACCCATTAAAGAAACGATCAATCTTACCTCTTGGGTTACGTATATAATCTGCAGCATACCTCGCTAACCTTGTAAATTTGGCCTCATACTTTGCGACATTCTCATCCTCCTTCTGCCTCAGACTTAGAAATTTCCTTTCCATATCTGCTCGATGGTCACGAGGAATGTATTTTTCTTAGAAAAGCTCTTTGAACTCCCTCCATTCCATATTTGATACGTCATCATCTTCCTTTGTGTTTTGAATCAGCGACCACCACTGATCGGCATCTCCAGTGAGGCGGTAAACTGCCATGACAACCTTCTCCCTTTCACTACTCCCCAAGGCATGGAATATTTTCTCTAAAGAATTTATCCATTGCTCAGCTACTATAGGATTTGTACTCCCATTGATGTTTGGTGGTTGTTGCCTCATGAAACGGTCTAGAATTGATCCTCCACGTTGCGGATCAGGGTGCTCCATACGAGTAAGGTTATTATTCATAACCTGAGTGAGTTGTCCCAGTATGGTAATTAGTTGATCAGCACCAGTTGTATCTCCAGATCCACAATAATTATCTTGAGCAGGAGGGAAATCCCTACACGGAGTTCGTGCATTGATACGGTTTCCATTCCTTCCACTAGGCGCCATTTCTATACAATGGAATAAACAAGATTAGTTTATGAATCAAAATACATAATTCCATACTTATAAAATACTTAACATAAATTGAACTATTTATGGATATAATCCATAATCATAAAAAGGTTTTCATTGAGAAAGTATATACTCATAATCGTTCATAGTGGTTTGTAAATAAAACGAGAATTATCCTAAGCATATCCCCCGGGAGTGTCGTAACCAAGAGTGCAGCAAGGCCCGTTGTCGTGCACCAGTTCCCGTTCGAGTCTAGCTCAAAGCGGTGTTTTCGGGTTTTACCCCTAGGTACATCTGTTCCAGAGCCGCCTCTACCTACTCGTATCCAGACAGGGATGTATTTCTCGGAAAACTCATAACATCTCTATAATACCAAAATTCTTGGATGTTCTTCTATACTAATCCTCAAAGTCTATCTTTGGGATATGTTCTCTAATCAGAGTTTATCTAAATCTAACTTCCAAGGTTAGTACTAAACTGCCTCTGATACCAACTGTAACGCCCCGACCCCAGCTACCCAGAGTCGGTGCATTACTTTGTAACATTGGCATGATCACAAAAGATCAAGTCTCGAAAGACCGATTAGTTTAGTAACCTTGGAAACACTAGATACATTCATAAATGTTACATTACATCATAAAGTGAAAAACTAATAAAAATTTCTTCATAGTCCACACTCATATCCTCTTCTGACTATCCCTGCAGGTCATTCATAAAATACTTCTTCACATCCTGGAAAATATTAAAACATTGAAAGGGGTGAGCTCAGATACTCAGTAAGGATAATAATATTGCGGAAGCTTTCATAAATAAACATAAAAATTTAAGGCAATGTATAACTAAAACAAAAGCCTTTTAAACATGAACATCAACATAATATGGCAAAAGTAAAATGAGATAATGCCATTTACTTCTTCACATGGATATTCTACTGGTCGAATAATCACATGCAATATCAATAACCACTTTCATAATTATGGAATGCATAATGCCAGACATTCTGAAACATTTTTTCAAGGCCTCGGCCAAGACGTCTAAAATGATTAAGGCCTCGGCCAAAATCACAAATCAAATGGGGAAAGGGCCTTGGCCAATTCCACGTCTAGTTGTCTCATTAGACCTACCGATGCATCGAGGAGCTATAGCGGGCTCCACCCGTCACTTATTAAGTCCAATACATTTCTAATATGAATAGGTTTAAACATATCATAAACCATAACATAATCGTATCACATAAAACATGCATAAAGGAAACATAACATTTCCACATTTCAATCACAAGATATCAATACAACACATTGATATAATAAAAACGCTTTCAAAACCATTTTCAATACCAAAATAAAAGAAAGTTAAAACATTGTATTTATTTTTCATCAAAAAAATGATGGCTTGTAGAGGAAGCCGAAAATAAAATAATGGTCACAGCGGCGGAGAAGTTGTTGTCGCCGCATATGTACGGAAAGAAAAACATTCCCTTTTTGTCGTTTAGTAAAACGCTTCGTATAAAAAGATTCCTTTTGAATAAACGAAAAATGTCAAAGGGGTTTATACACTGTACAAAAGAAATTTGTGTATAAAACAAAATTTGCCTCAATGAATGGAGACTGAGACGAAGTCCCTTAAAAAGATCATTTTTAAATAAAATATATCTATTATGTGTATTCACTATATTTACACATAAAGAAAGTATAAATACAATATACGACATAATAATATCATGACATAATTTGAAAGTAGGAGATTAACCCAAAGAATGGAAGTTGGGTTATGAAATTTTCTTACAAAGATAATTTTTTAAATAAAATAGATCTATTATGTGTATTCACTATAATTACACATAAAGAAAGTACAACTACAATATAGGACATAATAATATCATAACGTAATTTCAAAGTAGGAGATTAACCCAAAGAATGGAAATTGGGTTAAGAAGTTCCCTTACCTTGCGTCTTGTCCTGACTCGACTGTTCTTTAACCTCCTAAATAATAAACTAGAGTTAATTTCTATTTACTTAAGAACCTTTTTCATGTTAATTATTCCATTTATATCACTTATTACCATGTTATGAACATTATTTAATTATTTAAGTTAATAACGGTCGTTTTGTCATTCTTTGGTACTTGAGTCAAAAATAAACTTCTTATAATTACAAGTTGTTCATGTGGTGAAATATCCATTATATCCAGAATTATATTCATGATGTAGATATCATATATATCATATATATACAGTATATACATTCATTCATAATGTCACGTAAAATTTAGAGGTAAGAAATGAAATGCACCGTTCATGGAGACAGTAAGTCGTACGTACGCATGAACGCTACTTTCATTTCTATTTCATATTTGATGGAATGAAATCATAATTATATAAATTTATAATATAATTACAGTATAATATAGTGTATAATTCCATTTAATCCATCCTTTATACATCCCACATATGGCATTAACGATTCAAATCACTTTGAGGGGGCGGTAGTCCGCACTTCCTAAAATGAAATTATCGCGTTTTACCCATAATGGAAATCATAAAGTATGCCTTAAATGAGAAATAAAGAAGCATAATTAAAACATAAACATATTTTATATCATATATAAATATAGTTACATCTTAATGGACACCTTTGAAGGTGTTATATGAGTGTTGAACAATAATCGTTTCGTGAGGCAGAAATTCGTCATCCACAGAAACTGTATGTTCTTTAACCATTAGATGTAGGTGTGTGTAAGTTTAGCTCGAATAATTATTATAACAACATCCTAGTATATTGAGGATACTGGTTTTGTTTCAAAAGAAATGAATAAAAAGAGTTTATGGGGTTGGAGAAGAAAAATAAAACAAAACAACATTAGAGAAGACATTTCCTCAAAATCGGGTAACTCTTTTTGATTTGAGCCAAAGGCTTCCTCGGGAAGAGTTCGGCCCAAAGTGAGGCTTCTAGGAGTAAGAGGGGGAAGTTGGGAGAGTATTTGGGCAGATTTTGGCCGAGCCAAATGGCTTGAAAGTGTGAATGAGGTGGTAGAGGTGGGGGCCTTTTATAAGAGGAGAGGAGGGGCTCTTTTGGAAAGATTGAAATGTTACATTATTATACAACGCTTTTCGGATTCTAAAGGTCCCAAACTTATATAATTCGTGGATAAGGTGATAAGGGTTCGAAATATACCCATCCTATAGTCTTTGGACAAGTGTAAGCCTTGGATTTTACATTATCTTTTCATTTTATTAAAATCGTTAAATAATGAGGTCATCGCTGCATCATAATGATGTCATAAATAATATAATTTATTTAATGTCTAAAAATTATAAAAAACTACTATGATGTAGGAAATCTTTTTAGCTTTACAATGACTTATTATAGTCAAAACTATGACTTGTATGACCCCATGTAAAAAATTTTTTAGTAAAACATTTCATGTTTGTGTCATTTTTTACTTTAACATTAAATAAAAGGTATTTATGTCATTTTCCAACTAAAGTGGATCCATGGGGTCCCCAAGTTGACTCATGGATTGTCTTGGTCGGACATGACTCATCCAATAGGAGTAGGACAAGTTTCAAGCCCATCTCATATTATTAAAACATTATTTTTACCTTAAACTACACTAATTACCTCTAATCGCGATTAAGAACTTAAAAGTTACTATTCACCAAAAAATTATTTTGATCTCATTGAACCATATTTTACTTCTTAATGACAACCATGTATGTCGGATTTTTGAAAATCAAACCACAAAAGTGGGAATATTTCATTTAAACGAAAAATCAGTTATTTAACTACCACTTAGTGGTTTCACTATTCTTCAAAAATTGAAGTTTTCAGAACAATGCCAAAATTTCACCCTAAGCTATAATTGATATTCCGAATTCAAAAATGATGTCTATTTTAAAAAATTCCAAACATATAAGTTGCATTAGTTAATTTTATAATTAATTCCCGCTGTCACAACAAATAGCATGTTTTTAAGAAACAATTTATATCAAAAGATTGGCAATTTTTTATGTCCAATTTCAATGTTAAATTAATTCTAATGACCACCATTGGATAAAATGGTAAAAATATATTCTAATTATACTTTTAAACCACTAAATAGTATAATTTATCACTATAAATTATTTTGATTAAAAAATTTGTTTTTAAGTATTTTTCACTAGTCATAAAAAATTAGAAGTTCTCAGAAAAATACCAAAAATTCAACATAGGCTAATTTCGATATTCCGAATCCAAAAATGAAGTCCGTTTTGAAATATAAAATTTCTATAATTTAAAAAGTGTTTATTACTATTCATAACGGCTACTTTGATTAGTCGCGGTGTTTTAGAACTCGAAGTTGCGTACAATGCAAGCTATTGCATTATTGAATGAGAAACGTATCATGGAAGCTCGGGGTGTTACATAATGAGTCATGTTCCATTCTCATTTAGTGAGACTCAGTCCCAAAGGAAGTATTATTCTATTCCTAAGCCATTAGAATATGTTTCAGTTCTTTAATAGAAAGAATATGAGCTTTACACTAGGCATGTTCCACTCTCACTTTGTGAGTCCCGATTGGAACACGAATATGAGTCTAGTATGAATACGCATTCCCAACTAGAATATGGCTACAAACCTACGAAATGGGATAAGGGATATGTGTATCATCCCCAGCTTGAGGTAAGTAACCTTTTTATGCCTTTTTATGTTGTTAAAGTAGTTGGTTAAAGCCTGGTAAGGTTTGGGAGGGATTTGGAATGGTTGGGGGACTTTCTAGGGGATCCCGGTTTGAGCATGGTTTGGGGAAATCATAAAGAATCTTCATGTAAGCATTCTATTCAATAAAGTGGCCTTCACATGGTTTGTGTCTGGTCTATCTAACCCTACATGAAAACCACGTGGTTTCCCATTTGAGTTAGTAGCATGTTCACTAGTAGCGCATGGTTTTTTTAACCGTGGGAGCTAATCGTGTGTGACATTAAAAAGTGGTTTTAAAAAATGGGATCACTAGGGATTTTCCATAAACCCTCCATTCTTCTTCCCAATTGATCCACACTCGAGATTTTTTGTTCTCAAGGGTTTTAGTAGTTCATCCATGTTGAGTCAATAAGGTTTTCCTTATGACTTTTCCATTCCTTCTTGTTTTGAAAATCACAAACACCTTATCTTTAAGGAAAATTGCTTTTTTAAGGAAAATTGCTTTTATAAGGAATATAGCTTTTATAACGAAAATTGCTTTTATAAGGGAAATCCCTTTTGTAAGAAAAGATTATCCTTATCATATTTTCATCCATATATTTCTTAAGTATAAGATTCGGATTCATTTCTATATTCTCGGAATTGTTTGAAACTTTGATATGAAGCATTCTGATTTAGGATCCGAATTTTGGATGAGAATTGTAGTGAATTTTCACTCCGAATTCCAGATGAGAACTGTAATAAATTTTCATTCTGAATTCCGTATACGAACTCTGATTAAGTTCTACTCCGAATTCTGGATACGAATCGTTATGAAGTTCAACATCGAATTATCATTACGAATTCTGATGATGAATTCTCATTACAAATTCTGATGATGAATTCTGATGACGAATTCTCATTCCGAATTCACCTATTAAACAGAATCGGATCATCTTTGTTTTTTTCACTCTGAATTTATTTAGACTTTGAAAATTATTTTCGGTTAGACTCCGAACTTTCATTTTGCTTACGCTTTTATAATTTGTCTACTCTTTAATATTTTTCCTACACTCCGAACCTTCACTCCGAATCTTCACTCCGAACATTTTAGTTAGACTTAAAATGATGTCGTACATTCTGTTACACTTGTTTTGTTATAAAACGATTTCGTCTATTCTATTATAAACTTACCGTTGGTTAAGTTACACGTGTACAGGTCCCTCTGATTTTTAAGGAAAATATGACCATTGGAAAGGAGGTCGACCTTGCCTATAAATAGAAGCTCGTTTGAAAGAGCTCATAACTGATGACTGATGAATAACTTCTTCAACATTGTGCACACATGTTGTAGAAGTGATTTCTAGAGAGAGAGGCTCTTATTAACTCTCAAAGCTTCGTGCGACTCCTAATGTTGGTCATTACATTCGAGGACTTCCGGGGATAGGAAGACAGAGGTTTCCAACACCTTTAAGTTGAGGGCTTCCTTGCTGAGGAAGACAGAGGTGACCAACTACCTTGAAGTTGAGGGCTTACGGGGATAGCAAGATAGAGATTATGATCTTCGTATCGAGGGCTTACCCTGGTGTGGGTAAGACAGACTTGCTTGAAAGTATAAATAAAGGGACCTTTATCCAAGGTTGTTGGATACACTTCTCTTTGGGTTAAAAGACTTATATCTTGTTACTTGTAGTTTTACTACTCGTTTGTTTCTGCTGCATTCTGTATTATAAGGAAAGTATAACTTTCTTATACTTCCTTACTTGTACTCTGTTTCATTTAGATTCTATACGCTTTATGGTAGAATCTCATATTGTAATATTTTTTTAAGTTTCAATTTCTAGAACCATATTTTTGGAACCTACTTTCGGAATCTCTCTCCAGTTTTAAGAAAGTTCATAGGAATTGATGTTTATAACTTCATTCCTTATTCCAAGTTTTTATTTGGTGTTAGAGGTGTTGTGAATTTTCTTATTTTGACTTTGTTAAACTTAGCCCTTTCCTTTCCATAAGGAAAACATAGTTATTCGTAACTAACTTTAAAGGTTTTAAAGGAATTTTTAAAGTGTACAATTCACCCCCCTCTTGTATATTGAGCATCTACATCATTATTTCGATCCTACAATTGGTATCAGAGGAGTTCTCTGAAATACTTGGACTAACGTATAAGTTTTTCTTGCTCACTTTATAATTCCGAACTTTCTCATTCCGAACTTTTTTATTGCGAACTTTATTCTAATAACAAGTTTGTGTGCCAAAGGTTTTTAAGTATGGAAGGAGTTAATGTTGGTTCTATTGATAATATAAATCCTACAAGACCACCAATATTTGATAGTAATGATTATGAGTACTAGAGAGATCAAATAAAGACTTTTGTTATCAATACTGGAGTAGAAAACTTTCTTATGCTTACTGGAGATTATAAAATTCCTGATAAGGAAGTTAGAAATTTTACTAACTAGGAAAAGCAAGAGTATCAACTCAATTATAAGGTACACAACACTCTAATTTGTTCAATGACTAGAAATATATATAGCCAAATTTCTTCTTGTGAAGCAGCTAATTATATCTGGAAGAAGTTAGAAGTTACACACTTTGGAACTTCTAAAGTGATTGAGACTAGGAGAGCTATGCTTAGAGCTGAATATCATGGCTTCAGTTTTTCGTATGGTGAACCGATATGTAAAGTTCAACAGAGGTTTATGACTATAGTCAACAACTAACAGTCTATGGGAGAAAAAGGGTTAGATGATGAAGCACTTTTGGATATAATAATTGATATTATGCCCAATGACTGGGAATCCAAAAGAACTTCTATAGATGAGAACAGAAAGGTCACTCAAATTTCTCTTGATGAGTTATTTGGAACTCTACTCTAATATGAAACCAGAATGAAGAGAGATGCTGACAACATCAAAAAAAAGAATGGGAATGGTACTGTTGATTTTACAACAACATCAAATCATATGAAATCTAAGACTCCTGAGAGAGTAACCAGATCCAAGTCTAAGAAGATGTTTGTTCAATCAGATTCTAGTGAAAGTGAAATATCAGAAAATGAGTTATCAAATCTTGCTCGAAGGATGAAAAAGATAGCTGGTCAGAGAAATTTCCAATCCAATTATAAGAAAAAGGACAGGAAAGATAAGAAATATGGGGAAGTTACTTGTTATGAATGTAAGAGAGCTGGACATATTAGACCAGATTTCCCTTTCCTCAAAAAGAAAGAAAGGAAAGAAAGGCATTCAGGCAGGAACATAAAAAAGTATTATAAAGCCAAAGCTAAGAAATATCTGAAAGCTAGTGACACCTGGAGTGCCAGTGGTGGTGATTCTTCAGATAAATCTTCTGATTACGAATCTTCAGGACAGAATAATCTTGGTCTTATAGCCAGATTACCTATTTATAATCATCGTTTTATGGCTAAGGTACGAAATGATGAATCATTTACCAATGTTTCTTTAAATTCTAATGATAGTAAGTATTATAACTCTTCTGATGAATAATCCTCTTCGGATGAAGAAAATACTTTACCTACTTATGATTAAGTCTCTAGGTTTGTTGAACTTCTTGAAATTGAGAACTCTAAACTCAATAAGAAACTTGATAAGACAAACTCTAGGAATTCTATTCTTACAAAAGAGATATCAGATCTTTCTATAGATATTGATATGAAAAATGCTGATTTTGAAAGTATTTCAAAAAAATTTGAGGAAGTAAGTTCTGAGAAGAGCCAACTTTCTAAAGAGTTAGAAAAAGTAATTTCTATGAAAAATGTTTTCGAGCCAAGCTCTAGTTCTAAAACTAATGATTTTGAGGATAAAAACTTGGTTATAAAACTCAAGTCCAAAATTTTTTCCTTAAGGAAGTTTTTATCAAACTTTACCCATGGTAAGGAAAATTTTGATAAAATGTATTCCCAAATACGACCTTTAAGAAATAAATCCGGATTTGGTTATACCCATGCACAACAAATTTATAGTAACAATTAATTTATTCCTCAAAGTGCCCCATTTTGTACCAAGTATCAATGTGGTGGTCACAGGGCAAAGAATTGTTCCTTAAACAAAAACCAATCCTTAGTTTTTCACAAAGCTTACTTTTCCTAGAAGATGTGGGTTCCTAAAATTTTGTTATCTGTTAATCTCAGATCCAAAGAAGTTTGGATTTCGAAAGTCTAATTCTCTTCTTGATTTCAAGAAAATAAAGATAGTACCAGCAACAATACATGGTACATGGATAGTGGATGTTCCCGGTACATGACTGGTAACAAAAGCTATTTTGAAAAGATTATCAAAACGAAAGGAGGAAAGGTAACTTTCGGAGACAATGCTAAGGGAGAGATTTATGGTATTGGCAATATTGTTCTTTTAGGAAAAACTTTGATTTCAAATTTTCTTTTTGTTAAGGGTCTTAAGCACAACCTCATTAGCATAAGTCAGTTATGTGATGAAGGTTACCTTGTGAATTTTAGGAATGATAAGTGCTTAGTTCACAATTCAAATGAAGAATTTATTCTCTCAGCCAATAGACAAGAGAATGTTTACACTTTGAACCTAGAAGACCTCAGGAGCCATGAATTACCTTGCCTAAGTGAAATGGAGGATCATTCCTGGTTATGACATAGAAGATTAGGTCACTGTTACCTTAGAAATCTATGTAAACTCTCTAAGAAAAAACTAGTTAAGGATCTACCGGAGCTTAGGTTTGATACTTCTAAATTTTGTGATCCTTTTCAATATGGCAAGAAACATAAATCTAGTTTTAAATCAATCGGTGAAGTCTCAACAACTGATGCATTACAGTTAGTGCACATGGATCTTTTTGTTCCAACACAGACTGGAAATATTGGAGGAAAATACTATGTGTTTGTTCTAGTTGATGATTACACTAGATTTACATGGGTTTATTTTCTATCAAGGAAGTCTGAAGCTTTTTATTATTTAAAAAGTTTTAGAGATCAAGTTAAAAATGAGAAAAACCTTCCACTGAAAACTATTCATAGTGATCATGGAGTAGAATTTCTAAATTCTGATTTTGAAACTTTTTGTAGTAGAAAATGTATTACTCACAATTTTTTAGCACCTAGAAATCCTCAACAAAATGGTGTAGTTGAGAGAAGAAATATAATTCTTCAAGAGATAACTAGAAGCATATTGAGTGAATATTCAATATCTAGACATTTCTGGGCTGAAGCTGTAAGTACTGCTTGCTATACTATAAATCGAGTATTGATTAGACCTTTTCTTAATAAAACTCATTATGAGTTATGGAATGGTAGAAAACCAAGACTATCCTACTTCAAGGTTTTTGGATTCAAAGTATTCATTTTTAATACTAAAGATAACCTACATAAATTCACACCAAAATCTGATGAAGGAATTTTCTTAGGATATTCCACAACTTCTAAGGCTTATAGAGTTTTTAATAAAAATACTTGTATTATTGAAGAAATAGTACATGTAAGATTTGATGAGTCTGAACCTTTTGTTTTTAAACCATCCCAGCCTACATCCTCGGATGTGTTTTCAAAAACTGATTGTCAACCATAGATAGAAGAACCTTCTGATAAGGATAATGTTCAAGAAGATATTTCTGAAACATTTACCCTGGAAGACTTTCTACCCTATGTTGATAAAAAGACTTTTCAAAACCCAAATCAGGTGTTTCTTAAGAATCATCCCAGTGATAGTATCATTGGTGATGTAAATCAACTATTAAGGACTAGAAGTTCCTTATGAAATGAAGTAGAACATCTAGCATTTCTTTCCCAATTAGAACCCAAAAGCACTGATGAAGCTTTAGGTGATGATGATTGGATCAAAGCCATGCAAGATGAACTAAATGAATTTGAAAGGAATAAAGTCTGGACTTTGGTTAAAAGACCTAAGGAAACTTCTCTTATTGGAGTAAAATGGGTTTTCAGAAATAAATGTGATGAAAATGGAGTCATAGTAATAAATAAAGCTAGACTTGTTGCTAAAGGCTATAATCAGCAAGAGGGAATAGACTATGAAGAAACCTATACCCCAGTAGCTAGACTTGATTCTATCTGTATTCTACTTGCCTTTGCAGCATTCTTTAATTTTAAACATTTTAAAATGGATGTGAAATGTGCTTTTCATAACAGTTACGTTCAAGAGGAAGTTTTTGTTGAACAAAATCCTGTCTCTGAAGATACAAAACATCCTGGTCATGTTTTTAGACTTACCAAAGATCTATATGGTCTTAAACAAGCCCCACGAGCATGGTATGATAGACTCACTAGATTTTTGCTTCAAAATAACTATGTTAAGGGAAATGCAGACCCAACCATTTTTATAAATAAAGATAAGAAAAATGTTTTGATTGTTCAAATTTATGTTGATGACATCATATTTGGTTCAACTCAGCAATCTTTAACCGACTCTTTTGCAAGTCTTATGAAATCTGAGTTTGAAATGAATATGATGGGTGAGTTAACTTTTTTCCTTGGTTTTCAAATCTCTCAAAAACCAGAAGGAACCTACATATCTCAACATAAGTATACAAATGATCTTATCAAAAAGTATGGTTATGACAACAATAAGAGTATAAGTACTCCCATTAGTACCTCAAACTCTTTAGATCTTGATGAAGCTGGGAAATCAGTAGATCAAACATCTTTTAGAGGTATGATAGGAAGTTACTTTACTTAACAGCTAGTCGACCAGACATAATGTTCTTAGTATGCTTATGTGCAAGATATCAATCCAATCCTATGGAATCTCACTTAAAGGCAGTAAAAAGAATTTTTCGCTACCTTAAGGGAACCATGGATCTAGGATTATTTTATACTTCTGGAAATGATTTTATTCTAAAAAGCTTTTCTGATTCTGACTTTGGTGGATGTAGAATGGATAGAAAAAGTACATCTGGAACATGTCATTTCTTAGGAGATTCATTAGTTTCTTGGTCTTGCAAGAAACAACATTCTGTAGCACTCACCACTGCTGAAGCTGAATATGTAGCAGCTGGAAGTTGTTGTGCTCAAGTGTTGTGGATGCAACACACACTCACAGTCTATGGCTTGAGTTTTACTAAAACTCAAATTTTGTGTGATAAAACAAGTTCCATTGCCTTAAGTAAGAACCCCGCAAATCACACTCGTGAAAAACACATAGATATTAGGAATCACTTTCTTAGGGATCACACACTAAAAGGAGATATCATTCTACAATTTATCGGAACACAAGATCAACTTGCTGATATTTTCACAAAATCTTTTCCTACTAATAGATTTGAATACATTAAACAGAAGTAAAGAATGATAACCATAAGGTAATATTTCTTAATTAACTTTTTATTGAAAAAATCTCCTTACAGTAATATACTCCTTTTCACAGGGGGAGTACATTTTTTTGTTAGAGTAACTTAGTTTTTCAAAGTTTGTTTTCAAACTCTTCAGAACTAAAATTCCGGAATGGAAATTTCCAGAACTGAAATTTCCAGAATAGATTTTTTCGTATAGAAAACTTTTGGAATGGAAATTTTCATATTGAAAACTTCCAGAATGAAAAATTTTGTACTGGTATTTCAATAATGAAATTTTCATACCGAGGTTTTCATAATCATCTTTTCATTTTTCAATTTCTTGTAATGAAATTTTTGTACTGAGTTTTCCGTACTGAGTGTGTTTTTCATAGTGAGTATTGAGAACTGTGTCTTTTTGAGATAAAGTTTTTTCATAGCCTTCTACACATTACGAATAATCCTCCTAAGCCAATCCGAAAGGTATGTTTTCCTTACTCAAGTTTTCGTAGTCATACATTACTTACTGGAATTTTCATATATTTCTTTTTTGAATTATAGTTTTCTTAAATTTTTGTTTTAGTAAAAACCTCAGAAGATCGAATTCATGTTTTCTTGAGAATTGGTTTTCAACCGTCAGATCTGATCTCAGTTTGTCACAACCGTTCGATCAACTGAAGAAGTTGAACCATTTTATCGTTGCCTATATAAAGGGGACCCCAAATGGTCGTCCCACATCGGTTTTCAAGCTCCAGCATCCCGAAGTTCTACCTCTCTTTTTTAAGACCGTTCCAAACATCAGCTTTCTTCGTTCCGAACTTCTCAGAGGTCTTCAGATACAAATGTCTGTGGAAGTAGCTTCTCAAGACATGTCTTCCTCTATGCCGATTTCGAAGTGGTTAGTATATAGAGAAAGGTTGTTTCATCCTGATTTCTTCAACAACTATGATTCTCTTATATCCAAGAATATTAAGCTCAACGGATGGGAATATGTTGCGGTGTCAAAGCCCGGGAATCAAGATGAAGTGTTTTCGTATTTTCTTGTAGAGTTCTATGAGACAGTCTCTTTCCTTAAGGAAGATGGAAGGGAGAATTTGTCTTTTAAGTCTTACGGTAAGACTTATAAGCTTTATTATTCCAAGGTAGTCAGCTTGGTAGGTCTGAACAATGAAGGAGAAGCTGTGTTTATTTCTCATGTTTTGCAGGATTCAAAGGGAAGCTTCGACAAGGAAAAGGCTTTGGAAACTCTCGGACTGTCAGATGATAAGGCTCCGAAGATTGCTTATCCATCTACAAATTTTCGGATTCTAGAGTTATGGGTAGAAGGCCTTATCGTACCGAGAAAGGGTGACAAAGATAGTTTGAAGAAGAGTGAGATATACATCCTAGATTTTCTGATAAATTTGAGGTAGTTTAATCTGATGAAACACATTCTTATTACCCTTTAGAATGTTAAGAAAGGGAATTTGAGAGCTCAGATCATAATGTATCCAGCAATCCTCTCAAAATTGATAGTTCGGTGCCTTGAGTCTTTCAAGGAGTCTTTCAAGTCTAAGCCAAGAGTTTGCAAGATTATGTTGGTGAGTGATGTTACTCTCAAAAGGATGGATGTAGCCTTCGACAAGAAGACTGGTCAGTTTATTGATTTACCTGCTCAAGAAGAAGCGGTTCCGAAAGTTGCTGATCTGAAAACTTCTAAATCAGTGAAGAAGAGGAAGTTGAAGGATGTTGTAGTTGAAGCAGAGAATCCCAAATTTAAGGAAGTTCATTCCACACCTCCAAAATTGAAGAAGAAGAAAGATTACCCAGATGAAGTAGTTGCTAAATTGAGGAAAACCAAAGAGAAGAGAGTGCAAGGGGAGCCTCAGTTTGGCTTGGATCCTGCAGATGCTAAGGCCTTGAAGGAAAGAACTGCGGATGATCTAGAAAAAACAAGTGAAAGATAAGAATCTTAAGAAGAAGATGTCTGAAGCTGAGGTAGCTCAGGCTTTGTTAAAGTTTAATGAGATGGTTTCAGCAAACATTCCTGTTCCAAGATCTTTTTCTTTGGAATCTCTACCTAAGACTCCAGGAAGAAACTTTGTTGCTCCGGAAGAGGCAGTAGCTAAGCCTATTGAGGAAGTAGAGTAGATTGAGGAAGTGGAAGAAGAAGAAGCTGTTGCTGAAGGAAGTGGTGAAACCGGAGATGTTTTAAAGCAAGTAGATGATTATAAGGGGACTCCTTCGGAACATTTGTCGCTCAGAACCTTAGAAGCTGAGTCTTCTAAGTTAGTCACTCCAGCGATGGATGAGGATAATGGAGAAGAAGATGTAGCTTATCATGCATAGGAAGAACATCTTCTACAAGATATTTATCAAATGGAGAATGTAGAGGTTGGTGCTCAGAAAGTTTCTGATGAGGAAGACAATGATGTTCAAGTGTCTGACAGTGAAAAGGGAACTCCGGAACAAGAATCCATTCCAAAAAAGGACAAGGGAAAACAACTTGTTGTTGATACCCTGAGCTCAGAGGTTGTAAAGAAAAGGGAAGTTGGTGATTCTTCTAAAAAGAAAGTTGAGCATTTTGATGAAGAAAATTTTCCAAGAAAAGTTTCGGATTTGGAGTCATCTTCTTTGGGGCATGACTTTGTTGTTCAGTTGTTAAAGAAGTTGGTAGGTACTATTTCGACTTTATCAAGTATTGGATCAATATGCCAGATGCTCCAACATGCTTTGAATCAGAAAAAAGACTTTGTATCCATGGTTATGGATAAATGTGCTGAGATAGAGGCTCAGTTCAAAACTTTCTTTGTTGGCTATGAAGCCCACAAAAGATCTTGCAAGAGGATGACTAGTTGGTCGAGGAAGACTGTAGAAGAGATGAGGCTCTTTGATGAATTCCAAGAAAATGTGAAGGATGCCTTTGAGACAGAAGACAGGAAGATAAATGATCTGACTTCATCCTTTGAAGAAATGTTGACAGATGAAATGAATTTCCGGATTCAAGAAGTCAGAGATCTGAATGGGAAGCTGAATTCTGTCTCTCAAAATTGGAAGTTTGAAAGGGATCATCAGATTGAGTTTGATGAAAAGTTGAAGGCTCAGGAAGAAAAGCTTAAATCTCAGGAAGAAAAGTTTAAAGCTCAGGAAGAAAATATTGAAGCTCAAAGTGCAATAATTGTTGTGTTAGAGAAGCAAGACGAGGAAGACCATAAAGACTTGAAGAAGATAAAGACTATTCTTAAGGGTCTCATGGTGAAGGAAAAAGATCCAAAATAGACAGATCCGATCTTTTGTTGTATCTAAATTTCATTATTGCTGAGCTTTCAAACATAATGATATTTGTTCTTGCTCGTTTCTTTTGTTGTTGCTACTAATTTTTTCAGGTACTTTTTTTTCCATTCCCTCGAATTATTTTTGAAAATCACAAAGGGGGAGAAAGAAAAGAACCCTAATAAAGGGAAAAATAATCTTAACAAAGGGTGATAAAGAAAACAAACTCTAATAGAGTTTATCTAAGGGGGAGTTTTTCATTAAAAAAGACTTTCGTATTCATAATGAAATATCATTCCGAAAATCTAGAATATTATCCTTAGAGTTTCAAAGACTAAGGGGGAGTTAGTCGTATTCATAAATATCCTTAAAGAAAAGGGAGATAAGCCTTAATGTTTACTTTCTTCTAGACTTTATTTTTTGTAAGGATGTTTGTGCTTTCCAAAAAGGGGGAGATTGTTGATTCAATAAGGTTTTCCTTATGACTTTTCCATTCCTTCTTGTTTTGAAATTCACAAACACCTTATCTTTAAGGAAAATTGCTTTTTTAAGGAAAATTTCTTTTATAAGGAAAATTGATTTTATAAGGAAAATCGATTTTATAAGGAAAATTGATTTTATAAGGGAAATAGATTTTGTAAGAAAAGATTATCCTTATCATATTTTCATCCATATATTTCTTAAGTATAAGATTTGGAATCATTTCTATATTCTCTGAATTGTTTGAAACTTTGATATGAAGCATTCTGTTTTAGGATCTGAATTCTGGATGAGAACTATAATGAAGTTTCACTCCAAATTCCAGATGAGAACTGTAATAAAGTTTCATTCCATATTCTGGATACGAACTATGATTAAGTTCTACTCCGAATTCTGGATACGAATCCTTATGAAGTTCAACATCGAATTCTCATTAAGAATTCTGATGACGAATTCTCATTACGTATTCTGATGATGAATTCTCATTCCGAATTCTCATTCCGAATTCACCTATTAAACAGAATCTGATCATCTTTGTTTTATTCACTCCGAATTTATTTAGACTCCGAATTTATTTAGACTCCAAAAATTATTTTCGGTTAGACTCCGAACTTTCATTTTTCTTACGCTTTTATAATTTGTCTACTCTTTAATATTTTCCCTACACTCCGAACCTTCACTTCGAATCTTCACTCTGAACATTTTAGTTAGACTTAAAACGATGTTGTACATTCTATTACACTTGTTTTGTTATAAAATGTTGTCGTCTATTCTGTTATAAACTAACCGTTGTTTAAGTTACACATGTACAGGTCCCTCCGATTTTTAAGGAAAATATGACCGTTGGAAAGGAGGTCGACCTTGCCTATAAATAGGAGCTCATTTGAAAGAGCTCATAACTGATGACTGGTGAATAACTTCTTCAACATTGTGCACACATGTTGTAGAAGTGATTTCTAGAGAGAGAGGCCCTTATTAACTCTCAAAGCTTCATGCGACTCCGAATGTTGGTGATTACATTCGAGGACTTCCGGGGATAGTAAGACAGAGGTTTCCAACACCTTGAAGATGATGGCTTCCTTGCTGAGGAAGATAGAGGTGACCAACTACCTTGAAGTTGAGGGCTTGTGGGGATAGAAAGACAGAGATTCCAATCTTCCTATCGAGGGCTTACCCTGGTGTGGGTAAGACAGACTTTCTTGAAATTATAAATCAAGGGACCTTTATCCAAGGTTGTTGGATACCCTTCTCTTTGGGTTAAAAGAATTATATCTTGTTACTTGTAGTTTTACTACTCGTTTGTTTCCGTTTCATTCTTTATTATAAGGAAAGTATAACTTTCTTATACTTCCTTACTTGTACTCTGTTTCATTTAGATTCTATATGCTTTAAGGTAGAATCTCATATTTTAATCTTTTGTTAAGTTTCAATTTCTGGAACCATATTTCCGGAACCTACTTTCGGAATCTATTTCCAGTTTTAAGAAAGTTCATAGGTCTTGAAGTTTATAACATCATTCCTTATTCCATGTTTTTATTTGGTGTTAGAGGTGTTGTGAATTTTCTTAGTTTAACTTTGTTAAACTTAGCCATTTCCTTTGCTTAAGGAAAACATAGTTATTCGTAACTAAATTTAAAGGTTCCAAAGGAATTTTTAAAGTGTAAAATTCACACCCCCCCTCTTGTATATTGAGCATCTACATCATTATTTAGATCCTACAATCCACTCATTCTATAAGTGAGCTGAAGGGTTTTTAATGTGCATTGAAGGTGACTCTCTTCTGGTCATACTTCTCTCTTGGTTTCTTCTTTGTTTTCATTAGATCATGTTCTCCATCTCTCTCATTTATCTTGATATAATTTGGTTTCATGTAGATATTGGGTTTTAGTTTCCTAAAATGATGACATTAGAGATTTTTATGTTATTAAAAGGGATCTAAGGCAGTTTTAGTGGATATTTTACCCAAATTGGATGTGCTGCTGTGATTTGGTCAATCTCACCAAAACCCTAAGGTATGTGGATTCTACCTCGACTCTATTTTGCTAAAACTAGAAGACTTGATTTCAATTAATTGTGTTTTCTTGGATTTTATTGTGATTATGATATATGAAGCTTATTTGATATCCATTTTGTGATAATTTGTGGATTTTAGGAAAAAAGGGTGATTATGGTGGTACATTTTTTTGTTATATTTAAAAAATTTGATTTTAAAAGTGGTGGCATGGTTAAATTAATGAAAATTGTTTGTGGAAGTGTTTGTAAAAAGGTTTTTCTTTATTTAAATGTATTGTGTCGTGGATGATGTTCTAAGGGATTGATTGGATATGAAATTGTTTCTATATAATGTTGTGGCTTTGGCATGCTATGTGATTTTTTATTGGTTTGAGAATTTTATTCTTGTGATGGAATGATGAAAAGTGGGTGGGGAGTAGCACTATAAAAATGGGATTAATTGTGGATAGAAGATCCACCATCAATGATAAGTGTGTGGGAAGTACCACAAGATTGGAAAAGTAGTAAATGGTCTTGTATGAGATGTTCCACCTTGGTTGTTTACCAGTTTGGGTAGGTGAAACTATAGAGCAATGCATTATTGTGTTTTGATGTGAAAGGTGGAAAATATTATTCTATTTTGTATTTGTAAAGGTGTTTAGGTATTGGTTTTTGGAACACCATTTTTTCTATGGTTTTGAGTGAAAATGGATTGGTAAGGTTGTGTTTGGCTTGTTGGTAATTATTGCAGTATTTGATGTTTTATATAAACTATTTTATATAATTGTGCTAAAGGGTAAATCCTAGTGGCATGTATAGGGAATTCATTTGGGAATAACTTATTGATTATTTTTACTCACCCCCTGCTTGGGATCTTCGGTTCTTTTTTAGATGTCATTTTTCAGGACACAGGTAAGGTTAAAGCATGTCATTTTTCTAATGGTTCATCATGATGCATGGATGAGTTGGTGGTTCTTGGAAGATGGATATTGTCTTGGAGCTGTGGAGTTTTGTAAAGGATTTGTGGGTTTTGGTCTTGTATTCTTCCTCTTTGTACTCTAATTATGTATTCTTATGGCTTGGTTGTTTTGGTATTTTGGTTTTTTGAGTTGGAAACATTTTTCAAATTCTTCATATAGTTATGGTTTTTTATGACTTGTTTGTTCGGTTGGTTTATTTTGAGGTAAAATCATTCCCCACTTTTCCTTGAGGCCTTTGGCATTAATTTCCATCCTTTAGTACCTCAGGGAAATCACCTACGTTTAAGTAGCATCTCATCACCTTCTAAATCCAATGAGGAAGGTGTAAGACGTTAAAAGTGGTATCAGTTTGTTCAATCCTTGACTTTTATGTTTTTTGATTTCTTGAAATTAGTTGTTGTTGTTGGTTTTGGAATTCATTCTTTGTCTATTCCTTGATCTAGGATAGTATTAATGCATAGGATTGTTATAATATTAAATGTATAGCATAAAATGACAAAGCTAACCCTTTTTTGATGAACATCAATTTACTAGGTAGTTGGGTATGTAATTGTTTTGGAAATACTTATAGGAATTGAAAATCTCATTGTTATGGGTGTAGTCAATGATATGAGCATGACATGAATGTTAGAAATGACTTCCCACTAGGATGAATATTTCATTGGGTATAATGATTTATGTTATGTTATGATTATGTTGATTTGTGAACAATCTATTTTTTTCAAATGTGTGGATATAAAGTTTGGATAGTTATGGTATTTTGAAAATGTTTCAATTTTCAAAAACATGGTGTATTTTTCAAAAATGGGGAAACATGGGAAATGTGAAATTGTGGAATTCCTTATATTTATTGTTATAATGAAATTGAATTTAAAAAAATGTAAGTATTTTCATTCTAAGGGAGTGATAATTATGGTTGTTTCTATGTTGATTGAAATGGAACAAGGTAGGTATCATAGAGACCAACTAGAGGAGGGTACTAAAATTTGGTTTCACCTCCACCCCAAGTGAACCAACAGCTAGTGCAGAGTATAGTGCATGATTTCCAAGATGTGGATAATGAAAATAAAGTAAATGATCCAAAGCATGTACATCATGTGATTCAGTTTCAAAATCATAACCCACCCACCTTTAGGGGTGGTTCCGAGACGGAAAGGGAATAAGCATGGTAGAAAATAATTAATAGGATATTTGAATTTTTGGGAACACTGGTAGAGCTATAAGTGAATCCATCCAGGTACATGTTGGAATATCGTTCCATTTAGTGGTGGGAGTTAGCGGTCCAAGATGGAATGGGACAAGGAATGTTATGGGAGGGTTTTAATTAATTTTTAGCAAACAATTATACCCACATATGTTCATAATTCAGAGCGCAATATATTTATTTAGGCTGAAGTAAGAGAAACTCTCAATAATGGAATATGTAGCTATATTTATGAACTTAGTGTGATTTTCACCTAATGTGGAAGGTAGTACATAGTTGAAGGAACATATTTTTTGAAATTGTTTTGAGGTAATAAATTCATTCTAAAATAGTAGTGTTATGTATAGGTGATTACACTGAGATGGTGAATAGAGAAATAGTAGTTGAATGGGATATCTTTAAGGATACAGGTGGGGGAAGTATGTTGGTCCCCACAGTGAAAAGTTGGAACTCTAACATTGGGTTCTAGTAGAATAGGGACACTTATTTGCAGGGAGTGTGGAGTAGAATCTAACGACACGATCAGGGAATCTTCCTCAAAATAACTATAGTAAGTTGGGATTTTTTCAGTGTGGTTCTATGGACCACATCAAGTGGAAATATACAACACAACCTCGATCATTTCATAAATGTAATAAGATAGGGAATAATTATGGGTATTATCGTAATTCTCGATGATCGGGTGTTCGTGACACTCCTCAAGGACCACCGGTGTCCTATTCATCGAAAGGGCGGTAGAAGTACCATACCCTTCACTGGCAGAGTATAGTTAGTCATGGTGATTCAAGGAATACCATGACTCCTCATCAGTGTTTTAAAGAGTAGAGTGTGGCAATAAAGTAGTTGTTTGTAGCTTCTAAGGTTGTTATGAATGATCAGTCAGGACCATCCACAGTGCGAGGTACAATTATTTTGAATTCTACATTGATGTAAGTATTCATTGATATGGATGATTCCCATTATTTCATTTCTTCTCATATAGTCCATCTTCTAGGTTTAACTGTGAAAATTTTGACTTCGGTTTTAAAACATCAAACTCCTCTAGGTCAACGAGAGTGTCAAGACTTCCTGTGTAGAGAATGATGTATAGTTTTCTATGGGTTTGATTTGATGTGGGATTTCTGAGTACTTGAGATGGATGTTTATGATATAATCTTAGGAATCGGTTGGTTGGAAATTTTTAAGTCCCACATTTATTTTTATGCTTGAACGATTAGTTTCACAATAAATGATGGTGTTGAACATCACTTTAGATGAAGGAATAAATTTTTTTTGGTATAACATGTTTGTGGGCACAAACTGTTTCCACGATCTCATATCAGTTAGAGTCATTTACATTGGAATCAAGGGAAAGAGTTTAGCATAGTTTTTTTCCTACAGTTTTTGATCAGTTTCTAGATGTCTTTCCCAAATAATTATTTGGGTTTCCACTCATGAGAAAAGTCAATTTTATGATTGATCTCCTTCTAGGGACAAGTACTATCTCACATTAATCTTACCGAATGGTACCAATAGAATTGAACGAATTGAAATTGTGGTTGGACGGGTTAGAAAAAAAAGGCTTCATCGGGCCAACCACATCTCTATGGGCTTCACCAGTTTAGTTTGACAAAAAGGTGGATGGAACTCCTCATATGTTTGTTGATTATCATAGGAATAATCAAGTTACAATAATAAACTGATATCCACTTTCATGCATTGATTATCGGTTTGATGAGTTGATGGGATATCAGTGGTTCTCTAAGATTGACTTGTGATCAGGATATCATCAATTATGGGTGTTAAATGAGGATATTCTGAAAACAGTATTCAGGAGTATATATAGCCATTATGAGTATGTGTTTATGCCCTTTATCTGGATGAATTCACTAGTAGTGTTCATGAAATTGATGAATCAGATATTTCTAAGATATCTAGATTCTTTCATGGAGGTATTTGGTGATGATGTATTGGTGTATTCTAGAATAATGGGGAGAATGAGAAACACTTGGTGATAGTGTTGGGGATCTTGATATATCATCTCCTGTATTCAAAATTGTCAATGTGTGATTTCTGGATACAAAGAGTTTTTTTTCTTGGCCATCTGATTTATGAGTAGGGTGTTTCATTTGATCCGGAAACGATAGAGGCTATTATTTCTGATAAACTGCTAAATAATGTTTTCAAGATACAGATCATCCTTGTTCTAGAAAGCTATTATCAATGTTTTATTCATAATTTATCATGAATGGCCTCACAAATGAATGCTTTAAAAAAAATAATTTTCTATTTCAAAGGAAAGAGAAGTGTCAAAAATCATCTAACGTTATTAAGAATCACCTTACATCAGCACCAATACTGGTTTTTCTAGTACCTGGGAAAGGGTAAATAATGTCTTGTGATGCACCAGAATTAGGGTTGGGGTGTGTTCTCATACAAGGGGGTCATGTGATTGTGTATGGATCATGATAATTTAGGGTGGATGAGAAGAACTACCAAACACATCATTTGGTGTTGGAGGTGGTGGTTCATGCCTTCAAAATGTGGCGCCATTATCTCTTCTGTAAGAAATCCATGGTGTTTACTAATCATAAAAGTTTAAGGAATATTTTATCACAATGATATATGAAATTGAGTCTAAGGATATGTACACAATAGGTTAGGGGGATTCGGTGGAACTTTCACTAAGTAGGAATTCATATGCTTCGATGGTGAAATAAGAATCACTTCAGTGGCAGTTGATTTCAGTTGTAGATGATATGCAGTTAGACTGTGAGGACCAGGGTGATAGAGTGGTTTTCATTATGGTCTCATTTTTTATTGATTTTGTTGGGTTGGTTAAATATGTTAAGGCATATGACTCTGAGTTTATGTTGATGAGGTTGAAACTCAATGGTGGGGAGACCATTGAAAGCTAGGAAAGGAATGGGCATTATGTTTTGTGGTTTAGAAATCAGTTAGTTGTATTAGTGTCTTCTCAAGAGGTACTTCTCAAGGATTATCATCATTCCCGATGGGATAAACATCTAGGAATTCAAAAAAATTATAAGTCCTTGAAAGTGTATTTCTTGTGGGCCGGTATGAAAAGAAATGTGGTGTAATTTGTTTTGAGATGCTTGAATTGTCAGCATGTCAATGAGGAGCATTAGTGGTCGATATGTATTTTGTAATCTTTAACTATTCTTGTCTAGAAGTGGGAATAGGTAGTGATGGATTTTGTTATAGATCTCCCAAAAATAGTTAGATACCACGATGACATATGGGTGATAGTGCATTAGTTCACAGAGTTGGCTTATTTCATCCCCAATCACGACTCTTATATGGTGGAGGATCTATAATAAATCTATATCTACCGAATGGTATGAAGTTCCCAGTTAGGATCCAAGTATCACTGAGAGGGGGAGGGGGTGAATCAGTGATATCTTTTTCTTTTTATGTTTCGTTCTTTTGGAAACATCCTTCACCACCTGTTAAAGAGTTTATTCCATATTGAACACACACAACCACAGGAACACAAGATTTATATGGTTCACAACTCAACAAGAGTAGCTACATCCTTGGTATGGTACGGAAACAATCCAGTACCACACAATCCACTAGAAAAAAATCCTCTGATGTTGAATACAATGAGTATGATATACCCGTACACTCGTGTAACACTAGGAAAACATTCTGCAATTGTATGTGCACCCAATTAGCACATATAGGACTACAAATCCATTTTATTTATTATATTAGCACAGATAGGGAATTACAGTATTTCAGTGCTTCTTTACAATTGAACATGTGTATTCTCTAAAGTACAAATCATCACTTTCTTACCCAGAAGCTGGTAAAAACTATCTTACGCACAACAGAATATGTGTGAAGACCTCAAATCTTTCACGCACCCATTTAGGTGTCTTGTGTGAAACTTTTATGACATGCGCGCAAGATTTGACCTTTTTCACGAAACACCTCTTGCGTGCAACTTCAATCTTGCATGCAACTATCTTCTTAGGCGCAACGTCAATGTTTCTTGCAACTTTATTTCTTTCACACACTCTTCTTTTCTTATTATTTTTCTGTGCCTCAGATCTTGGGACTTCTCTAAGTGTCGAGCCTTAATGATGTGAAAGGGTCACATCTTATTTATAAATCTCCTTGACCCCTGCGCGCAAAAACCCCAATGTGTCGCGCAAGATCCATATGCATCACGCAAAACCCCATTTGATGTCACCTTGGGCATGTAATTCTCTTTCGCAACACCCTCATCTTTCACGAACTTCTTGAATCTTTCACGCACTTCATGCCTTTACCATTTTTGAAGTTTGGACCTTAAAACTTGCCTTGCACGCAAAACTCCATTTTACATCACCTTTGGCTTGTAAGTATATTTTTCTCCATCCTCATCTTTCATTCAATTATTTAAACTTTCGCGCACATCGTTCCTTTGTCATTTTTTCAGGTTTGGACCTCAAGTCATACCTTGCGTGAAAGATTCAAAACAACTTTCAATCTTGTGTGCAAAAACCAATTTTGCACAAAAAACATCAATCTTTTGTGCAAGCCTCTCCTTTGCCAGATTATGATGTTCGGATCATGTAACACCAATTGTACGAAACATACCAAGCCATATTTAAACTCATGCACAACATCCATTGCCCAATAAACCTTTCTTCATCTCCCAATTTTTAGGCCCTAAAATTTGGAAAACACTGGAAAACATCACCACCTAATACTGTTCTTTTGTGCCACATCCAGATTGTTCATTCCTCTATCATTTCTCTCTTCCCAACATCCCATAACCATTCATCAGCTTTCGTCACAAAATCCACTATCGTGATATGTATCCTCTTATTGAGCAATTTTAGCATCATCATATTTTCAATGGGAAGTACTGAAACTTCCCTATCTTCCAGCATGATCATTCCTTCCAATAAAAACTGTATATGACTGGCATCATCTATACTCCCCCTTTCCTTCATAGGGCTTTCATCACATGTTATCCTAACTTATGATATCTGTGAAATACATATCTGTAAAGCATCATCTTATTTTCATGTCCTTTACAAAGTGATTCGATTTATCTTCTATGACAACAAAAGACAACACTTTGTAAAAGAAAACTCTTGTTACATTATTCTCCATCCAACTTGGTCCCAACATCGTAAAGAGGAATGGTTTACTAGTTTTTATTACGTCAGATATAAATTTGAGGTTCAAATGTTGATTTTTGTAAATCCTTACTCCAAGCCCTGGGAACATAGTTGACAATTAGTACGGCATACCATCCTCCGATGGATGGTCAATCTGAGAGGACGATACAAATTTTTGAAGATATTTTGTAGGCTTGTGTGATAAGTTTTTTTGGATCGTGGGAGGATCACTTTTTGTTCGTGGAGTTATCATTTAATAATAGATATTATTCCTTCATACATATAGCTCCATTTGAAGCATTTTATGGGCATTCGTGTCGTTCTCCACTTTTTTGGGCGGAAACAAGTGAAACATCGATAATGAATCCATGCCATGTATGAGAGACAACAGAGAAGATCATGTTGATCATGAAGAGAATGGACATGGCTCAAAGTCATCAGAAATTGTATGTGGACCATTTTCAACAACCATTATCGTTCAAGGTGCGTGATCATCTGTTTTTCAAATCTCTCTTAGGATTGGACATTATCGGTTTGAGGATTATGGTATCTTATCTCCAATTTATATTGATCCTTTTGAGATAATTGAGTGGGTTGGAGAGGTGGATTATCGGTTGGTATTTCTACTTTGGTTTAGTGTAGTTCACATTGTGTTCCATTTTTCTCAGTTTTATAATTATCAGTCGGATCCTGACCGTTTGACTCAACGGGATCATGTTGAGATTGAGCCAGATGCTTCATTCGTGGACATGACATTGTGGGTTGGGGATAGGAAATATAAATTATTTCATGGTATCGGTCTAGTTTGAGTTTTGTGGTTTCATGTTCATATTCCGGAGGAGACTTCGGAGTGGGAGAAATCGATAGTCGAGCAATGGCCCGAGCTCTTTCAGAAAAGTGAGGGTTCTCGAATTTCTAAGGAAGGAAAATCCAATTGTAGGGAGGAGGTAACACCCCTAGATTGACGTATGTAACCCTTTTTTATTTCTTTATATGAGGATAAACTATTTGGGTAATGTTTGGGAGAGTTTGGGATGGATTTGAAATTTTTTTGGGGCCTTTCTAGGGGAGCACAGTTTGGGCACGGTTTGGGGAAACCATGCAGGATATCTAGGTAGCCATGAAAGTGGAGGAAGTGGGATTTAAATAGATTGCACACAGTTTGTCTAACTATATGAGGAAACTTTTCAGGGTCCCTATTGAGGTAGTATCATTTGACCATTTCGCACACAATTTTCCTAACTATGCGATCTTACTATACAGGAAATTAGAAAGTGGTTTTCAAAAAATGAGATCACTCTTGATTTTCCCTTAACCCTCCAGTATTATTCCCACTTGATCCTCACTTGGTATTCTTTGTTCTCAAGGGTTATCGTAGCTCATACACTCATTCCAGAAGTGATTTCATGGGTTTTCTAAGTGTGGTGAAGGTGATTCTCTTCCGGAAATCCTTCTCTCTTGGTTGCTTCTTATTTTTTCTTATATATAGTTCCCCCTCTCTCTCCATTTTCTAGATCTAATTCTGGTTAATGTAGATCTTGGGTTTTTTTCCAACCATTCTGAGATTGGGGATTTTATATATTATGAAAAGGGATCTAAGTGTTTTTAGTGGAGATTTCATCCGAATTGGTGGTGCGGTAATGAGTAGGTCAATTTCACCAAAAACCTAAGGTAGGTGGATTCTCTATGGACTCCATTTTTCTAGAACTATAAAAATTGATTTTAATTAATTGGTTTTTCTTGTATTTGGTTGGGATTATGATATGACAAGCTTTTTGGAAATCCATTTGGTGATAATTTGTGGATTTTGGAAAAAAATGGTGATTACGGTGAAACGTTTTGTTGTTGTTAGATTTTAAAATGTTGATTTTAAAATTGATGGATTGATTAGATTTATGAAAATGGTCTCTGAAAGTGGTTTTTGATAAAAGGGGTCACTTTATTGAAATTTATTGTGGAATGGATGATGTTCTAATAGATTCTTTTTCTATGAAATGGTTGCTTTCCTAATGTTGTGGCCTTGGAATGATATGTTCTTGTTTATTGGTTTGAGAATTTTATGCTTGTGTTGGAATGATGAGAACTGGGTGGGGATTTCCACTATAAAAATTGGATGAATAGATTATAGAAGATCCATAATCAAATATATGTTGGTGGGAATTTCCACTTGATTGGAAAAGTAGTAAATGGGATTGGGTTGGTTGTTCCACCATGGTTGTTTATCGGTTTGGGAAGGTGAAACTCTATAGTTATGCATTGTTGTGTGTTGATGTGCAAGGTGGAAATTATTATTCTATTATGATAAAATGGTTTATGTATTTCTTGTTGTCTTTCAATTGTATTTTAAAGTTTTGGGAGAAAAATGGGGTGGTAAGGCTGTGCTTGGATTGTTGGTAATTGATGCACTATTTGATGTTTTATATAAACTATTTCATAAAAATGTACTAACCATTCTATATTATTGGTATGTGTAGGGAATTCATTTGGGGAGAACCTATAGAGTATTTGTACTCACCCCCTTCTTGGTAACTTTGGTGCTTTTGCAGATGTCATTTTCCAAGACATGGGTAAGGGTAATGTATCTCATTTTTCTAGAATTTTGTTGTGATTCTTCAATGATTTGGTTGTTCTTAGAGCATGGATCTTGGCTTGGAGATGTGCATTTGTGTCGTAGACTAGTAGTTTGTGGCCTTATAGTCTTCTTCTTGGTACTATGATTATGTATTCTTGTGTCTTGGTGGTTTTGATATTTTGGTTTGTTGAGTTGGAAACCTTTTTAACACGCATCATATAGTTATGGTCTGTTTTGCCTTGTTTGGTTAGTTGTTTAATTCTAAGGGAGATTTTTTTTCTCTTGTCCTTCAATCCCATGTCATTAATTACTATCCTTTGGTGCATCAGGAACATCACCTACGGAAAAGTAGCATCTCATCGACTTCTCAAGTAAATGAAAAGGGGGTGAGACATTATAATTTGATCCCTTTCTTATTTTTTCCTCTGAAATATGCCGTCGTAGTCATTCATCAGAAAAAGTAGGAATATCTTCATAGCTTTTTTGATCTGTGGGAATATACAAGGTAGATTTTATGATATAAATATGATCTTATCTCAAGGTATGTGTTACATTCACTTGGTTATCCCCACCCAGAATAGGGATATAAGACCAAACATAAGCCTTTGAATTATGTCGTAGGTCTTCTTTGATAATAATATGAGTATGTCCCAAGGAATGTGCATGTCCCCTTTTCTGATCCCCCACCAAAAAGGAGATATGAGCTCGATATGATGCTCTCTAATTACCAGAATATATTGATAAACTTCCTTGATGGGAGTAATAATGTACGCCTTCTCCAAGAAAAATTCCTTTTTATAATGATTATAGTGTTGACCTTTCCTAACTGTATGGATATTAATTTGTGCATGTCCATGTATTAGTACCACTATCGGAATATTTTGGTGGATTTCATCAGCTGATTCTAAAATATAATGAAATTTTATAAAATTTTGCAGAGGGATATAATCCTTCACATTTTCCATATCCACTATATACTGAAAGATATATTCAATTGAATCGGGGATATAAACCTACTTATGTACTCTTCGTGCCACAAAAATAAGTTAATGGACTTCATGCATGGGGGTAAGGATATCACCCCCATGCCTGCACTAGAAATATTCCCACATACTTATTTTTAGTGAGTAAGGATATGTGCATTCCCACTTGTTAGTGCTAGAATATACTAGAAGACATCATCAGTGGGAGTGGGTATATTATCCCACTCTAATATATACAGCACATTCCTCACTCGATGTGTCGTACTTGTTTTTTCATGGATATTATGGATGGAAATGTATTGGGTGGTACCATTAGTAGGTGACTAATGGGTGCATGTAGGATAGTGATGGTGATCAATGTTGACAGGATCCCTCCTTGACGGATCTTGATTTGGAAGGGATATTTATTTCACTCTCTAGTCCACCTTCGTCAGATACTGATGGTGTTTATTGTTATTATTTGGAGATAGGCTCCTAAATTGGTTGGGTGTGGTAATCAGGGCCACTGGTTTAGCTGCAACTTTCCTTGAATTTCATAGACTCATTGGTTTCAGAACATGGAGACCCTCAAGTTCAGCTTCAATGTTCAGGATTGTACCTATTTGATGTTATTCAGAAACCATAGTTATTTTCATATGATGTTGATGTTATCCAGTATTCAAGATCATTTTGTTACCAGTAGGGGATTCAGCCATAACTGATTTGTCAGAACGAACATTATATGAAGAAATTATCTTGAATCATGTTATTTCTGATGAGGGAAATATCTATTGTAATGTAGAAAATAAATAAAAAGATCACCTATTAGTGTAATATCATAGGAATGATGTTCTCAGTTAGATATGTGTGGTTAACACAATTGTTCATTTATTCTTGATTCATCCATTTTGATTGCTTTCACTTTTCAATGAGATGATGGACTTATTTCATGGTAAAGCTATTTTTAGAGTATTTTTATAATATTTATGATAGGATTATAATCTCTGATTTATAGGACAATATATTCACCTTACATATGGAAAACTGATCATCCTTTTATGTGAGGGTTTTTCATCAGGATCATTGTTTTTGTTTTCATATAATGTGAGAAGTAAAATATCCTAATGCCGGATTAACTGATCATTATATAATTTGAGATATTCACATTGGTTTATCAATTTTTTGAATAGAAAAAATAGAGTCAACCACTAGGTGTGTTTGGTTTGGATTAATAGTCTATTGTGAGTGAGGTGGGTGAAATGTGTTGTGAAATCATATATGTTGAGTTACCGTTATAGTTCTTAATGAAAACTCTCAATGTTTCACACATCTATAACTAGGTAAAAACCTTATTTCCAAATTAATATATTCAATTGGGGTTTCAGACCCAATTACTCTTAAGAATTCACATTGGTCGATAGGATGGGAGGTCAGGCTAATCGCCCCTGCTAATATAGTTGGGTAATATTCCAAGGGGGATTGAGACATTATGAAGTATCCTATATATCCTGGTAATTTCAAGAATAAAAAATAAACATATTTTGTTAAACCCATGAAGTTTAACATCATGTGTAAGGGACATATGTTGGGAACATAGGCACCAAATATTTGATCTCATGTCATGAGGATATGTCTCTAATATCAAGGTTATAATAGGAATCATAGTTATCATAGTTTTTTCACATCATTGGGACTAACACTATGGTAGATTACCATATAATGGGGATGTGTAAATCAGGCCTCTCATTTGGGATTATATACTGAAATTTCCATACCTAGTGGAGATTCATTATGAAAATGACATGGCCATTGAAACTCTCTAAACCCACATAAGCTATGCTCGGTGTGAGAAATAGGAGATAACAAGTAATTAGTCTCAAAGAATATAGATGTGGGACTTATGTATTGGGATAGACCATGGGATGTTTAATATAGAGATCTGGCCTTATGAATGCATCCAACATGTCCTTGTTATCATTGGAATCAAAGCTTTCATAGTTCAATTGGCTTCTCAGTTTGTTGATGGATGAGGTAGAATGATCCATCAATGTAGATTACTGGGTCCTGGGGGATGAAATGTTAGATACATGGTTGGAATTACACTGAAGTGGATTCCCATTTGAGTTTATAATTTTGACTTAGGAAGGAATCATACATATCCCAAATATGGAAGGAATCAATGTCCAAGTAGTTCAATGGGTTCTCAATCCATTGGTGGATGAGGAAATATGAAAATCTCATGTGAATGATTGAGTCCCAATGGATGATATATATGTGACAAGGTAAGGATTACATTGAATTGGACACATATTTGAGTTCAAGCTAGGTTATTAGGAAGTAATCCAACATATCTTAGTTGTGGAATGAATCAAAGTCCTTGTTGTTCAATATGTTCTCAATCCATTGGTGGATGAGGAAAGATTGTCAATCCATGGTAATGGTTAGGATCCAAGGGTTGAAATTTAAAAGTAATGTTGGGACTTACACTTAGGTGGATTCCCATTTTAGTTCAGGCTTGGGCCTTAGGAAGGAATAATATGTATCCTAGTTATGGAATGAATCAGATTACTCATAGTTCAATTGTTCAAGCTTACACTAACATTGGCCTTATATGTGGGACCTATCATATTATAACATTAATTGGTGATTACACACTATGGTTTCCCTTATCCAGATAAAGACTATTCACATGAATTATATAATCATTAGGACTCCTTAATCCCATGTGATCTATGATCAATGTGAAAAATTGATGAAAAATAATCATCCTTGTTGTTTTTGGATGAATGTCTTGTGTTATTGGACTGCCCATTGGATTCTTAATATATAGCTCGGGCCATGGGAATTTGTCCCACATATCCTAGTTATAGCAGTAATCCGATTTATTGTAGTTTAGTTGGTTGGGGAATACACATTGAGCATGGACTTGGTTATCATGTCCAGGGATGCTTGATTGATCTAGCCTACTTATACACATAAATTAATTGATTGTCTACTCCACATGCCTTTATTTTATACTTGAAATGTAAGAGGATGTCTTCCTAACATGTCCTAATAAAGTCACATGATACTGTTGACGTGTATGAGGGACGTCACATAACCTAAATATCATGTCTGAAGGTATTCTCATGATCTAGGTCGACTTTTCTAGAGGACATCACAATATCATGCTAGCTTTTCCTAGAAACCATCACATAGTCTCAGAAGACATTATTAGAGGGTGTAAAATCATACAGTTGATTTTCCATGGTGTCATCATGAAATTTGACTGACATGATTGGAGGGATTTGTGAGAGTTAGTGTGACATGTCTCATTGGGTTTTGTATATCCTGGATGACTTATTTGTGTGTCATCGCAAGATCCACCTGACATGTTTGGGGGACGTTGCAAGAGCCAATTGACAAACCCTGAGGGCATTTAAATGTCTGGTAGGCTTTTCTGAATGATTTTGTGAGAGCTAGATGATATTCCTTGGTTTTATTCCAAGAATTAAAAAACATATATTTATGTCTTTATATGATCTTTTTGACATTTCTACTGGTCATTTTGAGGCCTATATGGTGATCCTAAAGGGTTTCACGAGATCCTGGTGTCATGCCAGGGGGGTTCCATGTGAATTGATCTAACATTCCCATGGTACTTCACATTATTCAAATGGTATACCAATGGAGTGTCATGTTACCTGGGTGACATGTCCTTGTGTTCTCTCATGACCCAATTTCTTCATGAAATGTGCAATAGGATCATCATATATGTTATTTTCATAAATCTCTTTTTTTAGACTTTGTTCAACTGTTTTATTTCATATAACATGGATTTTTCACTATTATCATGGTTTAGTTTTTATGTGTTTTAGAAGATATGTGGGATTCCCTTCACATAACCTAGAAGAAGTTATTCACATGATCTAGTGATCATGCGAAGTTCTTATGCATGCATCATGATAGCCCTAACTCTTATCTATTTTCAACCTAACAAAAAACATTCATGTCCATGAGATCTCCGGCTCTAAGAAATTCACTCTGATCCTTGGGTGCGCTGGTGTGAAGTTTTAATATTTAATTCATCTAGTTACAGGAATCATTTTTCATGATGGGGTGGGGGATTTATATGCCTCTCCACCCTTGTTATTCACCACTTTTCGCGACACATATTTAACGAATACACGATGGAGTCCGTGGATGGATTTGGTGTCACACATCTTCACAAGGATTTTCAGTAGTTCATTTCGTAGTCGTATCATGATTTTTAGTGACCATGGGACCATCTCATCAATTCCCCATTTTTTGTTTATATACAATTACTATGGCCTTACCAAATCATAAAAACATTATAAGGGACTTTAATGTTTTCATAAATGCATTTTTAATGTCATTCGTGAGATTATGATAGCTTCTAAAAGAATTTCCTGGGATATTTTATACTTTATCTATGATATTCTATGAGACAATGATAGAATTCCCAGGAGGCCTTGTGAAATCAAATTGGAAATTCAAGGGGTGTTGTGAGACCATGCTGGTGCACCACATGATTTTTATGACTACATGAGTCTCCCTCATTTATCTTTTATTTCATTATATTATTTTACTAAGGATTGTATATATTGGGATATTGCACAAGTTTTTTCTAAGACAATTACTTTCCCCATCAATGATCTGTCGTGTGACCAAAAAACGTTCTTGTGGTGATGTGTATGAACTTAATGAATAAACCCTTCTACTTATTTTTGGATTCATAGGGTGAGCATGAGACTACCTGGAAATGTATGAAGCTTTAGGCGTGACAGTGGTGACATGATAGTGGGCTCTTGAATGACCATACAGAAATGTCACTGGGGATTCCATGATGTATCATGGGATACTAGGGGTGAATCTCGTGATTTTTTCGATCATAATAGTCTCTCTCCTTTCACTTTTTTTAATTCCTTATTTATTTTACCAAGGTTGGGGATCTCACGAGGTTGTATGACTGTTGTCGAACACAATCACTCTACCTATCAGTGATGTGTCATGTGATATTTATGACTTGTCCTTTTGAATATTTCCATCACATCTTCAAACTATTTTTGGATATCTTGTAAGGCGCCTTGATAATAGTAGAAGGACTGATTTAAGGGGCTTCTTGGGACCTTCGGTAGGCTATCTACTGCATGTGGTTATCCGCTTGACCATCTACAGGTCATGACATCACGTTTCTCCTATGGGTTTACATGATCTTCATGATCATGGCCATTTTAATCTTCCAGTTACTTGTGGGGAAAATAATACTCATATTCATTTATTTCTTCCTTTTTGAATTTCAAGATTCTCATTTGGGGGAATCAATAGTACCACATAAAATTAAAAATAAAAAGTGTAACATCATTGATTTTGATATTATTTTGACTTAGCTTTTGGTCAAAATATGTAAAATATTTCAATTTCATTATATTTTTTCATACATATATTTTTTAAATGGTCCTCTTAAGTGGTTTAATCAGGTACAAGGTGATGTTTTAAAATAAAATATAAGATATTTAAATTTTCATGTATAGAGTCCCCCAAACTAAAAATGAAAATATCACAAAATTTGGGGTTTGTATTGAAATTCCATCAGCACAATGTTACATATATCATTTTGTTTCATCTAATTGAAATTTAAATAACTATTAAGATTTATGAACATATTTAACCATTTTTTTGTCTATAAAGTAATATTTTTTCAAAATCAAATATGAATTTTTCATACAAAATAATATATTAAGGAATAATTAAGAATGTGTAAGGTTTAAGGATGTTACATGGAATTCCACTCAAGTAGTGTTTTTATGTCATCCCCCAAATATAGAAATTTGTATCATATTGAATGACATATTATAATGATAAAAGGACTCTTATCCTTTTATCTTATATACCTAGATAGTTTTTCTAAATATAAATTTTATATTTGTTGTCGAACAAATAATGGAAATATATCAAAATATACTAGAATATTTTTAATTATTAGTAAAAATTAGGAAAATGGATGGTATATTTAATGGTTGAAGAATAAGTTGAGTGGAGCGTTTGTGGAATCAATTTCATCATCTTAATTTATTTAACATAATAGAATACTAAGGCCAAAGATGAATTGAAAAATCTTAAAACATAAAAGAAATTTAACTAGACTTGTACTCAATATAACACTCCTACTATACTTTAAAAGGTAAATATCTTATGAATAATGACTATTGGTTTTATATGGAAACATCATCACTCAATTTTTATATTTTGACATGTTGGTAAGTCAATGAATCTTCATTTTAGCCACAATAGTTCAATGGGATGAAAGAGAAATGGTCATGAAATATGATACATCATCTGTAATGATCAAATGGTTGATGATCATAATATAATACACATCATGTCATATTTATATATTTCTCAATAGTAAGATTCTTGTCTCTATAGAAAGGTTAGGAAGAGAACATTTTATTTATATATTATAGAGAAATACAATCAATGGAAAATATATATTCTTAGTGGTACCAAATAATCATGGATATTGAAACATCCATTTTCTCGTCCTATTCATATATTTTAAGTATAAAATTATTTTATTCTATAATTTCCTGTCTTTCACTTCAATCCCTAATGTCTTAGTTTTTTATTATTTAATATTCACTTAAAACAGAATAAGGAACTCATCTATGTAACTCTTATTCCCTCCAACAAAAATTCCTTAACAATAAATATTTCCTAGGGTTAATGAAATGTATTAAGTTGATCATATGATAAAATAAATACTAAAGATATGTAATTTTCCATTTATCAAAAAGTGGAAACTACTTGTACACAATGCATTCTGAATCTAAGTATAAGATCCTTCTACTAGTTTGTATTAAAAGAGAATACATTTCTAGGGATACAAAATTTATATATATATGTGATTAGGAATTTATTATCCATAATATCTTTAAAAAATTTCTATATTATTTTCCTATATACTTTTTTGTAATTTCTTTATCTTTTTTATTTCGGCATGTCTCTTTGTATAATTTTGTTTATATATTATTTTCAGTGTGTGGACATGTTCAGAGAGTGATAATGAAGTAATTACTCATCATCCATTATATCTAGATTCAATATTAAAATAATTTATTACATTATATTTTAAAAAAATATTTATTATAAATGTAATTTTAAATCATGCATACATTTATCCATAAATATTTTTCTTTGAAATTAATTTTCATATAGATTCATGAGATTTTTGTTCACTATCTGTTTTCAAACATAAATTTTTTCATTGCATACTTATTTATTTTTACTCGGATATATCAATTTAATTGTGAATGTTTAATTAGATTGAGATTTTTTTGATTAATCCCTTCAATTATTTCCCTCCTTAAATCTCCTAGTGGATATAATTTTCTTTTATATCTGATAAAGTAATTAATATTATAGCATGTATCTCCTATTTACGTCATGGAAGATACACCAAAATTTGTTTCATAGCTTGTCTATTCTATTTTATTCCTCATCAATACCCAAAAAATCATATCAGAGAATTTATCTCCCATATCATTATTTATGGATACCCAACATAGGGTACCAAAGGATCTTAATCACTTTCAGACTCTACCATTCTGAGAGAAAAGATTCAATAAAAAACGTTTTTTTATTACTCATGATTTCCTTTTTTGAACAATAATTTTTCATTGATGTCACTATTTTTTTGTAGAATTAATTTTTCACAATGTAAATATGAAATATAATTTTTTATTAAATCTATGATTCTAAACAATTGAAATGAAATTTTAAACATTATTGAATTTCTGTAATAGAGTTAAAATCTTTTACACCATGGGAAATTTTTATTTTTCATTTAAATACATATGATTGTAATATTTTAATATTTTAAATGATAAATAATATAAAGAAACTAATTTTATAACTCTTCAAAACTCATTATATCTAAAAATTTCATGAGTTATTGTTTGAAAGTGATATACTAAAGAGAAGAAATTCTCTTCAATTTGAATATTCACAAAATTAGACCACAAAAAATTTAGATAATTTGATTCTCTCCAATGAAACATTTAAAAATTAAAATTTATAATAATATAAAGAATGAATGAGCTTAATTGTTTTTTATTATTTATACGTAAATAAAATAAATATATGAACTGGGTGTATTTACATCGAATTTTCTCATCGATACATCCCTCGCAGGTATAATAAAAGATCATTGATAAACGATATGATCTATTGATTTATTTTTTATACATTATGACATGGTATTCCTCTATGAATATAGAGGACATAGAAAGAATTATTACAAAATATATTTACTTTAATGATTCAAATTACTAATATAATATTAAAATTTATAATAGATATATTTATTCCAAAAAATTATATAGTGAAGAAGAATATAGACCAGCAGATTCATCCATCAAAGACTAACCCTCTAACAAACACATATTCAAGAAAAATATTTCAATATTAAAAAGAAAAAATTATATACACATTGTATATAGTTATATATTGAGAATATGAATCTAATAACTATATATTATAAATTAAAATTTGAACCAATATATTTGAAAATCAAGGTATTATTCACACAACTATGTCCAATATCTTCTTATCAACCATAATTTTTTAAACATGAAATATACATCAAAGAGACATTATTAAAAATAACATCCGCCATTAATCAATAAAATTAAATTAATATAAATTTAAAATTTTATATTCTAAAGAAGATTTTGGTTTTATATATTAATTGAATTGAAAACCATGAAAATATTCTTTTACTTTGAATCCTTTCAAATATAGATATGGAATTGGATATTCCAATGACAACTGAGGGAAGATCTTCTTGAACTAAATTATTTTGATAATGAAAAAAATATTATTGGAACATTATCAAATTTCCAGATATACCTATTATAACATCTTAAAGATTAAAATAATGAGTGTTTGTAAAACAAGAACCTCTATCTCTAAATAACTAAAGGAAGTTGGGAAGATTACAAAGTAAAAGCAATAAAAGGAAGTATGTATTTTTAGATCATTGATTGATACATCATAAAGACCTATGAAGGTTATTATTATGAATTATATTGTTTTTATTGATTACTATGAATAAATATCATATAAAATAAAGACATCATATATGATGCATCATTAACCGATAATGTTAAATGGCGGTAGATCACCCCAATTATTATAATTTCTATTTAATTTCCTAGAAACATGAATACATAGGGAAACATCATACAACATGAATTTTTTATTTTTTTATCTTAAAATATATTTGATTTATATTTCAAAAAACCACATTTCCAGCTGATTTTTTGTGTTAATCATTATCCCAAAAATGATTGAATTTAATGGTTTTATCTTGCCTCTTGTTTTCACAATAATTTATCAATTCCATTTTGTCTATATAGATCGCATTATATTCAAATAAATAATGAGATCCATACATAATTTTTACTCATTATTTTATATATTCTCATTTCTACATTGTTAAAAGTATTTTTAAAATTCAATCATTTAAAAATGATATTTTCCCCCATTTTTTTATATCTTTTCCTACCATTATTTTTTTATATATTTTATTTCAAACACTTATATAATGGGTGAAATATTTAATTTTTTTCTACATGTTGATTGTTTTTATCCCTTATGATTGATGAAAAAAAGTCATTACATTTTCACTTTTAAAAAAATTGTTTTCCAATGTAATAGTGAAATATTTTTCCACTTCAACTCATCTTTTAAGCCTATTCCAGAAAGAATTGGCCCCTAATAACTATGGCTGGATGGAATTTGATATAGATATATAAAATTATAATTGGATGAATATATTGGTGAAATATTTAAATACTCGTATTTTATTATTTTCAGTTATTTTATTTTTTTAACATAATTTTTTTATATAGAAATAGTTTTTTATACTCTATCAACCTTCTATTTCAAATCAATATAAACAATGTTTTCCTAGGATATGATTTTTTTCCAATTTAATAATCATAATGAACAAATTAGATTTGGAACTATAAAATTTATAATATAAATGAATAACTGATCATCATATATATAAATCAAATGATTTAATGAACACCACACTTATCCTAAACTTTATTGAGATTTATTCACGTTCTGAATAAAATCAAAAGAAAAATATTATGGTATTAAAATTTTCAAAATATAAATTTTATCCTTTAAATATGATCAAATTGGATGTAAATATTAAAAAATCAAATGATACCATTTTTTATTATATTTAAGTACGAACATTTAGTAAGATCATAAAATCTATTCGAAATTATGCTTTATTAATTATTATTATTTATTACTTGAAAATACATTCAAAAAATAATTTTACAAATATGAGTGTTCCTTATTTTCTATTTTTTTAAAACCTTATCCTATAAGATTTAGAGTTATTTTGAATTCAATAAACCACTATTATATTTGTTTAATATTTTATCTATCATCTTTATATAAAAAAATATTTTATATAAACTTCATAAAAAATGCAATCTTTCCCCCCTTTTTCCAAAATTTTATTAAACAATTAAAATATAACTCATAAAATTTTCTAAATTCACCATCTATTTTTCAAATAAAGAAAAATTATAGTTTCTTTTTTATAGTGAAATAGTTGTATTTTTTTCTTTTTCTAACTCCTCTAAACTATCAAATAAAGAGAATAAAATTTTTGACCATTTTTTCAAAAATTGAGATGTTACTCCCTATGTTTTTTATAATCACAAAGGGGGAGTGAAGTTAATACCAATCCATAGATATAATGTAGGGAGTAATGACTTCTTTATATTTCAAGATTAATTTGGTATAACATTTCTATAATCAAAATAAATAAACCTTTTTTGATTTATTCATTAATATATCATGTTTTATAATCATCAAATATTGGAATATTGTTTATTTATACTATAGATTCTATAATTCTCATACTTAAAAATGATATTTTTTAATAACAAAAGAAAATTATCTTTTCCCTTAATATATTTATCCATGTTTTTTTCCAATAATTGAATTAAAAATAGAAAATTTGTAGAATAATGGTAAAAATAACGACATCATAACATATTGAAACAAGTTGAATTTTTTGTGGTGTATAAATAAAATGAATAATTTATTTTCAAGACAAAGAAAAAGATATGTTAAAATATCAAATGAACCATTTTCATTATCATGTCTTTATTTATTGGAATGAAAGAATGAGTCCATTATAGAAAGTAAGATTCTTGGAATATCTAAGACATGTATCCAACACTTATATTTGGTGTACCACACCTACAAGTCATTGACAGCTAGTGATACGAATAAGAATTTATAATTTTTTTCCAACTAAATGTTTCATCCTAATGATCATATTTTCAATTATGTGAAGTCAAAAAATCTCTATGTCATAATGAATGAATCAATGGGATAAAAAGAAAACATCCATGAAATATGTATCATCAACTATAATGCTCAAATGGTTGGTAATCACAAGATAAATTGTGTCATATTTAAGAGAAATATTTCCCAATAATTGGAGTCTTGAATATAAATATAGGATGATGATATCTCATTTTAAGTATGAATTACAATTAGATTATATCAATGGATTATGAATTATATTTGATCCAAGTGTGGTATTTCATATTTACACATTAGTTTTCTCATATTCTTAATTAATTTCAAATTTAATGATATATTACTCATTAATTTTATGTTTTTCTTTTCAATAACCCATTACTTATCTTTCCCTTATTTTTGTTTCATTTAAAAATATCATAATGACTCAATATTTTTAGCTCTCCAACACCCAATACATTATTCCCTATGAATGAATAATCCCAGTGGATAAGTACTTTTAATATACTAAAATATTTAGTAATTAATTCCTAGATGCAAAGAATTAAAATCTACTGATATTCAGATCAAATAATTCATAGGGATGAAGAATTTTCTATTTATTAAAAAAATGGGCATCGCTTTTCATTTCCTAGAAATATATGTTAAGTATACCTACATAAGGGATTTAGAATTTTATTTTACTGAAAACATAATTTTTTTTATCCAAAATTAGTATTAAATTCACTATAAATTGAGGTCTTCTTATCAACCCAAAAAATAGAGTATATAAAATAAAAAAACTCAAAAATCATTAAAATCTATTTAAATGTAGGTGAAAGAGAAAGATATACAAAATTAGTAAGTACAGTGGAAATATAAATAAGTAGAGAACATTTAAATAGAATAAAAATTAAAATGAAAAAATTTACTGGTTAACAACCTAGTTATTCCTATAAAAGATGTTTTAAATGAACACTCTCTAGTTTGAGTGGTATTCAATTTATCCAAAATATGAAAGGGAGTATTTGACCTGAATTTGGGTATACCCTTCTGAGCATAGAAGACTTTGACTAAAAATATCAGAACATAAAATATTTATCCATCATAATCTATTTCAACACCATGGTTAGTTGTATATTCATATAAATGAAATATTGGTGTCAACCTGATGAAAAATAGATACTTGAAATACTAAGAAGTCCTTCGATCAGCATGATCATGAAACCCTTCTTCCAAACACTAAAATCTCCATAAAAAATTAGTTACAATATCATGGATTAAAAAATTTAACTAAAGACGTTTATATTAATACCCTCACAAATGTATAATCTATGAAAACAATCATAAATAAAAACCACTCCAATCAAAAGAAAACTCAGAAGAAATAAATTGAAACATTAAAAATGAAAATAATCTATTTAATAAGAATATAATATGATAACATTATTCTAATCTATAAAGAAGTGGAAATAATTTATAGATTCACCTTCAATTGTCAAATTACATAAACATAGAGTATTGTTATAACTGCATCAGAATCTTCATCATCATCTTCCAATGACCTCATCATTGATCATCATCTTCTAATAAATAAAATCTTACAATTTTTTAGTTATCTATTATCTAGTAGATAAACTATATCATGAAACCTTAGTTCTCCAAATTTTGGCTATTTTTCTACTCGTTATAGAATATATGTAAAAACAACGTCCCGATTTCATTATGCTCAATATGAAATCTTAAGAAATATTAAATCAAATTAAATAATTAGTGTATTATGATTTTAAAAATAATGATAAAATATGTTTTTTAATAAATAATATCTCCATTTTTGAAATAAAATCACAAAATATAAAATTTTGTACAAAATGAAAATAAAAATAAAAATCTCCAAGAGATAAAAAATATCTCCCTTAGAAAAAATTTCTTTGTCTTTGATTCATTTCTCCACCTTTTTAAAAAAACTATTGTAATACAATTTTCTCAGTAATAAAAATAATTACTCAAAATAAAAGCTAATTAAAAGTTAATATTCTAAGAATCCCATATTGTGATTTTAAAAATGGAATCAAAATGATAAAAAAAATTAGGAAAAAATAATAAATAAACATTCTCACCCTATCTAAAGAAATTAACAAGGACATACCATTAGTGAATAATAATGTGGTTAAAAAGATAAATACCATAGTATATTTCAACAAAATATTTTAATATTTATTTTTCTGGTAATAAATGAATAATAAAATATTGAAAAAGTCTACCTTTTGGAAGTTATCTTCTGATCAATATGAATGATATTCTCCTTTGGTAAATGCTTCTAAAATAAGTTGAATTTTTTTTATATTCTATTTCAGAGAGAAAAAGACTTTTCAGGTTCTATTTTCATTAAAAAAATCAGCATGAAATAAAACAAGAAGTATGGATATTAGATCATTATATTATATTATACTTTATAAATTATTCATTTTCATGAATTAATTATGATAAAATAATACATTTATTAGTATATTTACAATTAAGCATAGAAATTAGGGTAACTTTCGATGACGTTGTTTCAAATAAATGATCATAATATAATATAATATAATTTATTATTAATTTAATAATATATAGGTTTAACCATTAGAAAAAAGTTAGAGATTTTTTTTCAAAAAGTATCACCCTTTCATAAGAATGTTTTGAATGTTTTGAGATATACCGGAAAGAATTCATGAATTATGATCCTCTGGTATTGATCTTACTAAACATCACTATAATTTATTTAAATTTAAATGAATTTAATGGTTAAGTAAAAATTTCATTAAGGTAATTTTCAATTATTATAAACTTAATAATAATATAATTTTTATGTAATACCTAAAGAATTGGTGTCTTATAACTGTGTTATTTACATGTGAATGATGTACTGGGTTACTAGAAAAAAATTATTGGGACTCCTTGGACCCATACTCCTATATATGTTGTTAATAAAAAATTTATTTGTATTTTCTCATTTAAACCATCTAAATCAACCAAAACATGACCATCCCTGAATACAATATTAGCAACAAATACCGAGTCACTGATAAACTTGTACCTTTTTTGTTTTGAGTCTTATTTAGATATGAAAAAAAATTATTTAACAAAACTCTTATATTTTTCATCCAATGGGTATTTATCCTATTAAAAAGGATTTATTATTTTCAAAAAAGTATTTTGCATCACCCATAAAATTCTACATAGATATTACCCATCTAGCATTATAATATTGAATAGTATTCTCTATAGACTAGGTAAAAAATAAAACATAGGATTTGTAATCTAATATGCTTAGTATGGAGTAGCATATAATAGAAGAAACCATTAAATAAACAATAAATGAATAAGATAGAATGAAAAAAATAAAAAAAATCTATATAGTTGAATCATGATCAAGGAATATGTAAATCAATAACATTAAAATGTACATAATTACAAGGATAACAATAACTAATTTCATGGTGATATAATGAAAATTTTTAGTCATTTTAACCCTACTGTCAATAAAGATATAAATTAACGTGATTAAAAATTAGCTACATGGGATTAGATTGAAAATTACTCAAACTTGACTTGGATTTTTCAAGTTGATCTTGAGCTCAAGCTACAAGAGTACTATCTTGAGCCATGTTTGAATATTATAAAAACATAATCCAGTATATCTTGAGCTGAATCAAGCATTAAACTTTTTCAATATATTATTTTTATTCAATATATATGTATTTAATTTCGATCATGATATTTCGATCTCAAGTAATATTTCATGATAGAGCTCAAATTTGAGAAATATTATATAAATAATTTTTTGAAAAAATATCCTAATAAAACCAAGTCGACAAGAAATGAGTGATCAATTGAGCCCATTTTGATCTCGATCAATGACATCAATACCTGGTCGAGCACCAAGATAAGATTCCTTACCATGTTCAAGTAATGAGCTCGAGATCATGTACTAAGATACTCGACTTGACTAAACTTGATTACACCCTAACCATCAAGGTGCATACAAATACATCTTACATAACTTCAAGTATTCATGCCAAACCATTATACCTAAATGGGTAACACATACTACATCTGATATACCGATTCATTGAGGGGATATCAAATTTTTTTCCACTCCCATAACATAATATTTCTAATGCATCCATCAGATAAAATAAATGAATAAAAATAAAGTACATAACAATCTTTCCTTGCAAATAAATAAACACCTTTTTATAGTAACAAATATGTGATATTTAAATTATTTCCCTGGTAAATAAATATAATAACATGAGCACATTACACCCAAGGAATGAATGTGTTTGGAATCATTAGATTATATCACTATTGAAATAAAATATCTTTGAATGATGTTGACATAGATTACATACAACTTTATAATGACAACTCTTCATATGGTACTACATAAGAAGAAATAGAGAATTGGATGGTTTGATACCATGAATTTAATTCCCCAAATGAAAAATTTTATATAATAATTTAGAGGGTAATTCATGAAATATAATTCCCAATGACATAGTATTTTTGATATAAATGGTAAAATGTAGGTGAAATAGTAAAATGAATTTTACAAAAAAATATAAAATGTTATTAAAATAAAAAAGTTATGAGTTAATGTATAATGTTCCTTAGGATAATGAGAGCCACTTGGATGGGGGATGAATCCACGGTGACCTTTTATAAATTTAGTTATCTTGAATTCATCCCATGAAACTTGTTATATTTATTATCCTTATCAAAATTTTAAAACTATTTTCACAAATATACAATAATAATAAAACAATGTATTTAATGAAGGATATACAAATTTATCCCCTACTGTGGGTGGCTACATCAACTCCATGGAAACTCTCATTGGTCAATACAAACTCACTATAATAGATAATTGAATACAATGAGTCAAATCTCATTATACTCTTATCTCCCAAAAGGAATGATTATAATAACTCCTTTCTATTACAATGATCTAATTATGAAACTGATCCAAAATAAAAATAAGAAACTTTTCAACCAACTCTATGAGTGGTTGTTTAGAGGAAAATATATCGAATTTTTTTTATTTGGTAGTCTTTAATATCTTACGCATTATCCCTATATGATATTCTTCAATTAGTTCTCCTCACTAGAAGTTTTATTATTTTTATATTCATCATTATTTCTAAAGAACCAAACTAATGTGAACAATTCCCTACTTAGAAACATTATCTTATATTCTCTGTTGGGTTGTTCCAAACAACTATTTTGTCCAAATTTTAACTAAATATATCTTTGATAAAAATGAACCAAATATCTATGTAATTTATTTTAATTATACCACTATCAATCAATAAATCTATTTGGAAACTGGTACTACTAAAAACATAATTTGGTCATCTTTTTCACATGGATAAATAGTATTGATACAGCTCCACATGAACCCCCTTATATAGGTTCATTTTGAGTAGAAAATTGAGGAACCAGATTTTGTTTTTCACTCACTTAAAACTCAAATTTAGAAACTCCCCCTTAGATGAAATATTTTAGAATGTTATCTAGAATTATACTCTTTTTTAACATTCATTAATCTTTGTGAAATCTTTGTATTAATAAGTTTCCTGAAAATTCCTTCACATTAGTGATAAGGAACTTATTCAATATTCCTTATCTCATCTAGATAAGTAAATATTGATATATCATCATAGAATCTTCAAATTTAATGGGATTTACAAAGTTAAATAAAGATCCAATAAAACTCTTTATGGTTTATTTTTTTCTAATGAATTCATTTATAAAATTTTTCTGCTTATTCTCTTTCTTCTTTCTGTCAGATTCCAATCAATCAATTTCCTCAATCAATAAATTGGCACTACACTACTAAAAAATCAGAATCATTTTTATGATGAAATAATGAATATTTATTTTATGTTCATCCATTTTATGGGGTGTTTAAAATGGATCATTATTCGATGAACTTGATATGATAAACCTCCTTCATCAGCACACATCATGACATTTCAACCTCAAACATTATATAACTTGTAACAAAATAAGTACCTCATAAACAACATAAAAATTTAATATTTGAAAACTTCATCACGAAATGACTAGTAAACATGGTCCAATGCCTACTGGATAACATTTTTGGAACATCTAAGTAATTATACCATGAATATATTTTATACTCGCTTTGCTTCTCATATTTCCTCCTTCATCTAGTCTCAATGTCCCTCCTCTTTCAAGTATCGTATTAAAATATATTTTTTGATCATTATTTAATCTTTTTCTCAAAATTTTAACTCAATAAATTATCTTATAATGAATTTTTACTTTCTCTCCCTTGGAACTTATTAAACATTATATAAATTTGAAAGAGTGGATTTTGTTTTATTCTCTATTTAGTAACTTGACCCACTATAATTTATTTACCTTTACGAATTTGGTATAATAACATTACTTATCTCCCATTTCACCATTATATAAACTTTATGAACTCAGGGTGACACTTACATAGTATTCAAAAAAATTGGTTGACTCATATGTAGCCATTTTAGGAATCTACCTTTAAGAATCATTTTTATATCTACTTAATATTTGACATCCTAGAATAACTATATCCTAATTAATTTTATGGTTTAATATGTTCAATGATGTATGTCTATTAATTCATCTAGAACTTCTAACTTCCAATCAAATTATGACTTATCCCCCTTTAGAAACATATTCATTCGATCACCTAATGTCAAATGATCTATTTCTGGTGGTAGTGATTTCCCTATTTGAATATAATCATAGATCATGAGATTTTCATAATGTTGGAAACAATAATATTACCTTATAATCACCTCAATTCATCATAATTTTTCATAAATAAGTTGTGTAATCTTTATAACCACCTTTAGAATCTTGTTAGGAATGTTTCCTAACCCTTAAAAAGAAAAATTCCATAACAACTTTATACAACACTTTCTCACCTTCTTAAAATATATTTCATAAAAAAATGTTTTCAACATATAAAAAACATGTTAAAAAACATCCCAAATTATATTTATTTTACCCCTTTCGATTTATTAGAAAAAATCATCATAATTTTCAAAACACATACTTATTCAGAATATTTTCAAAACTTTTTCACAACTCATTTTGTAATATAATACCCTTTCTTATAGATAATTCCATGTTAACACACCACATGATAAACCATTGTTTTTAAATTAATATTGTCCCTTAGTGAAAAAAAAAACTTTTTTTAAAGTTAGTATAAACGAACCGTTAATTTTATATTCTCCATTTTTTTATATTTATCCCCCATTTATTTGAAAACATTAACTTCATATCCAAAACATAGAGAGTTATACAACATATTACAGAGTCATAATTATTTGATACCATTGAAAATATAATCCAAGTAGTAGTGGGGGATTATAGTTAAAAATATATGAAGCCTTTGGTGGAGTCTAAAAATGTTGTTTCCACCTTGGTTCCTCAAATAATTCCCATAATATAACATTTGTAAAAACAAAAATGTTCTCTTATCTTGAATGTTTTTTAGTTTTTTTTGGAAATAACAGTGGAAATTTGACAAAAAAATGATCTTCAATGTTTTTCTAAAATTAACACTCAAATATTCTGAATAAACATTAATCTAAATCATTTGAGTATAAGAATGTGTAACGACATTATATTCTTCTTCCACTACACTCAAAGGAATTGAACGTTGTTTCATACTATGCCAACTCACACAACATTCCCATCAGAAAACATTTCCTCATAATGTTGAATCTCTATCATTAAAATAATCTTCCCAATAATCTTCATTGTATCCAAGAAAGTTCAAATCCAAACATCATTTATACAACCACTAATAAGAAGATGATCCTTTAACATATCTGATTATTATTATTTTCTTTTATTGTATTTGATTCCTTTGGATCACTTCTATATATTGAACAAAATGTCACAACCTAAATAACTTTTATTCTTGTAGTTGTAATATATATCATGCTTCCTATAAAATTATGAAAAGCGTTTTGATTAAAACATATCCTATATTTTTCTTTACTCATATTCATTCCAATTGAAATGTGATTAGAAAATTATTTGCAATCTACCATGCCAAAAAAATTTAGTAACTCTCTTACATACATTACTTTTAGAAAAAAATATATATATATTTCATATGTTTGAACTTGTAAACCCATAAATAAGGTTAATTTTCTAGAATTTTAATTTTAATGTTTATATACATTTGTTAAACAATCTATTTAAAATTTTATTCATATCCCTTGAAAAATTATGTCATTAACATAAAATATAAAAATCATGGAACCTGAGTTCCTCTCTTTCATATATAATTTGTTATCAAATTTTCATTTAGAAAAGTTCATCCTTTTCACAAAATATCATGTGTATAGTACCATGCTTGAGGAGCATGTTTCAATATGTATAAATTTTTATTTAACATATATACTTTGTTCACATAATTATAAAGTAAAATAAAACAAGGTTTCTCAATTTAAACTTCCTTAATAATTTCTCCATTTTATTAATATTACTTAACCTCTATATAAAAGGATTTGTATTAATTATGTGAAAAAATTATGTAAAAAAGTATTATAGTTTATATTCTCATAATTTGGGAAAGAGTTCCTTTAAAATAGAACCTTAAACATATGATGAACCTTGGAAAAAAATAATTATTTTCCTAATGAATTTTATCCATATTAATTCATATTATTTATATATTAGAACTTTTTATTAATAATATAATTGCATACTAGTCATGGAAAAAGTTCCTAGGTGTCATTAATATCAAATTAATCTAACTATATATTTATTTCATTAAACAATTCATTTTTTAAAATTCATTTAAAACTGATTCCTATTCTATCTGTGAGACAAGTGATGTTTTGTTCTACAATATCATTTTCCTTCTAGTCTAAACTATAGATTTATAATTCCCATTGATTCTATCAGATTTAAACTACTTCTATAATGTATGAAATTTTAGATATTTTTTCATTTTTTCATTATTCCTCATCACTAGATTTATCTAAGTCACTTGGTATTGTTTTTGTCTGAAAGTTTTCTTTAAGTTTAATATTCTTGTTTTAAGTATTCAATTTATCTTCAATATAATATTTTAAGGAGGTAGGACTTTTAATATCTTTAAAATTGTAATAATCCAAAAAAATATTTTTAAAAGGTTTTTTTGGACGCTTTTACCTTATTCTATATTCTTAATATCAAATGAAAAATCATACCTTTTTTAGATAAGCTTCAAATATCCCTATTTTATATCTTAATCATGAATGGACTTTCATAACCATTGAATTATTTTATACAATTTCTTTCTAATGCCAAATTATATAAGGACTCATTTAGTATTATGGTTTAAAAAACATTTGTTTTGTACATGATCTATAGTAATAATTACTTATCTCTAGAAAAATTTAGAAAGGTAAAATTTATCTAGTTTCCATCCTATCATTTTCACCAAACTTTTATGTTTCCTTTTAATCACTCAATTTCCTTGAGGAGTTCATGGAGTACTATATTTTTGTTGGATTACTTGTTTCTCAAGATAGAGTTATAAAATCATTTCATGTGTACTCCTTTCCATTTTAATTTCCTTACTTCAATATATAAACAACCATATATATTTAAACATACCTTATCAAATATCTAAACATTTCATTATCCACAATTTATGTTTCATAAATATTATGTTGGTCGTGTATGTTAAATAATCATTAAATATAATAAATTACAATTTTTTTATTTATTTATGTCTAATTGACTCAAAAATATTATAGTGAATAAGATCAAATGATCCAGTGGATTGAATTTCAACTTTATTATATATTTTAATAACTATATTACCTTTCTGAAAAGATAGAAAAACATCTTCATCTTTACACATTAATATTGGTATGTTTCTTACATCATTTTATTTGGAAATTTTTCTCATACTTTTCTGGATAAAATTTTCAAGTATTCAAGGCCACAACTTATTTTATTCCTCGTCACTTATGTAACATGAGTTAAAAAGAACTCCAACTTATAAATTTTTTTTCCATTCTACCTTAGTAAAAACATTTCTATAATTTTATATTCTAATGATATAGTAATATTTCCTAAAGATAAATTATTTAGAATCATCACAATATTGGCTAACATTATATAAGTTATATTAGAGAAAAACATGCAAAAATTCATTTGATTTTATATTATGAGATTCTATATTAGAAGTTCATATCCTTATAATTTTTTAGGAAATAACATTTCTAAAAGTAACATCTTCAAATTCAATTTCATTAACATTTCTCAATATTTTCATGTCACATATCATGTGTGAGGAATAAACAATATTAAGGATCCATGTTTTATTCCTTTTGACTTATTTTTGACTTTTCTTAATAATAACACCACTTTTCATAACATTCTTCTTTATGTAATCCATTCAATTTATAAAAAAATAAATTTTTCTTTAAAGTGTTTTGATACATTATTATGAAAATTAAAATGATTGGTAACATTTTACACTAAATTCCTCTAGGAAATAAAATCAATTCTGCATAGTAAAATTTCTAATATCTGGTGATTTATCCTTTCTTTCCTCCTACATATTAGAAAAGTTACATTCTTTGCTTCAACTATTTATCCCCCTTAGTTCAGGAAAATTTCTATATTGAGACATTTTCTTCCAAAAGTAATATGATTTCTGCCCATAAATTCCATAACACCAATAAAAACCCTAATATCTCAATCGTTTATAGCATTATGATATTTCTCTATAGATATTGTTTTGGGGTTCGTAAAATTTTTTCATAGTTGTTTCCTACAAGCAGTGGAAAATTTATTATGGGGTTTATTTTAAACTTTTTTTATTGTGATGTGTTTGAAAATATAATCTCAATCTATTCATTCCAAAAGTTTTTTGTTTTCATGGTCAAAAATATGAGATGAAATAATAAGTTTTCTGGGTAAAGATATCACATGATTCTTGGGAGGTTTTTTCTCAACAACTCAAGATATTTTATTTTTTATCTATAAATCTTTGTTTAAATTTTCTATCATCTTATAAGAGTTAAATTAAATCTATAGAAATATTTATTGAGTTTAATAAACATAATCTCCCATAAAAATAAGTTTCTTAATAATATCTTCCACTATCATTCCATTTTCTACAACTTTTGGTTTGATGTTATTAATTTACTCAATTTAAGAATAATAATTTTTAATAATGAATTCATTTTATACACTCTGTTTCACAAATTCTTTATTTATCATCTCATTTTATATCTTGAGTTTTGTTTTTTACTCAAGATATATCTCAAGTTTCCATCTTAGATAATATTATTTGTAGGTTTCTTCATCTCATATCTCTTCACTGTTAGATGAACCTTACTTCTTCATAAACATTTTCAAATAAATTTCATAATATATATGGATTATTTGGAAGAATTTTTTTAGAAGAATCAATTTCAAATTTCTCACCATATAAATAGGTTTTCTTTCTAGAAAACATTTTCTTATATAATTTGGGTTTTTTATCTTCCTTATAATATTTATGCTATTTTTTCACTGAGGTTTTTTTATAATCAGATTCAAATTCTATAAATTTATTCTTAGAGAAATTCATTAAAAAAATCACAATTTCAAAACATTCAAAATATTATGTTCTATTTTGCCTCAATATTTTCCTTTAACTCTATTTTAATTTTTTGGAGATAAGATACATGATTTTCTCATTCATTTCATCATCTTTATTAAATTATATATCATTGAGGCTAAAAATAATATCATCGTAGATTTTATGATTTCTAATAGCTTTAATGTTAATTTCATCCTTTATATTATTTTTGAATGCTGGACCTTTCCTCGTCTCATATGGAACAATAATTTTATGTAATCTACCATTAAATAAATTTTTTGTATTTTAAAAGAAAGAAATTCTAGAATAAAACCTGTTAGGAAAGTTTCTAATGAGTTTTTTTAATAATGGTAGAATATTTCAAGACATATCTAAATCATCTAATGTTGTAAACAATTTCATTAAATTTGGTGAAGTACTCTTCAACTGTTTCTTCATCATCCATTTGGATATCTTTGAACATTCTAAACTATATTTTTAAAATTTTCTCATTCACATTGGTATTTCATTAGAAAATAATTTCACGTTTTCCTCATGTTTTTTTAGATATTTTGAGACCCATCACCTTTATAAAAACACATTATAATAAAGAAATTGGAATTAAATTTCAAACATTCCCATAAACCTCCATAGTGTTTTCATATAATTTGATAGGATATTTTTTCTCCATTGGTGTAAACCCATATATTATATCATTAATAACCTCTAGGACATGTGATTGAAGATATTGAACCTTTTTTATTTTCCAACCATGACAATTCTTAGTATAAAAGTAGGAATACCTCTATTTTTCACTAACTATATATTTTCCATGATAATGTTAAAATAGTTGAACCATGGATTTGATACCAATTGATGTTCATTTGGGTCGTGAGAGCCATTGAGAGGGGGTTTAATTATTGGTAACCTTTAATAAATTAAGTTATCTTGAATTTAACCCCTTCATTTTGATAGAGTACATAGCCTTATGAATCCTTTATAAAAATTCTCACAATCATCAAATTATAAGAAATTAAATAAAGTCATCCATGATTTAAAAGGTTCACCACTAGTGTGGGTGAATATATAATTTCCAAGGAAACTCTGGTTGGTCCATGGATATTCACTATAATAGAAAAGTCAATAAAATAATAAAAATCCTTTTATAATCCTTCTATATATAGATAGAAATGATTATATTAACTCTAATAGATTATAATTTTTTTATGAAACTAAGAACAAAAAAATAAGAAAATGTTCAACCAGTTTTGTATAAGTTTTTCCAAAAGAACATCTGTATAATTTTCATCCTCTGGTAAGTTTCCATTCGATAAACCCTCCCTTCATCATATATTCTCCCTTTGGTGTGACTCACTAAAACTAGTCATATTTTTATAATTTATGTTATATATTATTAAAAAAACTACTACACCTCAATCCCTTCTAAAAAAGCAGTCTAATATACTATATCTGAAATATCTAACCAAATACTCATTCTAATGTCTAACCATAATCTCTTTATGGAAACTATATTTTGAATATATATCTCATTAGTCTAATTAGTTACTATAACCTTCAAAAACATTTATTGGAAACTCATACAGTTCAAAACATCAATGGATCAACTTATTCACATGCATGAATAGTGTTTGTATAGTTGGACTTGCACCCCCTTTATATAGGTGCACTCGAAGTAGAAATGGTGGGAACCCAATTTTGTTCTCCCACTCACTAAAAAATCAAATATCAAAACTGAAACTTAGTTGAAATCTTGTTAGTCACTTTTCAAGAATTATAGATACTTATTGAATATTCATAAAGTTTCATGAAAACATAATGTCTCTAATATTCCACAAACTTCCTTAAATTTTGTTATATTAAACATCTTCCATATTCACATTCTCATCAAGATAAGTAAAAGTTGATAGATCATAAAAGCATCATCAATGTTAAGTATCTTTAAAATGTTCTGTAATTATAATTGTAAACATCAAATGATATATTTTATTATAATGATGTTATTAGGAACATTCCTAATGGTTATGTTATTTATCCATTCTGTTTGGTTCTCATCGATCTATTTCCCATGTCTGATAAATTGGCATAATTATTCTCAAAATATAATTCTCATTATCTTTTTTATGATGAAACCATTAATATTTATATAATGATAATCCATACAATAAATGTTTCTCCGATGGATATTCAGATTATTAGATCAATCTGATATTCATACATTAGTACCAATCTCATGATTTCACCACCATGAAATTTAAACCAATAAAAAAAATTCCTCTTGAACAATATAAAAACTAAATTTTCAATAACATCATAATCCATTTTCTAATAAACTTGATCAAAGGATTATTATATAACATTATTTAAACTTTTAATGACTTATATCACTAAATTATTATCTATATATTTCTCTTATCATATTTCCTCCTTTATCAAGTTATAATGTCCTTTCTCTTTCTGGTTTATTAGTGAAATATGGTTATCTGATAAACATTTTTATTTTAACTTTGTAAAACATCTGGAACAAAACTATTATCAGGAATTTTTACATTATCACTCTTTAGAAGAGAGGGTTTTACACCATTCTCTATTCGGTAACTCTAACTACTAGACTTTAGTTATCTTTACTTGTTAGGCATACTACCCTTATGTATGAGATTTGATAACATTAGGGAAAATTTATAAGCTTAGGTTAAACCATACATATGATTTTTAAATTAAGGGTGAAACTTATGTGGCATCATTAAGAATTTACCTTTATGAAATTTGTTTATTTCCATTCGAACTTCGGCTTCATTAAAAAACCCTATCTGAAACATTTTTTTGGTTACCTGTATCTGGTGATCCTCATATTTTAATTAAGATTTAACATTGTACATATGAATGTATTATGAGTTCTCCCATATAACACCCTAAAATTAAAAAAGTAAAATATTTTATTCTATAGATTATATGACATGAAACACATATATTAAACAACCCGTGAAGTATATTTCTTTAAATTTAATCTCTCTAATAGCTTATGGAACGCCCAAGATCAAATATAAATGAAACAGAATATAGTATATCATTATAAACTAGCCATTAAATTAGAGGATATGAATATTAATATATATATTTTTTAAAAATTATGGATATATATTTTTTAGAAATTAAATGAGAGTCATTTAAAAGAAAAAGATGTGTTTTCTGAAAATTGTATTTTTTCTATAAGATGGTTTAGTCACACATTGCACACATAAAATAATATTTATTTTACAAATTATATAAAATTTATTTAAAACATTTAATCTTACTTTTATAATATCCATATAAAAATTATCCTAGGTTGAATTTTTTGGTTTTTTATGAAAATTTTCATTTTTTGATGAATTGTGCAAAATAATAATTTTTATTGAAAACAGTATTTTCATATAAATAATTCCAAAGGATAAATTAAATTTTTAATTTGTTTTAAGGTAAAATTAGTCCAATTTTATTACTATTTTACTATTTTAGGTCATTTTAATAAATTTCATATTGTGTTTTGATATTAAAACATTTTAGGATTTTGAGAGTTTTCTCTTTCAAACCCCTCTTTTTCGTCACGTCTACGGGTACAATTTTAAATTTTTATTTTCTACTTCTGTGAATTGAACTTTAAAAAATAGATTTCATATTTTAAATTAGATTATTTTATATTATCTAATATTTTTAACTTAATTGTTGGATAAAATAAAGAGTGAAAAATGTAAATATTAATTACTACAATTAATGGAAAAATAGATTTACTGTGTGGTTAAATAAATAAGATAAGGGTTAAAATGTATAAAAAATTGTCAAAATAAAATTTTCTAGTCTTATATAAACCTTATAATATCTCAAATTAAAACATAATATTATTTTTAATATTTTTTAATGCGAATTAATTTATCATGTTGGATAGTTTTTGGATTTTTCCATGTCATTTCCAAGAGGGTTCCCTTTCCCCGCTTATAAAAGGGTACTCCCAACCTTCAACAATTCACATCTACCAAGACCTTTGGATCACAAAAACCTACCAAATTCAAGCCCAAAAATTCTTAGACCCCTTTTATTTCTAATATTCAATCCAAAATTGTCAACCCTATGGTCTTCAGGAGGAGATCTAAATGAGGTTTCTCTAAGAGAAGGTAATTGTCTTAACATAGCCCTTTCATTTTCATTCTTCATTTTACACCTTAAATTTTGTATTAAAAGTTTCAATATAATAAAACAATTTTATACTATATGAATAAATGTTATTATTTTTATGATATAATATTTATCCATCTACTCCTCCATCAAATGACAAATGAAATTGTCGATTGTGTGTATGACGGACCACTGCCTCACGAAATGATATCATTCCTTCTCCATCACCAACATTAAAGAATGTATATAATGAGGGATTCAAAACATTTATATGATATTTATGATTTTATTATACTTATTTAATTATAATATCTTATATATCTTCTTAATTTATATGTCGTTTAAAATATGGTAACATCTCTCGGGTGTACGGTGGACTACCGCCTCACAAAGTGATGTGATTTATTTTTCACTTATTAATTAAACTGAATGTAAAAAAGATAAAATCAATGAATATATGTGATATATATAGAATGATATTGAATCATTAACATTAATATATCATCGAATTTATTACCCTTTAATTTGTTAGTGGAATGATAACTTCACTCGTGCATATGTATGGTCTACCGCCTCCGCAAAGCGATGTGATCAATTCTCCATGTTCAAAATTAAATAGTGATTATAAAATTTATATAATGATGTAAAATTATATTTATAAACTCAGTATAATTATATATATTATTTATCTATATTCCATACCCAATAGATTGAACTTTCCTGAAAAAACACGCATGAGAAAACAAGGCAATTAACACCCGAATCGATGAAAATAATGAATGGATAAAAACGAATGGTTGATAAGATATTATAATAGGGTGATATATTATTTTATAATTATTAATATGGTTGTTTTATAAATTAATAACAAGATTTAAACCCTTAAATAGGATATTAAATCTTTTTTAACAAAAATGAAGTGTGATGTAAGAGATTTCATTTCAATTTCTATTCATTGAGGACTATTTTATTATTCTTCACCTAATTTATTTTATATGGTGTACATACTTCCATTTTACAAGTAATATCATAATCTTTTATACTTATTTGTATTTTTAGTTTCAATTTAAATTTTTTCATTCAAGGGGATATTACATTAACGTTACCAAATAGTAAGGGACTTCATCTCAGTTTCTCTTTATTAAAACATATTGTAATGTTATGCACATAATTTCTTTTATATCTTGTATATACTGATCATTTGATAAGTAATATCAAATTTAATTAGAAATTCATGGTATTTTTTGCTTCATTTTGAATTATTTCATCAAAATGTATTTTGACTTAAAATATAAGAAGTAATAAAGAATTTCATAACTCAATTTCTTTTCATTGGGTTATATTACTTATTCATTGTCTTTGACCTTATAATATTATGTGTGAAAATAATTTTTAATATATTATATTTTTTTCATCTTCTTTTATGCGTATATAAATCTCACACACATAATTTATTAATTTATTAATTCTCACTTCAAAATATTGATCTTTTTAAGGGTTTATTTCACAATCTCATTTTAATCAGGATTATTTATACTAGAGTTTCTATTAAGAGAGAATATTTGATCATTATATAATAACACCCTTTTCATTATTCCCTCTATTTATTCCTTAATTTTTCTATTAATAGTACCATTTTCCACTATTTCATGCATAAAATCATTGATAATTTTTTTAAAAAAAATTTTGACTTCATGTCTCTCTTTGATCCAAAATTATTTTTCCTCCAAAACCACATTTTCAAAAAATGTTTACAGAAATGTTTTTAAAATTTTTAAAAATGATTTATTTAATAATTTTTTACCTATGTTAATATTTTTATAAAATATATTTTCAATTAATCTTCATGAAATTTTCATTACAATGCATGTTTGGATTTTACTAAAAAAATTAAAGGAATATTTATTTTATTGTGTAATAAATGTATGTAATTTCTTCCCATAATGGAATATCACTCTTCTAAAGCTTCATTTATATGTTTAAAAGTTTATTTTTAACAAAAAAATTTATTTTTTTTAAATTTTATTTTTAATATGTTATTTTCAAAATGAAAAGGTTATTTTCCTTAATAATGGTTTTAAATATATTTTTTTGGTATTTATATTCATCAAAGACAACGAACCATTATTTTAATTATACTCCACAGGGGATATGTTTTATGGTTACCATAAATATTCATTTTATAAATGTTTATGATCATTCTGACCAAGGAATGTATTTACATTCACATTATTGTTTCATTTTTGTAGTCATTAACTTTATCATGAAATATTCACCTTATTGTGATAAATAGACATTAAATTTACCCTAAATATATATATTATTTATCATGTATATTCTTATTTATTAAACCATATAACATTTCTACATATGGTTTTCTTACATTGAAATTTATTTGATTGAATAGGGATATATTGATAAATCCATATTATTTACTCAATATGAATATTTTCTGATAAGGTATGCTATTCATTGATTAATTCAATTATTCAATATAGGAGGAATGCTTTGGACATGCAGATATGATTATGTCCTGGTTATAGATATCTCCTCGATACAATAGTAGTCTCAAGAGATGAATTAGTTGGATAACATTTGTTATATGGTTTTATAGTGTGTAACTAACCATAAGTTTTAAATTTTCCTGAGGGATGTCTTGATAGTAGAGGATTTCATGGTTACTAAGATCATGACATATAATAATAAAGAATTTACTTCATTAATATTATCTTTATTATTATACATAAAATTTTTATAATTAAATTATCTATTAAATTATTTCGTTCTTAGAATATTGATTCAATGTCATTTTTTAGTTATTTACCTTTTCGTATTGATTATAACTTATCATATTATCCATGATATTTTTGTAATGATATTTATCTTTGGATTCATTTCACTCTTAATTTATTGATAAATAGGATTTTTTAAAAATTTATTTACCATAACCTATTGATTATTCATTATATTATCTTGATATTAAATTTATTTAAATGGTATATGTGTTCATTTATTTACCATTACATGTTGATTATACTTACTGATTCATGACTGATTCCACTATGCTTAAACCTTATTTAGAATTTGTGAGAAACATTTTTTTAGAATCAATGAAGTGTACTATGACTTATATTCAAAGATATTGTAGGGGGAATAATGTTATTCTTGAAAAAATTATGCCTTAATTTGTGTTTTCAAATATAATAAGGGAATAATGAATGTATATATTTTACCAATACTACTATACTATTCGTTCCTTCTGGATGTTATTCATTATATCTTATTTTGATATAATAAATTAAACACCGACTCTAGGCTACAGGGGTTAGGGTAGCTACATCACCCTTCAGAAACTTCTTTATCTTATCACCTGCTATTTAGTGATCTGTTTCCAATGTCTTTGATATCCATCTTTAAACAGAAACATGTATCCTGATATTTTCATGATGTTGGGAACAATGAGAGTATTGTAGAATGTTATAAATTTGTAATAATGTTTCATAACAATGTTATTTAAAATTTTTGACCTCATTTAGAATTTTTCAAGTAAAATTTCATAACTCATATCAAAAATTACAAAAAAATATTCAGAAACTCCTTCTAACATTCTTTACAAAATCAGTCTTAAAAAATCATGTAGTAAAAAAATAAAAATATTAAAAAAATCCCAATGTATCGTCAATTTAAAATGATATTTTTAATGAAGATATTTTATTAATTTTAAAATATATATTTTAAAATGAATATCAAATAAATTATTAATGAAAAATACATAAAGGTTATCCAAAGGAAATTTGAAGGTAAAGATAAAATTTATGATCATGGAAGGAAACCCCTTTTTAATAAATTATAATACCTTTATAGAAACCCTTTTCATTTAAAGAGAAAAAATTTCATTAGAAAATAGATAAATATAAATGAAAATATAACAAAATATAATACATATTTAGATTTTAAAATATGTAAAGAAATCATTTCTGGAATGAAATGAAATGGATATGGTAGGAAAACAGTCATTAAAAAGGATGGGAATTATTCTTAACAACATTATACTTTCATAACAGATAAATTCATTAAAAAAGATAATTTGAATTTAAATTTTATTTTTACCTAAAGGAAAAATAGTTAATATCATGTGGAATATAATTTCTAACAATATATATGGCATAGAATAATGGAGCTCAACAAGAAATCTTATAACTCAAACAAATGAAGTTCGAACAAAAAAATCTTGTACCGCTTGTGTAGTGTATGACTTAAAAGAACGTGAAAGAGGGATTTTGAAATAGACTTTTAAATAATACTATTAAAGGATATTTGTGATGAAATAATTTAATGGGGAATCAATTAAACAATTTTATAGAATAATAAGTTCAATCTATAAAATCATTCCTCAATGAAGTGTAATTGAATCGAAAACACTTATCTTTATTACTGAGTTACATGAAAGATATTCATCCTCCTATATAATAAAAATAAACACTCTAATAACCTATACATAAACCTTATTCAAATAAATAACTTTTTATAACCTTTAATTGTAATTGTTTGATATACATTTATTAGTTAGTTATTTCTTATTTTCATCACATTTTATTAGTAACCTTTATTTTTTTTACCCTCATTGTAATGCAGATGCCGATACCCATACATTGATACCATGTTATTCATTATGGGTTTATATGAGGTATTTAAATTTATTCTTTATTTAATTACAATGTTATAATTTCATTCCATGTTAGTTTTAGTTAACATTTTTTAACCTGAAATCAGTGACTAGATTATCTCAGTAATTTTTTATGAACAAAGGTATTATATTTATAATATGTTAGATATCAATGGAATGAATAATTTATAATTATATTAGATTGATAATCTCATAATTATAATTTTTATTCTTTAAATATATGAGGATTCCCATATATGTAATTAAGTGATGAAAAATGAAATAGGCCATTCATGGAGGTGGTAGTCTACACAATACACCAGTGGAGTTTTCATTTCCCAATTGATGGGAAAGAGATAGATAATGGTTGTTACATAGATATAATAATAAATAAATATAGTAATTATACTAATTTAATTATGTTATTATTGTTATAATAGGTTTGTAGGAGGGTGGATGTGGAAGACAGAGAAGAAAAGGTCAAGGAGTGGATAATGCCCACATTAATAACATGAGTCTTCTATTAAAATCCCATAGGGAAATTAAGGACTTTGGATATTTTATAATAAGAAAGGGAATAGAAAATTTAATTGTATTAATGGAGAGGTAAAATGGTATGGTTTTAAATAGAAATTTCAATTGTATATTTGTCTTGAAGTGGTTTTAATTGAGCTCTATTTATCTGTTAAATGGGTACATTCCATTGGATATAGAATTTATGTGAGGGGTAAATATGTAACATGGAAATTATTTGATTTATATGGTGAAATTTTGGTCATAAATGTGGAATGTATTATACCACATAAAAATGGACTTCAAAAATTTATAAGTGTTAAGTAAATTGATAAAAATTTGAGTCACATTAGATTTTCCTATTTTATCCTTATTATACTTGAATAAATATTTTTAACATGGTAATTAATTTTTTAATAATAATATAAATTAAACCCTCATAAATAATTTTTACATGATTAATATTAATTAGTAATCCATTTAATCTAATTCAATTTTTAAATATAAAAATATTAACTTTTAATTTATTATGTAATATATAAAAAACAATTTTTGAAGTAAAATTTAATTTAAGTGTGATTATTAGTATTATTTATTTATTAATAATTAAAATATAATTAAAAATTTTGTTTATAAGATTAAAATGATATTAGATTCATCAAAATAATTCAATTTATTTAGATAAAATTTTGAAAATGTTTATAAAAACTTTTCTTCGAAAAATAACAGCTTCACCATGGTGACTAATACATACTTTGGTAATGGATTTTTGTGTTAAATATGGAAATTAACTTGTTTCCAAAAAAAATAAACGGATTAAAAATTTGTCTTTTTTATTAAAAACTATTTCTATTTTTTAGAAAACTGAATTTTAATACAACAACATAAAAAAAATTTAGAAAAAATGTATTTTTATAATAAAATGCATATATTCTTATTACTTTAATATTCATAACTATTAGATGGATGATAATTTAATTTTAAATATTATTAATTTATTTATTTATAATAATTTTTATTAGAGATTAATTAAAAAAACACATTAAAATACTTCATTGAAAAATATCTTTTTTATAATAAATAGTATTCTCCAAATAACATTGATTATTTCTATTCTAAATTTTTTATTTTATTAATATCCTTATATTAAATTATTTCTTTTAATTTTATAAATACATGATATTATATTTTAATAATAATATTATATAACACATAAAAATATCTTTATAAATAAATATGGTAATTAATTATTATATTTTTATTTTATTGTTTATTATTTTTGAATTATAATATTTTAATTTTTATACTTACAATACACAACTTCAATATACCTATCTAATGCATACCAAAAAAATGACTATATTTCCAATGGTCAAATTTCCAATGACCATATAACCCTTACTAATGCCTATATAACCCTCATTACCTCCTATAAATTTATTCCATTCTTACCTCTAGAATCACACTTCTCGTTTCATTTTGTTTTAGATTCCACAAAATTATTTCCATTTTCTTGATATCATTTCTACTTTTATTTTTAGTTCTACTAGTAGTGATTCTCAAAGGTGAAGATGATCAAGGAGATATTCCTATTTTAAATATATTGTTAATTTCTATTTATTATCCTATATTTTTGTACTTTTAATTGATGTAGTAATATATAGTATATAATATTCCATATAAAATGTTATTTATAATTACATACATGTAATTTAATGAAAAAAATATGTCCTAAAACACAAGGTATTATATCCCCCTAGTTAATTATATCCTATAAATTTTCATTAATACTTATTAATGGAAAAAATATCAGGGTATGTTTAAATATATTAATTAAAACTCATTACCATGGGTATTACTATAAAACTCTAATTTTCATTTATAATAGTTTAATATTTAGATTCTCAAACATTTATTTTCAAATATGACTCCATAGAAATATATAATTCAGCAAGTTTTTACAAACATGCCTTTCATAGCTTCATTTTCATAGTTCTTCTTTGAACCAATACTAAAAAAAATATGGTTCTAATAATGTCTAAAAAAATATATTAAGAGATTATATTAATTTGAAAAATCAAACATAAGATTCTGTCTCTTATTGAACATTAATTTAATCATATGATACTTTTGGTTCAACTATGATATAAAAGGATTAACATATAACTCCTCGTGTTTAAACTTGTTTTTCCGTTTCCATTTTCCTATTAGGTAATCTAGCATATTTACCAACATATAAAATCTTCAAATTTTATTTATATTCTTTTATAATGGCTCATAAAGATCATCTAAAATGTTCAAATCATATCCCTCAGGAGTGTCAAACTGGGTGTGTTTTTTGGAAAATTTGTCATGCACTCGGTAAAGATTGAGATAAAAACCATTCAATATTTTTCATGGATTATTACCCTAATTAAATCCGTTCTCTTTAATGGATCCACTTGTTTTTATTCAGAAAAAGAATTTAATTTCTAGTATTTAATAAACATATTATATTTCGAAAAAATAGATTATTTTACTATATATGGTCCTATCATTAAGGCTTTAAATAATTTTTCTTAGTCTATATTTCTACAAATAATTAAATAAAGATCTTTAATACCATATCTGAAACCCAAAATTCATGAAAACATATGCTGCCAAAATTCTTCTTAACCCCTATCCCCAAAAAATATAAAATTTCATACCAATAAATATATATCTTAAACATGTTTAATCTAAAAATATATTAATGTTTTGGTTAAATAAAAAGAATTTTCTTAACATAAAATCATATACCAATCCTAAGGGAACCATATACCACAATTTTGTACTCTTCCTAACCCTTAATGTTTTCTAATGCTCTATTTGATACCGATTATTATTTTTTGGACCTGCACTCCCATATTTCATGAAAATAAACATATTTTTTACATACTATATTTGAAATAAACGGATGCAACGCAAACTAGACCATTCATAATTACAATGTCAAAAACAAATTGAGTCAGGTACACTCTAGGACGTAGTACATTATTAGTTTTATAGAGTTAAAAAAACCATTAACATACATACCCATATATTTACCATCCAATGGAAAAAAATAATTAAAGCAAGGATTTAATATTTTACAATGAGTCTTCAAAAATCACCATTAAATTATCCACAAATAATACCCATCTATAATTATCATACTTAGTACACTTATTCAAAACCCATGTGAAAGGGAATCATAAATAGGGTGATCTTAGATGCTTAATAAGGGGTAACATAAAATATAAAAAAACATGGAATAAAAACGAAATGAATAATAGGGAAAGAATAAATAATGATCAAATGATATTATAAAACCAAAGCATTAACATGAAATATATAATTTATGGCCCCATTTATCTCTTAAAAAATCAAATTCATTGATCGAATTAATGAAATTAATAATAATATAATACATAATCAATTATCCTTATTAATTAATAAACATTCATATTGGAATAACATACATATGAGGTGTAAATACTTTCCTCATTCAATAAATAGAATAATATGATCATAATAAAACTAGATAAATAGGGTTAATTGTATTATTAGAGAATATCCTCAATGAAGTAGAGTAATGTTGATGGCAGTTTACATTCATTAAAGACACCATTATTAGCATTACTATTCAAATGGTACCACATAAAAAGAGATCAATAATTTGATCATATAATACAATGATTTTAATTCCCCAAAATAAAAATAATATAAGAGAATTCATAGGGTAATTAATGTAATATGATAACAAATTAAATAATTATTTTTTATATAAAGATTAAAATTTTAGTTAGATAATAAAAGGGTTTTTATTGTTTTTTTATTAATTTCACATAAAAAATATCACAAATTAATTTCAAAATTTATTTATAAAGAGGAGATGTGATTTTTTTTAAAAAAAATTATAATTTTATAGATTATAAAATAAGTTAATATATAAAATTTCTCATAGGTTATCCATAACAATTTTTAGCTTAAGGTAAACTATACAACCATAAATGGAAAAAACTTTTTAATATTTAAAAATACATTTTTTTAAATACAAATCATTTAAAGAAGTAATAAATATTTCTTTTAAAATTTGATAAATAAAAATATGAAGATCATAAGTGATATTATATATTTAAATTTTAAAGTATGAAAATAATATATTTTTTAAAATAAATATAATAAACATAGTGAAAAAATAGTCATTAAATATGATGATAATTATTCTTAACCACATTATAATTTTATAATAAATAGATTCAATGAGGAATAATCTTTGAATAAATAATGTCACATTACCCAGAAATAGAATAGGAAATATGATATGGAATAATATGTGGAAGAATATATGTAACACAGACTAATAGAGTCCAATAATAATCATTATAACTCAATGGAATGAAGTTGAGATAGAAAAATATTTTACAACTTGAGTAGTATATAAATTAACATAACATGAAAGAGGGTGGGTGAAATAGACTTTTAAATCACATTTTTAAAGTTAATTAATGATAAAATAAATAAATGGGTTAGTAATTAAACCATTTTAATGAATAATTGGTTTAAAATATGAAATCACGCATTAATGAATAGGAATTGAGATGAAACCTCTTTCCTATATTCCTGACATATATGAAATCTCTTCAAAATCCTATATAATAAATATTATCATAATAATGTATTATTTATGAATATTATTAAAATATATTTCCTTTTATCACTTATATTATAATCATTAATTATAAATTTATTAGTTTTTTTTATTTTCCTCAGCATATGTTAGTAACCTTGATTGTTTCATACCCAATTTGTAATGTTGATGTTGATCCACATACATTGATAAAAAGTTTTTCATTATAATATTATTTATGTTAATATAATGGATGTTCCATAATTTTTTATAAATTTATAGTTTCATTCCCGTATATTTCTATTTATGATTTGTGAAGATGGAATTTGTGATGAAGTTATATCAATAATTTTTTACAAACAAAGGTTGTATATTAATAACATGCTATATAATAATAAAATTTGTAAGTTAAATTCATAGAATATTGATAATTTCATAAATGCCTCTTTAATTAATTAAATATATTATTATAACCATCCATGTAATGTAGTGATGGAAAATGAAATACATCATTCATGGATGTGGTAGTTCACACATACCATTAGTGGCGTTTTCATTTCCCAGTGAATCATAGAGAGATATAAAATGATTTTTATATACATATAATAAAATTTAATTATAGTAATTATATTAACGTAATTATATTATTATGTTTCTAATATGATTGTAAGAGGTTGGATTATAAATATAAAGATGAAAAGGTTAAGGATTGGAAAATAATCACATTAAGGACTTAAATATTTTATTGAAAGACATCTAGGAAATATGGTACTTGGGAAACATTCTTGTAACCAGTTGATGAAAAATGAGTAAGAATATTCTTTAAGACATGAAATTGGTAGGTTTTCATTGAAAATTCAATGTATAATTTTGTATTGATGTGGGTGGAAGTGATATATTTTTATAGTTAAAAAGTTGGGATATTTTCTTGGAAACCAATGTTAGGTGAGGGGTGACGATGGAATAACATTAGAGTCATGTGAGTTAGGTGAATAAATGTGGGTGAGACTTGTGATTTAATTTAGCCCCTAAAAATTATTCAAGAAGGTATAATTTTCATGTTAAGTTAGAAAAATCCAAACCACTTCAAATGAACCATTTTTACACTTATTAACATTTCTTATAACAATTTAGCATAATAATAATTTTTTACTAATAAATTAAGATAAACCATCCTAACTAAATTTAATTTTTTGAATCCTAATTTTTTATACATTAAATCTATTTCAAATTTTATAGATTATAAAATTAACTTTTTAAATTCATATATATGAAATCGAAAATCTCTTTTCATAGAAAAATGTATTTTTATACATTAAAAGATTATAATTATTATTTTTTAAGAATTAATAATTAAATTAGTGTAAATATATCTTTCATATGTTTATAAATAATATTATTTTCCTAAAAATAGTTTAATTTATTAAGATAAAATTTTAACAATCTTTATAAAAACAATTCCTTGAAAAATAACTACTTTACCATGGTAAAAAATATTTACATTGATAACTTACTGCCAAACTATGGTATGTGGGTTAGAAATATGAAAATTATTTTATTAGACTCAATTTAGAGAGTTTATAAGAACTAATTTTAATATAATAACAAAAAAATAAAAAATAAGTATTTTTAAGAAAAAAATGGATTTATTTTTATTACTTTATTAATAATAACTATTGGATGAATGTTAGTTTATATATTTATATTGCCAATAAATTTAATTAAAATCTTTTATGTGGATATTAATTAAAAATACACAACACTTATAAATATTATATTTGACAAATATCAGTTTCATATTAAACAATATTCACTAGATTACATTAATTATATATATTCTAAAATTTTAATTTCATCATTATATTTATTCTAAAATTTTATTTTTGAATTTATAATTACATAATATCATAAATTGATAATAACAGTAATATATAAATAATAAAAAAATTATGACATATTATTTTTATTAAATATTATATTTTTATTTCATTATTTATCTTTTAAATTTATATTATTTTTAAATTTGATACTAATAATACAAAAATTAATTACTCATATTAGAAAAATGTATATATAATATATATATTCCAAATGACCATATCTCTAACAGTAATATTTTCAATGACTATATACTGGTTTATATTGGATATATTACCCTCATTACCTCCTATAAAGTCATTCTATGCTCCCCTCTGAAATCACACTTCTCGATCCTTTTGATTTTAGATTTAAATTTTTTTATTATTTCCTAATATTATTTAACATCATAGGTTTAGTTATACTAATAGTGATTCTCATTGGTGATGATGATCCAACGAATGTCCTAGTTTAGAGAAATTATTATTTTATATTTATTATCACATTTAAATTTTAGAAAGTTTAATGGCTTTATCTCTCTGTGCCACATAATATTTCATTGTATTTAATATATAATTTTATATAGAATTATTTTAATGATTAATTATAAATGAATAAAGTGTTGTTAGAGTTATTAATTTATTCCATCACTCATTTCCATTTAAATTTTAACTTTTTTAAAGAATAGAAAATAAAATATTTAGAATTATAGACATCCAATTTAAAGAGATTTAATGTGTCATAAAATATAGGGTGTTATATCCCCCCCAAATAAATTACATGCTCCTAATATTTATTAATACTCTCTAATGAAACAATTAGATAATAGTATGAATCGACATATAATTTCAAACTCACCATCAAAGGTAAAACTATAAAAGAAATATTTTATTTTATAATAGGAAAATATTTATATTATCAACTATATTTTTCTAATAGGCATCCTTAGCTATCTATAAGTATGATAAGTTAATAGTGACATAACATTTTCATCTTATTTTCCAAAATCTTATTTTGAACCAAATATTAAAAAACAATTGGTTATTATAATACCCAATAAAATTAGATTGAATGGTTATATGAATATGAAAACTCAATCCTAATATTCCTTCTGCCATAACACATTAATTTCAACCAAAGATACTTTTGTTTCAACTAGGATATAATTATTTCATCCTATAAATCTTTAAGTTTAACTTAGGATTTCCATGGTCATTTTCATATTAGGTTCTATAACGTAAATTAATATATAATACATCTTCAAATTACATATAAATCCTTTATAATGGTCTCTGAAGGGCATGTAAAACATAAAAATCATAACACCAACGAGTGTTAAACCAAGTGTGCAGTTATGCCTAGCTATTGTGCATCAAGATAAGATCTAGTTAATACCAAAACAAACTTTTTTATGGGTTATTACCCCTATATGAATCTATTATAGATCCTACATCACTTTTTTATGTTCAAATAGGAATTTCATTGATATTTTGTCACACACTCTATAATTTACCAAAATTTTACGATGTTTTTATTATATTTAGACTAATCCATATGGTTTTTATTAATGTATTCTAGTCCCAATATATAATAATATTAATTAAATAAAGATCATTATTAATATATACTAACCCCATAATCCAAAGAAAACTCTGCTCTGATATTTTAACTTAACCCTTATCCCATAACAACATAAAATCACATACTGATCAATATATACAGTAATCTTGTATACTCTTAAAAGATATAAATATTTTCCCAAAATTAATATAATTTCCTTAACATAAAATCACATAACATCCCAAAGGGCTACCTATACCATGATTATTTATTATTCCAAACTCATACATTAATTTAAACCTCACTTTAATACCAATAGTTATACATTATACCCACACACCCTTAACAAGTAGTAATAAAAATATTTTCTATATAACAAATTTAAAACCAAATGAACAAAATAAAAATTAACCATCAATAATTACTATATAAATAAAAAAATATTTACTCACCTACACACCCAATACCATTTAGTTTAAGAATATTAGATATTAAATAAAATCCTTTAACTAAAAACCACATGTTATGTTATAATTTTAGATAGTTAAGGAAAGCCTTTATATAAAACCCATCATATCATTCAATTAAAATTATAATTTTTACCAATAAAACAAGGATTTAATACTTCATAATAAGTATTCAACATATCCTATAAAATTTTCTACACATGATACAGATCTAGATATAATATACATAATAAACATCTTCATATCATGAGGAAAATGAAAACATAAAAAAGGATAAACTTAGATACTCATTAAGGAGTACCATAAAATATAAGTAGTCAAGGAATAAATTTGTCATGGAAAATATGGTTAAAATATATAAAGATAAGATAATTTCATTTGATTGAATGATGAGTATGTAATATATCTGTGAACAATATAGAAATATAAATAATCACTTAGATAATAATAAGAGATTTCATAGTGACATATTTCATAATTTCAAACATCTTAGTCTTACTATCATGTTCTTGTACCATGATAGCATATATATCATCAAGGCCTCATTCCAAGACATTATAAATAAATAGAAAATGCCTACTCTAAATCAAGAAAACTAGTTTGTCTCATGATGCCTAATGATGCATCAAGGGGATATATAATTTTAGGATCCATTTCAGTTAATAAGTCTAACACATTCATAATATGAAATAAAGTAATAAAAATATAATATATAATCAACTTTATTTATATATCAACAAACATTCATATTAAAATAACTAACAACAAGATGTCAACACATTCCCTAGATAGTAAATGTAATAACATGACCCTAATATATATATAAAATAATAACATTGGTATCATTGATAATATCTCCAGTAAAACCAAAGAACAATTAAGTGTGCCAAAAAAGATTAAAGACGCCATTATAAGATTAAATCTTAAAATAGTACCACAAAATAAGAGATTAATATTTAGATATATTGATCCCATGAATTTAATTTCGCAAAGTAAACATTTTATAATATAATTTAATTGTAATTTTATAAAATATAATTTTCATGGAGATAAATACATTGGGGATAAAGAGTAAAATAGAAGTTAAATAATAAAATATTTTTTAGAAAATGATTCGAACAATGTTGAAAAAAAGGTGATTTTTTGATTTACTTTAAACAGACATTTTCGAACTAGTGATAGGATTTTTTTAAATATTTAATTTAAAAATATTATCCTATAAAAGTGTCTTGAAAATGTTTAGTTTATCTAGATATAATTTTGTGTCTTTTACTAAATCGGAGTCGATAAAAGGAAAACCCATTTAATATTTTAAAATACCGTTCTTGAAACCTACATCATATAAATGAGTCTAAAAGTTATCTTTTAAAAATAGATAAAGTGAAATATGAAGGTAAAAATATATAATAAATATTTTTATTTAAAAGTTAAAATGTAAAAAATTTACATATAGATATAAAATGGACATGGAGGAAAGAAACTATTTAATAGGATGATAAAAATCCATAATGGTGATTTACTTATCTGGGAGATAGATTCATGAATAAAAAAAGATTTAAATTTGAAATATTATTTTAAATAAATATTATTCTTGTAATTTCATATTAAATAGGAAATTAAATAATATTTGGAACTTAGAGGAATGGAGTTTAAGAAGAAATTTTATACCTAAGATTAATAAAGTTATGTTAGCAAAATTCCTTACAACATGGGTAGTTTATGAAATTAAATAGTATGAAAGAGGGATTAAAAAATGTAATTATAAATCAAGTTATTATTTTTTATTTATAATAAAATGATTTAATGTGATATTAATTAAACCATGCTAAATAAAAATAGGTGAAAATATCGAATCATGTCTCAATGAGGGGGAATTGGGATGAAAACCCTTAACTTTATTGCTGGAGTCCATAAAAGTTAATTAAATCATGTATAATAGACATAACCATATTAATAAATTAATTTAGAAACTTATTCAAATTAATTAACATATATATTTTTAAATTACAATCATTTATTATATATTTATTAATGAGTAATTTTTATTTTTATCATTGGGTTTTAATAACATTGATTGTTTTGTACCATCTTAATAATGTAAATGTCAAACCCCATATTTCATACTAGTTTCATCATTCCTAGAATATTTAATGTACTATAATATATTTTCTATAATTATGTATAAAAATAAAATATTACTCCATGATATCGTTAGTTATTGTTTGTAAATATCAAATCGGTGATGAGCATGTCTCGATAATTTTTAATAAACAAAGGTATTATAATAATAATGGGTGAGAAATTTATAAAATTATTATTTTATCATTATAAAATATTAATAAATTCATAAATATCATTTTTATTAATTAAATACATTCTTATAATTATGTTTTTTGGTGATGAAAAGTGAAAATCTCATTCTTCGATGTGATAGTCTGTACATAACACAAGTAATGTTTTCATTTCCCAATGGATGAGATGGAGATAGATTATGGTTATTACATAAATATAAAAAAAATTTAATATATTAATGATAATTATTTCATTATATTGTTATGGTTTAAAAGTTTTTGAATGGTACATGAGAAAGATATAGAAGAAAATGTCAAGGAGTGGATAATACTCACATTGAGGACAAGAATCTTCTCTTGAAAGGCCTCTTATAAATTGGGGACTTGGGATAATTTATTGTATCCAATGGTTTTTTAATGTTAAATAGGATTATAGGAGGGGTAAAATGGTCATGGGTTTAGGATAAATTATAAGGATAAATTTTTCTTCAAATGGCTGGAAGTGTTTAACATCTTATGAACTTTAAGCATATTTTGCTTTTAAATAAATATTAATTTAATGCTTTGTTTTACAATTAAAACAAACTATATTATGGTTTAATATAAAATTTAAATTATTTTTTAAAAAAAATATAAATTTTTATATAAATTAATATATGATATATAATTTATCAAGATTTTATTTTTATTTTTTTCGGAGAGGGTATTTTATTTTATTTTCAATGTCAATACAATAAATTTTTAGTAAATATTAGAATTAAAAGTATAATTTTCACTAATTTTTTAAAATATATAATTAGTTAATTTAAATTATTATTTATAAATAGGAAATTAATATTTAAATAAACTGATTTAAAATATACGGTTACTAAAATATTATTACTAAACTATTAATACTATTAATAATCTAGTAGGAAAATAATCTAAGTAAATATTAATAAAAAAATTAAATATACTAAGTTTAATAAAAATTTATACATGTATGGTTAGATATATTTAATATTATTTTTAGATAATTAAAACTTACATTGTATAAAAATCACGTTATTATAAATTATTTAAAATTACATTTTTATGAAATTCAAAATTCTAAAAATATAATCTTTATTTTAATATTAATATTTAAGCATTAGTAATTATAATATTTTAAATTATTAATATTAAAATTTTAATATGACATGTGTAAATATTATCATTAAATAAAATTATTTTTAATATGTTTATGTAAAAAAATTTGTAAACTATAAATGTTAAATGATAAGTAGAAGTTTAAGAATAGTTATTAGAAGTTTATAGATAAATACATTTTATAAAGTAGTACATATATCTATAAGAAAAATGATAAAGAAAAAATATTTTGTATTTTATTTTTATTTATTTATTTTAAACTTATATTATGTAAAAAACCAACTATTTAAAGTATACTTGCTTGCTCAACCATGCACATGTGGGGAGCAAGCTCAACCCACGCATGGGAACATGCCTGGAAATCCCCAATTGAGGTAGGTTGTGACATTTTAATCATGTGGATTCCATTTATCACACATAGTCATGTGAATAGAGTATCCATTGTGCATGTAGGGTTCCAGATATGTTCCACACTAGTGAGGCAGGGTAGGTGAGGGGTGTGCGTAAGTAGTGTTCCTGTTGTCAATACCTTGGTGCCTTAGGATGGACTACTACAGAGAGACATAGATATATATATATATGGAAGTAACAGAATGGATGAATGTTTTATGTGGGATCATGTGACATGGGAACTACTCATCCTTATTTAAATGTTTCAATTATAATATTAGTTGTTCATTATAATCGACATCAGATACCCAATCTACCTAGGTATAGTCTTCAACCTCACATCGGATTTAAATTACGATGTAAACTTCATCTTCACATATGATTATAGTTTCATCGAAATATAATCGTTTAGATTATAGTAAAATCTCATACCACTATTTTAATTTTCCTTTTATTTAAAACCTGTATTCATGAAAACATGAAGACCTACTCACAAGAACCTATTGGCCTATGAAATTCAATAGTGTCTCTTTTATTATTATAATTTTATTCCTATAGGTACAGTAACCATAATAGCCTAGATCTTTTTAATGCTTTAGTAGCTTGAATGGACCGAAGGCCTTCATTTTTATTGATTTTTGATAACCCTCCTTTCAAGGGATGAGGGGGAACCCTTAAAAGGATTGTAGGCTCAGAGATTACATGGTCCGTAAGCTTAGAAGATTACATGACCCGAAGGTCTTAGGGAATTCAACCAGACTATCTACAAGGAACTTCCCCTCCCCAGCATTTGCATCATGACAATAGCTCTCCACCTTCGCATGGTCATCTGGCTAGGCTTCATGTGAAAGCACAGGCTGGTCACAATGGCATAACCATACCCTCTCATTCTGAAAAATCTATTTGGCTCTACTCTAGTGAGTGCACATGCTCTGAATCCTCTTCTATGGCTACTCTTTTTTTGTAGTGTGTCTGGGGAAACTGCATGTGGCCCAAAAGCCTTGATGTGGCCTGGTATCCATACTAACCTGAAGGACTGGGTGGCCTAAAAGCCTTAGGGACTCCAAGCCCAAACCGGTGGCCCAAGGTGAATAGTTCCAGCTGCTATAGTATCGAACAGTACCTACTATAGTAACTGCTACATTGCCTGCTATAATACCCACACAGTGTACAGTTCTTCTACAATACCTGTACAGTGTACAGTCTGCTATAATACCACATAGTGTATAGTTCCGCTACATTACTGCTACAGTACCCTGGAAATATGCCTCTACCTGGTTTTGAACCTGGTTCTTGTGGATGTACTTAAGGATACCTCACCAACTAGGCTAAGGCTCTTGTGCTAATGATTTAATATATTGAAAAAAGATACAAGGAATCACATCCTGAGGGACCGAATTGTTTGGTAATAATTTTAAACTAGATACATACTTGATTCTCATGTTAAATTTGAATAAAAAAATTACAACATTAATTTTTTTTAGAAAATCATTATTCCCTCTATTATATTATTTAATATATTTCACAAAGAACTTCATGGATTTATTGGGAATGGAAAAAAATTAAGGGTTAACTCAAAGGATCAATAAGGGTTATATACAGAATAATCGATCATGGATCAATAAGAAAAATATTTATGGAAAAGGTAATTAACTAAACATAAATTCCCTTTAAATAACTTTACTATCACAATTATATAAGTAATAATAAATACGAAATGGTAAATAAATGAACACAAATGAAATTAAAATAACTTGAATACTTGAATAGATAAGTAATAATTAAAATAAAAAGGTTAATAACTGAACACTCATGAAATATAATGAATAATCGAAGAATTAAATGAATCTTGATATAATATCATTACAGAAATATATTGGATGATAATAATTAAATAAATTAATGAAATGAATAATTTCTGGAGAAAATGATGTTAGGCATCATGATAACTCTACCTTCATGACCTTTCACAAGATGGTTTAAACTACAGGTAAATACTTTTTTAATAAAAGCTCAACATGTTTCTCTCTTGAGGCCTATCGATTCATAGATGAGATATATAATATAAGGCCATACCCATTATGGTAGGTCCAAATAAATCCTCATATATTGAATAATAAATTTGATTTATGAAAAAATATTCCTTAATATCAAATAACTATATTGATTAAAGGATAAAAATTTATCAATATTTCCACACTCAATAAAATATCATTTAAAGTAAAACATTGCATGTAGAAATGAGATACAATTTGAGTAATAAGAATATATATTATGAATAATATAGATATTTTTGTTAAATTTAATGTGTAATTATCACAATAAAGTGAACATTTCAAGGAAAATTTATTAACTATAACAAGTAATCAAAGAAGTGAATGTTAATACTTACCTTATTCAAAATGATCATAATCCATCGAGATAAGGAATAAGGATGGAATTATTTGAACATATACCTAGTGTATTATTTTAATAATAAAGGGTTTTTTCCTTGACCAATAGAAATATAATAAATATATCATTAAATTATTTTTTGAGGACTGTATCAAGTTTATATTGAAAATATCTTTTTTAAACATAAAACCTTTTGAAAATCCTTTTCTTTAAATTTTTTTTAAAAATATTTGAATTTCCAGGATTTTAAGGAAAAACATTTATTTATAAATAACTTTATAAACATGAAATGGAAGCTTCAAATAAATTATGGTCATGATTTTTGGTAATTATGTACATTCCATAAAAGTTAAAAAAGAATGATCCATTTTCACAATAAAATAGTTAGAGAAAATACTCCAGAAACATCATAAAGATTCCTTTGAAACAAAAATTAAAAATAATAGTAGGTAAATATTTATTAAATACATTATTTTTAAAAGAAAAATAAAATTATGAAATGTTTTTTAGAAGACATTTTTCTGGAAGAAAACAGTACTTTGACCGAAGAGAGAAATTAAGTATGATTTTGTTAAAATGGTTCCTCAATAAATTTAAATACCAAAGAGTGGAAAAAGGTATTATTACATAAAAATATCATGATTATATAGTGGAAAATAAAATGATATGGGTTTAATATAAAATTATAAAATTATTTCCGTTAACTAAAATTCAAGAATAAACAAACTTGATGATAATGAGATTGTGAAATAACCTTTACAATTATCAAAAGGTTGGTGTGAGAATTTATCAATTAATATATTATGATTATCAACTATAAATCCACATAAAACAAATAGAAATTAAAAAATATATAGTAAAAAGTCATTAAACATATAATTATATAATTTCAAATAGAACAAATGACTAATATAACCCAATAAAAGAAAATTTAGTTATGAAATTATTTACTACTCGGTAACATTTAATTTAATTACCCTTAGATGAAATAATTCAAATTGAAACTCAAAATAAATTAAATAATTAATTATACATTATATTTTATATAAAAGGGTATTTATATACACCATATAAAATAAAAAAAATAAATAACATTACAATATGACTCAATGAATAAAATTGAGGTGAAATCCCTTACCATATTCTTTCCTTTGGTTGGACAAGCCTTAACCCCATGTATAGTGGTTTTAAACATGTTTTTAACTTATACCAAAACCATATTAATATTTATAATATCATATATTTGTAGGATTGTAATATCTTATCAAATTATTATAATTACATGACTTGGGGAATTTTATTTCCAAAATTATAGTTTAATAAGTTTAAACTAAACAACCCCAAAGCCTCTTAATGTAGGTTATCCGACTCTACCCTTTTTCCACTAACCAGAATCACAGAATTGGAACTACGAATATTCTAATTGAACTAGAGTAAAAATTATATTCACTATAGATATGATTAATATCATAGTGATTATCATAATCATAATTAATATGATAAAACATATATAATATAAATTGAATTTAATGAATCACTTTCTATTATATGTGAATAAAATATAAAACATTTAAAAATAATAATTTAATATCTATCAAATGTAGGAAAGACTTATAATATATTTAAAAATATAAACCTATTTTAACATCAAGAGTAAGGTAGTAAATAACCGTGAATAAAGGTATCCATTATTGTATAATTATAGTAAAGTTTATCATTCCTTATTAGGAAATCCCTCAATACAGATATCAGAATGGCTCAGTCTTTCTATCCATTGAATCCCTATATACAATGATTGGATATATCTTACTATCCCAATTAGACCTCGATCTTACAGAACTGATTCTCCATTTTTTTATACCTAGAATCTCCCAATCGTAACAATGATCAGATGTGTGTTATAATTACAAAAGTTCTTAAGGATAAAACCTGACATAGTTTCCTTATGAATAAAACACTATATAGAATTGAATTGACTATAAATGTGTGGTTCATGCATATAAATCATATAGAATGAAATTAATCAACCCACAAGCTCTAAAACAAAAAATGAACCTGTATTTATATACATCATACCAATAGAAGTATTTCCAAGTTTTTTACAATAGCAATAGAAGGTTGGTGCTTGACAGCTAATAAGGATATGGCATAATTTAATGTATAACATCATATTTAATAACAACGTTAAAATGTTTAATAATGTAATTACATTTGAAACAAAATTTTTTATTCAGATTATAAACATAGTAATTATGATGTACTTCTTTAACAATGTAAATACTATAATCATTATGAGTGTTAGTATGATGTTGTTAGTACTTATATTAGTCTGATTGTCAAGAATTTTCATGTATAAAAGATATGACTAAAATATAAATTTTAGTCTGATAAAGGTGAATATTATTAGTTAAAAAATTTATTATGATAATATTAATGGATAATGGTAACTTTATATCCTTAATACATAATAAAATTTTCTATGTATGGTCAATATAATGTTTTCTACAAAAAACATTTCATAACACTCAGGGCATGAGAAGTTATTCAGTATATTTGAAGAAAGTGTTTTTTATTTCCAAAACAAATGAATAAAAATGTAATAATTATTACATATGACTCATATATTTGATCCGTTTATATCTTCTTATCGCATATTCGTTAATAATCATACATTTATTTCATTATTTAAAATGTTAATTACCTCGATTTCTCTTTTATTTTTTATTATAAAAGATCTCATTCTTACACATAATATATATTTTCAGAATCTAAAAAATAATAATCATGATGTAATTATCATATTTATACATTAATTATACTTTTAAGAACAATCATGAATTTTGGTTATGAAAAATGAAATATGTTATGATCAGGGATATAGTATGCCATATGTACAGATGAGTAACATTTTCATTTCTCAATGATAATTATAAAAGTAAGGTATATAATATTTAATAATTAAATAATGATCATAATATCATATATATCATATTATTTATTTAAATAAACTTATATATTTTATCTAGGCATTTTGTGTTGAAAATAAAGTCACATCATTTCCTGAATGTGGTAGTCCACATGTACCTGAATGATGTTATCATCTTTTATTTAGAGAAAAGTTAAGAAATAAAATGATATATATTATCTTTGAAGAATTATAAATATGTCATTAATGTCATAATTATTTCATTTATATCACATATTATCATTAATCTTAGCCTTATCACCTTCCATGTAAAGTGTTGGTGAAATATGAATCCCTTCACTTTTCGAGCCAGCAGTCCACCGTACACACAAGTGACGTTATTTTATCTCCTATGGAATGGAACGAAAAAAAGGTTATATATGATATAATGAATCCAAATATATAGTTAGGTTATAAATATCATATACATATATATATGATATATTTATCATATTACCCAACCTTGAAAAGAGATAATGAAAAAAAATAACGACATCAATTCACATGGCGGTAGTCCGCAGTACACACGAACTATGATTTCGTAACCCATTATAGGGAAGTGGATATTGTTATAGGCAATTTAATTATCAAAAAAACATTTATGTAAAAGTAATATAATGATGTTTTTATATTATCATGGTTTAACACTAATTTAAGTATGAGGATAAAGAAATAAAATAAAAGCATTCATTGAAGAATGTTACATCTTCTTTAGGTACCTTCCTTAGGTTTTCACAAAAATTCATCCTATGTACAATTTTCACTAAAAATAGTGTTTCTATGATGATATTGGGGAATTGGTGAATTTATTTGAGCAGGTATTTCCTAAATCAATGTGGTTTGAAGGTGTGAAGTGGAGAGGTGTGGGGTGGCCTTTTATAAGTGAGACGAGTGGCACACTTGTAAATTTTTAAAAATATTGAATCGTACCCACGTTTTTATCATGAACAAATATTAAAAATTGGGAATTTATTAAAACTAAAATATAATAGGTCAAAATATGGCCATAAAATTAATTTTTTACATGTTTTAGGTCATTTTTAACCCTTATTCTCTTAGTTTAAACCCTAGTAAATTATTTTTTACCTTAAACATGGTAATTAATTTATTATATTTTCATTATTAATTATTGTTAAAAATTAAGTTGAAATTATTAGAAATTAGAAATTATTATTTTTTCAAATATTTAATCCTTTTTCCCAAATTCAATTCACATAAGTGTAACAATTTAAATTAAAATTAATCCTACAGATATAATGATAAAGCGGGTTATTAAAGTGAAAATGTACAAAAAAATATTCAACGTTTTTATATCTAAATTCCATATGAAAATGATTATAATTAAATAAATTGTATTAATTGATATATATTTGAAATAATTTTACTTTAAAATATACTAAAAATATATTTTGACATTATAAATTATTTTAATGAAAAGGTATTTTTAGTTAAAATTCAGAATTTTTCACTATTCGTAAAATAATTTAAATTTCTTAGAAAATTTGAAAAAACTTATCCTAATGTAATTTTGATATTACAATTTCAAAAATATATTTTATTTTTCCAAATAAACTTTCTAAAATTGGAAAAAAATTAATTTTAAATTAAGTGTTCAAAGTGCTACGAAACCATCATTTAAAAAATACATCTTTTTAGAAAATGTTTCATTTTCATTTAAATGAATCTTATTATATTTAAAATCAATATATAATTAATATTCATATGTAAAATATATTTTTTCATAATTTAGTTAATCATAATAATACCCTCCATTCCAACAGCTATGCGATAATTATGATACTAAATTGTAATATTCATATTATATTGTCGTTCAGTAAAACACGACCATACAGGTAATAATATCTATAAAAGAAATTCATTATTTCATTTAAAACCAGTTAAGCTCAATGTTTAATGTAATTAAATAAATTCAAGAAAATTAATTTATTTAAAAAAATATCCTAAATTCTTGGGATGTTATAATCACTTCTAATTTTGGTGTTGCGTATAATACCTGATATCAAATATAATGTTCCTATTTTAGAATTTTGGGGTGTTACATGTCCACAAAAATAAAACTATTGTATTAATGTTTTTTAATTTTTGAAATGATCAATAAAAAATTAGTAAAATATGTGTGTGATATTAAAAAATTTAGAGGATTTTTCAATTATAATGAAACTTCTTAAATAAAAGCCTCATTAGAACTATCGAGAATGAATTAAATAAATAAATAAATAACTATATTTAAGATCATATACAATTAATTTAATATCTTACATGTTTTTTATTTTTATCCTCTTTATATTACACAATATGAAACAATGAGTTATATATATACAATCTCCATCATTTTAAGAATAGAAACCATCTTAAATTTCATTTGTGGCACTTCTTACACACATGAATTTTTTGATATATATATATATATCATCCATGATTTTGTTTAGATCATGATATTATCTGGTTATGTTGGATATGAATGTATATATATATGTATATATATATATATGTATATTTTTTTATATCTTATACCAAAATCAAAAAATAATTTTTTGTATTTTATAAATTAATTCATAAAATGATAGTCCAATTTATATAACCATTCATAAATATTAAAGTAATCTATTATATTTTCCTTCTTTATATAATGAAATCATGCTTTTTCTCCTAGAAAAACACACATGACCCAATTCATCTCCCACTGCCTCTCTTTTTTCATGCCTATCCCATAAAATCCGTAGAAGAGGATACCGAATATTGAATTTATTTATAAATTCATTGAAAGTTAAATTTTTATTCTTAAAACTCAAATTAAATGTTTTATTCTCAAAACCCACTTTTAGTGAAATTTTTAATTTCAAAACTTATATTCCATGTTTATTTTAAAATCCATTCAAAAAAGGGAAATTTTTTTATGACAATATTAATGTAAGTTATTTTTCAATAATACTTTATATAATGGATATTATATTTGATAACTCTTATTTTTATGTTAATTTTATAAAATCTTAGTTGTTGTATAAAATCATTTATTCTATTTTCATGGTCTTTTCCAAAAAGATTTTATTTCAATAATATTATTTACAAATTTCAAGTAGTGTTTAAATTTATCATTTTATGGTTGAAATTTTCATTTCAACATAAGTATGTTGATCATGTTTTTGTATGTGGCCATACTCTATTATTAACAGGGATATTCAATAATGTTTTTATGAAAATAAACTACATATTTTTTATTCCTTATATATATATGTATTATTATTTGTATAAATTGCAAAATATGGATTTCTCTAACCCTTTATGGTTTTTTTTTAAATCACATTTTTCTGAATTTTATGTGATATAAAATTATTTTCACTTGAAAATAATATTTATAGTATTTGAAAGGATGATTTATTCAAAATAAAATGATAAAATTAAACCATTTAAAAATATTCTTATATTAAACTCGTCACTTGAGTTTTGAATTTTATGATAAGGTATGATGGGTGAACCTAAAACCTCAGAGTGAACGTTCTATTAAATTTGATACTATTAGTGGCCTCATAGATTTCATAATTGTTTCAAAGTATCATTTAAATCCATAAAAAGTTTTTATTTTCAAATAAAATATTTAAAACATTAATGATAAATCCATGTACAAATTTAAAAGGTTATTATATTTTGAAAGGAAATGGTTTTTAAAATTGAAAAGTACTTTAAAATATTTTAATAGTATTTCCAATGTTATTTTTTGAAAACCCTAAGGTCAAATTTTGGAAAAGAATATATTACATCAAATGTTTTATATTTGATAAAATGTTTTCACATAGATTTTATAAATGGATTTTACTCCTAGTTTCAAACCCTCTACTAGGAAATTTTATGATCACCTATCATTTAAAAATATTTTTCATATGATTATTAGAAGTTACAAAGGGGTTTGGTTTCAATTATGGATCTAGATCCAATGAAGCATGATAGTTGTTTTCAAATTTTTAAAAAACTATGATAAATTGTAAACATTATTACTAATCCTCCAAAACCAAGAATAAAAAGTATCCATGCATTTGTATAATAATTAATATATTTTAATTATTGTTTAGAATAAAAATATATAATAACTTTTTAGAACTTGGTATGAGAGTTCAGGTCTTGGTACCTCACATTTGGAATCAAAGAAATGGTTTAGAAAAATTTATAGATTATGACACTTTTTTTGGATAATTTAATAGTTAGAGCATTTTTTTAACGGTTCTTGGAAAACTAAGTAATAAAATCATCTTAATAATAAAGAATTGTAGTAATTATAGATTTTCTAATACAATAAATTGGATTCAGAATCTCTTTTAGTAAGTATAAATAATTTTGAGGGTGTATTTTCTTTAGGTGGAATGTAACAACCCATAAATGTTATGTATATTTTTAATTTTCATAAATGTTAATTTAATGGATTTTTTATAATTTAAAAAAACTATAGTATAATTTAACATTAAAATTAAATTATTTTCTAAAATCAATATCAATTTCTATTATAAATCAAGATAAGATATTAAAATTATCAAATTATCACTTTCATTTTCCAGAGAATATTATTTTATTCTCTAAATGTAAATATATTAAATTGTTAACAAAAATTAAAATCAAAATAATATTTTTTATTCAATATTTGAAATAAGATATACTTCCTTATTTTAAATTATTAATAATAATGATTTTTAACAAATAAATAATTAATATTTAAGTAAACTGATATAAAAGATATTGTTACTAAACTTTTATCATTAAACTATTATTACTAGTAGTAATATAGTAGTAAGATAATCTATGTATATATTAATAAAAATAAAAATTAAATTTACTAAAAATAATTAACATAAGTATATATACAATTAGATATGTTTAATCTTATTTTTAGATATTTAAAATATAATTTTTATAATAAATATAAGTGATTATTAATTATTTAAAAGTACTTTTCTATAAACAATCACTGTTTGCAAAATATTATCTTCAATTGAAAATATTTATACAACTCATAAATAAAAATTGGTTGCATTATGAGTATTAGTTTATTAATATGAAATATGTAAATATTAACATTAAATATATTTATAATTCATATGTATATATTAATATTTTATTAAACAATAAATAGAAAATGATAATTAATAACTTAAATAAAGTTATTAGATGTTTGTAGATTAATATATGTTTAAATCAGTACATTTATCTGTAATATAGTGAAAAAAATTTCTATTTATATTTTCATTATATTAAGTAAATTATAACTTACATTATGTAAAATAAATTCCAACCATTTCAATCTACCCTAGATTTCTCAACCATGCACTTATGGAGAAAAAGCTCAAACCACTCCTGGGAACTAGCATGTCTATCTCTCATGGTGGCATGGTGTGACATTAAGAGAATATATCTCCCATTGTGCATGAAGAGAAATGTTCATGGGGTGTGCATGGTGACCAATGAGGGCTATTTAGTTAATGATAGATAGGTGAGGGGGAGTGTATGAGTAATGTTCTTGGTGAAGATTCTCTGGCGCATTGGAATATACTACTACTAAAAGAAGTTTATATATATAGAAGAAGAAAAATGTCTAAAAGTTTTATACGGGATCATGAGACATGGTAACTGTTCATCCATCATTAAAATTTCTTCTTGTAACATTATTTATTCAATGTGATCAATGACAGCTATCTAATCTCCGTGGGAATTGTCTTAAACCTCACAATAGATTTAAACTTTATCATTAACTTCTTCTTCACCTACTCATGTCGATAACAACAACATCGGAATGTTCATAGTCTATTATTATTTCATACCACCATTTTAAACTTCCTTTGATGATAAACCCATAATCCTATAAACATAAAACCTTTCACATAAGAACCTCTTATCCTATAATATACATTGGTGTCTCTTTAATTATTTATCCTTCAGTCCATAAAAATAAAACTCTTTCATTAATCTTGAAAAATTCAACACATGATCAAGCCGAGAAAAGCTACCTATGATTATAATGTCAAAATTGTTGGCGACTGTTATCATACATTAAGGTAAATTCATAAGAAATCCTTATTGAAACTATCTATAATTAGTTGTATATATAACTAAATTTAAGATTATCTACAATTCATTTAATAACTTCAAGGTTCGTCATTTTTTCCCTCTTTAGCATATAGAATATGTAACAATGAGTTTTATATATATATATATAGTTACTATCCATCATTTTAACATAAATAACATTCCCTAATTTTATATGTGGCCTTTCTTGGACACAAAGATTGTTTGATATATATTCATATATATATATATATCATCCATGATTTCGTATAGATCACGAGTTTATCTGGTTAAGCTGGATTTATTTATATATATATATATATATCTTATACTGATATCAGGAAATGATTTCTTTTATTTTATGTATTGATTCAATAAATACTAATAATATTAACTAAAAAAATTTCCAATATTAAAATATGTTACAATGTCTTCCTTTGATATATAATGACACCCCTATTTTATTCTTAGAAAAAAAACACATGTACCATGCCCTCTCAGTTTGTCTATCTTTATCCTCACCTTTCACATACATTCAAACACCAATAGAGGAGGATACTAAAGATTTTTCTTATTTTCATATTCAAGTGATTGGAAAATTTTATATTAAAAACCCGTATTAAAGGTTTTATTTTTAAAACCCACTTGCATGTAAACTTTTATTTTAAGAAAATCTTTTAAATTTCTATCTTCAAAGAACATCTAAAAAGGTAAAACTATTTACATTAACAAAAATTATTTAAGTTATTTTTCAAGACTCTTTTATATAAGGGACCTTATATTTGATAACTTATATTATTGTTTTTATTTTTTTAAACCCAAGTTGTGGGAGAAAATGATTTATTATTTTTTTAAGTTATTTTCCAAAAAATTATTTATTTCATGAATATTATTTATAAATTCCAATTGGGTTTTAAAGTTATGACATTATTCATGAAATGTTATTTTAAATATATAGATATTGATCCTGTTTATAGATATTACCATAAAAATTTATTAACATGAAAACTCTATATTTTTTTTATGAAAATCAACTCCCTATGTATTATTCCTTCTTTATATATATTATTGAAAGTATCACTTATTAAATATATATCTCTCTAAACATTTATAGAGTTTTATAAAAATTATCTTTTACTGAATATTATGTGATATACAAATATTTTGTCTTGAAAAAACTTTAAGTAGTTTTCAGAAGGTTGATTTAGTGGAAATAAAATGATAAAATTAAACCCTTAAAAACATGTTTTTATATAAAACTCATCACTTGAGTATTTAATTTGATGATGAGGAATGGGGAGTGAGACCACGACCTTAAAGTGGATATTTTCCTTTTGGTGATACTACTAGTGGCCTCTTGGATTTCTTAAGGGTTTCAAATTATCATTTCTATACATGAAAATTATTATTTTAAAAGAAATTTTTAAAAACTTTATAGATATATCCATGTAAATATTTTAAAGGTAATTATATTTTGAATTTAAATGGGTTTTCAAAGTAATTTTCTTTTTTAAATATTTTTAACATTATTTCCTCTGTTATATTTTAAAAACCATAAATCTATACTTTTGTAAAACTAGGTATCATATCAAATGTATTAAATTTTATAAAACATTTTAAAAGAGGTTTTATAAAAGAATTTGTCACCTTGCTTTAAAACTCTTTACTTTGAAATGTTATTATCACCATATTCTTTAAAATGCATTTTATAGGGTCATTAGAAGTTGTAAAGGTGTTTTGTTATGATAAGGATATTTCTTGAGTGAAGGATGATAGTTGTTTATAATATTTTTTCAAACTATGATACATTGTATGGATTTTTTCTAATTCTACAAAGAATATAATAAAAATATCCTTGGTTATATAAATTACTGAATATTTTTCAGTTAATTTTTATAAAAAAAATTAAAACATGTTTTATCACCATATCCAGGAGTGTAGGTCTCGAGCTATCACAAAGTGATATTCTTTTACTTATGAAAAGACGAACATTTTTTTCGAAACTAAAGTTATGTGATGGTTAAAGATGGAATCACAAGGGATTTTGGATATTTAGGTGATGAAATATTGGTGATACAAGTGATATAGTCCTTCCAACACAACAAAGTCATAGAGAAGTTATAAGTGTCAATTTAATTTATAAGAATTTCAACCACCTTAAATTACTCATTTTTACACTAATTAACATTGATTATTATTTTTACAATAGTAATTATTTTTAAATAAAATGATATAACCCATCATACATAATTTAGACATTTTAAATATGAATTTTGGATCCATTTAATCTAACTGAACTTATAAATATATTTTCTAAATTAATTTCTAAGGTATAGAAAATACTATTTTGGAATAAAAAATTATTTTAATAAATTTAATGTTTTATTCATATTTTGTATCAATTACTAGTCAAATGAGTGTCAGTATATATTTTATATATGTTTTAAAAAAATATTAGATTCATAAAAATATATAAATTTATATAGAAAAAAATTTCACAATGTTTTAAAAAATAATGATTGAAATATAATTGGTTTATTATAAAAACTAATATTTACTTTGGCAACTTATTTTTATGTTAAAAATGAAAATATCCTTACTAAAAAACATGGATATTAAAATTTAAAAAATAAAAACCATTTTGTTATACTCAATTTATAGATTTGATAAAAATTATATTCAATATAATATCATAAAACAAATATTTTATAAAAAATATATTTTCAGGAATAAAATGAATTTATTCTGATTACATTCCTTTTACTAACTCATTGATTCATGTTAATTAAATTTTATTGTATATTATAAATTCATTTCATTAAAATAATATTCAATATACATTAATTAAAAATACACAATTCTTAATTTTTTTTGAAAAATATCACTTCTATATTAAATAATCTTCACAGAATACCATTAATTAATTATATTCTATAATTTAAAATTTATAAATCTATTCATAATAAAATCAGTTTTTTAATTTTATTAATAAATCGTATTATACCTTAATAATAATAATATTTGTAAAAACCATGGTTCTAGTAACTTAGAGCTAGTGCTTACATTATTACATTGTTACAAGATATGAGGAATCGTATTCTAATGTACTTAAAAGTAATCTTTTTAAACAAGATATATACTTGAATCTAACATTACACTATAAAACATAAAAAATGATTGTAATTATTTTTTATATTTTAACAAATTCAAATATTTCATCTTTATATCATAGGGAAAAGAAAATACAATAATTTTTATCTCATAATCTTAGTAAGTGTTATGTACTGTACAATCTGTCATGAAAAAAATTGGGCATAACCAATAAGGTAAGATAATTAATTTAAAACACATTCCATTTAATCAATAATTGGATTAAAAATAATAGTATGGAAGGAATAAATGATCATCAAATAATTCTATATAAATAAGACCATAATGGGGTACTAAATTCATGGATAACATAACCACATAAATAATAACATGGATAACAATAAATATTTTTTTTAATGATGGAATTCGTAATTCTAGAAATCATAAACATATCATCAAGGTCTCATGCCAATAAATCTTATATAAACGGGTAAGGATTTAGCCAAATACCCAAATTAGTTTATCTCATTAGACCTACCAATGCATCGAGGTGCTATAAAGGGCCCATAAAATCACATACTAAGTCCAATGCATTCATCATTTAAAATTGTTGGATAATAATTCAAAATATAATAAAAATTAATATTCATATTGGAAATCTAGAATATGAAATGTTAATATCTCCACATCTAAACAAATCATAAACCATCTAGAAAAGGAATAAGGATTCTATCATTAAAATATGTACCTAGAGGATTATAAATAAAATAAAGTATAGTTCTCATTAATGAATATAAATTCCATTAAAATATTATTAAAATAATACTTAGGGAAAATACACATCCCACTATGAAAATCAATTTTAAAAACTAAAAATTTCTCAAATATTAATTAGAAAATATCCTTTGAGAAATGATTTAAAATATTTTAAAGGATGTTTCAGTGTAACGAGTGGTCATGATAGTGGCTAAATTCTATTCTTTCTGAGTATGTTAAAACAAAGAGTCCTTTCAAATTTTCGTTAAAAAGTAAAAAAGTACCATGTTAAAAAATGAAAACAATATTAATTTTAAACCATATTATAAAATATAAAAAATGAGTAAAAATTTATTTAATTAAAAATTTTATAATATTAAAAATACTATTTGAAATATTTTAATTATAATATGGATATGATAAAAAAATATTCCTAACTGAGTTGAAAAATAAAGTTTGTTTGAATAAAAAAACTTTTGGTCTCTTGAGTATTTAAATGTATAATATTAAGGGAAATGGTAAAATTTCAAAAAATAACCATATTAAGAAGAAACAGTTTGTGTTTAAGATATAAATATCAAGTAATTAACTTATTAGTGACTTAAACGTAAATAATCCCGAATATTGATGAGATTGTGAACTAAACCCATACCACATTGGTAACTCATGAATCATAACCCCCGTGAAAGGAATAACATAAAATGAAACATTAAATACCAGGAATATAAATACATTAAAGATATAAAATTATAAAAAGGTATGTAGACACACCTAAAATATATATATAGGTTCTTAATACTAAATATGTTTCAATAGAGTGAAAATAAAGATGAAATATGTTAAAAATATTATACCATTGAAGTGATAATTAATAAATGAATTTTTTATATGTACCACATGTAAATAAACATAATAAATTGTAAATAAAAATAAAATAATCAAAATTCATTACACTCATAATTTTAGAATATCAAATACATTGACGAAGTAATATAACCCAACAAAATTAATCTGAGTTTTGAAACCCATTACCACTTAACATTTTAAAGTAAAATATCCATGGATTAAGTAATTTGAATTGAAACATTAAATCCTTTGATAATTTTGAATTATTAATGTTATTTAATTTAAAATGGTAGTATATAAAACATATAAAATAAATTTTCAGAAAATATAAACAATTTTCTCAATGAATTGAAGTTGTGATAGAATCCCTTACTTCGTGTCTCACTTGTCACTTGCATTATTTATCATCAAAAATTATAAATTTATATTAATTATTTAATTTCTAATGAACTTTTTTCATGTTCATTTTTCATTTTATTTTATTTTTTACCATTTTATATAAAATTACGTATGTAATTAAGTTCACATCAGATGTTTTGATGATATTCAATTCATATACCCAAAATCACATTTATAGGCTGACTACGATAAATTTGGTCATTATTAAATCATATCTATAATAATAATTGTGAAATAATTTTTATTTTTAAAAATAAATTATAATTTTTAAACAAACCATGAAATACAATTATAAAAAATAAATTACACTACAATAACAGAGACATTATGTCGTACGCACGCATGAATAATGCTTATGTTTCTCAAAGATAATTATAGAAGGAACATAAGTATTATTTTATCTTTAAATAATTATCCTTATATAATATATATAAATTAATTTCTTTAAATAAACTTATATATAGATTTCATGTGATGAGGTTTTGAAAAATTAATCACATCACTTCATGGTTGTGGTAATCTAATGGATCAATGGCGTTATCATTTTTCAATGAATAGAAAGGTCATAAATTAAAAAATAAATTATATTTCAAGAATAATAAATATGTAATTAATATAATATATATATATATATTAAATCCTTCATTAAAAAAATCTATGATCCGGGGTTATGAAAAATGAATTACATAGGTTTATGAGGCAATAGTCCACCATACACATAATCGAATTTTTTTCCATTTGATGGAAGAGGAGAGAAATAGAGTGTATTTAATTTATATAAAAACATTTAAGTATATGAGGGATAATTATATTATTATATCATAAAGTAGGAATATGATTTTATGAAGTTGGAATAATAATTAAAATAAAAATACTCAGTTATTAATGATACCTCTTCTTCAGACAACTTATTTTTTGATTACACCAAAAGCCTTCATGGTTGTAATGCCTCGACCCCAAAAAAATTGGAGTTGATGGATTATTTTATGAATTGGAATGATCACAAGAAAGAAAACCCCAAAGTACCGATCAGTTTAGTAGCCTTCAAAAAACTAGATGAAAACATACATTTTACATTATATCTTGAAATAAAAAACTACATAGTGTATCCATTGAAAATACTCTTTTCCATTAGATTATCCATCAGAATCAATCATAATATAACTATTAGAATCTTAGGATAAAGGAAAAAAATGATATTGGTGATCTAAAATTTTTAGTAAGGGTAAAAAATAGTGAAATCTATCATAATTAAGCATAAACATTTAAGACAAGGTATATAACTGAAAGAGAAGCCTTTTGAACATAATCATGGTAAGAATAAGTCATATAATTCCATATAAACATTCACATAGATATTTTAATAGTCTAATATTCACATGTAATATCATTAACTAATCTCATAATGAGGGAATTTATAATTACATCATCATAACCATACTGTTAAGGCCTCATGCCAATACCATACATAAACGGGTAAATTATTAATCAAAACCCAAACTAGTTTGTCTCATGAGAACTACCAATGCAACAAGGGGATTTAATTAACTATTCACCAACCTGTAGGGATTCTATTAAATAGTCCTCGACCCATCACTAACTATGTCAAATTCATTCCTCTCATGAAAATGGCGAAACAAAACCAACATAAACATTCATATTAAAACTAGAAAATGAAATGTTAGTACATTAACCATAAACCAGGAATGGTATAAAAATAGAATATCTATAGTCGAAAATATTATATACCCTTCAATATAATATGTTATATTTTGTTATATGAAATTAACTTAAATTTAACATATATTCTAACAAAGGATGTTGACATATATGAAAATAATCTAATAAAATCATTAATAATTACTGAGATAAATATAGATTTTATTGAAATTATTTTAGTAAGGGGTTCATAATTTTAAAAGAAATCATTTTAGTGAAAATATTCTTATAATATTGTAAATTAACCTTCTTTTATTCCATATAAGTTAAAAAACATTCTTCCCTTATTTTGTTGAAAAGGTCATAATGTACCTCGTTTAAAAAATGATAGAAATATTTCCTTCAAAACATTTTATAAAAAGTTATACATGGGTAAAAATTATGTTAATAAATTTTAGAAAATTAATAATAATATTTTGATTATATTTTTAAGAAACATTGTCATATATGATAAATATTCCTTAGTAGATACTTATGTATAAACAATATTCAATTATAATGAATTTGTGATATTTACTCTTACCAAGTACTTTCCTTTAGTTGAGGGTGAGTTAACCTCTTATATAATGGTTATATAATGTTATTAAATTATAAAAAAACTATTTCTATATTTATGATATCACATATGATCCTGTTATATCATTTTGTTAACAACATTTCATTATTACCATTAGTTTGGGTCTAAACTATTTCGTCTTCTTATGTATCTTTTGTTGTGTAAGTTAGGTTTCTTATGAATAGGATATATTTCATTATTACCCAAAAATATATTAAGTTCATAAATATTATATTTACTCATCTTATACATTTTTATAATCATTATTTAGTGGTGAACAAGGAGAATGAATCCCATCACGTTGTGGTGACGGTAGGCTGTATATATGCACGGGCGGCCATATCAATCCATTAATGGTCAAACCATATATAATTTGATGGTATATTAATTATAAATAATCATTATAATGTCATATTAACTATTTAAATCCATTATACTCATCATTATACCCGTCCAAATAAATTAGTGATGAAAAACAAATTCCACCATGGCGTGGAGACAGTAAGTCATACATACGCGCGAATGGTGATATTATTTTTAATATGATTGATAAAAATAACAATATGGTTTCCTCATAATCATAATAACATCTCTGTATATATATTATACTTTAAATTTTACTTTAGTATGGAAATAACATGGAAAAAGGAAGGAGATGAAGAAAATAAATCGAATTGAATTAGTAAAATGATTACAACTTCTTTGGTGAACTTCCTTTGGATCTCATATTAAGAAAACTTTTAATGGAATTTTTGGAATACAAAAACCTCAAAGAGTTAAATAAAAAAATTATAGGTGAATTGGGTAGGGTTTTTTGGAGCTATATGGCTCGAGGTGTTGTGAGGAAGTGAGGAAGGAGGTTCCTTTTTATTGGAGAGGGTAGGGTCATTCTTCAAATGTAACATCCCAAGTAAGTAATGAATAATAGATATTTTTATCTATGTCTATTAATGATTAAGATAGTGTTTTAGAGGCTTAAAATAGAAATAAATACAATCTTTTGCATGGAATACACTAATATTCTTAAAAGATTGTTTTACTGCCTTCTGATGGAAAACCCATTTTAAATCTATCTTTTGACAATTTTATAAGCTATATTTGTCAAAATAAACTTATTATTTATGATTGGGACATCAAAATTTAATTTGTGTAAATTTTTGGTATTTTTCCGATAAAGTTCATTTTTAATGAATAGTGAAAAATGTTGTATTTTAATTCAAAATATCTTTTTAATCTAATTTATTTATATGATTAGATTATCTTTTGAATTGGTTTTGAAGTGAAATTAGAATATATTTTTACCATTTTATCCAATGGTGGTCATTAGAATCAATTTCACTTTGAAATTGGACTTAAACTAGTGTCAATCTTTTGATACTTATTGTTTCATAAAAACACGCTATCTGTCATGACAGCAGGAATTAGTAATTAAATTAATTAACGCAACTTACATGTTTTGAATTTTTTAAAATAGACATCATTTTTGAATGCGTAATATCAAATATAGCTTAGGGTGAAGTTTTGGTATCTTTCTGAAAAACTTCAATTATTGATGAATAGTGAAACCACTAAGTGGTAGTTAAAGAAACTGATTTTTCATTTAAATGAAACTTTGCCACTTCTGTGATTTGATTTTCAAAAATCCAACATACATAGTAGTCATTAAGAAGTAAAATGTGGTTCAATGAGATTAAAATATTTTTTTGGTGAATAGTAACTTTTAAGTTCTTAATCGCGATTAGTGGTAATTAGTGTAGTTTAAGGTAAAAATAATGTTTTAATAATATGAGATGAGCTTTACACATGTTATACCCTCATTGGATGTGTCATGGCCGACCAAGAAAATCCATGGGTCAACTTGGGGACCCCATGGAGCCACTTTGGTTGGGAAATGACATAAATAACTTTTTATTTAATGTTAAAGTAAAAATGACAGAAATAAGAGATATTATACTAAAACAATTTTTACATGGGGTTATAAAAGTTAGATTTTTGATTATAAATAGTCATTGGAAATATAAAAAGATTTCCTACATCATGATATTTCTTTTATAATTTTTAGACATTATGTTTATTAAATTATTTATGACATCATGATGATGTAGCGATTACCTCATTAATAAAGGATTTAAATAAAATTGAAAGATAATGTAAAATCTAAGACCTACACATGTCCAAAACCTATTGGATGAGTGGATTTAGAACCCTTATCACCTTACCCTCGAATTATATCAATGTGGGACCTTTTGAATCCGAAACTCATTTTAAAATAAAGTAACATTTCTTTACTTTCCAAGAGTGCCCCTCCTCTCCCCTTATAAAAGGCCCCCACCTCTACCTCCTTACCCACGCTTCCAAAGCCTTTGGCTCGGCCAACCCCTGCCCATTTTTTCTCTCCACTTCTCTATATTACTCCTTGAAGCCTCACTTTGGGCAGAAGTCTTCCCAAGGAAGCATTTGAGCTAAAACCAAAGGGAGTTACCCGATTTTAAGGTAATGTCTTCACTTGAGTTCTTTTGTTTTATTTTTCTTCTCCAACCCCCTAAACTCTTTTTATTCATTTCTTTTGTAACCAATAAAGTATCTTCAATATACTAGGATTTTGTTATAAGAAGGATTCGAGCTACACTTACACACACCTATATCTAATGGTTAAAGGACATACTGTTTCTGTGGATGGTGAATTTATGCCTCCCGAAATGATGATTGTTCAACATTATTTTAACACCTTCAAAGGTGGCCATTAAGATGTCAATATATTTATATATGATATATAATATGTTTATGTTTTACTTAAGATTCTGTATTTTTCATTTTGGGCATACCTTTATGGTTTCCATTATGGGTAAACGTGATATCTTCATTTAAGGAAGTGCGGACTACCGCCCCCTCAAAGTGATTTGATTCATTAAATACCATATGTGGGACATATAAAGGATGGAACTATGATATTATATATGATATTATAATGGAATTATAATATACCTTTATATTATAATGATTCCATTCTATAAAATACGAAATAGAAATGAAAGTAGCGTTCATGCGTACGTACGGCTTACCGTCTCCATGAACGGTGCATTTCATTTCTTACCTCTAAATGATTATGTAATATTATAAATGCATGTATATACTGGATATATATGATATATAAATCACGATTATAATTCTGGATATAATGGATACATGAACAACTTGTAATTATAAAGGGTTTATTTTTGACTCAAGTACCAATGATCGTTAAAACGACCGTTATTAACTTAAATAATTACATAGTGTCTATGACATGGAAATAAGTGATATAAAAAGAATAATGAACTTGAAAAAGGTTCTTAGAAAGTAGAAATTAACTCAAGTTTATTATTCAGGACATTAAAGAATGATCGAGTCAAGTCGGAACCGAGGTATTGGACTTCATCTAAATCTCCTTTCATTGAGGCATATTTTGTTTTATACACAACCTTCTTTTATACGGTGTATAAACCCCTTTGACTTTTACGTTTATTCAAAAGGAATATTTTTTTTATATGAAGCATTTACTAAAATACAAAATGGAATATTTTTGTCATACGTATGCGGCGACAATGACGTCTCTGCCGTCGTGACCATTATTTGAGTTTTGGCTTCCTCTACAAGCCATACTTTTTTTAAAAGAAAAATAAATACCATGTTTTACTTTTCTTTTATTTTGGTATTGAAAACGGTTTTCATAATGTTTTTATTATATCAATGTATTTTATTGATATCTTGTGATTGAAATGTTATGTTTCCTTTATGTATGTTTTATGTGATACGATTATGTTTAGGTTCTTGGGCATTATTATGAAGACGGGTGGTTCTGTGATAGACTAAGGGCGAGTGAGCCTCATATAGCTCTCCAATGCATTGGGTAACGCGAAGGAGTGAAACGTTAAGGTTTCTCCGAAGAGATTTAGGGAATATACTGTGATGGGTATTCCAAACGTAACCAAGAGGGTTACTCCCTACGTAAAAAGTTATGAATGCCTCAATTTACCTTTATGTCTTATGATTTCTATGATTTATTCATGATTTGATGAGGTATGTTAAAGTGATTATAGTTTTATGGGTAAAGTATGATTTCATTCTTATGTATATATGTACCCATGTTTCCTTTCCATATTTTTATATCCCTTACTAAGCTTTTTATGCTCATCCCATGTTTTTTTGAAATGTTTTTCATAGGTCAAGGGAAAGGTACATGATATGATGATAGTGTCAAGGAAGTGTCAAGAAAGAATCCACGTTTTATTTTAAATATGTTTCCATTGATGGGAAAGAAGAATACTATCTTTATGTAACCACTTTGTTTATATGTGAAATGTAATGCAAGTTTTATGATCTAATTCTCTAAAACTCTAAACCCGAAAAGATCCTCAATGTGTAATCTTTTAATAACTCAAGATTAAGTAAGGTTTAAGGCTGGGGACTTATATCGAATCCTTTAAAATATTAAATTAATATAAATTGATTTTCGATTTAAAATCAATAGAATCTTATTGATTTAGAATATAATATGGGTATGGGTCTGAATCCTCTCAAAAACCCATTTTTAGACAATTGTGGGTGACAAAATTAACCTTATCTTTTGAATTTAACCTTAATTAAACCCTTTAACTCTTACCGTGAAAAATTGGTTTTTTACTCCATTGGGTTAATATAGTTACTATAAATTGAAAAAAACCCAAGTGGTTCATCGATGAAATATTTAACCTTATAATAATTCTTTTTAAAAACTATAGGTTTTTATAAAGTTTACATCATTTAATTGTATATTATTTATTTTAAAGTATCATTTATGTCAATTTTGATACTATTTGATGTTTGTCTTTTTAAAAATATCATAAAAATATGATAACATCATATTAAAACTTATAATATATCTATAACATGTCTAAGTTAACTGAAAAATTATTTTATGTCATTAATTATGTCAAATTATATTTTTTAAATATTTTTAATATAAATTATTGGATATTTCAATTAGTTAAAAAATTGATGTGTTATTATTATAAATTCTTTAATTAACTTTTTTTATTTTAAAATAATTAAAAAGTATCATGATGAAGATAAATTTATAATTTTTCAAATTTATTATTATAGTTTAATTTATCTTATTAATTACCATATATTAAAAATGATTTAGTTATTAAAATTATTAGTTTTTCATTTTTAACATAGCTTTAAATAAAATATAATAAAATAATTATTCTTACCCAAGTGGATTAAAAAGATCATAATTTAGACCAAAGGTTTATTTAGGTTGAAACCCACTTATACAATTAAATTAACACAACTTTTAGGATAACTTTTAAACAATATAATATTATTTTTACCTTTAATTACCTGATTTACCCATAACCATGGTAAATAAATAAAAATTTACTGAAGTTATTATTCACCAAAAAAATTAAGTTTATCTTATTAGACTATAAATATCATACTAATTACAACCTTTTATGTAATTTTTCCAAATTCTACTCGTAAAAGTAACAAAATTATGTTTAACGCTAATGTGGTGAGAAGGGGGGTAAAAGAGATGTTTAAAAGTTCAAAAAGTTTTTATATCTAATTTTAATATAAAATGTTTCCAATGAAAAAAATTGGATTAATATATTTATTATTGATATATTTTTAATTTAAAGATAAATTTAATATATATTGGTAATTTAATTTAAAAAATCAGTTTTTAACTACAATATAGTATTTTTCACTATTCATCAAAAATAATTCTTTTTAGAAAATAACCAATAAATCACCCTAAGATATATTTATATTCCAGATTAAAAAATGAATTGTATTTTTATAAATAAAATTTATTAATTCTATAATTTGGTTAATACTATTCATTACCTCTTTTTAAACGGCTTATTTGATGGATCATGGTGCACCCTAACTCGATGTTGTAAACAACGCAATCTATTGAATTTATTTAAAAAGAAATGTACCCGATAATATTGGGGTGTTACATTCTTCCCTAATTAAAAAACATTCTCATGGAAATTTCTATAATATCACCTTCTAAAAATATTTGGGTGGTTCTTTATCATAAATTATTTGGGTTCCCACGTCGATTATTCCATTTTCTGGTTCCTCTAAAGAACCATTACCAATCGACCCATATGATTCCTCAACACTTGTTCTATGGTATCAATAATCTTTATAGGATATTCAAAATAAGATAGATTAGGGTCTAGTTATATTTCAATATAATTGAGTACATGAATTTTTTTACATTTATTTCCTTAATAGTGATACGTGGAACTCGTCATGAACGTTAGAGAGTATTGGTAGCATTACTAAAAGATAAGATAAAACTCTAATTTGTTCTATATTTTTAAAAGTTCTGATGTACTTGGGACTTAATTTACATTTCATTCTAAGCCTAATAACACCCTTCCATGTATACAACTTCAAGAAAATATGATCTCCCATTTGAGATTAAAAATCCTTCCTTCAATTATCGATGTAACTATTTTTCCTACTTTTATCTACTTGGATACGGGTTTGAATGATCTTTAACTTTTCCATTATTTCCTCACCATGTTTTTCTGAATATGAGTTTTCTTTCACCGACATCATCTCAACAAGATTGTGTAAGACATATCTTACCATTTAATGCTTCATAATGTGCCATTTGAATACTTTAATGGAAGCTATTGTAATCAGAAAACTCTATTAGAGGTAAATAGTAACCCCACATTCCACGAATGTCAAGTGATAAAGTCCTCAAAAAAGTCTTTTAATGTTTGAATAGTCCTTTTTGATTTTCCATCAGTTTGATGTTGGTTAGAAGTTCTAAAATGAATATCATTTTCTAGGGCCTTCTGAATGAATTTATAGAACATTTATATAAAATAGGGATCATGATCAGACACAATCTATAGAGTTATATAATTAAGTCTTACAACCTCATTCATATAATGTCTTTCTTAGATTTCAAGAAGTAAATATTTTTTAATAGTATGAAAATGTTTTGATTTTGTAATATGATCCACAATAACCAATATCACATCATTTCTTCTGGGAGACTTTGGTATCCCCATAAAAAATCCATTATAATATCACCCCATTTCCATAAGTTATAGGAAGCGGTTTCAGGACTCCTTTAAGATTTTGTATTTCATCCTTGACCTGTTGAAAAACCAAACATCTCGAAACATAATCAGAAACCACCCTCTTCATGTTGTCCTACCAAAAATTATAATTCAAAACGATATACATCTAGTTGCTTCCAAGGTGTATAATGAACTTTGTCCTGTGAAAATATTCCAATAATTCCATTTTTAGCTCATGTATAGATGGAACACAAAGCCTCATCCTAAATTTCAAATTTTCATCTTCATATATGAATTCAATCAATCTATCATCAATCACATCTTTAATTCTCTTTTGAAATTCCTCATCAACAAATAGAGAACTTTTTATCTTATTTATTAAAGATGGTTTGGAAACCATTTGAAAAAGTAGTTATATTTCACCCTCCTTGATAATTCCCACATCTATTTTTTCTATATCAATAAATAATGTATCCCTTTAAATTCTAATTTTATTCAGAACTCCATGGTCCTTCTTTCTCAAAGCATCTGCAACCTTATTTTCCTTCCCTGAGTGGTAGTGTATTGTGAAATCATAATATTTGAGTAGCTCTAGCCATCTCATTTTACTCATATTGAGTTCGTTCTATGAGAAAATACATTTCAAACTCATGTGACCTGTATATGTCTCACATATTTCACCATAGAGATTGTGTCACCATATTTTCAAAGGAAAGATTACTACTGCTAACTCAAGATCTTGGGTTGGATAGTTTTGTTCTATAGTTTTTAACTGCCTGGATTCATATAAAATAACTCTATCATTCTACATAAGGACACATACAAGTACTTTCCTTGATGCATCACTATAAATTAAAAATCTATCATTTCGATATTTTAATGACATGATTGTATCATTGACCAATATTTTCTTTCATTATTAAAATAATTTGTCACACTCTTTTGTCTAAATGAATTTAACCCCTTTACATTTGATCTTGGTTAACAGGTTATCCAATCAGGAAAAATTCTGGACAAAATGCTGATAGTAACCTACTAAAACAATAAAGCTGCATACCTCAGTTATGCTCATCGGTACATTCCATTCTTCTATTGAAATTTCTATTATAGGATAAAAACATATTTCATCTCTAGAGACAATAGGGCCAATAAAATAAATTTCCTAGGGCCATAATTCACACTTTCTAAATTTACCATATAACTCTTCCATTTTTAGAATCTTAATAATGATTCGTAAGTCATTATCATGATCTTCATAGATTTTAGAATACACCAGAATATCATCAATAAATATCACAAAAAATCATAAAAATATTCCTCGAATACTCTATTCATTATTGCTATAAAAATGATGATTAATTATCCAATCCAAATTAAATTATGATAAGTTTTTAATGTCCATACCTCGTCTAAAAATATGTCTTCCGAATATATTCCTTATTCACTTGTAATTTATGACATCTAGAATAAAGGTCAATCTTTGAAAAAAAAAATTATCTCCATTAATTTGGTTAAATAAATCATCAACATGAGTTCGAGGATAGTTTTTCTTTACAATTCCTATAAACAATGCATTGCCTCATAGTTGTATATTTCTTCTTGACAAAGAGAATAGGGGATCCCCATGTGGAAACACTAGGGAAAATAAATCCATTTTTACCCAACTCTTCAAGTTATTTATTCAAATCCAATAATTCCAATGTGGCCATTCTATAAGGATTTATTGATATTATTCTTGCAATAGGGATTAAATCCATAGAAAACTCAACTTCCCACTCTGGGGATGTCCAAGTAAATATTTAGAAAAAACATCAATGTATTCTTTTATAATAGTTACATCCTCAATTTGAAAATTACCTTGTTTATCTCTATTTTTTTCCTCCTCCCCTAGAAGTTAATTCAGTAAATCTACTTATGGTGGATCAATATATGATTCAAAATATGATGTTTCTTCTGTAAAGATAAGGGATTCTTATTCTTCCTTGAAAATCATAAATTTCTTCTTTTTATGATAAATTTTCACATAATAATTAAAAATATAGTACATACCAAGTATTATATTAAATTTAACTAGGGGTATGATACAAAATTCAGCAACTAAGTAATTTTTTTGTGTTATAAAGGGAATATATTGACACATTTGTATTGCAATGATACTACCCTTTTGAGTTTTGATTGAAATATACCTTATTAAATGAAAATGGAAATGTATAATTTTCTTTTAAATTTGGGAAGATATGAAGGAATGAGATTATCCATGATCAATTAAAGCATTGGCTATGTTTGATCAGACTAATAGTGTACTTGCTACCAAATCATTAAAAGCTTGAACCACAATAGTTGTGATTGTATAAGATTGGCCTTGATCTCTTGGCATCTCAAGGGGAAAATTTCCTTTTAACATAAGACAATCATTTGTATAATTTTCCATTTATTTACAATTGTATAATTGAACACTGATATATTCATTCTTCACATTCCAATCATAGGATTAGTATCCCTTTTTCACACTTGTAACAATTCTAATTCCCTTTAGGCAATTACTGGGGTGTCTTTTCCCATAATTACTATAGCGTGGAATTCCAAATTTTCCCTTATTCCCATTATTTATTTTTCTCAAGTGTTCATATGCCCTCTTTTTCTCTTTCTTTCCTTTAATTTCATAATATGTAGGGAATTGCCATTCTGTCTTGATGGTACGTGATACTATATCTTTATATGATGAGAAAGATTATGAGACCAGTTCCCATCAGATTAATGGTTTTAACAAATCAAATAATCTATCGATCTTACCTCATGGGTTACAAATTTCATATATGGAATGCCTTTTTATCCTTATGAAGTAAGCTTCATACATTGAAACATTATCATCTTCCTTTTTCCAAAAACTATGAAATTGCCTTTCCATACCTACTCACTATTCATGAAAAAAGTATTTTTCTAATAAAATTTATTTAATTTATATCGATTCCATGTTTTCTATTTCTTTTCCCTTGTTTTTTTAAATCAATTACCACCATTGATCTGAATCTCCTTAGAGATAATAAATTCAAATGAAAACCTTCTCACTTTCGTTACTTTCTAAATTAATAAATATATTCTCTAAAGAAGTTATCCATTTCTTATATGAAAATGTATTTATAGTCCCATTAAATGTTTTATGTTTTTTTCTCATGAAGCGGTCTAACATTGTTCTTCCATATTGTGGATCAGGGTTCCCCATATGGATAAGGTTATTATTCATAACCCGATTCAGTTTTTCATGTATTGTTAAAGTGGTTCAGCACAAGTTCTATCTCTAGATCCACAATATTTATCTTTCATAGTAGTTCAATCCCCAAATGGATTATTTTCATTGATATGGTTTCCATTAAATCCATTAGGAACCATTTCTAAACAATTTCATACAGTAGATTAGGTTATGAGTCATAATGAATAATTCTGAACTAATAAATACTAAACCTAATTTGAAAAAAATTATACATATCTAATATCATTATAAAAAATATGGTTTCTTTTGGGAAATATTTACTCATAAATCCATTATAATGGTTTAGAAAGAAAATACGAATTATCCTAACCATATCCCCAAAGAGTGTCAAACCAGCTGTACAGCAAGGTCTATTGTCATATACTTTTTTACCCCGAGTCAGGCCTGGAACCCCTTGTTGGCATTGTTACTGCTAGGTAAATTTTACCATAACTATGTCCAATTGTACTATCTAGATAGTTATTTATTTCTTAAAAGACCATAATAGTCTATATTTTAATAAAATTCTTGTATGTTCTTCTATACTTATCCTAAAATTCTATCTTAGGGTAATGTTCCTTAATCAATGTTTTTCTAAACCAAGTTTTAAAGGTTTGTACTAAACTTCTTTGATATAAATCGTAACACACCAACCCTAGATGTTTGGATCCAGTGCATTATCTTATTACAGTAGCATGATCAAAAGAAATAAAATATCAAAGGACCAATTAGTTTAGTATCCTTGGAAAAACTAGAGACGAACATAAGTTTTACATTACATCTTGAAATGAAAAACAACATAGTATCTCATTTTAAAACACTCTTATACCTAAGATTATCTCTAAAAATTAGTCATAATATAAATCTTAGCATCCTGGTAGAAAGGAAAAATAAGAATGGGGTGATCTCAAATGCTCAGTAATGGAAACAAACAAACAGAATAAGATAACATAATTAATCATAGACATTTAAGGCAAGGTATATAATTGAAACAGAAGCCTTTTAAACATAATCATGGAACGAATAAATCATCAAATTCCTCATGAACATTCACATGGATGCCCTAATAGTCTAATATTAACATTTAATATCAATAACTAATCTCATAATGAGGTAATTCATAATGTCGGATAACATAACCATACTATCAAGGCCTCATTCCAATACCATACATAAACAGGTAAGATGTTAGTCAAACCCAAACTAATTTTTCTCATGAAAACTACTGATGCATCGAGGGTCCATCATTAACTTGTCCCCAACCCATAAGGATTTCCTTAAATGGTTCCAAACCTATTACTTACTAATTCCAATGCATTATTCACATGGAAAGGGTGAAACATAACCAACATAAACATTCATATTAAAAATAGCATACGAAATGTTAATACATTAACCATAAACCGTGAATTCTATCAAAATAGCACTTCCACAGTCAAACATATCATAAACCATTCAATAAAATAAGGTAGATTATAACATAATAAATCAACTTCAATTAAACATACTATCCAACAAATGATGTTGACATGAGTGAAAATAATCTAATAAAATCACTAAAACATTCTCTAGAGAAATATCCATTTTTATTGAAATTTATTTATAAATAGACAAGTAATTATAAAATTATTTTTTAGTGGGAATAATCTTATAATATTTTAAAGGACGCTTCACTCAGGCATTATAAGTTAAAAAATATTCATTCATTATTTTATTGAAATGGTCATAAAATACCTTGTTTGGAAAATGACTGAAGGATTCCATTCAAAACATTTTATAAAAATTAAAAGATGGGTAAAAATGAATTTAAAAAATTAAATAAAATTAATAATAATAATTTAAAAAAACTTTTTATGAAACATAGAAATGGATAATAAATATTCCCCAGAATATATTTTTGTATAAACAATCTCTAATAATAAGGAGAATATGAAATTAACCCTTACCTTGTACTTTTCTTTACTTAAGGATGTTTTAACCTCATGTATATTTTTTAAATAATTTTATTAAATATAATGGAATCATTTAAATATTTAATATATCATATATTATCATCTTACATCATTTGGTTAATAGCATTTCATTATTACCACTGTTTCGGGTGTTAACTGCTTTTTCTTCCTATGTTTGTTTTGTTGTATAAGTCAATTTTATTATGCATAGAATATATTTTATTCACATACATAATGATATTTAGTTCATTAATATTATATTTACACATATTATAATTTTTTTAATCATTTTTTCTAATAGATAATGTGGAGAATGAATCTCATCATGTTGTCAAGATGATATGTCGTACATACGTACGAGCAATGATATCATTCCCTTAATGGTTCAATAGTATTGAATTGGATGATATATTAATTATAAATAATCATTATCATGTCATATTATTTATTTATATCTATTATAATCATCGTTATATGCATTAAAAAATTGTAATGAAAAAAATTACACCACAATATGGAGATTGTAAGTCGTACATATGGACATATAGTGATATTTTTTTCTTAAGTAGAATAAAAAGAATAATATGGTTGTCAAATAATGATAATAACATATAATTATATATATTATACTATATATATTACTTTATTAGGAAAACAACCTATAAATAAGAAGTATAAGAAGAAAACAATTTTAACTGGATTGGTAAAACGATTACCTTTTCGTTGGTGGACTTCCTTTGGATCTCCACTTAGGGACACTAGAGATGGTGTTTATAGAAGACCAATACCTCAAGAAGTTAACTATAAATTATTTTAGGATAATTGTTCATGTTTTGGTCTAGAAATGTGCCACATGGTTATGTGAGGATAGGAGGAAGGAGGTTTCTTTTTATAGGAGAGGGAAGGGGCACTCTTGGAATCCTTGCTCGAATGGGCCAATGGACTTTTTTTGATTTTTTTATAAACACCATTTCAAGGGATGAGGGTGAAAACTTAAATGTATTGTAGGATTATTTTATTTCCTAAACTTATGGTCTTATAGGAATTTATCCCAAACATGATTAATTGGAAATGCCCCTCTCCAGCGGCTAGGTCGGCACTCTTGGAATCCTTTAAAATATAAAATTAATATAAATTGATTTTTGATTTCAAATAGATACAAAGTGATTAATTTAGTAGATAATATCATTATGCGTATAAATCCTCTAAATAAATGATTTTTAGACCATTTTATGTGACAAATTTAACCTTGTATTTTGGATTTAACCCTTAGTTAAACCATTTAACTTTCACCTTGAGAACATGGATTTTTACTCTTTATGGATAATATAGTTACTATAAAATACCAAAAGAACCCAAATTTGGTCATTGATGAAATAATTAAACATATAATAATTGTTTTTCCTAACTATATATTTATATGACTTTTATATCATTTAATAAAATATTATTTATTTTCATGTATCATTTATGTCAATTTTTTTACCATTTATTATTTATATTCTAAAAATATATTTTACAACATGATAACTTATAAATAAAACTAATAATATATCTACAATACGACTAAAATATATAAAAAATTATTTTATGTCATTAATTATGTCAAATTATTTATTTTTTGATATTTTTAATATAAATTATTTTAAATTTTCCTTAATTAAACAATTACTACAACATTATTATACAATCCTTAATCAACTCATTTATAATCCAAATTTTAAATATATAATATCCTTATTAATAAAAATTTATTATATTTCAAATTAATATTTATTGTATAATTTATTGTATGTATAACCATATATTAAAAATGATATAATTTTTAAAATTATGAGTATGGCATTTATAACTTATCTTTTGAAAAAATATAATAAAAGTATTATTCTTACCCAACTCAATTAAAAATATAATAACTTTAGAATAAATTTTATTTTGGCAGAAACCCACTTATCCAATGAAATTATGACAAGGTTAGGCTAACTTTTGAATATTATAATATTAATTTTACCTTTATTTAACCGATTTACCCTTAATTATAGTAAATAAATAAAAAATTACTAAATCTATTATTCACCAAAAAATTAAGTTGATATTATTAGAATCTAAATATAATTCAAATTACAACTATGTATGAACCTTTTCCTAAATTATACTCATAATAGTGGATAAATTATGTTTAATACTAATGCGGTGAGAAGATGGGAAGAAGAGGCGTTTACAAGTTCAGTAAGTTTTTATATCTAATTTTAATATAAAATGTTTCCAATGAACTAAATTAGAATAATATATGTATTATTTATATATTTTTACATTAAAAATAAATTTAATATAAATTATTATTAAAATGAAAAAAGCTATTTTTTAACTATAATGCAATATTTTTCACTATTCATCAAAAAATGTAACTTTTCATAAAAATACAACCAATTAAACCTAAGATAATTTTTATATTCCAAATTCAAAAATTAATTATATTTTGAAAAATAAAATTTATAATTAGGTTAATATGATTCATAACTTCTATTTACAAGGCCGGTTTGGTAGATCATGGTGCGCTTGAACTCGATGTTGTCTACAACCCAAGCTATTGAATTTATTTAAAATTAAATGTACCATGGAATATTTTGGTGTTACACTAATAGGGTTTTATAATAAAAACAAGTACTATATTTAAATTTAATGGAATTATGTAATGGATGTTGGTAGGTATTTTTGGATCGAAAAGGCTATTGCTGGGTGAATAAAAGAGGAGAGGAGGTTCGCTTTGGTATGTGAGGGGAGGGTAACATTTGTAATTTCTTAAACTATTAAATTAATATAAAATATTAATCCTTGAAATTTTTTTGACAAATGATATATTTTTAATCTATTATGATTTATTGTTGAAATAATATAATCCTCTAAATTTTTTACATGTTTAGATTTGGGTTTTACCTTATCTTTTTTTAACACACATTAATCATTTTTGAAAAGTATCGTGATAACAAATTTTTTACTCATTATGGGACAAGATGGTTTCTATAAAAGTAAAATTGGACAATAAATGACCTTTGGTTGATATTCTAAAACATATCCCAATCACATTGTTAAATATAGGTCCATTCGGAATTTAAAATCATTTAATAAAATATTATTTGATATAAAATACAATTAATTTAATTTTTAGAACTATTTATTTATGTTGACTTTGAAACCACTATGAAAGTAATGGAATTTTAATATAATAATTATAAAAATAACTAATGTGTTATATTTACCTAAAAAATCAATTAACATAATATTTATTTCAAAATGGATTAATTTTAATATTTTTAATGTCAATGATTTTATTTTTCTATTAACTGAAAAAATATTGTGTCAGTCTGCATAAGAATTCAAGGTAATTAGATAATATCTAAAAAAATATAAATATACTACTATTAAAAAACAATTTTATTATTCTCATAATAATAATTAATATTTTTCAAAAATTTATTGTACCTCTATGTACAAAAATAAGAGATATTTAAAAGAAAAATACTGATGTTTTTTCCTTTTTCTTTACTTAAAATGATATATATATCATTTTCATTGAACATTTTCCAAAAAATAGTTAAATATATATCATAATTTTATAAAAATAAAAATACCACATAAAATAATAATTAATATGAAAAATGGTGGCCTTATCACTTAGTTTTAACCTAGGTTAACCTGATATAACCTTTTACTGTGGGGATAATTTTTTAATTTTTTTTTCTATTATGTCCAAAACAATATGTTGTACTTATTAAATAATATATTTTTTTATTCAAAATATTGAAACAATTTTCCCAAATTAAATCCCTATAATGTTTTTTAAAAAATTAAATAATATAAAAAATCATGATAAAGATCACGTTTTTCAAAACAATCATTAAGTAAAAAATGTTTTAAAATCAAAATTCAATATAAAATTGATTAAAATGACCTAAATTGAATTATTAATATTTTAATTTAACAAATTACCATTTTACAAAAATTATAAAGAAATATGGATCTTTTAAAATTCTTTAAATGACATGAAACATTTCAATAAAAACTATCATTTTTCACTATTTATCAAAAAAACAATCATTTCAAAAAATTCTATAAATTTCACTCTAATATAATTTTGAAATGAGGATTTAAAAATTGGTATAAATTTTATAAACTAATATTTTAAACAGGTATATATTTTAATTATAATAATTGTTCATGAAAAGCAATAAATGCCATTTTTAAGAGAACACGTTTTTGAATAAAAATGACTTTTCTAAAAAATTGATTGATTGTTTACTAATAATTAAAAATAATTTTTTTATTAATTAAGACCTATATATATATATATATATCACAATTTGGTCAGTCCAATTCATATTCTCCTATTAAATGGCCAAGTTATAATGGTCATATTAAAATAATATATTTAATGATTCGTTTAAGATCAATGTCATCTGTCATATATGTTATCAAACATATTGTTCATCTATCAAAATAATAGTCTGCTAAATTCTCCCAACATTCAATAAATTTCATCCTTTCTATTTTAACATGTGATCAAAAATCATGGATTTGACATTTTAAAGTTCTTTTAAGGAAACCCCAAATCATAAAAGGGTTAATAAAACTTTTTCTAAAAAAGAGGGAAATGAAAATTAAATATTTTTCAAGAATAAAACAAAACTATGTTTACAAATAGTATATTGTTAATTGTATGTTAAAATATATAAATAAAGGTAAAATATAACACCCAATGAAAAATAAAGAGTGATATAGAACATGGTTAATAGAAATTTAACAATCTCAAAGTCATAAATATATGATGGGTCAAGAGACTATTGATTAATTATAAATGAAAATAAATGTATAACATAATTATTTTATTATCTTTTTCCAAAATTTGGGGATTATTTTACTGTCAAGATAGAAAAAACCAAAAAATATTCTTACTTGATATGATTTTACTTTATAAGAAAAATTTAATCCATTGGATATGTGACATATTTTCAACTAGCATGTGGGTTGTCCTTTTTATAAAAAAATATTAATATAATTCCTATTACATTTCCGAAAATTTGATAAACACCCTAAGAAAAAAAATTAATCATAAATTGAATTTTTAATCCCTAAGGAATTCTATAAAACTTATTTTATCAACAAAATCAGAGAATATTAACTAACTATTATTACCTTAAAATCAATGACAATAATTAATATAAAGATTATCAATACCTTTAATATCATGTCGATAAAATATTAAAGCACTGTTCCTCAAATGAACTTTTCAATAGAACACATATTAAACCCAAGATTTATTCTACTATAAAAGTATCCCCAAATATCCATAACCATGTTAGAATCACATCACACAATACCTCGATAGGAGTATCTATGATTATAAATATATGATTAACCTTATTCATATTATCCCAAGACACTTTCGGTTTATCTGATATCACTATAGAATATCATAGGTTTCCATAGGTTCTATTATTTAATTCATCATAAATGTTTATATTAAAAATGTGAATTAACCAACACATTAATTTCGAACTAGGTACACAATATGCATACACTCACTATAAACCATAATGATGGTTAATATATACTTGAAAAATTATTTTTGGGGTAATTACCCCTTTTTTATCTATGCCAAAACCACATCCCCTTGTAGTATCTAGAAAAGGATGTATTGGTAACAAGAAAACACAATTTGTACCATAAAAAACATCAGGATATTTTCCAATACATAGAATTTCCCTTATGGTTAATTACAGGGTAATGTCTTCTAATATATGATTTCCTAAATCTAGTTTCCAAGGATTCTATGATACTTCCTCTAATGAAAACTATAAAAATTCTAACTCATGTAACCCAAAGTTATTGGTCACATTAATAAATTGGCACTAGATACAAGGAATAATATCTTTAAGGACTTAATAGTTTAGTTGTATTAATAAACTATATATATACTTGAAAATAATATTAAATTTTAAAATAAAAAATAAAAAATAAATGTAAGTATTTTGCATCCTTGAACATATTCAATGATTATTTCATCACATCCAAAGTAAAGGAAAATAAAAAATGGGTGAGATCAGAAAATCAGTAAGGGTTATGTATAGTGGAAGTTATCTTGAATAAATAAGGAATAATCGATAATGAAAAGTTAATAACTACAAATGTAAACAATTTAATCAATTACAATAGTGATAAGAATAATATGGCAGGAATAAATTATGATCAAATAAATTCATACAACTAATTACTTATGAAGGACACTAAATCCATGGATAAAATAACCATATAAAAAATCATATGTATAATAACAACTTGTTTCATAATAATACAATGCATAATGTCAAACATCATAAACATTTAATCACGTCCTCCTGCCATGACATCTTATATAAATGGGTAAGGCATCATCCAAAAAACCAAAACCAGTTTGGCTCATGGGCCCTAACAATTCATCGAGGGTTTATAGTAGATCTTGTTCATCACTTACTATGTCTAATTAATTCATCATATAAAAAGTTATAATAATAATTCACTACATAATAAACATAAAAACGTGTATTGGAAAACTAACAAACACAATATTAATATTTCCCCAGTAAAAAATCATTTTAAAACATTAAAATTAATAAAGGGGTTTTGTTTTTTAGGAATATAAATTTCATAAAAGGACTATTAAAATCATTCTAGAGTAAAATACACATTTTAATTTGAAAATAACTTTAAAAAAATAAGAATTACCAAAATATTTGGGGAAAAATGTATCATTGAGAAGAATTTTATAAAATTGTAATGGAAGCTTCAAATAAATGATCGGTCATGAAGGATGGAAAATTCCATTCATGCCAAGTATGTTAAAAAAAATATTTTTTTGAAATTTTTTTAGAATGTAAAAAATAACTCATTTGGAAAATGAAAATATGATTCCATTTAAAGAATTTTATAAAAATTCATAAATAGGTACAAATATATTTAATAAAAAATTGAATAATATTAAAAATATTAGTTATATAATTATAAGTGAGAAACTATATGGAAGAAGAATATTCCCAACTGAGTTGAAAAACAAAGTCATAATTCCTTGAAAACATTATTTTGGTCTTTTAAGTACATAAGAGGATAATATGAATGGAAAAAATATAATTTTTAGATATAACCATAGGAGGAGAAAATATTTTGTGTTTATTATAGAAATATCATGTAATTACAGAACCAGAGAATTAAAAATAAATAATCTTTAATATTTATAAATTTTGAACTAAACCATTACCACATTGGTAAATTTTAAATAATAACCCCCATGAAATGAATAAGTTCAGATGAAACATCAAAAAATTAAAATATAATGACATTATTTATATAAAATATCAAATGAGAAGTATATACACCTCATAAAAATAAATAGGTTCATAATACCAAATATATATTAATGGAGTGGAAATTGAGACGAAATCTCTTACAAAGATCATATCATTGAAGTGGGAATTAATAAATACATTGATTATTTATGTCAAATGTCAGTCCAGAAAATTTTTACATAGAACATAAAATATTAAAAATTCATTACACACATAATCATATAATATCAAAGATAATTAAGAAGTTATATAACTCAATGAAAATAAATAGAGTTATAAAACCTCTTACCACTTGGTAACTTTTGAGTTAAATATCCATAGATAAAATATATTTAATTGAAACATAAAATTACATGATATATAAATTATTCATGTTATAAAATTTAAAGGGTGTGTATATAATCCATGTAAAATAAATTGGTGCATGTCATTAAAATATACTTCGATAAAATGAAATTGAGATGGAATCCCATACCACAGGTCTAACAAATAATGTATATATTTATCTTCATAAATAATAAAAAAATTAATTAATTAATTTATTAAGAAGATTTTTAATGTATATTATACCTTTTATTTTATTTAATACCATGTTATATTTAATTAGGTATTCAATTTAGTTGATGTCGGGTGTTTTGACGATATTCAATTCATTTATCCAAAATGAATTCGGTAGTTTAACTATTGTAAAAGTGGTAATTATTCTATAATATATAGAATAATAATAATGAAATAATTATAATTTTCATACATGAATTATAATTTTTGAACCAAGAAGGAAACATATTTATAAAAAATGAACTACATTACAATCATGGAGATGGTAAGTTGTATGCATGCATTAGTAACATTTCATTTTTTCAACGAAAACCATGGAAATAAAAAAAGTATTATTTTATCATTAATGACTGATAATTATTAAATATATATTATATTATTTCTTAAAATACACTTATATATATTATTTATGTGATGTGTTTATGAAAAAATAATCACGTCACTTCATGGAGGTGGTAATCCACATGTGTGCACGAATAACATTATAATTTTTAAATGAATGGAAAGGTTTGGAATTATGTTAAATATTATCCTTGAAGAATTATAAATATATTATGAATATTATATATATATAAATATATAAATATATTAAAGATATAATTAAAACCATTCGTGAGTCATGGTGATGGAAAATGAATTACATCGGTTTGTGAGGTTGTAGTCCATCGTACACATGAACAACAATTTTGTTTCCCATTTGATGGAAGAGGCAATGGATATAGGGTATTTAGTTAACATTAATATATATATATATATAACTGAAAATTATTTTAATATATCATAATTTTTTAATATGATTTGAAGGAGGTTAAGGAATAAATAAAACAAAAAACACTTGGCTAAGAATGATACTTCTTATGTGGACAACTTCCTTTGATTTACAACAAAATAATTCCTCAATGGGTTTTATAATTAAACAAATACCTACGAGGCTTTTAAATGGACTTAATAAATGGAATGGGTAGGTTTCGGATGAACCAAAATGATTTTTACATATAAATAATGGTTCCAAGGGCATTCTCTTTTATAAATGAGGGGAGGGTACTTTTTAAATTTCCAATAGTATTAAATTAATATCAATTAATTATCATGGAAAAAATAATCCAAAAATATATATTTAGGCTATATTATTATTATAGTTACAAATAATATCATGTAATAAAGTTTTATAGTTTTATATTTGGTTTTATACCCTTATAATATTATTTTTTACAGTATTAACCTTTTTTGGAAATTACCATGAAAACAATGTTTTTACAATTTAGGGATCATGATAGGTACTATAAAAGGAAAATTAAATAATAAATGGATCATGGTTGATATTTTTAACCATTTCCCATACAATTTTTTCAAGATAATGTTATTATGAATTTTAAATTATTTAATAAAATATTATTTATTATAAAATATCATTAATATGAGTTTTTTAACTATTAGTTTTATTTGAATTTGAAAAAAAAACATTAAGTAAATTTAATTTTAATATAATACTTTCACACATCACTAACAAGGAATATTTATATTTAAAATTCATAGAACACAAAAATTATATTAAATTAAATATTTTATATATTTCTAATTTGATTTATTTCATTTTTTTATTAATTTATTAAATATCATGTCAGCACTCCATAAGTATTTATGGTAATTAGATAATATGTAAAAATTAGAAATAAATAAAATTTTTAAAAATCATTATTATTCATTCACAGTTTTTATTTTTCCATATTTGAATACATAAGAGATATTTAAAAGCAAGAGAGTGATAGTTTTTACTTTTTTTATTTATTTAAAATATTATATTGTTCATTTTCATTGAAAAGTGTATAATAATAAATTAAATATACATAATAAATTTATAAGGGTAAAAATAACTTAATAAAATAATAATTAAGATGAAAATGATTCTCTTATCCCTTAGTGTTTACCTAAATTAACCTGATTTATTGTTTTACCATGGCAAAACATATTTACTCTTTTTACTATTATAACCAAACAATTATTTGAACTTATTAAATAATACAAAATATGATGATTATAAATATAGAATCTAGTTTACCACATTCTATCCTTATAAATTTTATAAATTAATTTTATAACAATCCCACAAATCATGGTGCAAACCGGGTTTCTTAAAAAAATATTTTTTCCTTAATTATAAAATTATTTTTAATAAAATTCAACATAAAATTGATTCTAATAAACTAAATTGGATTATTAATTATATAATTTAACTAAAAAAACTTTGAAACTTAGTTTAAATAAAATATAACTTTATAAATTCTTTTAACGAAAAGAAATATTTAAAAAAATTATTATTTTTCAATATTCATTAAAAAATAAATCTTTATAGAAATATCTCAAAATTACACTCTAATTTAATTTTGACATGATGATTTCAAAAATAATATATATTTAAAAAATAAAATTTCCAAAAGTTTAATAAATTATTTATAATATTTTCTAATTAAAATAAATAAAATCCATTTCTTAAGAAAACAAATTTTTGAAGAATAAAATTACTTTACTACAAATTATGTGATTACTTACAAAGAATTTATCAATAAATTTTTATTGATTATGTACTTTTTATATATATCATAATTTGGTTGATTCTATTCAAACTCCCTAATTCAACATCTAGGTTATAACAGTCATATTCAAATTATATATTTTTTCTTTGATTAAAACAGATGTTGTGTGTTGCATATGATATAAAATATAATTTTTTCTATTAAAATATCAGGGTATTACAATATGTAACATGTAAAAATATTTTAATTCAATATTATATTTTTATTTGATTATTTATTATTTATGAATTAAACTATTTTAATTTTTTATTAACTAAATAAAACATCAGTATACTTATTGGATACATGTATATCAAATAACCATATTCTTAATTACCATATAACCCTTTATGATAAGATCACAATGGGATGTGTCTAACACTGAGAGGTTGTTTATCACTATTGTTATAATTTTTCAAATTTAAACTTTTATCCTTTTATCTCCTTTTCACTTGTTTAGTGTTTAGATCCCGCACCCCTCTCTTTATCATTGCATTAGTCAGTGTGTATGTATATGTAGAATAGTAGACAAGAAAAAGATAATTATAGGTTTTGTTGGTAAGGTACACCTCTCTATGGATGAATACATCATTAGTGCATTATAGTTAATATCCCACAAGAACAACATACTTTATATTATCAAATAAATAATGAGTAATGGTATAGCATTGAAATTTTCATCCTGTAACTAACTTGTTATAAATAAAGTAATGATTTTACGATCTAGATCTCCATATAGAGTTTAGGAATTTTCTAACTTATCCTGAATTTGATTAGTTGTGAAACTTTGTTTCCCTCTTTGATAGTTTAGGTGATCTCCTTCCTCCACTAAAAAATATATAAGGATTCTTATTTACTACAACAATCATGGGGTATATCTCATTTCTTCTTTGAAATACTACAACATATACTGTATGTTAGATAACACATCTTTACATCTGTGACTTTATCAGCACTAGATAAGGTTTTCACCACTTCTCTTATCCTTATTTAGTGAAAAAGAAAATATACTATGAAATATAAAATAGTTATCTTCCTTGGATACTCCCAAGTATGAAAACAATTTCTATATTGGATTCATTCTCTTCAACTTGTTGAATGTGCAATACACACTTCGGTCAGATTCTCATATCATCTTCATTATTTAAATTTCATAGAATATATAAGTGTTTCTCAATGTCATTTCACCTATATTTTCTTTCATTAAAATTTCCATAAATATCATCCTTTATTTATCCCAAAATATCATGATTTAAAACATTATATGATTATACTACCTTCCATTAATGTTCACCTTTTAATCTAATTGAAGACTATAAATTTTCTTTGTAATGTAATTTAATATCATGGACGTTATTTACATTTTAATTTTTCTCCGCAAAAACACCCTTGTATTTTTATAATTCATTGTATTCTTTTGTGACATGTAACATTACAATGTATCCAATTATTTGGAGTTTCTTTTTCTAAGTCTCATAAAACTTCCAACATCCAAGGGTTCTAAAAATTATCACAAAAAATGAACCATGGATTAGTCAACCTCACAATTTTATACAGGTTAGCTTTCATATTAAAACACTTATCTGTACAACATATATTTAATTATCTAAATATTTTTAAAACATGATTATCACCATTGTTTCCACAATTATTTGGTCTTTATTCTTTTGTAATTTCAAAATCTTAATGAAAAAAACAAGTCTGTTTATTCCCCATTATGAAAAACTCTTCAAAAATGATCATTAATGTGGAATAAACAGGTCTTAATTTCTTATAGGACTTTTTTCAACACACCATGATCATCATTATAGCATGGTATCCTCTAATTAAAAGTTTTATAAATTCTACAACTTGAATGAGTCTCATTGTAATATATAGAAAAAAATCTTACATTAAACACTCACGTACCATGGTGTGGTCACATTTTTTTTTACCATTTTCCGGACACCACGATACAAACCATCTTATTTTTTGTGTTGTCACATTTCATACTCCATTTAAAAAATTTCATATAATCTCATAAATCTATTTTATTGAATTTTAAATTCCATTTCTTTATCAAGACTAATTAGTAATAACCTGAAAACCTTAACACCATTATCTCATATTATTTACATCATCGTATTTAAATAATTTCATCAATTTATTCATTTTTCTTATTATATTACAAACTTTTTATCAATACACATACACAAATTATGTTTATGTTGATAATGTTTATGCACATCATGTTTACATGAATTATGTTTATATAAAACATTCTTAAATAGTCCATTGATTCATTCTTGCACAATTCATAGGTATCTTAATAAATTTCCCCACGATTGTTCACATTTATTATGATATCATATTTATGGTCAAAAGATTTCTAATGTCGAACAACCTTCTTTAATAGTGGATTTATCCATGGTAGTGGGTTATTTTGGGAATTATTGCATTAAACTTTCACATGGTGTGAGGTTGAATACAAATAAATATGAAATTTTCTCGTATAAATTCTCCAGATAGTTTGTGTTTTAAATAAATTAAGAGTCGTGATTCATTCATCCCTATATAATATTTTACTTTGGAGTAGTGTTATTTAATTAACAGTCAAGGATCATTACAATATTACTGAATTATGATGGGAGTCAGTTCTCTCTCATGGCCTACTATGTTGACCCACACATGTGTATTCTAAGAAACTTTCACCCACCTATAAACTCATACATGTACCATCCCATGTGGTCTTTATGAACTCTTTATGACATTTTCTATTATCTCTTTTGTTTAATGTTGGTTATATTCCCATGTTTTCTAGGATCCTTTATAGCTGGTTTGGTTATTTTTTTTATTTAACTCTCCTAATACCTTATCCAAAATATCAGTAGTCAATATATAGTCTGTAAGTAACCTCTTTATCCATATGAACAAAAAAATTTCTCGTTTTAATTCTTAACTACTTTATGATTAGGAATTCCAATTAACTTCTAATCCTTTCAATAAAAAAAAATTAAATTTTGATAAAAACTCATTCCCCTTGGTAAAAAAAATTACAGCCTAACCCACAATTTGGCCTAAAAAAATTTCCCTTTGTTTTTTCTATTAATAGCACTTGATATAAAATGGTATATTAATATGTTTACTCATTTATATTATTCATTCTCTAATTTTTCTTCTCCAATATTTTATCGTTTAATATGTTCATTTTTTTCTCCCTGTTATTGTTAACATATAACAATTATATGGAAGAGGGTATTAGTGTCACTCAGAAGCATAAAATAATCCACCCAAAGAGCATGTACACGGTAATCCATTCCATCTCTTCGGGTGAATCAGGTGGTTCCAAGTTGAGCATGGCTAGTCTATTCATGGTGTCCTTAACTCGAAACTCATTTTCTCCCTCGACCATAAAATAGATAATTCATATAATTTAAATATCGTAAAATATCAAAGCATTTTCATGAAAAACAAGATAAGAAATCTAGCCCTATCAATTCATCCAAGACAAGAAATTATGGAATAGGTCTATAGGCACAAGGGGCTAAGAATAATTATAAACACCAGACTATAAGAAGTCACACATAAAAATAATCATAAATAATAATAAATGGTACATAAGTCATAATGCATAATCATTTATAATAAATAATAATTCATAATCATTAAGAATAAGGCATAAATCATAATCATTATACATAATTCATGAAGCACAAGGCATATAACATAGGTCATTGGGCAAAAATTATGAGGCATATGAATTAATAAATGAGGCATGAAGCATAATCTAGAAACATTGGGTACATGGTATATGGAAAAAAGCATTAAATTTGAAGCCATAATAATAAGAAATTAAATATAATGCATGATGTATCAAGTTCAAGGGTCTAAATTGTGGTTTTTCAATTCTTTATTCAAATTCAATTCATCAATTTAATTCCTCATTAAATGTAAATTACACCTAAATAGGTTTTTAACCATTTTAGGGAATGTAAATGAGACTCTAAGAGAGAGACACATTCATTTGGGAGGATTATGAAAAACAAATATCACCCATATTTGTGTTTCTCCGCTCACTCATGTCATTTCAAACATTCCAACACATTTAATATAATTTATTTATCAAAATAGATATATTGTTGGAACAGTTTGGTGCATAGAAAAATGTTTCACCATATAAAATGTATGGAATTTTTTTGAAAGAAGCCAGGCCACCTATCATATTCCAAGGATTATTAACTCATCCATTATTATGAATTTATTCGGCCCAGTTTAGAATAAATTGAAGAAATATACTTCTTCCCTAAAAAAATGGTAAATTAGATGTCACAAAAAAGTGTTGTAAAAGTGAATATAAACTAATAAAAAGAAACATGGGTAATTGAGATCTTACTAAGAAGAAACTGTAGAGATAAACAGGTCTCAAATACCACTTCGGATTAGGGAGAAACCACCATTTCTAAAGGAGGAGAACATGTGAAGATTGAGTGTGAGAAGGGAAATGTATGTGGCTAGGAAAAAATTAAAAATAGTGGTTAAACATTTGGGTTCTTACAGGGTGAAATGGTAAATTCACCAAACTAAAATGGGTGAACAGTTTAGCTGCATGGTTGGCCACACCATGCGCCAACCATTCACTAAGACATTTCTCAAGAACCCCCTCACATGTTTAAGTTGCACAATATCTCTAACCATGTTTAAACCATGACAACAAATTCCAATAACCACTATAAAATTGTACGGTCATCCATCTCATTCCTCATGGATTGAAAAAAAAACATGAAACACTTATTATCTACTAGATTAGGCCGAACCGTTTCCTATAAGGGCCTCATGGTTTTAGAAAAACCATGCACTCTGCCTACTACTTATTTAAAATGGTCTTTTAGGCCTAGGTACTCCCAAAACAAGACGAAAACCCCATGGTACCCATTGTGCCGTAAAAAAGTCTAAAAATAACAAATTGAAGTGTTAAAACACTCATAATTCCATTCCAAATCTCATTTTACAAAACATAACATCCACTTAATGAAAAAGTTCAAATTCCATTGGAATTTAATCGAGTCAAGAAACACAGGATGCTAGAAAATTATCCTTGACTAGGTGTAGTAGAGTGGTATTCTTTCATCATATACACTTATTATTAGAAATCAATCTCATTAATGAAATGGTTTGAAACTAAAGAAATGATTGAAAAATCCCCTCATCGATATTACAATATCGAAATATTTTTTAAATTTAATGCTTCATTAGGGTAGTTAATAAGTGGTAATTATAATTTCTTGATGAATATATGGATTTTTAATAATGAATCATAACAATATTACTTAAGAACATGTAAATTAATTCATAAAAATTGATAAGATAAAATAAGACAAAGATATTCAAACCCTTACCATTATATGTCCCTTTCAAAAAATTTAGTTTGGGCTCTAAAAATAGAAATTTAGATAAGCATTTTGGGAAACCATACCTCAATAAGTCATTCAAGAAACACTCTTACGATTTTATTTGATAGAGAAATGTATATATAGTTTTAAACCCTAATAAACCAATCTTACCTAACATTATCGAGAGGGGAAATAAGATAAAAATATTGATAAGTGATTTTAGAGTGGATAAGAATGGGATTATGGGTGGGTATTTATAGAAAATAAAATAGCATTGTTTATTAATTTCTCAAAAAAGGCTTTTAACTTTAGGTTATGAAAAAAAATTAAAACATTAGACTCTCTATGGTTTTAATCCATAATATTTGACATTTAGGGCTTAGTTTTTAAATTTAACAATATTTCGAAATTAAATGCCTTAAATTATATTATATTATTCATGAAAACAAATCTTCATAAAGAATTATTTTCAAAATAATACAATAGGAATTAGAAATATCTTTAAAGGTTTGGAAAATTAATTTTTATTATTATAAAATAATTTATTTTAATGAATAAAAATATATTTTGTTGAGAAATAATTTTTATTATTTACTAAATAATTTATAAACCATCTTGATTTCGTAATAATTAATACATATTTTTATCAAATTTTAAAATTTACCAAATAAATTAGAATGTTTCAGAAAATTTTGAATAATTTCATGTTTTCTAATTTCAATGTGATGGTTCGACATTTCAATTCATTTTTATGAAAATAATTTTCTATATATGATAAATGTAATAATTAAATAAAAAACTTATGTATTTTATAATCACTCATTTGGCATGAAAATTTTTAAAACTCATTTATAAGATATATGTATATAGTTAAATTGTATTCATTAATGTACATTATTAATAATTTATGATTACTCGTATTATGTATTTTATTAGACACTTGTATGTATAAAGATAACATTATTATTACAATGATCGTATTACACCTTATATATTCATTTCATTACAATATATAAAATTATTTATATACTTATCTATGTTTTGATATCATTTATAATCTATTGTTTCTTTTCTATTCATAATAAAAATGTGCCTTAAATAATTTTCATTCATTTTAGAGTATAATTCTACTGATTTAAGTATTATAGTGGTTCCCTGAATTTTTATGTGTTCTATAGCACTCTTTGTGGCTGTTATTGTGAATATAATTTATTTGTTTTATATTGTACTAATATTTATTGTACTATTATGAGGAAATAATAGAATGTGAATTATGTAATAGTGTTTTTAATGAAAATTTCATTTACTATAGTAAAATACTATGAATTACATTATCCCTAATAAATAATTTCATCCTTATGATTTGTTATATATATAAATCCATAAACAAATGTGGGTTATTCTCCATCATTTCTTCACCAGGATCTCATTTTGTTTCCTTTATATTTTTATTCCTTTAAATAAAATTCGTAATATAAGTTGAATTATTCTGAAATACTTTCTCTCTACTATATAAATCTAGATATACTCCTCATTATAATAAAATTTAGGATCCATATCTATTTATTTGGTGATGAGTATTGGTTTTTGGTCAAGAAATAACTTCCTCGAAATTGAGATATAAAATTAGTCATCTAATTTAGTGGGGATGGATGGAATATCTAAATAGTAATCCCCACCTAAAATTATAAATAAAATTTAAAAATGCTAATATAACTTGAATTTCTCCTCCCCTTCTTACCAAACCATATAAATCCATTCAATAGTTATAATTTCAAGAAGACATGATCGATAAATTGAAATTAAAATTATTTCCACTAATTATCTAAATTGATCTTATGTATCCTTTTATTGGTCTTAATTAAATTTAAAATGTATTGAAATTTCTCATTTTTCTCCTCAATGAGTTTTGGATCGATAAGTTTCCAATCTCCAACTTCATACCAATAGGTCATACTATGAAATATTTTCTCCTAAAATTATTTATATGTTGTCATTTGAATTCTTGAATGGAATTTATTATTATATGAAAACTCTATTAAAGGTAGATAATAGTCTCATGTTACATGGAATTCATGTGATCATGACCTCAGTATATCCTTCAGTGTTTAGATAGTTTTTTAGACTACCCATCATTTTCAAGATGATAGGCAGTTCTCAAATCTATATCAGTATTCAGAGCTTTCTAAATAATCCTCTTGAATTTCAATGTTAAATAAGTGTCATTATTAGGTACAATTGATATGGGTTCACTATAAAGTCTTATAAATTCATTAATATAGATCCTTTCAAGATGATTAAGGGTTAGATCCTCTATTATTAATAGGAATTTCTCAGACATTGTATGGTGATCAAAAACAACCTATATTGCATCATTCATCTTATGTATCTTGATGATTCTTGTAAAACGTTATGTTATACTATTATACCTCTTCCACATTAGTATCGGGAAATGTTTAGTGAAACCCTTTATGATTTGTATCTCAATAATTACTTGTTGGAAAACCAAGAATCTTGACACATAGTCATCAATTTCCCACTTCATGTTATCCCACAAAAAAATTTATCATAAATACATAAAAATCTTTTTGGTACCATGGTGTATAGATAAATTTAAAATGTGAACATCATCTAGAAGTTCCCTGTTTAGATATAGTATTTTTAGAACATATAACCAATTTAAAAACATCAATACACCACCTCCATAGATAAATTTCATCAATTTCCCATCATTCATGGCTTTAGTATTATTTTGTAAATCTTTTTCATCATGATGGGACTTCTTTATTTTCTGAAATATGTATAGTTAGAACTTTACGTGGAAAAGGAATGATGTCACCACTTCTATAATATTTTTTATATCCTACATTAATAAATCCCTAAATATCAAATTGTTTTCTATCCACATCATAGATAATACTCCATGATCATTTTTAATCATTTCATTGTACATCTTATTATCCTTCCTAGGGTGTTAGTGTATCAAAGAATTGTATTTTTGTAGTATTTACATCCTCATCCTTTTTCATATATTTATATAATTGTTTGTAAATATATACATCAAACTCGTATGATTATTATATATGTCATATATTTTTCCGTTGAGATAGTGTCTCCATATTTTCAAAGAAATTATTATGAATTCCAAATTAAGATCATGATTTTGATAGTTTTTTCATGGGTACTTAATTTCCTTTATCCATTGGCAACAACTCTATCATTTTGTATAGGGATGCACCCCAATCCTTTTTTCGATGCATTAATATATATTTTAAATACTTCCTTCTTTACTGGTAATGTATAGAATAGTGTATTCAACAATATATTCTTTAGGTACTCAATATTGTATTTACATTCTTTTAACCAAGTGAATTTGACCCATTTTCATGTAAAATTGTTTAATAGATTAGCAAGTTGGAAAAAATCCAAAAAATTATGATAATAACCTACTAAACCTAGAAAACTACATTTCTCAATTATATTCTTTGCTATTGTCAAAAATTTCACTACCTTTGTCTTTAAAGGGTCAATAGATATAACATTATTAGAGAAAATATGGCCAATAAAAGAAACATACTAATGAAAAAATTCACACTTACTAAATTTTCAATATAACTACTTTCCTATAAGAGTATGAAGAAAAATTATCAAATGGTTCTCTTGATATTCATTTATTTTAGATTATATCAAGATATAATCAATAAATACCACCCAAAATTTATCAAAATAATCCATGAAAATTCCATTCATCACATCTATAGACACGAAGGGTCCATTAGTTAATCCAAATTCTATTACTATAAACTCGCAATGTATATACCTTTTCAAAAATTTCATATTCATTATATCATTTTTATTCAATATTAATTGATGATAACCATAATGAATATCAATCATTGAGAAGTTGTAGATCCTTTGATTTTTTTCAAAATATTATTCAATGTATGGTAAATTATAATTATAAGCACCAATATTCTTTTATAGTAGTTAAACACTTTATCCGTAAAACTATTACAAAGTATACATTATATTACCCCATCATTATTGTGGTGTAGAAATAAATTATATACATGAATATATTTGAATGTTATATTTCTAAATATTATAATATAAATTTTATAGAAATAGGAATTATTTTTTGATTTCAAATAGGAAAATTAGCTTAAGGTGATTTTTTTTGAATTTTATAAAAAGTTTTATTTTCGATGAATTGTTTATTTTTAGCATTGTGAATTATTATATAAATAAATTAAATTTGTGTTTTTTTTTAACATAAAAAATATATATTAATACTCATTTAATTAATAGTAGATATAAAATAAGAATAAAAATGATTCATGTTTAAGAATGGATTTTGATACAAAAATAATTTTTTATATCTTATGCTTTAATTTAAAAGTTAATAACATATTTATAAAGGTAATTAGATTAAATGGAGGAAAACTTATAAATCTTAAAATACAAATTTATAAATGGGGTTCATATAATGTTGTTATTAAAAAATTTACCATGGTAAATATTTAATCCTAGTTAATGGGGAAAATGAGGAAAATTAAAGTGGTTGGAAATAGTTTTGGATTAAAATGATTAAAATAAATTATAAAATTATTTTTTGGGGAAATAAATTAAATCCCAAAAGACTCAAAAAATATATTTACCTAACTCACCTAACTCCCATGTTATTTCATCTTTATCCATCACATAACTGAAGTTTCTAAATAAATGACCCTTTATACATATAAAAGCATATTACATTCACCCATTCTCAAATTACTCTACACTCTAATCACATTGATATAAAATTACATCTCATTTATATTATAAATAGTTTCTATAAGGAGTATTTAAGTTTATATGGTTTCCCTATCAATTTTGAAGAAGCTATTAATCAAGTTAAGTGTTCCAAAAGTCTTCTCTGCCTTTATTTTTGTAATCATTACATTTCATATATTGTTCAATGAGAAACATTATAACAAACCTCATTTTTTTCATATTTAAACATGATTTATTACATAAACATACATATAACAGAACCTACATGATCAAGACATATAGTATATTTGGGGCTTTGAAACATTACATGAAAACTTAAGACATAAAATTCAAAATCTTTATTGAAAACATCTTTTACATGACCACAACATTTCTACATACTTAACATTGCAGGGGATAACCTAAGGAGAAAAGGCTGATATATAAAGACTAGTAAGGGAGTAAACAAGAAATAACATTAATAATTAAATGAATTTTAGGCAATAGGAATATCAATGGAGCATAATAAAAACATAAACATAACGTTATGATATAACATGATTATCATAATATGGTAATGTATCAACAACTTAAAACACTTAATGATTAACATAAAGGAATCAAGTAAACCCTTGTCCCAATATGGTCGAAAAATTTCCTAAAAAGAATATAGTAATCCCATGTCCCAACGTGATGTTTCATGATACTAAACATTACCCAATGCATTAGAGCACTATCAGGGTTCACCCTTCATAATCATTTCAATCTCATGCTTAAGTGTGCCACATAGATCATATAACAAGGATTCTTTCAACATAATAAATTATTCCATGATAAAGTAAATTTTAATAAATAGATTAATTTATATAATCAATAAGTATATGTTCATTAATATGAATACCCTTAATAGATAAATGGTCATGGTATTCACTACATGATGATTTTGGCATGGAAAATCACGATGTAATTTTAGTAGCCTAATGACGTGACAAAAAAATCATAAAAATGCTTGATGAGAGAGAAAGGAATATCTCATCATATTTACATAAAAATTAAATTAAGTGTTCATATAGATACATGTCTTCACATATGTAATTTAAAAATATAAGGCTTAATATAATAAAGAAACTTGATGATAGTGGAGAAATGGAATAACTCTTACAAAAGTTTGGCATGGTAACAGGTGTAAATAGGAGGGATTAACGAGAGATAAAGAGGTATCCCATTTTAAAAACATAACAAGGGAAGTATTGGGGAAATTTATAAAACATAACCCATCATTTATAATTGAAAATAAAAGGGTGTAACAATATAACGAATCTTGGATAAAACTGAGAAATGAAGGAAAGTAAGGATACCATACTTGAGTGTATGACATCAAAAGCTTAATGATGGGATTCTTGAGATATTATGGTTCCTTGAGAGGATTATAAAGAGTGTATGATATATTAGGAACGTGATACAAGTATTTTATGTTAAGATAAAAGGGATCTTGGGTGGGTTTATTTAGGAAATGAGAGGGGAATTCATTAATATTTCACAAAAATAGGTTTTGGAATCTATATAATTAAATATTCAAAACCACAAACCTTCCCAGGTTTCTTCACATTATTTTTTCCAAATATAATTTTAAAACATTATTTTATAAGGAAAATTTCTGAAGACATTAAAATTTTAGCCTTGCTTATGTGGAGGTCAGTCACCCTCTCAAAGAAATGAATTCAAAATCGTAAAATATATTACACATTTTGGAGGATTTATAAAATAATTAAAATAGAACTAAAACCATATAATTTCAATAGTAAAACATATATTGTACTGATAATACCCATAATGTTTTTATTACATCATTTTTGGGTCATTATAATGTTATAAAATACATATTTTATTTATACAATATTTAATTTTTACACAAAAAATCCACTATCTTAGAAAAATATGAAACATTAACCATTTGTTAATTTTTACATCCTAATTCCATAAAAAAGATTCATTTTATCTAAATAATATTACAAATATTTTAATTTTCAATTTTGAAATGAAAACTAACATTTATTGAAAATTCATAGGTTTTGATAAAAACAGTTTGAAATCCTTATTAAAAATTACATTTGACTTCATAAAAATTATATAATAATATATTATTAATAAAATTAATTTTATAATAACATTTTCATAATATATTAATTATTTCAAAAATTCCTTAAAATAAATTCTTTAAAAATACACTTTTTTTATCGTATAGAAAATGTAACCCTTCTCAAACTGATTACCTAATCAATTAAAGATAAGTAACTGATATAATAATCATTTATAAAAAAAATTTATAATATTGTTAATAAAAAATGAATTTATTATAATAATGTATATATTTATCAAAAGTAAAATTTTTACTTGAAGAATCAATTTATCGAATACATACTATTTTTAAAATAAACTATTTTCATAAAGGAATTAATGGAATATGAATTTTATTTAAAAAATAAATTACACATTAATTAAATAATAACTTGTTAAATAACCCCCTATAACACCCACATAAGACCTAAGGGTATGGTTTTCAATGGTGACAGAATCTTGGGGTAGCTCAGATAACATCGCCCGAGTGGTAATGTCTATTAACTTGAACTTATCCTATAGGTGATTCCCTTAAAGCTTAATGTGTTGAAGATCAGCTTGGTCTTAGTCAAGAGAAAATCCCAGTGACTCTACCTCCTTTATGAGCTCCGACAAATGAGCTTCATATTGCCTGATTCTAATGGATGAGACCATCCTCTCATTTTTCCATGTCGAACGAATTTAAAAAAACATTATATTTATATCAGTCATGTGATCATTATTCACTGCCTATATTATCATCTTTAATGAAACATAATGGTAATTTAAACACAATAATAATAGTAATAATAAAGTTAATGTGTTTTCTATATCCATAATACATTAAAATAAATGTAATTCTATTCATAAATTATCAGGTCATTACAACATTCCCCCCTTAAGAAATTTTTCCCTCAAAATTTTCTTTTCCCACAATAATATAGATGTGGGTAACTCTGCCTCATCACTTCCTCTTGTTCCCATGTTACTTCTTCAAACTTTTGGTTTCTCCACACCACCTTGATTATGGGTATCATCTTATTTCATAGAAATTTTTCTCTATGATCTAAGATCTTCATCAAATTTTCTTCATAAGAGAGGTCATTCTCTAATGGTACCATCTCAGAATTTATCACATGCAATGGGTTTGGTATGTACATCATCAATAGTTATACATGGAATACATCGTGTACTTGGGACATGTTCTATGGGAGTGCTAGTTGATAGGCCACTTCTCCAATGCAATCAAGGATCTCAAAAGGGCAGATATACCTTAGACTAAGCTTTCCCTTATTCCCAAATATCATAACTCTCTTCTATAGTGATATGCGGAGGTATACCATCTCTCCAACATCAAACTCTAGGTCTCATAGATGATTTTCATCATATATCTTTTGTTGACTCTCAGCAGCTTTGATTTTTTGTTGGATGGTCTTAAACTTATCAACAATTTCTTCAACCATTTATAGACCTAGAAGTTTCCACACCCCAAATTCCTCCCAACATGTCGGTGTTATGCTCCTCCTCCCATAAATGGATTCATAAGGATCCAATTGAACTATTGAGTGGAAAATGTTGTTGTAAGAGAAGTCAACCAAAGTAAGATGTTGATCACATCCTTCTTTTAAGACCATTGAGCATGCTCTCAACATTTCCTCAAGTGTTTGGATATTCTTCTCAAATTGGCCATCATTTTGAGGATGATAATTTGTACTAAACCTTATCTAAGTATTCAGAGTGTGTTGGAGACTCTTCCAGAACATAGATGTCAATCTTGGATCTCGATCAGATACATTCAATAGTGTTAAACCGTGCATCCTTACCACTTATCTAATGTATATTTGGGTTATTTAATCGAATGAGAAATCCTCCCAAATTGAAATGAAGTGTGCAGTCTTTATAAGAAGATTCACCACAACCCAGATAGAACTACTTCCTTTGTATGTCTTCATAAGTCTGTTGAAAAGGTCCATGGTGATTTTTTCTCATTTCCATGTTCGTATGGGTAATGGTTGTATCATTCCCTTAGACTTCTGCCTCTCAGCTTTCACTTGTTGGCATACCAAGCACTTTGATGTATACTCATCCGTATCATTCATCATGTTATCCCCCCAATAATTATCTTAGAAATCTCGATACATATTTTTTTTCTAGGTTAATGGAGAAATTCAAACTATGTGCATCATCCAAAAGTTCTTTCCATATCCCAATATTTTTTAGAACACATAGTCTTGACCAAAATATCACAATTCCTTCTTAGTTAACATTGAACTCCAAGTATTTCAATTTTTTAATAGTTCTTACTTTCATCTAAATTTCCAAATCATCATTTTGAGCATCCATTAACCTTTCTAATAGAGAAGGTTGAGAAATCATTTTTGAAATGACTGATTGTGTTCCTTTCTTTATGATTCCCATGTCCATATTCATCAAATCTAAGAATATTGGATCCTTTTCAATTATAATCAATGAAAGAGTTGCTAGATCCTTTCTATATAGAGTGTCTTCTAATTTATTTTCATTCCCTGGATGGTAGTGAATTGTGCATTCATAGTCTTTGATCAGCCCTAACCGTCTTCTTTGGATCATATTCAACTCTTTTTGTGTGAATATATACTTGAGGCTTTTGTGATCACTATATATTACACACTTTTCCCCAAAGAGGTATTGTTTCCAAATTTTAAAAGTAAATATCACTGCATCCAACTCTATATCATGTGTGGGATATTTTTTCTCATGAAATTTCAATTGCCTTGAAGAATAAGTAATGAATTTTGTATTGTTCATAAACACACAGCCCATGCCCTTCTTTGAAGCATGACTAGATACCACTAAATGTTCTCCACTTATGGGTCGTGTAGGCATGAGCATAGTGATAAGACTTATTTTCCACTCCATGATGGTCTATTCGCATTCATAATTCTATTAAAACTTTACTCCCTTCCAAGTTAGCTTGGTAAGAGGGTTTGAAAAATGTGAGAAATTTCTCACAAATTGGAAATAATATCCAAATAACCCATGGAAGTTATCGATATCTATCACATATGTTGGCCTCAGCCATCCCCTAATTGCATTTTTCTTGAAGTAATCCATAGATATCCCATTTATTGTGATGATATGCCCAAATAATGGGACTTACTTCATCCAGAACTCACACATTCAATACTTTTCATAGAGCTTCTCCTTTCACAAGGTCACTAGTACAGTGCTTAGATTCTCCTCATGCTCCTCCTTGGTTTTTTATTTTATTATAATATCATCTATAAATACTATAACAGATTTTTCAAGATAATATCTAAATACTCTATTCAACAATTCCATGAATATTTCTAGATAATTAGTGATCCCGAAAGGCATTACTATGTATTCATTGTGCCCATTCCTTGTACAAAAAGCAGACATAGGGATATCATCCTTCTTCACCCTTACTTGGTAATATCCCGACCACATATCCATATTAGAGATGTAGTGTTCTTAATGTAGATAATAAAATAATTCATCAATTCATGGAAAAGGATACTTGTTTTTATAGTGATTTTTTTGATATCACGATAATCAATGAAAAAGCATGTTGATCCATCCTTCTTCATGACGAAGAGGACTGGTTCACCCTACGGTGAAGCACTTGGGTGTATAAACCCGTTATCCAGATTCTCCTATAGTTATTAATTTATCTCCTCAATTTACACAATATCTAATATATTTGGAGTATTAGATATTTTCAATGCCCCATGTATAGGATAAATCAATAATTCAACATATCTTCTAGAAGGAAGACCAGAAAATTCCACAAGAAACATATCAGCAAATTCCATCGCAATAGGAATGTCTTCAAGGATGGTTCCTTCCTTAGAAATAATAATCTCATCAAGATATGCATGCTCACAGGATAGTAATATCCACACTTGAGAAGATGGTGCTAAAGAATATTCATCCTCTCCCTTTCACTTGTATAGAATTAGGGGTTGATTCTCCATATAGAGATTGACTACTCTATCATGGTAATTTATGTTTTCTCTATATAGGTAAATCCAATCCATGCCACGAATTGCGTCAAATATTTTTAGTGTGAGTTTGAAGAGGTTCTTTGGGATGTTCAATACACAAATTGTGTGGAGAGAGGAGTTATATTTATGGGATGAAATAATTGGAAAATTGGTCGTTATCATCAAAATATCTACTTCGATGATTTTTTGTGGTGTTTGGATTGTTCAAAAAAAATTCAAGATATAAAATAATGTGTTCAACCAAAATCACAAAGTGTGTTTTCTATCCTTGTATGAATGACTAACGTACCTATCACGACTTTTTTGTTTGGATTCTCTTTGGCGGTATTGATGGTAAAAGATCACCCTTGCTTCCTTGGAGGTTATTGGTAGGATTCGAAAACCCTTTTCTTAGGGAACTAGTTTGCAAAGTTCCATGGTTCTTTGTAGTTGTAGTAATGAACAATGAGATGAGGGTCGAACGGAGCATTCCTTTCCTATATTACAGTAACAAGTTTTTCTTGATGGCAATTATTTTCCAGGTTCCCTTCTCTTCCACACATAAATCATTTCTTTGCCCCCTTTATGAAATTTCTGGGGTGCTTCTTTCTGCCCCTTTCATAGGTGGGGTACTATAATTTCTTTGAACCATTGGATTTATCCATCAGACCACCAAAATTATCATCCTCCTTCCGCTCCTTATCCCCATGATACCCCTGAAATTATTCTATTTCTATTTCAACTTTGAGGGAACATATGAAAATTTCCTCACATCTATCAAAGTCACGGATCACAAGGGATTTCTGTAGACTAGGTTTTATCCCATGAAAGAAATGGTCAACCTTGAATTTGAGGGTAATGAAAAAGATAGAGGCATATCGTAGAAACCTTATGAACTTCTCCTCATATTATCAGATGGATCTGCCAACTTTTTTAATTGAGGTTAATGAAGTCCCTTTCTATCATATGTCAGAGGGTGCGATGAAAATATTTATTGAAAAGAATTTTTTGGAAATCCTTCCATTCCAATGCTCTGATATCCTCCTTAAGATTTTTATTTTTTTCAATTTACACCATTGATCAACTTCACCCTCCACATGATATGGTGTGAGAATAACCTTCTCTTGTTCTAAACATTAAAGGATGGAGAATATATTCTGAATGGAGTTGATCCATTGTTCGGCGATTGATGGATCAAATGATTCATTAAAAGTAGGAGGCCTTTGTCTCATTAAGATCTCGATTGTGACTTTTTCTTTAGTAGGGTGGGTTCAATATTCTTTTTGACCCATGATTCTATTAAAAACATGAGTTAATAGAGATAGTATCATGAAAAAGTTTTCTATTTCCGCACCCATCATATTGGGAATCTAATTAGAACAATCTTCACATTGATCGTCACATTAGTTATTAGCCTATGTCCTCCTATTTTAGGCCATTCAATAGAATAAATAGAAAATTATGGGAAATTATTTTAATATTTTAAACACATAAAAGGGAATCCAATGAAAAAAGGGCAACTTATAAATTAAATTTATATCCTTAGCTTATGAATTTCTAAGTTTTGATTTATGTTATCCATGATCTACATCCTGAAAAATATTCATATGGAAATTTTTTTCCATTAGTAATGGTTCATACTAAGATTAATGATTTACCAAAGAATATCCTCTAGGAGTGTCGATCCAAGAGTAAAGTAAGTCCCATTTTCGTGCACTAGTTCTTGTTTGATTCTAGGTGAAAGCGGTGTTTTTGGGTTTTACCACCAGATACATTTGTGCAGAGCCACCTCTACTGTTTCGTATCCAAAAGGGGATGTATTTTCTTGATAAACCACTTATTTCATACTCACCAAAATTTAGGGATTATTTTCTTACACTCAGTCTTCTCCCTAAGTCTTTCACTACAGTTTTATAACCTTAATCCCAAAAATTACTAATCATATCCTCTATTTCCAACTATAACAACCCTGGTTTTTATTTCATATTTAAACATTTATTTATATAAACTTTCAATTAATAAAACCCATATGATCAAAAGTTCCATTGTATTTGTGTCTTAGGAACATTACATGACAACTTAAGACATAAAATACAACATCTTTGTTGAAACTTCTTTTACATGACCACAACATTCCTTCGTACATATCATTTCATGGGATAACCTGGGGACATACATATGAAAAGGGTGAGATATAAAGACGAGAAAGGGAGTAAACAAGTCATAACATGAATAATAAAATACATATTACGAAATAGGCATATCAATGGAGCACAATAAAAATATGAACATAAAGGCATGATATTTCATGATTATCGTAACATGGTAATGTGACAGTAACTTAAAACACTGCATCATTAGAATAAAGGAATCAGGTAAACCAATGTCCCAAAATTGTAGAAAAATTTCATAAAAGTAATCAGGTAAAACCTTATCCCATCATTAAGTACCATGATACTAAATATTACCCAATTCATTGGACCTCTATCTAGGCTCACCCATCATAATCATTTCAATATCAAGATTAAGTGTGCCACATAGATCATATAACATGGATTCATTAAACACCATCATTTATTACATGATAAAAGAATGTGGAGTACATACATGAATGTATATAATCAATAAGTATATCTACATAAAGGTGAATACCCTTTATAGAGAAATGGTCATGGTATTCACTACAGGATGATTTTGGCCTGGAAAACCATGGTGCAATTTCGACAGTCTAACGACATGATATAAAAATTCATAAAAATGGTTAATGAGATAGAAATGGGTCTCTCATAATATATACATGAAATGTACTATAAGGTTTCATATAAATACATTTCCAAACAGAAGTAATTTAAAAATATAAGGCATAACAAAATAAAGAAACTTAGAGAAAGAGGAGAAATGGAATAAATCTTACGAAATTTTGGAATGGTAATTAGTGTACATGGGAGGGATTAGTGAGAGATAAAGAAGTATCCCATAATAAAAATAATAATAGAGGAATTATAGAAGATGTGTGGAATCATACCCCATAATTTTTAATTGAAAATAAAATGGTGTAATGATATAAGGAAACTTGGATAAAAATGAGAAAGCAAGGAAAGTAAAGATCCCTTAGTTGAGTGTGTGACCACAAAAACATGAAAAGGGGATTCTTGAGAGATTGGGGAACCTTGGTAGGATTTTATAGAGGGTAGGACAGAGTAGGAATGTTCTCAGAGAATTTTTAGTGAAGAGAATTTAGAGATTGGTCAGTTTTATATATTAAATTAGAGGGGAATTCTTTAATATTTCACAAACTTAGGTTTTGGAATCTATATAACTAAATTTTTAAAACCAAAACCCTTAACATGGTTTATTCCCATGTTTTCTTCCAAATATAAGTGGAAAATAATATTTTATAAATAAAATGGTCTAAGACATTAAAATATTTTCATTACTTATATGGAGTTGAGTCACACTATCAAGAAAATTAATTTAGAATTATAAAATATATTACAAAATTTAGAGGATTCACTGAGGCTATATAAAATAAGTAAAAAAATCTAAAATCTCATTTTTTTTTGAGAAAAAATATTTTGGTCCTAGAATACCCATTATAGTATTTATTACATCATTTTGGGTCATTATGATGTCATGAAAAGCATATTTTATTTATACAGTATTTAATTTTTACCCAAAAATTTGACTGTTAGAAAATTATGAAAAATTCACCGTTGGATAATTTTAATGTCCTTATTACAAAAATAATATTCATTTTATCTAAACAATTTTCTAAATATGTGAATTTTCACATTTAAAATTAAAATTGACATTTATTGAAAATTATCAGGTTTTGACAAAAAAAAATTTAAACCTTAATAAAAATTATATTTGGCTTCATAAAATTTATATTCTCAATTATTATTCATAAAATTAATTTGATTATAATATTTTACTAAAATATTAATTATTTAAAATTTTCATTAATTCCTTAAAATAAATTCTTTAAAAATAAATTTTTTTTCTTGTATAGAAAATATAACACTTAAAAAACTGATTACCTAATCATTTGTAGATAAAGAACTAATATATTCCTCATTTATAAGAGTTGTTTTTATAATATAATTAATAAAACCCTTAGTTTAATATTATAATTTATATTTTTCTAAAAAGTACCATTTTTACTCAAAGAATCAATTTATCAAATTCATCATTTTTTTAATAAAGACTATTTTCATAAAAGAATTAATGGAATATGGATTTTATTTATAAAAATTGATTACACAATAAGTAACTAATACATTTCTACATAACACCGTATAATACCTACATAAGACTTAGGGGTATGGTGTGTGATGGTGATATATTCATGGGGCGGCTCGGATAACATCGCCCATGTGGTAATCTCTATTAACTTGAACTTCTCACGTATGTGATTTTGTTCAAGCATTACATGTTGAAGCTCCACATGGGTTTGGTTAAGAAAAAATCCTAGTGATGATACCACCTTTCTGATCTTTGATAAATGAGATTTGTATGGATTTAGTCTACAGGATTAGACCATCCTCTCCTTTGTTTGTTTCTAGAGGATGTTTTTAATAACCTTGTATTTATACTAGTCATGTGATCACTGTTCAACAACAAAATTTTCAATGGTAATGATACTTAATGGTAATTTAAACTCTATAATGATAAAAATAATTAGTGAATGTATTTCCTATATCCATAAGACATTAAAAGAAAGGGATATTTTTTCATAAATGATCAGGTTGTTACAAACATTATTTTGATTAATTGATATAAATACTATATTACATCATAAATTTCAGATTACAATTCCCTATCATTATGATACCATCATAATCCATTATAACTATCAGACACCCCTATACCCATAAAGCATCCTAAAATTTTGGTAATGAAGTGTTTTTTTACTAGTAAATTCATCCCTATATAGTTACAAATAAGTCGATATAGGCTCTATATATGATTCAAAAAATGGTAATAACCTTAGATAATGTTTGTTTGGGTTTTGAATTGGCCTTCACATGGTGCACAAATAAAGGGTATAACATCATACCTGGTTGATACATTAATGGAATATGCTTTGTATGAATCACAATCTCTTTAAAACCCATAATGAATGATTATTTCCAGTGGATATACTTACACTATTAAATTAATCTTATATACTTTTAAGTTATCATTTCATTGACAAGTATTTTTTACATTACATTGTGAATATACTATTTATTTTAAGATTATTGTGAGATATTCACCTATATATCCATATTTTTTCATTTTATTAAGAAATATTGAAAAAAATTATATCAATGTTCTTATATTGGAAACAATTGATTAATTATCAGTGATTTATGTATGAGGATCCTTAGGGATCTTTTTGATATCTTTTTTCTAGGATCGAAATATGAATATAGATGCTCAATTACAAGAGTGGGTTGAATTATATACATTAAAAATTCCTTTGGAACCATTAAATATTGTATAAAACTTTCTTTTTTAACATTAGGAAAAACTATGTTTAACAATGTTAAACAAGGTAAATTCACAAGACCTATTAGTTGTACAAAGTTTGCTAGGTTTCGGAAATATGGTTCCGGAAATCAAAATTAAGAAAAGTTTACAAGAAAAGGATTATACCTAAAAGGGTCTATAATATTATTAATCAGAGTATACAAATACAAGGAACTATAAGATAGTTATAATTTCATTATTAATTAAAATGTAGTGGAAAATGAACTTCAAACAGTACAAGTAACAAGTATGAAATCTCTTATCTCAAAGAGTAGGGTATCCAACAACATTGGATAAAGGTCCCTTGATTTATACTTTCAAGAAAGTTTGTATTTCCCACACTAGGGTAAGCCCTCCATAGTAATATCTAAAACTATCTTTCTATCCCCACAAGCCCTCGAACTTCAAGGTAGTCGACACCTTTGTATTCCTAACCAAGGAAGTACTCAAAATTTAAGGTAATCGACACCTATGTCTTCCTATCCCCAGATTCCCTCAAACTTCAATGTAGTCGGCACATCTGTCTTCCTAACGAAGGATGTTCTCAAACATTAAGGTAGTTAGCACCTCTGTCTTCTTATCCCAGTAATCCCTTGATTGTACATAGCAACAATCGGAGTCACACGAAGTAATCGGAACAAGATTTTCAGTATGCACTTAGAATGACATTATCTATCTCTGTAAATAACTTCAACAGCATATGGTCTCTACAGTGATCAACAAGTTTCATCAAAAGTCATGAGCTCGTTCAAATTAGCTTTTATTTATAGTCACTTCTCCAATGTTCAACTCCATCCTCCAATAATCATATTTTTCCTTGAATCTCAGAGGGACTTGTAAATGTGTCAATCAAAAAATGGTTGGTTAGAAATCGAATGTATGACATCATTTCATAAATTTATCAATGGTAAGAAAAAAGGTTTCTTAACCAAAACCATTGTTCTAGAGTCTAAGGAAAAATAATTTTCAAAGTCTATAAAAATAAGAATTCAAATTATATATTACATGGATATTCAGATTCAGTATTTCAAGGAATTTGGAATTAGAATCCTATAGAATTAGAAGTGGGATTTCTAATGAATTCAGAATCTGAATTCTAAAGAATTCAGAGTCTGAATTCTAATGAATTAGGTGTCTGAATTTTGAAGAATTTTGAGCCTAAATTCTAAGGAATTGAGAGTCTTAATTCCAATGAATTAGGTGTTAGAATTCAGAGGAATTCAGATTCTAAATTCTAATGAATTCGGAGTCTGAGTTCTGATGAATTTTAAGTCTGAATTCTGAGGAATTCAAAGTTTGAATTCAAGGGAATTCAGAGTCCGAATTCTAAGGAATTCATTTTCTGAATTTGGAACCTGAAAACTAAATACTCTATATCTAAGTATTTATAGGATTCAGGGGTTCTTAGATGTGAAACCAAATTTTTCACAAAGGAATAAAAATAGTTAGATTTAGCGAAATTATACCATGAACAATGAAAACAAAGGTAAGGAGAAAAGTTTCTATGGGAATGGAAAATTTTCGTTATATAGATAATTTTTAGGGAAAATAAGATTTTCCTTAAAATAGGGTGTTTGTGATTTTCAAAACATAAATTACTGGAAAAGTCATAAGGAAACCTTCTTGACTCAACAATCTCCCCCTTTTTGGAAGGCACAAACATCTTTATGAAAAGGAATATAAGGACTTATAATTTTTACAGACGTGTAAATAAAAACATATCTCCCTTTAGGTATGGATCAAAGGGAATATGACTAACTCTCCCTTAGGTTTTAAAATCCCTAGGGATCATATTCTTTATTTCCTAAATGATATTCTTACATTATCTTTGATTCGAAATTCTTCATTGATAATAAATTTACCTTAGATGAACTCCCCCTTACATAGGGAAATATCTTCTTTGAAAAGTATTCTTTTTATCATTACTTTATCCCCCTTTATGATTTTGGAAAAGGAATATAAGGAATGGAAAAATTTGGTACTTGAAATATTTGTACAAGGAATCCAAAAATATACGGAGAACAAGGAGAATTTCATTAAGTTTGATAGAATTTGCACAATGATGAAAATTCAAAAAAATATCAGGATGGAATGAAATTATCATTCCTTATCCTTTGTCATCAGTTTCTTGAAAATGGTTTTTAGCATCTTTATCTCCTTGTGATCCTCTTCTGCATGCTTAAGCAGCTGATCCTGATCTTCACTTTTATTCTTTAAGGATTTACTTTTTTCTTCCTGAACCTTAATACATTCTTCTTGAGCTTTCAACATTTCTTCTTACTTAACAAGCTTTTCTTCAAATTCTATTCTGATATCCCTTTCCCTTTTCCAATTCATGGCCTCAAAATTAAGCTTCCTAATCAGATCCTTAACTTCCTACTCCCAAGTTTTCTATTCAAGGGTTAACTTTTCCTCAAAACTATTAGTGATTTCATTGTTCTTCATATTTTTTATTTCAAAATCGTCTTTGAAATTATCATAAAATTATTCAAGGATTCTAATTTATTCAATTTTTTTCTTTGACTAGCTTGTAATCTTCTTGAAAGATCTTTTATGAGCCTCATAACTAATGAGAATAGTTTTGAAATCATCCTCGAGACTGACACATTTATCCATAACCATGGAAACTAAATCTGACTTTTGATTTATTGTATGCTAGAGCATATGGAATCTTGAGTCTATACTTGGTAGTAAAGGAATATTACCAACCATAATTTTCAAAGAATGAATAAAAAAATCATATCCAAAGTAAGATGATTCTTAATCCGAGTGTTTGGTTGGTGATGATTCTTTTTCTATGTGTTCAGCTTTCCTCTTTGGTGGAGGACCAACATCTTTCTTCTTCACCACAGATTTACTAGGTGTATCTACCACCTCCTACTTTCCTTTATAACCTCTCGGAATGATTTCTTATGCTTTGGGTGATTCGTGTTCACTATATGATAGCTGAACAATATTATCTTCATCTACTTCTTCTTTCTTGGATACTACCTCAACATCCTCTAGATGGATATAATCATGATTTCTAATTTCCTCTCCATACAATTTATTCACTTCTCCCTCACCTGTTTCATCTTTTCCTGGGGAAGTAAGTTTTTAAGACTAAACTTTAGAAGTTCAGATTGATAATTTCTATGAAAGGCTTTCCTTCTCATGATAATACTCTACTTTCCTTATCATGTCCTCAGTATCACCACCGCCTTCTTATTATCCTTATTCTTCCACTTATTCCTCTTCAACTATTTATTCTTCATGATGTGATTCTGGAATCATCATTTTCTTTCCCATAGTCATAGGAAGTGATTCTAGTAAAAATGATTCAGGCACTGGAATTTGTTCAAACTCTTTCTCAGTATCTTTGAGAAGATATTGTACTATATTAGCCTCAGACATCCTCTTCTTTTTCTTCTTCACTTTTTGTTTCTTCTCAAGCTCTTAAACATCATTTATATTTAAGTATTTTCCCTTAGCAAGGTCCAAGCCAAACTTAGGCTCCCCTTCTTTCTTATTTGTCTTATTCTCTCTCCACTTAGCCACTACATCATCAAGGTAGGTTTTTCGATTCTTTGGATTCAGTGGTATTGACTGAGTTTCCTTAGCCACATGAGTTTTTCTTTTCTCTTCTAGTTTCATAGCCTCCATCTTCCTTCCACCTTTCATATAGGTTTAATCCACTTTCATCTTCTTTGACAATGTTTCTACTTCTTCTTCAGATAGATCATAAAATTCTCCAGATTTATTAGAGAATCCATCCTTTATCCTTCTTAAGGTATCATCACTTAACAACATTAACTTGTAATTTCTTGTCTTGGAACTGCATGGAATTTTGAAAGATTATAAACAAAGAACTATAATATTTGAGTAAATAGTCAGATACATAATGATTTGAGATTTCAAATTTCCATTCTTGATATTATCAACCTTATCTAGGATGTATTTTACCAAGTTTATCTTCCTGAGATTCACCACGAAATCTAATATATAGATATCACTCTTCTTTAGAGTATGCTTATCTCCTTTTCTCTTAATTATAAATCCTTGAACCCATAGTTCAAGAATCCAAAAATTCTAAGAAATATGGATAATGTTCAGAGTATTTACCTCTGAAAGACCAAGACAAACTAAAGAATTTTTCTTATCAAAATATGCTGATACATCATGTAGCTTGTGATTATTTAACTCGGCTTCTCTTTCGTAAATAATTCCCATCAGACTTGCTTCCTTGATGTAAGATAGAGAATAAGTGATTCTGTAACACTTAAAAGAGAACATACCTCTTCCTTCTTCTTTGAAGAAACCTTCTATATCATAAAACTCAATCAACAACTCCAGATAGACCGGATCCTGTGCTTTCGACTTCAATATACAAAGATCTCCCAACCATTCATCATTATGTTCTTTGAAATGATAGAATCATACTTAGAATAGAACATCAGATTGACCAAACTTTCTTTATAAATCTACCACTCAGAGATTTCCTTAATAGTTGACATTTCTTTCGGAGGAGAGGCTTCTACAGACATTCGGAACTATGAAAACTTTTAAGATTCGTAACGACCTTAAGTATAGGGGCAGATCTTCAGCACGCGAAATCTTGAGAATCGATGTGGGACAACATCAAGGGGTCCTTATATAGAAATTTGTGGTATCGGTTCAACTTATTTACTTGATCCAACCATTGAAATACTTCTGATCAGATATGATGGTTGAGATGATAGCCGAATAAAGAATTTGGTTGATTTCAATCTTCTATGGTTTTTAAGAAAAACATTCGGTTTTATGGAAATGTGAATCCGAAAAAGTTTGTTTAAACAAGATAAAGATACCAACATGTAAAGATATTATTACAAAAATTTAAGAAAAGAAACATACCATTCAGATTACTAGGAATATTTTTTGTAATGAGGAAAAACTGTCTTGAAGAACATTAGATTTCAGAAAATTATTACAAAAAATTTTCATTATTAAAAATTTTAGATTAAAGAAAATTAGATTGCGAAAAAATTTAGATTTCGAAAAATTTTGGATTATATAAAAAATTAGATTACAAAAAAAATTAGGATTACAAAAAATATATATTATGAAAAGTTTTAGATTACGAGAAATTTAGATTATAGAAAAAAAAATTAAATTACAGAAAAAAAAGTGATTACGAAAAAATTTCGATTATAAAAAATCTAGATTATTGAAAAAATTGAGATTACAAAAAAAAAATATATTATAAAAAATATAGATTACCGAAAAAAAATTTAGATTAAGTATAATTTTAAATTATAAAAAAAATTAGATTATGGAAAAAAAAATTGATTACGAAAAATTTTATATTAAAAAAAATTTATATTATGGAAAAATTTTAGATTACGAAAAAGTAAACTAACAAAAAAATTTACTCCCCCTATGAAAAATAGTTTCTTTAAATAAGGATATATGTTTCAACAATAAGTTAATATGGAATATTATGACACGGTTATCATTCTTAACTTCTGTTTGATGTATTCAAATCTATCAGAGGGTAAGTATTTAGTAAAAATATCATCAAGTTGATATTGTTTTATGATAAATTAAAGAATGTATCCTTTTGTAGGTGATCTCTAAAAAAGTGATGCCTGATATCTATGTGTTTTTAACGTGAGTGATGTGCATGGTTTTTTCTTAGGTAAATGGAACTAGTATTATCACACAAAATTTTTGTTTTGGTAAAACTCATTCCATAGTATGTGAGTGTGTGTTGCATCCACAATACATGAGAACATCAACTTACAGATACTACATATTCAGCTTCAGTAGTGGAAAGTGCTACTGAGTGTTTCTTTTTGCATGACCAAGAAAATATGAATCTCTTAAGAAATGACAAGTTCCGGATGTATTTTTCTTATCCATTATACATCCACCAAAGTTAGAATCCGAAAACCTTTTTAAGACAAAATCATTTCCAGAAGTATAAAAAATTCATAAATCCATGGTTCCCATTAAGTAGCGAAAAATTATTTTAACTTCCTTTAACTTATATTGCTTAGGATTGGATTGATATCTTGTACATAAGCATACATAAAACATTAAGTTTGTATGACTAGCTATCAAGTAATGTCGACTTCCAATCACACCTCGAAAATATGTTTGATCCACTAGTTTCCCAGCATCATCATGATCAAGTTTATTTGAGGTACTAATGAGATTACTTAAACATTTAGTGTTTTCATATCCATACTTTTTAAGAAGAAATTTAATACAATTATGTTGAGATATATAAGTACCTTCTAGATTTTGAGAAATTTTAAAACCTAGGAAAAATTTTAATTCACCCATCATACTCATTACAAACTCACATTTCATTATATCCATAAATGAATCAGTTAAAGATTGCTGAGTTGAACCAAATATAATGTCATCAACATAAATTTGAACAATCAAAACATTTTTCTTATCGTTCTTTATAAAAATGTTTGGATCATCATTTCCCTTGACATAATTATTTTGAATCAAAAATCCTATTTGTATATCATAACAAGCATTTGGGGCTTGTTTAAGTCCATATAAATATTTGGTATGTTTAATAACACATTTAGGATATTTTGTATTTGTAAATCTAGGAGGTTGTTCAACAGAAACTTCCTCTTGAACATAAACTTTAATGAAATCACATTTAACATCCATTTAAAAATGTTTGAAATTAAAGAATGCTGCGAAGGCAAGTAAAATAAGAATAGATTCATGTATATCTAATGGAGAATAGGTTTCTTCTAAGTCTATTACTTCTTGTTGATTATATTCTTTATCAACTAATATATCCTTATTTGTTACTATGTTTCCATTTACATCATGTTTATTTTTGAAGACCCATTTTACTCTAATAATAGAAGTTTCCTTAGGTCTTTCAACCAAGGTCCAGACATTATTCCTTTAGAATTCATTTAACTCATCCTGCATGTCTTTAATCCAATCATCATCACTGAAAGCATCATCAATGATATTTTGTTCTAATTGGGAAAGGAATGCTAGATATTCTACTTCATTTCTTAAGAAAATTCTAGTCCTTATAGGTTGATTTACAACACCAATGATTTTATCACTGGGATGATTCTTAAGAAACAGCTAATTTTGATTTTGTAAAACATGTTCATCAACATATGGTATAAATTCTTCTGGGGTAAATGATTCATAAACATTTTCTTGGACATTTTCCTTATCAGAAGGATCTTCTATTAAGGGTTGATAATCAGGTTTTAAAAAAACGACTGAGGATGTAGGTTGAGGTTTTTTAAAACCAAAAGGATTAGTTGCATCAAATTTGACATGTACTATTTCTTCAATAGTATAAGTATTTTTATGAAAGACTCTCTAAGACTTAGAAGTCGTAGGGTAGCCTAAGAAAATTCCTTCATCTAATTTGGGTGGGAATTTATGTAAATTATCTTTAGTATTCGAAATGAATAAATTGAAACCAAATACATTGAAGTAGGAAAGTCTCAGTTTTCTACCATTCCACAATTCGTAGGGGGTTTTATTAAGAAAAGGTCTAATCAAAACATGATTTATTGTATAATAAGCAGTACTTACAACTTCAGCCCAAAAATGTTTAGCAACCGTATATACACTCAACATGGTTCTAGTTATCTCTTGAAGAATCCTATTTCATCTTTCACCAA